>CM031242.1:362307850-363507850 GCA_018340775.1 Taxus wallichiana var. yunnanensis
TCTAGGGCATCCTTTGAATTTTTTGTGTTTTGACGGTCATACGGGCGTCATTTTCCCATCAAATTCATCCTCAGAAGGTATTGGAAATGTGGCAGGTTTTCATTGGCCAAGGTGCAAAGTGGAAATGTTTCTAACTTGTCATTTTTTTATTTTTGGCAAAGTGGCAAATTTGGCTCCACGGCTCTGCCTTTTTCAAAGTTGCCTATGTGGCATGTTCTTATTGGCCGAGGAGAGGCGGGGAGTCGGATCTCCTTTGAAAATTTTGGCTTTATTTTGCAAAATTTCCTAAGTCAAAATTTTGCCCAAAACCCTACAGCCAACCAGAGGAGGACGCGTGGAAGTATTTTGGTTGAGGGGATGCGGGTGGTGGAGAAAAACTTATGAAATTTTGTGTTTTTGGCTCAAAGGGTTAAGGTAAAATTTTGGACCATGGCCCCATCATGAATCATAGGAGGACACGTGTCCAGGAAAATTCAAAATGGTGGGGTGGAGGTTTTGGTGATTTTGAAGTTTTTAACTTTGAATGGTTTAAAGTCAAAATTTTGGGCGAATCTCCACAACAAATCAGGAAAGGACACATGTCCAAAAAGGAAAAAGGTAGAAGAAGGGGCCGAAGGAAAATTTTATGAATTTTTCCTTTGTTGTCTAAAAGGTGAAAAATGAAAAATGGCTCCACTCTATCCAAGTGAGACACGTGTCACATTTTAAGGGTCAAAGGCAGGCAAGGCGGGTCGGTGGGCCCGTGGAGGGAAATGGGGATTTTTTTACCTTTTGCAAAAAGGGCTCGAAAATCAAAATTTGGAGGGTTGGCCCATGACGAATCACAAGGAGACACGTGGTGGGGGAGAAATCAAAGGCGCGGGCCTGTGGAGACAAAGTTGAGAATTTTCCCTTGGCTTAAAGGGAGTAAAAATGAAGATTAAGCCCGTGGGCCCTGGCAAAAGAGAGATGGACACGTGGTAGAGGACAAGAGTGGGTGGCGGGCTAGTGGAGGTAGGAGATAATTTTTCCCTTTTGCAAAAAGGGCTCAAAATCAAAATTTGGAGCGTTGGCCCGTGACGAATCACAAGGAGACATGTGGCGAGGGAGAAATCGGAGGTGCGGGCCGTGGGGAAAAAAGTGAAAATTTTCCAATTTTCCAAAAAGGTCAAAATGTGTAGAATTGAAGCGCGATCCCAATGGGACCCACCATGTGCCATGTGTCAGCTCCAAAATTCAAAGGCGGAGGGGCGGGGAAAAAGTCAAATTTTCCATTTTTTCCAAAAGGTTGAAAAGTCAAAAAATGAGCCTGAATTTATTTCCAATCATTTTTGCCACGTGTCGGCCTTATCCAAAAATTAAAAAGGTAACTCAAGCTTATTTCTAAGTCCGCATCTTCCACATGGAGGGCAGGATTAAAAGATGGATAAGATCGATGGTTGCTGTGCATCCATTTGTTTTGACCGCCATGGGAGCTCCAAGAAGCTTGGAATCATGATTTTTGCATCAAAATTCATCAAATTTATAGTGATTTTGTGTCGTCTTGGCCTTCCAGGATCATTGGCATCACTTTCATGGCTTAATTCTTTGATCTGAGGTGGTTTTGAAATAAATTTTTCCCTAATCCGTCCTAAAAATGTGAAATGACAAAATCAAAAGTTGCAGAGGTAATTTGAAAAGGTAAAAAGGTGAAAATGATGAGTAAAAGGTGTTTGCATGCCTCAATGATGAAAAACATGCCTCCAGGATGGATAATGATCCAGATATTTGTAATGATTTAATCTTTTTGGGCACACCTGGCAACCTACGAATGTTTTTCTGTTTGATGTCATTTTCATTGAATCATGAGGATTGTTTTGTAACAAACTTGATCCCATGGCATATTATTTTCTTGGGAAAGAAGGCTCCAATGTGGCATGAGGTATATAATGCATTTTGGAGAAATTGTAAAAGGGGAGGGAAAAGTTGAAAATCACGAGCAAATTTTGAGAGAAAGCTCATTTTTCTAAAAAACCACCAAAGAACCAAGAATAATTTCTTCTGTGTTGGATCTTCATGTATGTGAGTTGGTTACAAGTGTATAGCCATCACACATCTCTGAGATTGTTCATGAAACTCTCCCCCTTGATGAATCTAACAAGCTTTTGAGTTAATCTGTGTTTTTCTGGGCAATATGATGTCTATTATCATTTTTAAATGCCTGTAAATAGTTTTCATTGTTCTTGTTGCAATCTTGCATTGAAAGTCTTTAGAAATCACACAGATCTCCATTTCTTGTTGATAGTTTAGTGGCATTTGCAATCTCATGTTCAGAAGAGCCTTCATCTGATAAAGAGATAAACAAATTTAAAATCACTTTACCTTCCTTGACTAGAGATTGCTTGTAAGCCTTTGGGGGTACCTTAGGCATGGTTTGATCAAGGATTTTTGTGTTTAATTGAGTTCTTTACTTCAAGATTTTGTGGTGAATTCTCAAATATTGTGTGAAGAGTGCAACTTGGGCTTCCATTTATGCCTCTTCTAGTTGAAAGAATATCTTGATTATTTGAAGCATTTTATCTGATAGTTGTTCAAGTATTGTAGAGGTTGTCAAAGATCTGATATATCCCAGTTTGTCTTATCAACACCCCACCAAAAAATTCATTCAAACAAACTAATCCTACCCATACTACCCCTGCATTGCATTGTGTGTCAACAAAAGGATCTAACCCATCTACAAAAATGCACAAGGAAAATCAGGATTATATAATGTCTCCAGTAACCCTTGCCTTGCATTGAAAATATCTCCATAATCTAGGAGTGACAACTTGTGAAAGTTAGATTTGGAGTGTTGATCATATTTTCCCAAGGCCTTTTCATACTATTTGCATAAATTGAGGGATATCTTCATCTCCTTCACCATTTGGGGGTTACAATGTAGGTTCTCTTACCTTGGTTGAAAGGCACAACCTAAAATAGTGAGGGTCAGATCAAATCCTTTCAAAGTGCTATCCATCTCTCCACAAATTTGAGTGCCAGTTAGATCACATCCCAGCTACAAAATGACACACATCATGATCTATCTAACTTCAAGCTTCATGCCATATCTCTGATGCTTCATAATTGAAAAGGAGAAAAAATTTGGGTACCAATAAAGATCCTGGTAATACTTTTGTATGATTTGTGTGCCTTTTATCATTTGCCAGTTAAGAATTGGAATAAAAAGAGAGTTAGGTTTGATGTTTTCTTAGTTTTGAAGATTTGACATATTTGAGATCCCTCATATCAAACCCAGATTATTGTCACTTCATTTACGTATTTGAAGTGGTTAATAATTTGTAAAGAAGAAAGAAGGTTTAAGTTTGCCTTTTTCCATTAATATTTTCTTCATTTGTGCATTGTGTTAAATATTTGATTTATAAAAGTATTTTAGTCTTTATAAATATTTGTGAAGTATTTTAGTGCATTTGCACAACTAGGGTGAAAGTCCTTAGTGGTGACTCCATGTTGATTTGATATTAATAAATACTAGTGTCTTGCCTTTCTGTCATTTATTTTTGTGTTACTAATCTCTGCAAAACTTGGAAGGAAGAATATCTCTCTTCCTTAGAGACTCTGCTAAGAAATTGTTTTCAGATTCAAGGAACTCAGAGTTGGAAGGGAGAAGAGTTTGGAAAGTTGTTAAAGGTCAGACATCAGGAAAAGATATATCCATTGGTGAGAGAGATCAGCCTTTGGTAGAAGATTATCATTCTTCTTAAGTGATTCTAATTCAAGAAATCCTCTCATAAACTTGTTTGCCTCAGCTAGTGAAGGTCCTTCTATTGTACCTAGTAAGTTCCTTCTCCAATCTACACCTCTGTGTTTTAATTCGAGTAAAACTTTCCAAGAAAATCAGCACTTAGAGAATACCAGTCTTGTGAATCACATTCTTGAGCCCCAAAGATCTTGCACTCCTCATCAGCTTGTTTCACCTCCAAGATCACCTCCACCAAACAATATGGCTCAGCCTAGACCTCCATTTGTTGTTAACACCTTTGGTCCCATAGATTTTAGAGGAATGGATGGTTACCCGAATGTTGTTCCACAAGATGTCAGAAATAGATTGCCAAAATTTCAAGGCAACAATGCAATAACTGGTGATCAGCATCTCAAACTCTTTGTTAATATGATGGAATATTTTGAGATAGAGTTTGAAGATGTGTATATTAAGTTGTTCATTCATACACTAGAAGAAGATGCTAGGGATTGGTACAAGGCTCTACCTGATAATTCTATTGATTCATGGACTGAAATGAAAAATGCATTTAGGTTGTAATATGGTGACAAGACTGATCCTAGATTTCTTTTGTCTAAGTTTGAGAATATCAAGAAGAACCCTAATGAATTAGTCCATGACTTCAACACAAGGTTTAACAAAACTTTGAGAAGGTTTCTGTTAATTTGAGGCCTTGTGATGAATCTTGTCTAATCAAATATGCAGATGCATTTGATAAGAAGGCAGCCTATTACCTAAGAGACAAGAACCCTACCAATCTAAGACAAGATTTCACCATGGCACTTCAAATTGAGAACAATATCAAAGCAATTGGGAAACCTCTCAAGAGAGATGGTGTAAAATTGATAAACCCTGAAAAACCTCAAGCTAGCAAAGGTGCTGATTTAGAAGAGGTTGTGAAAACTTTGGCAGGGGCTATCAAAGAAATCTCATACAAGTTGGCAAGAGCTGAGAAGGGAATTGGGAAGACTTCACAAGGTCAGCCTAGGTAGCAAGCACAAGATAGATTTGGCAATCACCATAGGAATGAGCAGAGGTTTGATGACAAAGGTAAAGGGCCTGTTGGATCTGCAAATAGACATCCTCAAGCATGTGAAGGAAGAGTGTTACTGATCCCTTAACTGCTAGGGTTGTTGTTGTTGAAGAGGTTGCTGATATTGATTGGTGTGATAGGTGTTTCTACCCCATCCTCCATGTGAAGTGGACCAGCAAAGAAGGTGAAGCTAATAATGATGATGGTACTGATGATGATATTTGCATGATGAGTTGTTCTTCAAGCTCACAAGGAGGAGCAACATCTACTGAAGTAATAAGTGCTAGGATAGCTGCAAATTTTTGGGATTGCATCAAATGGGTACAAATATTTCTTCCCCCTCATGCTCTTGAAGTTGATGTAGTGCAAGCTTTTGAAATTCCTAACAATGACTTTGAATACTTAAGAGCTTTGATGATTAAGAAGTATGATGGTGGTATCCCTTCGGAGGAAGATAGACAATTGTTGATGAATGTTGTTGTAGCTCAAGAGAAAGACTATAACACTAGAAGAAAAGTTGTTAAGGGAGTTGGGCCTCAAGCCAAACCTAAAACACCCTTGCTCACAAGCATTCCAAAAGAAGCTCCTAGGAGAGAAGCACTGTCAAAAGTTTTGTTGTCCCAAACAAAAATTACAGTCCTCCTCATGCCCAAGCTACCAAGAATCCATTGCCATCTAATGAATCTTCTTGTCTCCCTTCCAATGTTGTTTTGCCAAAGAGTGTCCCCTATGACATAGCCCAAGTATTGAGCCAAATTAAAGTGAGTGTTCTAATCATTGAGTTGCTTAGAATTCCTGAGCATAAGAAGAGAGCATTTGAGTACTTGGGATTGAAAGAAGAGAAGGTTACTCTAGGAAGAAATGTAAATGTTGTTGAAACTCCACCTCAGATCATTGTTGACCTTGAAACACCACCAGCATAGTAGAAGATCTTGGAGAGACACCTGAGGTATATTTGGGGACATCATTTGGTTGATTCCCAATTGAATGTTGATCCATTCTTCACAACTTTGATCATAAAGGATAGCTACTTCACAATTGTATGTTTGATTGATTCGGTGCATCATGTAATGTCATGCCTCTAGAAGTCATGAATGAGTTGGATATCAAAGTGATAGCTGCCTATGGGAAGTGTACTTCCATGGACTCAAGAGAAGTGTCAGTAGTTGGTTGTGTGAAAGGTTTGGTTGTGTAGCTTGCATCTTATCCAGGAGGAATTTAAAATTGGATGTTGTGATTGTTGATTGCCCTACCAAATGGGGTATGATTTTGTCAAGAAAGTGGGCTGCAAGTGTTGGAGGGAGTGTCCAAATGGATATGTCTTTTCCACCATTCCCATTGAGGGCAGCCTTGTCAAGCTCTATGGAGAAAAGAAAATGTTGCATTTGATTGAGGATCCAAACAATGCTTCTTATGAAGTATTATTTGTTGATGTTGATGTTGATAATTTTATTGGTTTTGTTGATGGAAAAGAACAAAAAATGGATCAGTCAAAGTGACTTGAACATGTATGTTCTCCTTGGACCTTGCTATTTGATGGAGCTTGCTCCAAATTTGGAAATGGTGCTGGTGTAATTATGATTTCTCCTAGATTGGAAGAATTTGTTTTTTCTTTCAAGCTTAATTTTGAATGTACTAACAACATTGCTGAGTATGAAGCCTTGTTGTTGGGTCTGAGAATTGCATGGAAGTATGGTGTCAAGGACATCATTGCAAAGGGAGATTTAGAGTTGGTTGTCAAACAAATAAGAAAACTATATGCTACAAAAAATCAGCGGATGAAGTAGTATAAGCATGCAGTTTGGGATCTAATTGAAATGTTTGATTCTTTCAATATTGTGCATCATGATAGAAGTATGAATGTTGCTGCTAACAAGTTGGTAGTGTTGGGGTCAAGATTTGGAGATTGCACCATTTCACCTTATTGTGAGTATAATGTGGAAGTGTTAACTAGACCAGTTATCCCTGATAATATCAAACATTGGCAAGTGTTTGATGATGATGCTCAAGTGCAAAGGTTCTTGCAAAATCAAGGTGAGTTTGTAGATCAAATATTGATTGGGAACCAATGGTGTGTGTGACTGAAGGAAGAGAGACTTTGTTTGGAAAAGACATTATCTAATTGAAAACAAACACCATTCCTAGAGGTCTTGTTGCACTTGAGTCAAATTTTAACAATGTTGATTGCATCATAAATAGAAACATGTCTGCCTCAAGGGATGTGGAAGAGCATAACTTGGGCACTAATGGTAAACCAAGGAAGATTTGGTTGGGCAGAAATTTAAGTAAAGAGGAAAAATAGTCCTATGCCCAACTCTTGAAAAAATATCAAGACTGCCTTGCTTGGTCCTATTCCGAGCTAAAAGCATATAGAGAAGACTTGTTTCAACATGAGATCCCTCTTGAGGCCAAGAATAAGCCATTCAGATAGAGGAAAAGGCCAATTAATCCACTTCTCTCCATGAAAATGCAAGAGGAGTTAAAGAAGTTGAGAGATGGAGGTATTATTCAGCCCACTAGATATTCATCTTGGGTTGCAAACCTTGTGCCAGTTAGAAAGAAGAATGGAGACATCAGACTTTGTGTGGATTTTAGAAATCTAAACAAAGCATCCATGAAGGACAACTATCCCTTGCCAAATATGGAAAATATGTTGCAGCTTGTGACAAGGTCTGAGTTGCTTTCTACATTGGATGGTTTCTCTGGATACAATCAAGTGGTTGTTGTCAAAGAATCAGAAAGACTTAAGACAACATTCACTCCTTGGGAACATATGTTTTTGTTAGGATGCCCTTTGGTTTGATGAATGTTGGTGCCACTTTTCAAAGAGCAATGGATGTTGCTTTTGCTGGTTACATCAATGAGTTCATTATAGTTTACCAAGATGATGTGACTATGTTTTCAAGGTAGAGAGGTGATCATTTGCAGCACTTGGAGAAGATGTTGATCAGATGTAGGGAGTATGGCATTTCTCTTAATCCAAAGAAGTGTCATTTTGGTGTAAAAGGCCAAGTTTGCTTGGTCACATTGTGTAAAAATATGGTGTTATGATAGACCCTGAGAGAGTGGAAGCAATCAAAAAAAGTACCTATCCCAAGAACCAAGAAAGGCATCAATCTTTCTTTGGTCAAATTAATTTTATTAGAAGGTTTGTTTCCAACTTTGCTGAGTTGACTCTTCCAATCACAAGCATGCTAAAGAAGGACCAAGTTATCAAGGTGGGAGGAGGCTGTCATTCAAGATTTTGAAGGAATTAAGGATGCACTTAAACATGCACCTATTTTAGCAGCCCCAAACTATAAGAGGCCTTTCCAAATCTTTTCCTTTGCCTCTGAGTATACCATTGCTTCTATTTTTCTACAAAAGGATGAGAATGGGGCTGAGAGGCCTATTGCCTTCTTTAGTAAGGCTTTTACAAGCAAGCTGAGCTGAAGTATACAATCATGGAGAAACAAGCATTTGCCTTGGTGAAAGAAACAAAAGTTTCAGGCCTTATATATTGAGTTCAAAAGTTGTTTCTTATGTTCCCCACACCATGGTGAAAGACATCTTATCAGAGATGGAGATCTCAAGAAAAAGATGTAGGTGGGTGAACAAGCTGCAAGAGTATGATATGGACATCCAAACCACAAAGTTGGTACGTGGTTTGGGCCTTGCTAAGCTCATGGCTGAGAGCAACTTGTAGAATGTGGAAGTGAATGAAGCTAGAGGAAGAAAGGGTAGATGTGCTTGCAAATTTGGTAAGTTTTGAGTGGTACAAGGATGTGATCTTCTACCTCAGACACTTGTGCTTCCCTAGTCATTTAAATAAAAATAAGAAAAGAGCCCTCAAGCTGGCTTCTCAAAAATATATCATCACAGACCTTGGGTTGGCTTGGAAGAACCTGAAGGTGTCCTCTTGAAATGCATAAGCTGAAGATGAAGCTCCCAAGATAGTTGCTGATTTCCATGGGGGAGTTTGTGGAGGACACTTTCGTTGGAAGAGTAATAACACATAAGATTTTGAGAGCTGGTTATTGGTGGCCTACTCTCTTCAAAGATGCAACCAATTGGTTAGAAAATGTGATAGTTGCCAATGTTTCTCTGGAAGATTGAAAGCTTCAGGCTCCCTTCCTTTGTAGCTGTATCAATTGAAGCTCCTTTCAAGCAATGGGGGATGGACTTCATTGGTGAGATTTCAGATCCTTCTAGTGCTGGCCATAAGTGGATCCTTGTAGCCACTGATTATTTTACAAAGTGGGTAGAGGCAATCCCCACCAAGAAAGCAACACACCAAATAGTTATGGACTTCTTGTTGAATCAAATCATATGCAGATTTGGAGTCCCAGTCAAGATTGTAGCTGATAATGCCATGTGCTTTAGAGCCAAACCTTTAATGGCAATGTGCAATGAATATGGAATCAATCTGACTTATTCTTCAAACTATAACCCTAAGGAATGGACAAGATGAGTCCAACAATAAGAATTTGTTGAAGATCATTAGAAGAACCTTGGAGCAAAACAAGAAGAAATGGGGTGAACAATTGAAATTTGTAGTTTGGGATGATAGGATAACTCCTAAAAGAGCTACTGGTAAAAGCCCATTTGAATTGGTGTATGGAACTCAGGCTTTGTTGCCCTTGCACCTGCAATTATCTTCATTTCAGTTTTCCCAATAGTTGGAAGATCAAGAGCTTGGCCCATATGAATCAAGGATCAATCAGATTATTGAGCTTGATGAGGAGAGAAGAGCATCCCATCAAAGGCATGTCAGATTTAGGGAAAAATTGAAGAGATTGTTTGACAAGAAGGTCACTCCTAGAGCCTTCAATGTTGGAGATCTGGTTTTGTTGTGGGATAGTAGGCATGAAGACAAGGGAAAGCATGGAAAATTTGATGCATTATGGATGGGCCCTTATGCCATTGATATCAGAATTGGTGAACATACCTTCTTTCTCAAGGACTTAGATGGGGAATTGTTGGAGTTACTGTTAATGGTGACATTTGAAGCATTTCTTGGATTAATCCCCAAATCTGAGGTATGCACCAATTGTACAGTTGTATAGTCTTTTTTTTTTCTTTGTTTTTGTTGTTTTGTTGGTGTGTGGTTTGCCCTTGTTCTTGGCAGCCATTTTGGTCGGTTTCTCAGCTCATTTTTGAAGGATGGTTCTAGTTTTTTTTGCCTTGTGTATTGACTCCTTTTCCCAATGGATATTTTGGCACTTGGTCTATGTTTTGTCCTTGTGGCACTCACTAGGAGTGCCCATCCCCAAGTAGGAGCCGATGTTGGTGCCATTTTTGACCTTGCACCATGTTGCCCTAAATTTTCAAATCTATATCTACTCAAAAATATTTTATCCTTTGATTTGATGGTCTGTAATTCTTCCCCTCTAGTTGAAATGCTTTAAAAATGCTCACAAACTTGTTGTTTTTCCCTAATTTGAAAGAATAATCCAAGTTTTCCCTTTTTGTGCCCTAGTTTTTCCAATTTTGTGGGCTATGTCATTTTCCCTTTGCAGATCATGGAAAAATTGAAATTGATCAAATCATACTTGTGTTGTAATTGAAAATCCAATCCCAAGGTTGAAAATGTTTCAGAAATCATGCTTTAGTTGATTTAAAATCAAAAAAATCTGCCATCCTTGGTGAAAAAATTGAATTCTAGGGCATCCTTTGAATTTTTGCATTTTTTTTGGTCATATGGGGTCATTTTCCCATCAATTCATCCTCAGAAGGTATTGGCAATGTGGCAGGTTTTCATTGGCGAGGTGCGGTGGGAAATGTTTCTAACTTGTCATTTTTTTATTTTTGGCAAAGTGGAAAATTTGGCTCCACGGCTCCGCCTTTTTCAAATTTTCCTACGTGGCATGTTCTTATTGGCCGAGGAGAGGTGGGGAGTCGGATCTCCTTTGAAAATTTTGGCTTTATTTTGCAAAATTTCCTAAGTCAAAATTTTCCCGAAACCCAGCCAACCAGAGGAGGACGTGTGGAAGTATTTTGGTTGGAGGGGATGCGGGTGGCGGAGAAAAACTTATGAAATTTTGTGTTTTTGGCTCAAAGGGTTAAAGTAAAATTTTGGACCGTGGCCCCATGGTGAATCATAGGAGGACACGTGTCCAGGAAAATTCAAAATGGCGGGGTGGAGGTTTTGGTGATTTTGAAGTTTTTTAACTTCGAATGGTTTAAAGTCAAAATTTTTGGCGAATCTTGCAACAAATCAGGAAAGGACACGTGTCCAAAAAGGCAAAAAGGAAGAAAGGGGCGGAGGAAATTTTATGACTTTTTTCCTTTGTTGTCTAAAAGGTGAAAAATGAAAAATGGCTGCTCTATCCAGTGAGACACGTGTCACATTTTAAGGGTCAAAGGTCAAGGAAAAGGGGCGGGCCATGGAGGAAAGAGGGATTTTTTTCCCTTTTGCAAAAAAGGAGTTAAAAAAAATTTAAGAAGCTACTTGGCCCATGATAAATCACATGAGAAACATGTGGCGAGGGAGAAAGGATCGGGCGGGCGGAGACAAAATTGAGAATTTTCCCTTGGCTTAAAGGGAGTAAAAATGAAGATTAATCCCGTGGGTCCTCGGAAAAGAGAGATGGACACGTGGAGAAGAGAGGAAGAGGGTCGGCGGGTGGTGAAGGTAGGAGAGAATTTTTCCCTTTTGCAAAAAAGGCTCAAAATCAAAATTTGGAGTGGCGGCCCACTGACGAATCATCACAGAGACACGTGGCGGGGAGAAATCGGAGGTGCGGGCCATGGGGAAAAAAGTGAAAATTTTCCAATTTTCCAAAAAAGGTCAAAATGTGTAGAATTGAAGCGTGATCCCAATGGGACCCACCATGTGCCATGTGTCAGCTCCAAAATTCAAAGGCGGAGGGGGGGGAAAAAGTCAAAATTTTCCATTTTTTCCAAAAAATGTCAAAAGTAAAAAATGAGCCTGAATTTATTTCCAATCATTTTTTGCCATGTGTCTAGCCTTATCAAAAAAAATTAAAAAGGTAACTCAAGCTTATTTCTAAGTCCGCATCTTCCACATGGAGGGATAGGATTAAAAGATGGATAAGATCGATGGTTGTTGTGCATCCATTTGTTTTGACCGCCATGGGAGCTCAGGAAGCTTGGAATCATGATTTTTGCATCAAAATTCATCAAATTTATAGTGATTTTGTGTCGTCTTGGCCTTCTAGGATCATTGGCATCACTTTCATGGCTTAATTCTTTGATTTGAGGTGTTTTGTAATAAATTTTTACTCATCCCGAGAAAAAATGTGAAATGACAAAATCAAAAGTTGCAGAGGTAATTTGAAAAGGTAAAAAGGTGAAAATGATGAGTAAAAGGTGTTTGCATGCCTCAATGATGAAAAACATGCCTTAGGATGGATAATGATCTAGATATTTGTAATGATTTAATCTTTTTGGGCACACACTAGAAACTACGAATGTTTTTCTGTTTGATGTCATTTTCATTGAATCATGAGGATTGTTTTGTAACAAACTTGATCCCATGGCATATTCTTTGCTTGAAAAGAAGGCTCAAATGTGGATAAGAGATATATAATGCATTTTGGAGAAATTGTAAAAGGGGTCGGGGAAAAGTTGAAAATCATGAGAAAATTTTGAGAGAAAGCTCATTTTTGAAAAACCCACCAAAGAACCAGAATAATTTCTTTTGTGTTGGATCTTCATGTATGTGAGTTGGTTACAAGTGTATAGCCATCACACAGCTTTGAGATTGTTCATGAAACTCTCCCTACTTTGATGAATCTAACAAGCTTTTGAGTTAATCTATGTTTTTCTGGGCAATATGATGTTTGTTATCATTTTTAAATGCCTGTAAATAGTTTTCATTGTTCTTGTTGCAATCTTGCATTGAAAGTCTTTAGAAATCACACAGAATCTCCATTTCTTGTTGATAGTTTAGTGGCATTTGCAATCTCATGTTCAAGAAGAGCCTTCATCTGATAAAGAGATAAACAAATTTAAAATCACTTTACCTTCCTTGATTGCAGAGATTGCTTGTAAGCCTTTGGGGTACCTTAGGCATGGTTTGATCAAGGATTTTTGTGTTTAATTGAGTTCTTTACTTCAAGATTTTGTGGTGAATTCTCAAATATTGTGTGAAGAGTGCAACTTGGGCTTCCATTTATGCCTCTTTTGGTTGAAAGAATATCCTGATTATTTGAAGCATTTTATCTTATAGTTGTTCAAGTATTGTAGAGGTTGTCAAAGATCTGATATATCCCAGTTTGTCTTATCAACACCCCACCAAAAAATTCATTCAAATAAACTAATCCTACCCATACTACCCCTGCATTGCATTGTGTGTCAACAAAAGGATCTAACCCATCTACAAAAATGCACAAGGAAAATCAGGATCATATAATGTCTCCAGTAACCCTTGCCTTGCATTGAAAATATCTCCATAATCTAGGAGTGACAACTTGTGAAAGTCAGATTTGGAGTGTTGATCATATTTTCCCAAGGCCTTTTCATACTATTTGCATAAATTGAGGGATATCTTCATCTCCTTCACCATTTGGGGGTTATAATGTAGGTTCTCTTACCTTGGTGAAAGGCACAACCTAAAATAGTGAGGGTCGAGATCAAATCTTTGACAAAAGGAGAACAAATTTTCCAACAACTCTGAAGATGAAGAATTATCTTTGAGGCTCTAAGCTTTGAGCACCTATATCAATGGTTGATGTCATGCTTTCAAGAATATTACTTTTACTTTATAGGCCACAATATGTGCATTACCTCTCAAATTCTTTCACATTTCACAAGCCTCGTCTATGAAGGACGAGTTTGGATGACGACCTAAGCGACAAGAAGGAAACCGCCGCTTATGCATAAAAAAAAGGGTCGAGGTTCTTTGATATCATGGATGTTAAGGACCTGGTGATGAAGATGGTTGCGCACCTTGTGACAAAGTTAAATGGCCAGGAGAGATGGACCTAGGTAAACAAGGCTTGGTTGAATGTTTGCAGGAGGATTTTAGAGGGCACCATCTACAACTTGTTTGCATTCATCATGGATGAGATTTTCAACAGTGTGAAGGAAGGTGATAAAATAATTTTTGGTAATTTAATGTTAACCATTGTGTTTTTAGAGATTGAAGTGTCGGATGTAGTAGAAAAATTCATGTGGGAGTACCTGTGAAGACCCTTCACCCATAAAGAGGTTTGAGAAGTACACTGTGATAGTATGATGGCCATGCATAAGGCATGCACGGAGAAGTGGTACATGTGCTTGAGGAATGTTTTCAAGGTGGAATGGGGATCCTAAATAACTACCAACAAAAGCGAGGAGAGAAGTGAGTTTCTAGTGTACCAACATTTATGCCTCGGCATATTTAAATTGATGGATGAGACATGGAGCCCATGGTGCAAGCTCCCTTTTGCGTTCATAGCTCAACACTTCCAAATGGGAGTGAAAAATTTAAAGAATCCAAGAATTTGAAGTTAGACCTTGGTAATCTAGACCAGGATCATAGAGAAATGCACAAAGGGTTGGTCTACCCCAACAAGTGCGCATACATGGAGAAGTATATGTCGCATGAGGTCCAAATGATGAGACCCATGACTTTTCCCATTATAGGAGGGACCGCGGCATGAGTATACCTCCGCATAAGACCCAAATTTGAGAAGGGCATGTATCTGGAGAATGAGGTGTCCATACCTAAGGACCCAACTAGAAGGAAGATACTGTACCAGGAAGAAGGAAAAAGAACCAAAGGAAAAAGTACCAAGTGTAGTGAATACACATGCAATAGGTACCCTCTGGATAAAGTGCGAGAATAAGTATGTATTAGCACAAGAAAAATTCCATAGTCAAACAAAAGACTCGGAGCCAAAGGAGCCATTAGAGTCACTTGTGCGGAGTCCCCAGTTGGAAAGAAGAAGAAGATGATGGAGGAGTCAGATTCTGAGTACATTGAGAGCTTGGGGGCCTACCAAGGTGAAAGGGATGATGATGAGGAAGATAAGCTTGAGGTAAACCAAGAACAACCTATGTTTAGTATGCATGACTTAGGAGGAGGGAGAAGGAGAGAAGAATGAGTACATCTTCATGCAAGAGAGAGGGCAGCCAGGAGGAGGAAGGAACTTGGGACAAGGAAGGGAGCAAAGAGGTAAACAAGGAGGAAAAAAGAGAGGCTGAGAAGGTCATTGAGACCTTGGTAGAAGAGGGGTTGGAATGCATCGCTAAGCTGGTAATGAATGAGGATAAGGAGGAGAGCGAGGGAAAAGGACCACGGCAACACTAGAGGCCCCACTTTAACTGTAAATATTCCTAAGGGCACGCGCACGGGAGGAAAGCACGTGGAGGAGGAGAGGCCATGGTTGGGTTATATTGATGACCCCAACAAAGTGTTGCACACACAGTTCAAAGCACGGTTCCAGTAGAGGGGCTCTGGCAATGTCATCTTTTGATAAGGAGGTTGCATACCCGTGGACAAGGAAGATGCTCTCATGGGCATTTGAGTCCCATCTTGATGAGCCAAAATTTGAAGTAAGCCATGGGGAAATAATAACATTGCTGGAATCAAAAGGAGACAACCCATTAGTGAATGCTCAGTAGCTCTTAGATGAAAATCTTGTGCAACACACTCAACAAGGTATCTGTTGAGGTCGAAGCTAGACTCTTTAGGTAGAATGATAGAATCAAAGATCTGGAGGATGAAATGGAGAAGAAAGAGGAAGAGCCAGAGCAGTGCGAGGGACAAAGAAGCTAGTCAAGAAAAGCCGATCAGTTCCCAGGTTGCAAAGCATGAGTTAAGGGACGAGAAGGCAAGAGTATGTGAAGTATACAAAAAGGTGGAGTCCATTATAGATGTAATAGTGTTGAAGCATCTAGACCTAGCACCTCCCGTGCGGAAGTATGCATCTGCCCTGGAATGCCTAGAGGACTTAATAAGAATCCTCACCATGGAGAGGCAGCCGCTAGCCTTGGAATCTGCAGAAGAAGTGGTCACGTGTTTAGAAAAGGAGGATAAATTGAACATTGTGGTGCTCATAGTAGAATACAACAACGTTCTTGTTGATGTAAATATTTCTTCCCGTGACCACCGAGGCGCGTGCACGACAACTGCTGTGAGATAGAGACAAAGTGGTAAGAATGCTGGTCACAAATTATGAAGCGAGAACTTAAAGAGTTCCAGGATAAGAACTAGGGGAACAGAGAGGAGCAAGAAAAGATCCTAGCCAAGGTAGAAAATAAATCAGAAGCTATTGAGGCCTTATGGGGCTCAGTTAAAAATTGGCTAAAGGAACTATACCCGCAGATTACATGAAGGATGGATGCGCTGGAGGATATATGCAAGGAGTTAGAGAAAAATGTTGACACCATGAGTGCCCAAGGGGATGGGCTGGGTTTTGATCAGGTGAGCGCCTTAGTAGGTGATCTTTTCCAGAGAGCACAGAATGAGGTCGATGCTTGGAACAATCTAGAGGTCGACTTGTAAAAGAACTTTCCTCTCTTATTGATTTAAGTAGCATCATTCCCCATTCTTCCTTCTTTTCCCATTATTTTTCCCCTTTATTGTGTATTTATTTATTCTTTGAGGAAGTTTCCGAGGGCGGAGAATAGGTAAAGTGTGGGGTGATGTTGGGCCCCTGAAATATCAACTAAGTCCAAAAAGGGTGCATAGGCATGCAAGGTTGAACAAAGTGTGCAAGATAAGGCACACAGGAAGGGTTCAAGTAGGGTTTTGGTAGAACCCAAGATGTGCACCCATGGAGCAGAATCCAGGACTTAGCCATTTTCAACCTATCGGGTAGGATGCAAGAAAAATGTGACCAGGTGGATAAGGTGCCAGCCTGGTGACAGGTGACTGGAAGGAATATGCCCTGTGATAGAAGCTTCTAGAAGGAAATCATGGCAAGGAGTGGTGAGCTTAGGCCTGGAGGAGCATGCGCTCATGGAGGACCACATTTAGACACTTGGTGACAGTCTGAGGCCATGCAGAAGAATGAGTTGGTAGTTCAAGAAGGCTATATATACAAGTGCCTGAAGTAAAAAAAGAAGAAAAAAAGAATAAAGAGCGGAGCTCTGCAGAAATACTACAAGGAATTTATTAGCTTGGGTAAATAAGTGTAGGAAAGGATGTATCAAGGGTTTGGGAGTTATAAATTTTCTTTTGAGGGCCTAGTTATATGAATCCAATTATAATGCATGACTATGGTCTGCCTTTTTGTGACATTTTGTAATGGGCCTAATGAATGTAATGAGGTTACCAGTTTATGTGAATATGAACATTAATGGTTATGATGCATACATCCTTCTTCATAGCTCTTTTTCATTTATGTTTATGAACTAAGTATGAATTCTTGTACAAATTCCTTTCTATTTTGGTGTAAGTTCTATAATCTGTTAAGCTCTTTTCTATCTGGAATGACTGCAAGGATCTAGAAGCCATTCTGAGCTCTATGGTGCTTGTATGTCTTATTCCCTCTCAAATCTCTTAAACTCATATCATAGATGATGTTTCCCACTAAAATCACATAAAAGAGAGAATTGGCACCCCCATGTGCCTCAGGTGAGTGCCTATCGCCCATTTGGATGATAGGCTGGTGCGCATGGGATTCCTTTCCTTTGTGATGGGTGTAAAAATGACTACATCTTGGTTCCATTTTTGGGACCTCTATTGAAGTTATAGTGGGAAATGACATACATCATGATCTGTGTAATGAGTAATGACAGAGCATTTAACTTTGGAAAGTGTTGAATCATGGTTCAAAAGTATAGAGGATGAATTTTCTTAGAGATTCAACACTAGATCTAAGTTTAATGCACGTAGATGGGTAGAAGAAAACCTCTACCATGATTTATATGAATTTTTTTCTATTGCTTCCCAATAGAACTGTATGAATGGCTCTCAACATATGCATCTAGATCAAGCTGGTATTATAGATCATGCATGTGGATCCAAGAATAGTAACAGAGGCTACATGATGCAGATCTGACATGGAATCATGTTGTGGATCATTGGTGGAAAGGTGTGTTGGCTAGCTACACTATAGAGTACGTTATTTCTACATATTCTTGTCCGAGAACTTGCGGAGTTTTAATTTCTATGGGAGCCCAAAGGATCATTTATACGTGCTATCCCTCCGGCAATTCCCGAAGGGAAGATGAATATGGCCACAAATGTGGACTTTGAGAGTAGATTGGATGGGATTGGATGTTGAATTAAATTCCTAGAAGAAAAATGAATATGGCCATAAATGTGGTCATTAAGAGTAGATTGGATTAAAATATCTAAAGGGAAAAGGTACATAGGGCCACGAAGGAAAAGAAAGAAATGAAAGATTGAGTAAAATTCCCAGGGGAATAAATATGGCCTCGAAGGAGGACTTGAATGTCAGAAAGATTGAATAATATCGGATGAGGTGTAAGATAAGACACAAATTTAACAATGACGATCTATGGGTATAGACAAAAGTACATCATATCAAGGAACGTATGAGGAAAAGATGTCTCCAACTACATTAGAGGTAAACAAGAAGGGGATCTAGGTAACGCAAGGCACATGCGACCAAAACAAATGTTAGTATGCCACCAAAGACAATTGGTCATACCAAAGATCATAAGGAGCATGGATGAAATGAACTCATAAACTAAGTGTCGACATGACAAAGGGGTTTGAGGTGAAACTTATACGTGGGAATAGGATGTTCCAAAACTGGTGTTCCCTAAAACTATGCCCCAACTCTAGGAAGGGGAAAGAGAAAGTTGATCAATACGGGAAGATTTCTTAGGATGTTGATAAAATGGAAGGTTGATCAATGTGGGAAACCTTTAAAATCCATAAGGAGCATCCATTCTTTGAGGGTATGCTCTACTTTATACATTATATATGGCAAGAGTAATATATGATAGTTGTCCTTCAAGGGATCAGTCTATTTATTTTTATTTTCTTTTGACTTTGATTTTGATTTGCATTTTTTTTGCATGAACAATTGTCCTTTGAGGGATCAGTCTATTTTTGATAAATTTTATTTTTGACAAGAGCATCCATGATTTTTAATATTTTTTTACATGGGGAAGAGTTGGGACTAGCTAAGTAGACCACTTAAGAGGGGATAATGAATGTACAAGAGACACCCCTAGACCCTTTGCATGGTTCCAATAGGTGAATAAGAGGGTGATGGATGTGATGATCATGGGGTTCTCACCAAGAGGGGAGAAATTTTCCATAAGGAATATGCTATGGGCAGAGTCATGGTGCCCACATTTAAGGTCACATCTAGGAAGTGATGGAAGACCACATAATTCCAAATCATCACAACGAGAGATGGAAGAGGCTAAGATGGAGGAATGATCAAAAGAATATGACTAAGAGCACTAGTAGGCATGCTAATAGTAGAATGGTCACAAGTGCAATGCATTAAGAGGTTCCACTTCCGGTTTACCATCCAGGAGGTCAATCGATAGGCTCCCGACCCATAATTATGTGTGATAATGTATGTCCCAATCCAATTAGGGGAAAACTTTTTGTATTGGATCCTTTCTAGAGTGTCGGAGTTTTGATTTTATTTTAAGACAAGATCACTAAAATTAAATTCACATTCCTTAAGGTTCTTATTGTAAGCACGTTTAATGCACTCTTGATAAACATAATGGTGTTTAAGATCGAGAAGGCGGTGTTCATCTAACAACTCGAGTTGTGCTAGATGTGTTTGGCGATATTCTTCATCAAAGATGAAGTTGCAAAGGGACATGTGCAAGGAAAAAATGAACTTCAAGGGGAAGGAAAATTTTGAAACCGTACACAAGTGAGAAAGGCATAGCCCCGTAGAGGTACAAATACTAGTTTGATATGCCCAATAGGTGAAAGGAAGCTAGAGATTCCAATTACGACCCGCTTGATCAATAGTTTTAGCAAGAATTTTTCAAATGGTTTTATTGGAAGCTTCATCTTGGACATTAGCTTGAGGATAATATGGAGAAAAGAAGATGAGTTGGATGTTGAATGCGTTATATATTTTCTTAAGATCTTTTTTTTTAACGGAATTTCCATTATCCATGACAAGTTTGTGGGGAACACCAAAGAGGAAAATGTTGAATTGGTAGATAAAATTGATGATGAGACCATATTTGGTTAAGGTTAGTGGGATTTGTTCCACCCACTTGGTGAAAATATTCAGTTCACAGTGATGATAGAGTGATGTTGTGGTGAGGAACAAGGATTAATAAGACCAATGAGATCGAGACCCCATTACGAAATGGGTCAAAGGTCTTATCCAGCTGCAAAGCTTGACTAGGAATACAAATAAGATTGGAATGTTACTTGACATTTTTCACATTTCTTAACGTACTCATAATAGTCATGATTAAGGGAAGGCCAATAATAGCCAAGATGAAGGATGTGCTTAGTAATGGCTAAGCCACTAAAGTGTCCACCACAAATACCATTGTGGACTTCTTGGATGGTCGAGAGGCTTCATGGGATTTAAGGCATCAAAAAATAACACCATCAAATCCACACTTATAAAGAATTCCCTAAGGATCAAATAATAGTTGGCACGTTGAAGGAAAGACCTCCTAGCATTCTTGGATAGATCAGGGGGAATGATGGATTTGGATAAATAATCAAAGATTTGGGAATACCAAAGGTCTGATGAATTAGATTCAACAAGATTAACCTAGGGTAATTCATAGAATGGTTGATCACGATGATGAATGAAAACATAAATCTTGGATTCTTCTATTTTCTAATGATTGAGAGCTGCAAGAGCTGCCATCATATCAGTGAAATGATTGGTCAATTTGGGGATTGCTTGGATGGTGTAGGAATCAAAGGCTTTAAGGAGAAGATGAACAATGTCACAATATTTTTGAAGAGTGTCATTTTTGCATTGATACTCACTGTAACTTATATGATTATGATTTTAGAATCCCCATAGATGTCAAGAATTTGGACTCCTAAAAATGTGGCGATTTCAAGACCTAGAATAAGGGCTTCGTATTATGCCATATTGTTTGTACACTCAAAATTTAGTTTTCTTGCAAGTGGAATAGGAGTTTCCTAGGGGGAATGAGGAATAATTTTGTGCCTCCCCTTGCTAACACTTAGAGTCATCGAAGATGAGAGTGAACTTAAGAGTTCCATATTCATGATGAAATTGATTAATGAATTCATCTAGAAATTCCTCATGAGGAAGATGTGAACTAGGAAAGGGGCTTCTAGTAATTGGTCTGTGATATCTTGGCCCTTACTATATTTATGAGATATGAACTCGAGGTTGAACTCAGACATGAGAATGAGCCACTGAGTGATATGATCATTATGATATGGCTTAGAATGCATCTTCTTAAAGAGATGAAATCTAGTAACAACATACATCTTATGATTAAGAAGATAGTGACAAAGCTTCTAAGTAGTAAAGAAGAGAGCACAACATAGCTTTTCAGCTTCAGTGTAGTGGGTTGTGTTATCCATATTTCTCCCCTTGGGAAAAATATTGGATCAGCCATGACCCCACACAGAAAGAATTAGAGAAAACACATTTAAATCTTGTAAACTGGTTATAGAGGGACTCTACAATGGAATGGTGGGGCCTGCGAAAGTTTAAACGACCCTGTGCGATAAGAAATGGCTCTGTCACATGAATCCATGTCTTAAATATATTTGAAAGACTTGGGCAGGATCTAAAATAAAAAAGGAAGGGTCGGGGAAGGAGGCCAAGTAGTGTCAGAAGAACCAGAGGCTCAAGAAGAAGAAGCGGTGAAGATTCGAAGTCTTTGGGCTGAAAACACATCAGAAAGAGTCCAAAAATTGACCAAGTATGGAGGAGACAATGGAGAGAGCTACCTATCAGTGTGGCACTTCTCCAAAGTTGAAATCCAAAAGGAGAGGATTAAACAAGTACTAAGCTGCCACATGTCCCAAGTCAAGAGATATGCCTTGCCAAGCAAAAGACTTAGCCAAAAGTCACAAAATAGGCCGCAACTCCACCCAAGGGAAAAGGTCAGCGTTTGAGCCCGAGTCAAAGCCAAAGTGGGGCTGTGGGGGTTTTTCGAGTTTTGCATTTTTTGTGGGAAAAGGGAAAAGTATAAATTACGGACCCATGAACGTAATTTTTCCCTAATTTGGCTGCCACGTGTCCCATATGTAAAGGGGGACCCATTTTTCAAACTGTTTTCCCGCCCATTTGTACAAACTTGATATAAACTTTGAAGGGGCATATCTTTTGACTTAGAGCTCAAAATATTGCAAATCTTACACCGTTGGAAGTGTCTCGACGTCCTCTACACCATGGAAAGATAAAAATCATTTTAGGCCCTGATAGGTGAAAAATAGAGAAAACATCTTTGGGCCTTTAATGTAGGATCTTCTTGCTCTTCAACTACCAGATCCGATTTGATTCGATCCGTTGGGGAACCAGAAGCAACATATTGTGGGTGGATTTGCAGAAGGCATTGATATTTAGTGGTTGAACTTTCAAAGTGGGATTTGATGTGTATCTCATGGTGGTTGGAGCAAGATTCAATTTTCCCTCTTCTCTCTCTCTTATTCTTTTTATATATTGTAACACTTCTCATTTTGGAAAAGGAGAGACATTCTAGGCATAGAGTAACTCTGTCAAATTTGTTTCTTGACACCATTTTTGAGCAGAGAACCTTCTCCTACACCTGGAAAATGTATTTTTGCCTCTATTCCAGAAATGTAATGGTTTGTGCACCTTTTAGAGCAATAAAAACATGTTTTTGTGGTGTTCTTCAACCCTTTGCATTGTTTTTTTGTTTCTCCATGCCTCTCCCTTCCATTTGTTTTTTTGTGCATGTATTTCACATTTGCAGGTGCAGGATGTTGTGTTTCATGGAGTTTAATGGAAAATTTAAATATTTGGGTCATGTTACTTCTGTCTGACCTCCCTCATCTCCATTTTTCTTTTTCTTTCTCCCTCAATAGAATATCTCACTTCCTTTGCTGGTGTATCACCACTTTAGTGTAGGATCTATTTTTCCCTCTTTCTCTCTCCTTGGTTCCTTGGAATGGTTAGATTAGGTTAGATTTAGTTTTCCTGCACTGGAGTAGCTCATGGTAGGTAGTTTAGGAACAAGAACCAACTTTCTCTGGAGAGCTTTCCCACTTTTGCAAGGTCCCACACCTTGGGGAAAGTTCAATGTTATACAATCACACCAGATGATTCTTCCTTAGAAAAGTATATTTCCATAACTCATTTGGGGGTGCTGTGATTTCACACTAAAAATTTTGGCACCCGGTGGGGACCAGAGGTATTCAGTTTATTTCATCAAGTTGATGTGTTCTTTGTGGGATTCAACCTTTTAAGGCACATGTAAGCACATCCGGCGTCTCCATCTGGTCAAAAGCCCTCTAAGTTGTAGACAATTTCCATCCATTTCCACTCATTTTCATCCATTTTCTTCTTCCATCTCTTTCAATTTCTCCCATTCCATGAGTTTGTGCAATCATGAATTCATTCCCTTCATGGAACTCACACTTACAACAATGCAATCCACCCCCAATGCATTTCCCAACTTCTTCAAATCAGCATTATAATCATATCCAAGACTAGTATGCTTACCCATATGAGAAGAGTCAAAATCATTTTGGCCCTGGAGCTTCTCAAGAACAAGGGGATGCATACAATGGTGAAAACTATGTGGATAATGTTGGTTTGTTGGAGAAGATCCAAAAAATGGAGGTGACATGGTTCAATCAAGGGGCATATAAAAATGAATGCATTTGAGATTGGTTGCAAGGAACCTTGTCCATGGGAAGACCCTTTCCCAAGACATTACAACCCTCAAGAGAAGCTTGACTTCATGGTTGAAATGTTGCCCCAACTTGCACAATGGACTGAGGATATCGGGGCATATGAGATGGAGTCAAGACAACCTCGTTAATGGGTAAGTCCAACATCTCATAGATTTTCTTTTTTTTTTCTCAAGACACCATCTCAACCCAAGCTCTAATTTCCAAGATTCCTAGTTGCTACCACAAGCATTGATTCCATTTCTCCATCCCCTAGTCTTCCATCCCATCTCAGTTTTTCCACCCTCTTCTCTTCCAAATCCAAATCCCCTCCACAAGATCCAAATGAAATACCTCCCCCTCCAAAGAAACAAGAAGTTTCACCTCCTCCACCACCAAAAAAAAATGCACAACTGGTTGAATCCCAACCCACTCCTCTTGTCTTCCCAATTCCATGTGGGGGAGATGAAAATAAAAAAATAGTCAAAGAGAACAACAAGAAGAGGATCCCAACAGAGAAGAAATGATGCAGGACAATCTAAAGAGTTGGGCTACCAAATTTGGCCTTACAAAGATCCATTTGATAGTCAAACCAATACAGGAGGTCAAGGTTGAAGATCCGGTGGTGGTTGATGCTTTGAGTTTGCGAGTAGGAGAAGAGTAAGAACAAGAGAAAGAATATATGTCATCAATTTTCTCGAATGTAGTGTCCACATTGGCACTTTATTTGAAGAAAGCATTGATCCAATTCAAGTTTCACAATCACCCATGGAATGAGATGAAAAATCAACTCTAAGTCCCATTGAAGAGGATAAGATTGAAGAAATCAAATCAGAGTTTGTAGCAGTAGAAGAAGAAATCATCATTGGATATTTCTTTCTTTCATTTGAAGGGCCTGATTTGGTTGATGAATCCATCATGGAGGAAAACTATGAAAGAGATCTTGCAGTCCCAACTAGTCCTCTAGGGCATGATTGAAGATTTTGACTTGTCAAACTCCATACTAGAGGAAGAGGTTACTCAAGGGTGAGATTGTCTTCAAGCAAAGTAGAAGAAAGAAAAGCTTCTCCAACTCCAAAAGAAGAGAAAGGGCAAAAAGTTCCACCATTGCTTCCACACCATCCATTCAAGAAGGTCTACAAGAAGACTCCATTCTTGGAGTATAAATTCAGAGTTATGGGCACATCTAAAGGATCAGACCTCACCCAATTAGGTACTTGGCTTCATTGGAGCCAAGGGAGAAGCCAAAACTAGTCATGCCTACTTCAGGGCATGAGGATGAGTACCAAAGTACCAAGGGTCACCATCAATACCTTTAGGAGTCCAATGCAGGTCAGCTTGAGGAGGTATTTTCCATTAATGTTGATACCTTGATGATTTGGGTGGAGGATAGGCTTATAGCCAATTTTTCACTCATACAGAAGCTATATTTAGTGTCAAACCATTTGCATGGCTGCCTCTCTCAAGAAAAGGAAGCTACTTCTCTCTGCCAGTTGTAAGCTTTGTTTAGCATTCTTTCCCTCTAGTTAGTTTAGGAGTAGGAGTAGATTTTCTTTCAACAAGAAGTGCTTGTGCACACTCTGCATGTCTCATTTGAGGCATGTATGATTTGGTCTATGTATATAAGTTTTGTTCAAATTTCTCCAAAGGTACATAAAACCAGGATCTTGATTATTCATAGCAGGAAACTCATAGTTACCTATAATAGTTTCCATCTTCAGAGAAAACAAGTGTAGAGAAACTAAATTTATTTCAAAACGGTCCATTTTAGGGATGGATGAAAGCCCCGAGAGGTAAAACAATTTTCTACTCTTAGAAATTTCATTTCAAATATTTCCTTATGAAAATTGAGAGTGCAGACTCAGGGTCAGACAAAACATAGAAAAGGCATACAATCAAGCTCATAGTGGCTCAGGGATCAAATCTTCAAAAGTTCTAGATCAGTTTTGTGTTTATCAGGCAGACTCTATGCCCAATGGATGCTTCAAGGCCACTGGTCTCTTCATCTAGTAGGCAGATGTCCTCGTGAGTCACCAAATTGTTATCCATATTTCACCCCTCGGGAAAAATATTGGATCAGCCACGACTCTGCACGAAAAGAATTAGATAAAAATGTTTAAATCTTACAAATTGGTTGCAGAGGGACTCTATAATGGAATGGCGGGGCCTATGAAATTTTAAATGACCTGTGTGAGAAGAAAGAGAAGAAATGACTCTGTCATGTGAATTCGTGTCTTAAATCTATTTAACAGACTCAGGAAGGCTCTAAAATAAAAAAGGAAGGGTTAGGGAAGGAGTCCGAGTAGTGTCAGAAGAACTAGAGGCTTGAGAAGAAGAAGCGGCGAAGATTTGAAGTCTTCGGGCTCAAAATAGTTCAGAAAGAGTCCAAAAATTGACTAAGTATGGAGGAGACTGTGGAGAGAGCCACGTGTCAGTGCAGTGCTTCTCCAAATTCAAAATCCAAAAGGAGAGGCTCGAATAAGCACCAGGCTTCCGTGTGTCCTAGGTCAAGAGATATGCCTCACCAAGCAAAAGACTTGGCCAAAAGTCATAAAATAGGCTGTAACTCCACCCAAGGGAAAAGGTCAGTGTTTGAGCTTGAGTCAAAGCCAAAGTGGGGCCATGGGGTTTTTTTGAGTTTTGTGATTTTTGTGGAAAAAGGGAAAAGGATAAATTACAGACCCACAAACCCAACTTTTTCCCTAATTTGGCTGCGACGTGTCCCATATGTAAAGGGGGACCCATTTTTCAAACTTTTTCTCTCTCATTTGTACGGAATCAATACAAACTTCGAAGGGGCATATATTTTGACTCAGGGCTCAAAATATTACAAATCATGCATCGTTGGAAGCATCTTGATGTCCTCTATGCCATGCAAAGATAAAAAATCATTTTTTCAGGCCATGGTAGGTGAAACATGGAGAAAATGTCTTCAGGAATTTAATACAGGATGTTCTTGCTCTTCAACTACCATATCCGATTCGATTTGATCCGCTGGGGAACCATAAGTGACATATTGTGGGTGGATTTTTAGAAGGCATTGATATTTAGTGGTTGAACTCTCAAAGCAAGATTTGATGCGTATCTCATGGTGGTTGGAGTAGGATTCGATTTTCTCTCTTTTCTCTCTCTTATTCTTTCTATATATTGTAACACTTCTCATTTTGGAAAAGGAGAGACATTCTAGGATAAGAGAAACTCTATCAAATTTGTTTCTCGACACCATTTTTGAGCAATGAACCTTTTCATATGCCGGAAAATGTATTTGTGCTTCTATTCTAGAAATGTGATGGTCTGTGCACCTTCTAGAGCAATAAAAACATGTTTTTGTGGTGTTTTTCAACCCTTTGCATCATTTTGTTGTTTCTCCTTGCCTCTCCCTTCCAGATTTGTTTTTCTCAGTGCATGCATTTCACATTTACAAAGTGCGAGGATGTTACGTTTCATGGAGTTTAATGGTGAATTTAAAGATCGAGCCATGTTACTACTTCGTCGACCTCCCTCATCTCCGATTTTTCTGTTTCTTTCTCCCTCAATAGAATATCTTGCTTCCTTTCTTTGGTTTATCACCACTTTAGTGTAGGCTCTATTTTTCCCTCTTTCTCTCTCCTTGGTTCCTTGGAATGGTTATATTAGGTTAGATTTAGTTTACTCCTGCACTTTGGAGTAGCTCATGTTAGGTAGTTTAACAATAAGAACCAAATTTCTCTAGAGAGATTTCCCACTTTTGCAAGGTCCCACACCTTGGGGAAAGTTCAATGTTATGCAATCACACCAGATGATTCTGCCTTAGAAAAGAAGATTTCCATAACTCATTTGGGGGTGTTGTGATTTCACACTAACATGTTGCACTGATCATGAAGGATATGACTTATGTAATAAACAATTTTCTCATGACCTTGGTCATCACGATGTGCTAACATGGCTCCTAAGGCATGCTTAGTAGAATAGATGTATAAATAAAGGGCTTCCCCTCACGTTGAGGTGTAAGCACTAGTGAAGACAAGAGATAATGTTTAGGGTCATCAAAATCCTATTGGAAGTCATGATCCCAATCGAATTCTATGTACTTTCAAAGGAGGTGATTAAAGTGTTGACAATGATTTGAAAGTTGTGAGATAAAGTGAAAAAGGATTGGAGATGACCTTGAAGGTGTGAAGATGCTTAAGATTAGAAGGATGAGGAATTTTGATGATTTCTTTAATTTTCATAGGGTCAAATTCAATTCCCCTAATAGAAATGATAAATACAAGGAGCTTTCTAGTTAAGACTCCAAAAATACACTTGGTTGGATTAAGACAAAGAAAAAAATGAATAAGGCACTCAAAAAGGAATTTGAGAATGGTAAGATGGTCACGTCAATGTTTAGATTTACCTAAAATATCATCAACATAATCTTTTATGGTTTTATGGATGATATCATGAAAGATATAAGTCATGGCCCACTAGTAGGTAGCGTCGACATTCTTTAAACCGAAGGGCATCACCTAATAGCAAAAATTCACCCAAGGGGTAATAAAGGAAGTCTTTTGTTGGTCTTCTAGTGTGATGAGAATTTTATTGTAACAAGAGAAACCATCCATGATAGAAAGCATCTCATGACTGTGGTAAGATCCACAAGTTGATCAATGTTTGGAAGAGGGAAGTCATTTTTAGGGTAAGCTGAGATTGAGATCTTGAAAATAAATGGAAATACGAAGTTTTCCAAATGATTTAGTGACCAAGAAAAACATTAGAAACCCATTGAGGATAGTCAATGGGGATGATGAAATTGGAAAAAAAAGGTGTTGCAACTCCTCTTTAACAAGGAGGGCAACACGAGGATGCATGCAGTGAATCTTCTACTTTACTAGTTTAATGTTGGGATAGGTGATGATTGAAGGTCAAGACCTGACATATATGAATAAGACCATGAAAATTCCTGACTATGACAAGAAAGGAAGGAAGTGAATGATTTAATCTCGTGCGAGATCGGGAGATTGGCCTACTTTTAGAAAGTGAGGCTCCTGAGGAGTCTCGATATTTACATCAATGGTGGATTTGTTGAGAAGAGTAGGTGTGTCGAGATGGTAAGGTATTATGAAGATAATAATCCTCTACCCCCATGTGGGAGAGAATGATGTCATCATCAGCACACTAAAGGACATTGATGGTAGAAGAATATTCTTCTATCATTTCCGAATGGCAAAGGGGAAGGGACCTAGTTTGATTTTCACATTGATAGGTGACTGGTCCCAAAGTAATGGTGGAGACTAAAAAAATTAAGAAGCAATAGAAATGGTGTCATCCATTTCCATGTCTTTAAGAGTCAAAAAATATGGAGAAGGTATGTTCATGTCTTCGGGAGTCAGAAGAGATGGAGAAGGTAGAGAAGGTATGTCCATGTCTTTGAAATTTGAAAATGATGGAGGAGGTGGAGAAGACATGTTCATGTCTTCAAGAGTTAGAAAAGATAGAGGAGGTGGAGAAGGCATGTTTGTGAGTATCTCAGATGGTGGAATGGGGTTAGGGAATGTTCCTTGTAGCCTAACCCAAAAATTTTGTGAGGTTTGCGGGTAACGATTGGTAATAAGGCCATGTGGCCCATGCTCGTAACATCCCATGCCGAATCCTTTCCATGTGCAATGATGGAGATAGGTGTGAGAAAAATATGGTTTGTTAAGGAAGCCAAAACCACTGATATAAGGTTTGGCATGTGGAATATCATTGATATGGGAAGAGGGGGTATCAAAACCACCATAAATAAGATTGGTGTGAAGATGTCATGGAATGAAGGGAATGGATGAGCTAGTAGATGGTGAAGATAAATCATTCTTAGGAATGAGGACATCATTTGGTCTATATGTTATATTGTACACACTGGAAGGAAGGGGCATCCTCGAGAAGTGTCATCTTCCCCTCATGTTTGTATTTAAGGTAATGATGAAGTGTAGAAGGGACACAACGTAGGGCATGAATCCATGGCTGTCCAAGGAGAAAATTATATTAAAATTATCCCTCAATGATGTAGAAGACCTCATAGAGGAGCTTCTCACTAAAACGAATGGGAAGGATGACTGTTCCCAAGGTGGGAGTGACCCCATTGTTAAAAGTGCAAAGAACCGCATGAGACATTTAAGTGATAAATTCCTTTGGTATCTTAAGTTGGTCAAACGTGTGTGATGGGAGGATATTAATGCTTGCCCCACTATCAATCATGGATCACTGAATGAATGTATCATTAATCCTAACTGTGATAAAGAGGGGAAGGTCATGTTCTTCTAGTAGAATGTCTGGAATTTCAGCATCATCGAATGATATGGTAGTAGTAGAAGCCGTAAGTGATCCTATAAGAGATGCAAAGGATGAGCCTTGTTAGTGGATGTCGAAATATAGTTTAAGACTTCAATAAGATCTTGTCTATGATCGGAGATATTTTTATAAGTTCATAAAGTGACATCTTAATAGGGTCCTAATGAAGTTGTTTGATGATACTTTGTTTAATGGGCCTAGGGGCTGCTAAGATGGAAACCTTAGGTGTTGATGATGTGGCTAAATCCTTAGGAGGAGGAATGGTGATGAAATTCTTGGTTTTCAATTCGAGGTTGATTTAGGATCATTCAATCTAGATCAAATGGTTACTGAATAAAATTAATGAATGAAGGGAGACCATCTTTGAAAGAATCATCTCTTGAAGGCGGGATGGCAGATGTTGGACTGGATGTGGAAGGAAGGGACTGACTTGGTCCAAGAGGAAGTATTTTCTCTTCAATGAGTTTATGGATAATGGCTTGGAGTTCTCTACAATTATTAGTATCATGTCCATGGGTATGATGATAAGCACACATAAGGTTAGAGTTGAACCATGAAGGCTTCTTTACATTTGGGTAAAAGGCCTTGATTGGTGGAAGTGTGATTGCGGAGGTTTGCAGTAAGTGTTGGAATATTTTTGTATATGATCCAACTAAAGTGCTAGAGGATGCCTTATGATATATCTTGGATGTTTGGGGTAAAAAGTACGAGTATGTTGATGTTTTGTGGCTTGAATTTGGTTTTGGATTTGGTTGGTGATTTAGTATTGAATGGTTTTGGATTGGTGGGTTGAGATGTTTGTGTTCCTAAAATAGATGATGTTGCATTGGATTGTTTAACCCTAAAAGTGGTCATAGATTTCATATGTGGGAATTCTCTCTTGGGAGGAGTAACAAAAATTTCAGCTGCGAGGGTCGAATGGTGATGTCATGTTTGACACAGTGCAAAAAGCAACATTTATCCGAAGTGATTTATGGAAAGTGGAGATTGATCGAGATAGTGTTGATAATATGGAAGGAACATTTGGGGTCATTGTAAGCGTAAGTGTTTTAAAAATTACTCAAATGATGGAATTGGCATGGAGGAAGAAGGTGGCATGGATGTGACCACAACAATTGATGTGGGTAAAAAATGGGAGGAGGGATTGGTGTAGGTTCTAAGGATGGTATGACGGGAAAGGGTGGAATAACTATAGGTGAAGTGATTGATCCTACTGATGAAGTGGATGTAATTGGTAAGGGAGTTGATGAAGGACTAACATCAGACCTTGAAATAGGTTAGAATGGTTTCTTCAGGAATGTCTCTAGGGGCATGAATGATATATTTTCAAATGGGGTTCTAGCAGTTGTTGTCAGGATAGATGTAGGTATAATAGTTGCGGGAAAAATATTAAAGGAAGTAGATGTGATCAAATATGAAGGAGAGGAAGTTGTGGGTGGGATTGATTCTGATTAGTGGTGTGAAGAGTATTTATGGTGTGAGCATTGGGTGGTTGGGTTGTAGTAGAAGTGGTAGCTTGGCTTATTGGTGCATGATTTGGGAAAGGTTGTTTGAAGATGTCAAGTGGTTGATTGGGTGAGGCATTTAGATTTGTCCACTTGAATATCTCCCTGATCAATGAGTCTTTGGACTAAATCCTTGAAAGTTTGACATCTTTCTATGTCGTGTCCTCGGACTTGGTGGTACTTGCAATAATGGTCTTCATGATACCACATGGGCTTTGGTCTAGACTCATCAACTAGCCGAGATAGGATGCAAAGTATGATAAGATTTACAGCAAAAACTTGTTAAATATTATGCTATATGACTCCCCTATGGGATTTTAGTTGGGTATTGGTTGAATGGCTAACTATTGAGTCCACATACTTGGATGTAGGTGGAGGAGATGATTTAATGACAACAACATTAGCCGCCGCTTTTGATTTTTCATTTTGCACGAAAGGCTTGGTAAAATCATGTTAGGAGTTTGATTTTAATTTTAAATGACCTTGCTCAAGGGCACATGTTTCAATTTTGTGAGCCATGGTAAAGGATTTATCGAAGGTTCAAAATAATTTTATTTGTAAAATAGAAGATACATGCTTCACACACAAACATGAGAAAATCTTGATGAGGTCGGTTTGTAGGAGAGAGGAAGGGTAACTGGTTTATAATGCCTCACCATCATGTGACAAATTATACAATGGAATTGTCCTCAAACTACTAAATATTGTATAGATAATTGATAGTTACTTTGTGTGAACTGTTAATAAAAAATTGTTATAAAAATATTTGTACAAGTTGGGAGAAGGATAATATAGACGATTGAGGGATACTATTATACTAGTCTAGTGTAGGACCAACCAAGGACATGGGGAAAGTATGAAGCATTAAGTCTTGATTTTCGCGATCAGGTAACATGTATGTATAAATGCATGAAGGTGTTGTTGTGGATCCTCTTTGTTGTTAAACTTGGTGAATTTAGGTAATTCCCAGTGTAGAGGATATGGTTTAATTAGTACAGATGGATGAATAGGATCATTGCAAATATGTTTATAGGATGATAAAAATTTATATCCTAGACTAACGGCTTTGAGGTTGGCTAATCTATTCATAAGATCCTGCATAGGGTCATTTGAAAGAGTCTCTTGGGGATGAGAGGTGGTGGTTGGATGTAAGAATTGGTTGAATGAGTTTTTTTATGAACTTGCAGATGTGTGGGTGTTTGAGGAATTTTTGGGGATGAGTGTAAATCATGGGATATGATTGAAATGGTGTTTGTTGAAATAATTGTTGCCGGGATATGGGAACATGATAGGATTGGGGTAGGTGTTGTGGAAAGTTTTGAGTGGGAATGTGGGTATGGACAGATTGAAACTATTGTTGAAAAGGGTTAGATATTGAATAATGTAAAACACTCATGAAAGGGGTTGGGAAGTATTGATGACATGTTAGATGTGAGAAGTTCATATTTTTTGGATAGGGGATATGATTTTTGGGCATATTGGTTAGGGACACTAGTGGTAATAATGACCAAAGAGGTGAGGGGAAGAGTAGTGTTGATTAACGGGAGATTGTGAGGAATTGGCATGACTATCCGAGTAGTTTTATGAGATAATATATTGGTGGATGAGGAAGCAAGATGGGTTGTGGAAAGTTCATTTACTACTAATTGGGTGGTTTAGGGAGTGGTCTAGTAAGGATAAAGTTTCTAGAGTGGTAGACCATCAAAGGGAATTTGAGTTGATCTCTAAGGATTTAATCATGGAGTGCCACGAGATTTTCATCCATAAGCTCTTAGAACATAGTATCATCGAGAGGGACCTTAGGAGGTCCGAATGGTTCCGATCTAATGGATGGCAGGGTATCAGGCCTAGACGTGATAGATTTATAATGAAAAAATAGATTGGTCTCTTCTACGGTTGTAGTGTGAATAAGGGGTCCTTGGTGATACATATTAATGAGAGGTTGAGTATACATGAGAGAAGGATTCAAGGGCACATATGAGGTAATTGTTGTAAATATTTGAGATGAGGAACTATTTGAAGAAAAGTTTTGTTCCATTTTCTTTGTTGTGGATCGAGTGATTATGGGAATGAAATAAACCAAGCAATTCAAGCAGATGGTTCTTTTTATTTCTTTTGATTATTAAAATGTGAAAAATAAGAGAGGATCGATAGCGAGGTACCTAGAGGAAGGTAATCTATGTTTGGTTTCAGAGTTTTGTTATGGCTTGGATAGTCTCAGTGACTTCTATTGGGTGATGAAATCTCAATCATTTAACTTGAATAAGGGAATGTTTCGATGTGTGATTTTATATGCGCGAGGTTTGGTTGTGTGTGATAAAGTGTGAAATGCAGAAGGTTAACCCCTACTTAAAATATGTGAGAAAGAAGGATGCATAAAGGAAAGGTTATTTTTAAACTAGAGTGAAGTGTGATATTCGATGAGGACACATACAAGAACAAAAATTACGATGCAAAAAGGATTAAATAGGGAAAAAGTGAGGAATACCTGGATAACACTTTTCCTATTTGTCTACACTCTTGAGAGATGAGGTAGCTAGGCCGCAAACCCAACACAACCAATAAATAAAGCGAGAACCTCACAGTGTAGTGTTAGTAGAAGATAGAAAAAGAAAAGAAAAAAGCAATAAATACAAGAGATCACCTAAAGGGTGGTCCCACTAGGCATGCCAGGAATGTTGTATTATTTTCTCATTTGTTTCAAATTAATGAGTTAGCTACTAAATAAATTACATAACTCAGAAATGTTGGAGGGTTTATGTTACCTCAAATGCATGATGGATGTATGGGCGCGCAATGGCTCATTCGGTTGTTGATTACCTATAAATAAGATGAACTAAAAAATATTGATTAGATAGATTTATGTGGGGTTTCTGGAAAAATATGGCTCCAAGAAGTGATTAGCTTCCTTTTACGAGATGTCAACCCCGTTTGTTTAGAAAGAGTGAAATAAAAAAAAAAATAGATATTATGCGAGAGACAGAGAATATATTGAATTTGAGAATAATTAAAATCTTATCGAGATCAGATTTTATTGAAACAATAGTAATTTAACAATTACATGATCTAGGTTAACAGTGACCTAGATTGTGTATAGGAAGATCGATGACGACATGGGAAGGATGATCTAAAATGAAAAGTAAAATATGTAGACCTTGTAAGATCAAAAAGTAATATCAATACAAAAAGGGCTTGTGTATGTTGAAATAAACCTATAGGAGAAACCTGAGGGAGCATAAATCAAAAGATAACATAAAAAAAAAAAGATTGGAAAGGTGGATTGGAAATCAAGACCCTATTCAACGGTGACCAAGGGTGCAAATAAGCTATCTATGATGCAACAAAGGGACAAGATGGTGGTCTTAGTAGAAGCTGAATAAGGTATAGAATACATGTAGAGACTGGAAATGGATCTGGAAGTGAAAATCACGATTCTGAGAGGATGATTCAGTGGTGACCCGATCTGGGAAACATTGATTGTAGAGAGTGGACATGGTGATAAAAGCAAGCTAGAAAAGCAACTGCAAGCAAAGAGAGCTGAAGCAGAAGGTTGTAGAGTGATCCTAAATGTTGTAGAAGCTGCTCTGTTCCTACAAAATATTAACTACAAGAAGAAAAATGACAATATGATAAAAATATTATTAAATTAGTACAAAAAATAGTGATAATCTCACAAAATATGCTTGTGAGTGATGCAAACACGTCTAAGGGAGGTTTGGAAGGTCTGTGGATGCTTTAGGAATGATTAGGCATGGGAGAGAGAGTACACATGTCACGAGGAAGCTTGGATGCTTTCACGTATATGATGATTACCACCTATGATTATGGAAAGGAAGGATTTAGTTTTATAGATTTGGTGATGGTAGGTTGGGTCACCGCCAATTGGGGGAATTTTCCCCAATGGAAATATTTTCTAATTTTGACGTGGTTTCTAGATTTTAAGATTTGTTTGAATTCTTTAAATCATATAGGAAGGAATAATATGTGTCATAGGTGAGTTGGAGGTAGAGATAGTTAGAAAAAACATAGGGATGCAAAATAGAAAGTCCATTAGGGAAAGGTGATGGGTAATAATTAGTTAATAGGAATTAATTAATTAATATGAATTAATTATGGTTAGATGTGATGGGGTATGGGAATTTAATTAGATAAAGGGGATGAATTAAATAAGTATGCACACGTGGGTGATTAAGGGTATAGATACCAAATTTAGGTGTCTACATGTATGTTATCCGCCTCTTGAAGTTGATGTTAAAGTTAATATGGCTCAATCCTTTGAATTTCCCAATCATGATTTTGAGTACCTAAGAGATCTAATGATCAAGAATTATGATGGAGAAGTCCCTTCCAAAGAGGATAGGGAATTGTTGATCAATGCAATTGTTTCCCAAGAGGAGTACAATTTGAGAAGTAGGAAAGTGAAAGGCCCTACCCAAACCTCAAAGAATAAGATTATAATCTTGACCAATGTTCCTAAAGGTTCCCCCAAGAATAATCTACCATGAAAATCCCCTATTGTTGAGCCAAATCCAAGTGTTCCTTTTATTGTGTCTTCTTTAAAACCAAGTTTTCCCTCTAAAAAAGTAGTCACCCTTCCACTTAATACCCCCATGCCCCAGTACATTATTTGTGATATAGATCAAGCCTTAATCCAATTGAAGATAATTGTCCCATTTAGTAAAGTTTCTTATGATTACGGTGCATAGAAACAAGGTATTTGAGTACTTGGGATTCAATGAGGATGTTGTTGTAAACAAATATATCCCTCCTATTATTGCTGAGAATGATATTGAAGAATCTCAAGAGATCATTAAACCATCCCCTGAAGTATATTTGGGAACTTCCTAGTTGAGATCTAATTGGATGTTGATCCTTTCTACACTACACTAATGGTTAATGGTTGGCTCCTACATAATTACATGTTTGACTTAGGTGTTTCTTGTAATATCATGTCATTGGTGGTCATTAATGAACTTGGTATAAATATATTTTTTCCTATGGAAGGTGTTATGTAATGGATTCTAGGGAAGTTCTAGTTGTTGGTTGTGTGAAAGGATTGGTTGTACAATTGGAAGCTTACCCTAGAAAGTACTTGACAATGAATTTTTTTGTTGTTGATTTCCCTACCAAATGGGGAATGTTATTATCAAGAAAGTGGGAAGCAAGTGTGGGAGGTAGCATGTAGATGGACCTTTCTTATGCTACCATTCCTTTGGAAGTAAAGTTGGTGAAGCTACATAGGGAAGAGAAGTTGATGCACCTGATTTTATACCCTATGAATGTCTCATATGAGGTGTTGTATAAAGATGTGGATTTGAATAAAATTTTTGGTAACACACAATTTGAAGATCAGTTCCTTGACCTTGGAAATAAGTTTAAAGACCCCAATGCTCCCTTGACCATGTATTTTGATGGATCATGTTCTAGTTTTGGAAATGGAGCAAGATTTTTTTGGTTCTCCCCAAACCAAGGATCCTTTAAATTTTCATTCAGATTATGTTTTGAGTGTAAAAACAACATTTTTGAATATGAGGCACTCTTTCTTGGTTTAAGGATTGTTTGGAGGAATGGAATCAAGAACCTAGTTGTCAAAGGTGAATTTGAATTAGTTGTTAAGAAAATAAAAAAATATACACATCCAAGTGTCAGAGGTTGAAACAATATAGGAATGTGGCTTGGGACTTAATTGAAATGTTTAATTCTTTTGATATCGTATATCATGAAAGGAGTCAAAATATAGCTACTTATAGGTTAGCAATTTTGGAATCTCACTATAATAACAATGTTGTGTCCCTATAATACAAGTTTGAGGTTGAATTGCTTGTTAGGCCTTCCATAGCTAACAAAATTAAACATTGGAAAGTATTTGATGATGACTCTCACATCATGAAATTATTAAGTTACAAAGATGATTTTTTTAATCAATTGATTGATCTCGAGCCTATGGTAGAGGTATGTGATGGAAAATAAACCTTGTTTGGGAAGGAGATGATTCATTTGAAGAATAACACAATCCCAAGATGGATAGTCAACCTTGAATCTACTTTTTTATGATGTCAATAGAGATGTGAACAAGTCCACCCATGGTCTAAGATATGTAACTAAATGCAACTTAGGAACTTTCCAAGATCCAAGAAAAGTTTGGTTGGGCAGAAATTTAGATGCAAATGAAAAACATGCCTATATCAAACTATTAAGAAAATATCATGACTGTTTGTCTTGGTCCTATTTTGATTTGAAATCCTATAGGGAGGATCTGTTTCAGCATGTGATACCTTTGGATCCTCACACCAAAACCTTTAGGAAAAAAAGGCCAATGAATCCCATCCTTGGAACTAAAATGCAATAGGAGCTAAATGACTCAGGGATGGATGAATAATTCAACCTACAAGATACTCTTCATGGGTTTTCAAAGTATGGTTATAATAATAAATAAAAATGGGGGCATCAGATTGTGTGTTGAATTCAGAAATTTAAACAAGGATTCATTGAAATATAGCTACCCCTTTCTAAAAACAGATAATATTTTGCATAAGGTAACAAGGTCAAAAATGTTTTCAACATTAGATGGTTTCTTAGGTTATAATCAAGTGGTGGTTAAAGAAACTGAGAAATACAAGACTGCTTTCACCACCCCTGGGAATCTATGTCTATGTCATAATTACATTTGGTATAATGAATACAGGAGATACTTTCCAAAGAGTAATGGATGTTACATTTTTTGGATTCATCAATGAGTTTATTGTGGTTTACCAAGATGATATAACAATCTTTTCCAAGAAGAAGGGTGATCACTTAGAGCACCTTGAAAATATCTTGATCAGTGTAGATAATTTGGTATCTCATTGAATCCTAGAAAGTTCCATTTTGGTGTGAAAAAGGTAAAGTTGTTAGGGTGCATTATGTCTCAATAAGGAGTTATGATTGACCTTGAGAGAGTAGAGGAAATTGATAAAGTACTCATTCCCCAATCCAAGAAAGGTATACAATATTTCTTTGGTCAAATTAACTTTGTGAGAAGGTTTGTGTCTAACTTTGCTAAGATCACTCTGCCTATCACAAGTATGCTGAAGAAAGATCATATTATCAAGTGGGGAGATGAGGAAGTGCAAGTATTCAAAGGATTGAAAGATGCATTGAAGATTATAAGAAGGATTTTCAAATTTTATCCTTTTCATCTGAATTTACCATTACCTTGGTTTTAATGTAAAAGGATGATGAAGGCAAGAGAAACCAATTGCATTATTTAGCAAGGCCTTACAAGGATTTGAATTGAAGTACACAATCATAGAAAATTAGGATTTTTCTTTGGTAAAGGCCACTAAAATTTTTAGACCTTACATCTTGATCTCAAGGGTCATTACCTATGTGCCACACACCATGGTCAAAGACATTCTGACACAAATGGAAGATTTCGAAAGAGGTCTATATGGGTTGACAAGCTCAAAGAATATGGCATGGAAGTTCAAACCACCAAGTTGGTAAGAGGCCTAGGTTTGGCAAGACTAATGGTAGAAGCAAATATGCAAGTTGTTGAAGTAAACAATGTTGTTGTTGATTTAGGGGATCCTCATGAAAATGTATGTGCTTCCATTTGGTAAAAGGAAATTATGTACTACTTGAAGAATTTGAATTGTCCTTTTGGCCTAGAAAATAATCAAATAAATACATTGAATTTGGTTTCCTAAACATACATATTGAATCAATTTGGCTTAGATTAGAAGAATTTGGAAGGGGTATTTAATAAGATGTATAATTGAAGATGAATCTCCTAAGTTGATTAATGAGTTTCATGGAGGATTTTGTGGTGGCAATTATGTTGCTAAAGTGAATATTCATAATATTTTGAGGGCAGGTTATTGGTGACCATATTTTTTTAGTGATGTTTCTCAATTTGTGAGAAGGTGTGAAGGTTGTCAACATTTCTCAAGTAGGATAAAATATGTAGGATCCCTTCTATTGCAACCTCTTTTAGTTGAGGTTCTTTTTAGACAATAGGGGATGGATTTTATTAGAGAAATGAAAAAGGCATGTAGTGTAGGGCATAAGTGGATTTTGGTTGCTACATATTACTTCACCAAGTGGGTTGAAGCAATCCCTGCCAAATAGGCTACTCAACAAGTGGGAATGTAATTCCTTTTGAACAACATCATTTGTAGGTTTAGTGTCCTAGCCAAATTAATTGTTGATAATTCCATGAGTTTCAGAGATAAACCTATTATGGTAATGTACAAAGAATATGGTACAAACTTATCTTATGCATCCAACTATAACCCCAAGTAAATGGGCAAGTTGAATCAAGCAATAATAGCTTTCTTAAGATAATTAAGAGGACCTTATAGGTTAACATGAGGAAATGGGGTGAGGAATTGAAATTTATAGTATGGAATGATATAATCACACCCAAAAGGTTAATTGGAGAGATCCTATTTGAGATAGTCTATGGAACATGCTATCCATATTTTTCCCGAGCTGAATATTGGATCGAATCACGACCCACATAGAAGGAACAGAAAATGCATTCAAATATTGTAATTGGTTGCAAAAAATATTTAGCAATGAAGTGGTAGAGATGAAGAAAGAGAAAAGGATCTTGTACAGAAAGAAGTGACTCTGTCAGGCCATCTCTACGCTTTAAATCCATTCTCCAAGTTACAGGTAGGTAGAACCATCAAATAACAAGGTTGGACAAGTAGGGAAGATGCTACAAAGGAGCTAGAAGCAAGAAGAAATAATAACAACAAAGATTCAATGTCCTCGGGCTTAAAACGGTTCAAGAAAGGCCCAAAAACAACTAAGTATGGAGGAGGTAGCGAGAAGAGACCATGTGTCCTAACGACACTTCTCTCAGATTTGGTCCAAATGTGAAGACCCAAACGAGCACGAGCTTGCCACATAGCCCAAAGCCTAAAAATGAGAGGAACCATTGAAAAGTCCACAAAGTAGTAGAGGCCAACAAGTGTCAACTCGGTGCTCCTCCAAAGGTAACTTTGGGTCAGGTTTGCAAACAAGCGCGGTGCCTCCATGTGTACCTCAAAGGGGGGCAAGGTTAGTTGAATAGTCAACACATAAGTGGATTGGCAGAGGTTGTTAAGTGTCTTAAGGGTGCTATTTCAAGGGTAAAATGGAGAAAAGGTTCTGAGCAAGTGACAAAGTGACACATGTCCCACAGAAAGTAGGCAGTTGGGGAAAAATTTGATTTTTCCCCTTGTTACCTCAAAAGGGAGTAAAAGTTACAAAATGGCCCACAACTCTGCCCAGGGAAAAAGTCAGCACTTAGACCTGAGTCAAAGCCAAGGCGGGAGTCGGGGAAAAAAGTGAAAGTTTGCCTTTCATTCAAAAGGCATAAAGGAAAAAGTTGGAGCGCATCTCCCCAGCCAACCAAAGACTGCCACGTGTCCCATATTAAAGAGGGGCCCGTTTTTCAAAATGGTTTTCCCACCCACTTGTACGGATTCAATACAAACTTTGAAGGGGCATATCTTTTGACTCAGGGCTCGAAATATTGTGAATCTGACACCATTGGAAAGATCTCGGCCTCACCCACGCAATGGAGGTCTGAGACTTTATTTTTGAGGAGGTTAGGTAAAGGAAATGGAGGAAAATGTCTTCAAGCTTTCAATGTAGGATCCACCAGTCTCAACAACTAGATCGGATTCGATCTATTTCCATTATTTCCTCTCCCTCCAAGATGTCGAACCAAGGATCGATGCAGTAAAGATAGATTTGGGGTAGATTTCATCAGAGGCATTAATAGTGGTGGTTGAGTTGTAACTGTTTTTCCTGCTTCTCTTTCTCCTTCTTCTCTTAGGATGAATATATAAAGATGGGAGTAGGATTCATTGTAAAGGGTTGGATAATCTTAGTTTTGCAGGCTTCCTTCTCCTTCTAGCAAAGGATTTTTGGGGCTCAGACCTTCAATTAAAATTTTAATGTGTTTCTACCTTTTGGCTATTCTATAATGAACTTTATCAATCTATAGAGTGATAAAATATGTTTGTGATCGATTTTAGATCCTTCTTGTTTATTTTTCTTCTATTTGGTCTCTCATTACATATCTAGCTATCTATGCTTGTTTATTGTATGCATTTTATTGGTTCATGTCAAAGGTAAACTAAGTGTTCATCATTCCTTTGGTGCATCACCTAGTAGTTTAGTTATTTCTTATTTCTGTATTCTTTTATCCATGTCCCCTTGGCAAGTTTAGACTAGGTATAAGAAATAGATCCTCTACAAATCCTCACGTATGCACCTGAACAGAGGAATAAGGAACCAGCCTTCAATCTGGAGAGCTTTCCCATTTTTGCAAGGTCCCACACCTTGGGGAAAGTTCAATGTTATGCAATCACACCAAATGATCCCTGCCTTAGAAAAGTAGATCTTTTAGAGCTCAGTTGGGGGTGCTATGATTTTGCACTAACAGTTTTGGCACACCCATTCTGAAAAATAAGTCTCTATCTTATTACAGTAGGAATTGATGTACACTTGTTGTGATTCTGGCTTTTAAGAATCCTTAAAATTATACATCTGGCGACTCCAAAAGAAACAAATCTACTAGTTTCAGCAGCCCAAGCTTGGGAGATTCATGAATCTCACCTAGTCTAGAGCAAGGAAAGAAGGTATATTTGAATACTTGTGTCTATCCCCAGGTAGAGAAAGGAGAGGAAGAAGAGTTCAGAGGTCTCCATCTCCACCAATCAGAGCTTTATCAACACCTCCTCCCGGTAGACCATTCATTCAACCAAGAGGAGTGCTCAGACCGATCAGAATGGCTCAGCCAAATCCTTATGTTAACTTCACTGGCAGTAGTCCACTTTCCCTGAATGCACAAAATCCAGTCCCTATTGTAGCATTAAAGAGTATCCCATATTTCACTGGGGAAAACCAAACTTCCCCTAGTGATCATGTCCAAGATATTTCCAATGTTTGTACAATCCATGAGATTCATGAGATGGACATTTCGTCAAGTTTCTCACATATTCACTCAAAGGAAAGGCTTCAAAATGGTTCAGAAGTCTTGAGGCAGGCTCTATCCAAAATTGGAATCAGCTATGCACAACCCTCCATAACCAGTTTGGAGAGAAGGGTGATAATTTATCTTTGTTGGAGCAACTAACAACTATCAAAAGAGCCCCGAATGAGCAGCTGACAGACTTCAACCTCAGATTCCAATGGACCTAGGATAGGATTCCACCAGCAGTAAAGCCCACTAATGAGGGTGCCTTCTTATACTTTCTCAGGGCTTTAAATTCTTATATTTCTCTAATGATCCAGTCAATGGGGGGCACTACATTACCAACAGCCTATAGCCTTTCCATAGGGGCCGAGAACCATTTGATTCAAGCTGGTAAGATCACTCCTAGGCCATCCATACCTCTAGTACCCTGAGTTAGGAAACCTAGATACTAGCCAAATGCCTACATTAGCTCCTATACCCACCCCTAGGAGCAAAAGTTTAGCTGAAGCTTCCACTTCATCATCTAACACCTCTAAAAAGCTTCAAGAATTGATGAAGCAAGCTAACACACAGGAAATGAACTTGTGACCATCAAAAGTAGTAGGCATAGATCCTGGGCCATATCGGCCTCGGGCTCAATATCGAGGCTAGACCCTAATACCAACGAGAATAGGCCACCACCTCGGACTACAAATTAGAATCAAAATCAAGGACAAAATCAAGTCTGCTAGACCTTTTAGGTCTTATGATTCAAATACTGCCTCAACATCGAAGGCATTGGTCCTGCATGAGAACAATATGGCACAAGAATATGATTAGTATTTTCCATGCAAGCAACCACATAACCAATCCATGTGTTTTAATGGTGCTTTGAATCAGGATTTGATGGTGTAAACTAGTATGTTGCCACAAGAACCTAGCCAAGAGGGAGATCAGCAACAAGGAGCTCAACAAAATGAACCTCTAGGAGAGACCATGCTTGTCAATTGGTAGGTTGAAGACTTCTGTGGGATGAATCAATCCCTTGTTCAAAGTGTGGCTGCCAACACATGGTCCAAAAAGAGAAGTATTGGAGAAGGCCAACCACTGAACTCAGGTGACCCTCAACCTTCCATCACTCCACAAGGTCCTGGTGTTCCAAGAGTGACTCCCAACATGCAGAACCAATCCAAGCCACCTCCCAAATCCAGTCAGGCACTGGTTGTAATAACCCATGTGCAAGAAAGAAATGTGTGCAGGAAAGGTCGGATAAAGAGAGTTAATTCAATATCATTGAGCATATGAAGAGGAAAAGTGTGAACATTTCACTATGGGAGTCATTGGCCATTCCGGGCGAGAGGATCTATTGCAAGCGCCATGCGGAGGTGGTCAAGTTCAAATCACCCCCCAACCACCAAGAGAAAGTGCTTGTCAATGCGGTTCAAATTGGGAGGAACCATAAAGAACAACAAGGTAAGAACACGAGACCCCCTTTCTATGTTTCATTGATTATTGGGGACAAGTTGGTGTACAATTGTATGATTGATTTCGAACCAATAGTTTTGTGATGCCCAAACAAATAGCCGATCAGTTGGGTCTTTAATATGAGGTCATATCTAGAGGAGTAGTCCAATTAGATGGGATAGCAGTAACCACTGTAGGAATTATCAAGGATCTGAGTCTCACTCTACACACTTTCCTTAACGTGACTTTTTACAAAACATGTCAATCATAGACTGTCACCACATTTTATTTTGTGTCTATCCAGAGACTTCACTGCCAAAATTAGAGGCTACTTGTTTGTTAATTGGTCACATATGCTCTTTAGGACAAGGTATGGGGTAAAGGCCACAATCAGGTCTAAACCTATTATTGATTATCATATTGAATCCTATGTGCCTAGCCCAATCAATGGCAATTGCTCAGATTTTGATCAAGAAGACCTCCTAAACACTAATGAAACAAATACCAAGGTGGGATGTATCCCAGACTTGACACTAGATGAGTGGGCCAACAAAAAACATGCTTTTGACCCCTATAAGGAGATGGAGGAATCTGAAATGGGTGTCTACTGCCTACATGAAGAGAACCAGCCTCTTCCTGACCTAATCAAGTCAGAATACAAGGATGATAATGAGGTATGGCAATTGTTCTTTGACGGTTCAAGGAGTAAACAAGGAGCCGGAGGAGGAGCCATGATTGTGTCCCCAGAGGTATGAGATATTATTCAGCCTTCAGATTCCAGTTCAATTAATCAAATAACACTAATAAATATGAGGCTTTGGTCCAAGGTCTTCATTGGGAAAGGAAGATTGGAATCAAGAACTTACAACTATTCGATGGACAATGAATTGGTTGCCAATCGAGTTAAGGGACTTAATGCTATCAAAAATGACCTGCTAAAAACTACAAGAGTAGGGTATGGGATCTCATGGAGGATTTCAAGGCCTTGACATTGTTTCCATACCTAGGAAGGAAAATGAAGCTACTAATAGACTTGCAATGATTGGAGTAAAATTTGATGTGGTTGATAGCATCAAAAGGGATAGAGAATAGATGCATATCCATGTGGTTATGAGGTTAGGAGTACTAGATAATAATACATGTTGGCAGGTGTTTGAGAATGATCAACAGATCATTAAATTTCTACAAGAAGAAGCTGAATTCTCGGCTAGAAACCAGAGTAGACTAGAGCAATAGTATGGGAATCAGATAGTACAGTTGCATACAAACAAACTCCCTAAAGGATTAGTGACACTGGAATCTATTTTCAATCCTAATGATTAGTTTAGAAAGGATAAGGCTAACATGTAGATCAAAGGAGAAGATTCAAAGTCAATCCCCATTAGAGAAGATAAAACACTTTAAATTGGCAAGGTGGCCACCAAGTCAAGAAAGGTATGAATTCATACAACTTTTCCAAGAATTCCCTAATGTGTTTTCTTGGAGTTATGAAGACTTAAGGGGGTTCAATCCCAAGCTAGCACAACACACAATAGAATTAGATCTAGTTGCTCAGCCCATCAGGTAGAAGCAGAGACTAGTCAACCCACATATAGAGCCTCTAATGAGGAAGGAGTTGAACAAGTTGATAGAGGCAAGCATCATATTTCCAATCAAACACTCAAGTTGGGTTACATATCTAGTCCCGATCGGGAAAAAAAAATGGATAAATCAAGCTGTGTGTTGACTTCAAGGATTTGAACAGAGCCTCCCTCAAAGACCACTACCCACTCCCTTCAATGGAGCAGATCTTGCAAGTAGTGTCTAGGTCAGAAAGGTTCTCCCTCCTAGATGGCTACTCAGGGTACAACCAGATCATGGTGAAAGAAGATGATCAATTCAAAATAGCTTTCACTACCAAATGGGGCACCTATGCCTACAGAAAATGCCATTTGGATTATCCAATGCCGGAGCCACTTTTCAAAGGGTAATGGATATGGAATTCAAGGGATTGATCAACAAAATAGTGTTGATCTATCTGGATGACATTACAGTGTTTTCCAAAAATGTAGCAGATCACCTCTTCCACCTAAGGCAGGTGTTCCAATGATGTAGAAGTTTTGGGGTGTCATTGAACCTCAAAAATGTGTATTCTTGGCCCATGAAGGCAAGCTTCTAGACCACATTGTATCAAAGTAAGGATTGGTAATTGACCACGAAAGAGTTCAAGAAATAAGAGCATTTCCATTGCCAAGTCCCAAGAAGTATCTTCAAAGCTTCTTAGTAAAAATCAATTTTGTTCACTGAGTTTGTTCTAAACTTTGCTACCCTTTTAAACCAATAACATTGATCTTTGAAGAAGAGCTTAACATTCGGGTGGACATTTGAAGGAAAAGAAAGTTTTGAGGCTATCAAAGAAGCCATATCACAAGCTCCAACTATTGTGAACCCGATTTCTCCAAATATTTCATATTGTATGCCTTTGGTAGAAGTGACACAATTTCTACAATATTTGTGCAGCGAGAACAAAGAAATTATAGAACAACCAATTGCTTTCTTGACTATATTCGGAAGATTATGAGGTGAGGTACTCCTTCATTGAGAAGAAGGTCTGGCGAATCGGAGGATTGAATAAATTTAAGCATTTGGTTTCAAAAACAAAATCCAGCTATTGGTCTCCCATACAGAGTTAAAGGATTCCTTCTCGGCCAAAGGACCCGAATGAGAAGTGTACAAGATGGATCACTCGTGTCATGGAATATGACATTGAGATCAAGGTCACCAAGCTGAGTCCGTGGGAAGGGGTTATGTGAAAAAATAGCCTCGGCTCAACAAGATGAAATAGATAGTGAAAAGGAGGTTGTTTTTATTCTACAAAATGATCAAGAAGAAGGGAGAGATGATGTACTTGCTCCTTCTTGGACCCAAGACATGGTGCATTTCCTTCAAATAGGCATGTGTCCTCATGGGATGAGTAAAGCAAAAAGAAGGCATTTCAGGCTACAGGCCATCCCATATGTTCTTATTGATGGTGTCTTGTTCAAGAGGGACATTAATGGCATTCTATTGAGATGCATTAGGATAGATCAAGGTGGAGAGAGTGTTACAGAATTCCATGTTGAAGCAGTGAAGGCCATTTTCTCTAAGAGTGATAGCACTCAAAATCATGAAAGTAAGATATTATTGGCCCAGAGTGTTTATTGAGCTTGCTACACATGGATCAAAAGGTGTAAGAATTGTACATTCTTCAAAGGAAAGGAAAGGCTAGCCACACTTCCATTACACCCAATCTCATTCAACCAACCTTTCATGTAATGGGGATTAGACTTCATTGGAGTCATCAATCCAAACTCAAGCTAAGGTCACAAATAGATCCTTATAGCGATAGATTATTTCACCAAATGGACCGAGGCAGTAGCACTCAAGGAAACAAATGAATCTAGTATCATGGATTTCTATGAAGGGATAGTGACCAGATTTGGAGTGCCACCACCATCATATCAGACAATGCATTAGAATTTATAGGTTCTAATATCACGGGATGGGCGGTCAAGAATGGGACTTATTTGAGCACTTCATCAAACTATTACCCTCAAGGTAATGGCCAGGCTGAGTCCAAAAACAAGAACTTGCTAAAGATCATTAGAAGAACTCTTGATGAGAATCATGGGACCTGATAGAAAAAGCTCAAAATAGCCTTATGAGCTGATAGGAAAATGCCCAAAAGATCTACTCTCAGCTCCCCATTCAAGCTTTTCTATGGGAAGGAGGCAATATTGCCTATATCACTAGAGTTGTCAACATTGGAACTCTTGAGATAGCTGGAGATGTATAAATTTGAACCAATGGATGCCAGGTATGCAGAGTTGATGGAATTAGAAGAAACTAGAGAGCATGCACTTCAAACAATGGAAAAGGATCAAGCCTCAATTAAAAGATGCTTTGACAATAAGGCTAGAGCAAGGACCTTTCGGAAGGAGACCTGGTTTTGAAATGAGATGCAGATCAAGAAAAACTAGGGAGACATTCTAAGTTCGACACCATCTGGAGTGGCCCCTATATGATAAAAAGATGCAAAAGTAGTAATGCTTTCCAATTGTCTACATTGGAGGGTGAAGAGTTCTGATTCCAGTGAATGGAATCTATCTTAAACATTGCTATTAGAAGGAAGGCTCTCACCTTGTACATATTAGTTTAGTTTCTCTTTCCTCTAAGTGCTTCTACACATTGTCTTGTTGTAGTGTAGATTTATTATCTCCTAAGTGATTTACATGCTCTGCATGTTCCATTTTAGAACATGTATGATTTCTTTTTGTACATAGTCATGGTGTTGTTTTGTTTCTCTTGTGCAGTTCATTCAGAAAAACAAATGAAGCCTTGTTTTAAAACAATTTTCTACTCTCATAAATCTTCATTTCAAGATTTTCTTATGAAATTTGAGAGCATAGGCAATCTGGGCCATGAACTAGAGGCAAAAATAGTATCATCCTGTTATTCTTGACTCCACACCCAATAGATACGACAAGGCAACTGATCTCTTCATCTAGCAGGTAGATGTCCCCGTGAGTCACCAAATTGTTATCCATATTTCTCCCCAAGCTAAATATTGGATCGAATCATGACCCTACATAGAAGGAACCCGAGAAAATGCATTCAAATCCTATAATTGGTTGCAAAAAAGATTCAGCAATGAAGTGGCGGAGATGAAGAAAGAGAAAAGGATCTGTATCGAAAGAAGTAACTTTTTCGGGCCGTATTTATACTTTAAATCCATTCTCCAAGTTATAGGCAGGTAGAACCATCAAATAGTAGGGTTGGAAAAGTAGGAAGATGCTACAAAGGAGCTAGAAGCAAGAAGAAAGAAGAATGAAAAGATTCAACATCCTCGGGCTTGAAATGGTTGGAAATGCCCAAAAAACATCCGCTTGAAATGGTTCAGAAATGCCCAAAAACAACTAAGTATGGAGGAGGTAGCGAAAGAGACCACGTGTCCTAATGACGCTTCTCTCAAAGTTGGTCTAAAGGTAGAGACCCAAACGAGTGTGAGCTTGGCACATATCCCAAAGCCTAAAAATGAGAGGAACTGTTGAAAAGTCCACAGAGTATCGAAGGCTGACAATGTAACACCCCTCAATCCCTCATTCTCTTTTTTCATAAAATGAACTGAAGCATTAAAATAATTAGAGAGTTACGCATGCACAATTATACACGTGACATCGCAATGGCTCCTGTTGTCATGTAGTCGTAAGCTAATTAGGATTGGAATTCCTTCTACGTGTTGGTACGCTACCTTGTTTTTGGAGATGATGGTTTTATTAATCATCTCAGATGGCCATGAGGTCATGCTGGGTGTTGTAAAATACCTTCTGGTTAGAGAAGATGAAATTTCATTATGGGATGCATAATTGGCATCTGTCCCTTCATGATTATTATTATTATTATTGTTGTTGTTTTACTTTGGCATGCTAGATGAGTTTAAGTTGCAAAAATATGGTTGGAACTTATACACAACTTCTATACTTTAGTCGTTATGAGGAAATGATGATATTGTGTAAAGTGCTAAATTGTATGTTGAGTGTGGTTTCTTACATGACCGTTCTAGAGAGTTTGATAAATTATTACATTAAGTGGTATGGGAAAAATGTTTTATTAATTTTCAGTGAGCTTGGTTAATCACCAACCTTGAATTTGATGAGGGTGTTCACCTTGAGAAATGGATAGTTATATACCTATCCATTCAAGCGGTTAAATTTGAAAGAAGAATATAAGTTTTCTAAAAATTGCGCCATTTGTGGAGGAGAAGTTGGAGGCCGGCATTGAAGGTTGGTTGGTTATTAATGGCATTGATTATATTTAATGCACCCTTAAATGTGAAGATAAGCTTGGGAAGGGGTGAAGCTTCCTGAAGAAGCTATCAAACCTGTTGGAAATCCGTTTTTATTTCTGTTCTTTCATGTAAACTACGAACTCTTCTTCTTCCTTTAAAAATTCAACTATTGGAACCAAATTTGCATACAGTTTTTGAAAGGTAGTTCGTTGGAAATTCTAGAAGGTAAAAGAGCATTGGTAATCGCTCCTCATTGGTGAAGAATAGTTGTTGAGACTACGAGGTGAAAGGATTTCAGTTTTATCAGGCATGGATCACTCTCTCCCCCTCTTAATACCTTATTCAATCTTCTGTTTGAGTAGATAGTATGCTGCAACATTTTCTTTGGTTGAACTATGCATTTGTGGAAGATTATTATTGGGTACTGTATGTTCTTGTAAAATCATGAGTGAATGTGTTTAAGTCTTCAAAGAATAGTGGTTTTTAAGCTGTCATTTTGGGTGTTGTTTTACTGCGTAAATATGGCTGTTACTACTGTGTGTTTTTGTATTATTGGATAGTGCAAACCCTTCTATCTAGAGTTATATTACAATCTATTTTTGAATATTGATTCATTAGCTTTGGGTGTTAACCGGATGCTTGAAATATTTATGCGATTAAGGAAAAAATACCTTAAGAGATATGCACGTGTAATTTTTGTATTATGGAGTTAATACATGCTTCCAAGTATAGCTAAAACTACGTTTAATGTTGGATTGTTTTGTTTTGAAGGGTTTGATGATAATTAGAAATATCGGGAACACCAATGACTAAAATGTCATTACTGAGCTGAAATCATGTAGATTCACTCACTTTGTCCTTGGTCTTAAAACTAGGCACAACCATAAACATTTTGTTTTATGAATTTATTAGGGTCGCTATGACCATCTGTCTAGGATAATAATGAGATTTTGGGATTACGGGGCTTAGTGGAAATAAAATAATAAGAATTTTGAAGGACTGAAACCTTTCCTTAGTGATGTTAAAAAAAGGATGCACCGTAATATTTAATACTATGGAATTAATATTTGTTTCTTAGTATATCTAAATCCGTGTTTAGTTTTGGGTTAATTTCCTTATGGAAATTGGGGGTCGCTTTCATGATAGATAACCCAACGACAATTTTAATTAAGAACCCGTAAGGGAATTTGCTGATTGGACGTTCTTGATTGAACACTTTCATCTAGACAGTCTGGGTGCATAATATGATCGATACCACATATATGTTATAGGATTTAACTGGTAAAATGAAGTGCATGTTTGAGCATGAGTGATTGCCTTGTGGACTCTAAATTTTGTATATGTTGTTTAGCTATATCATATCGGCTACTTCTTGGCAATTCAATTACGCCTGTAATAAGTTGTTTCCTAAGATTGCTGATTGATATCAATGTTAGCTGGGACAAGTTTTGCTTAAACAAGAAGGTTGCGGAGTTATTTGAAGGATCTCAAAGCAAAAGTGATTAAAAATTACTTATTAATGTCTACCTAGAAATTGGGTACCTTCTTGTCTTATCTTTGAGTTTAGTTGATTCTATATGTAAAATAAGGATTCCTTCTTAAAATATATTTAATTCGAATATGGAACAATAATAAAATTACTTTGCAAAAGTATATCACCGTGCTCGAAAGGCTATATACATATACATATATATATATATATATATATATATATATATTTATTTAAAATAAATATCGACTTATTCTAGTAAGAGATGTGCGGAATAAAGTATGAAGGAGGATGAACATTTTTAGGATTGTTGTTCGGAATGACCTTTCTTAGTGAATGTCCATTACATGTATTGAGTAGCATAATGAGATCAGTCCTTACGGACATGATGAATAATAACTTAAGGAAATAAGGATGTAATAGCACGGTTGCACATTCTTAGAAGTTTTGCTACCTTGGATCAATTTTATTAAGTCAATAACTTCTATTAATTATGCCATATTCCCTTATTGGAAAACGAGATCATGAGGTAATCAAACCTCATCAATTTCATTCTTTTGTTTCGGTGAACATTAGTTCTAGTTTAAGGTTGGGATACCTTTTGCTACTTCTATACCTACTTATATCTTGAGTCTTATCTAGGTGAACTCGTTATACTATTTATGTATTATATATGCAAATGTTTTATTTATCCACTCTTGTTTGTTTCGATTAGTGAAACTACTACCAATAATTGGTTTAGACTTGTAAATTACCATGTTGTTGAAAATGGAATAAATACTATGAATTATTTAATCCTATGTTGTTATGAAATATAATCCTATGAATTCCTTTTATTAAGGAATTTAAAATCTCTGAAGTGAATAGTTTTCTCTTGTATGAAAAGGAATTATTCTAACATATGTTGATTGATGTCTTGCATTAGTATGTTGTTACTATGATAGTAATGTTGCAGCCTATCATTTAATCAAATATCATATTGCATAAGTTATTAGGTGAGGAAAAGGGCTATTCATGCCAGTCATGTTGGACTGACCATGTGTAATTTTGTACATCACTTTTTAGTGTAGTGAAAAAGAAACTTTGTGGCAAAGTCTGGAAGATGCAATTTGTATTTTCCTTAGAATGTGTGAGTGATTGGATTGTATTGAAACTGAAATCTCAGTCATGATATATTGTGAATATGATGGCTATGGAGCTTATGATATAAGACAAAAGTCGATGTATAGGAAAGATTTCTGTTTTAACCAGAGGCAATAAGTCTATCTCAAATTACGTTCAAGCTTGGTTAGACATTTGACTTCGTAATTATATTTATTAATTGTTGAGTTGTAATTTAAGATCTTCATAGATCAACTATTTGAATAAGTATAATTTATGATGATTTGATTTCCATGTGAAGGAAAGATTAATTTCGTGTTATAATTTACAATAAGTTTTATACCTTGGAAATATTATTGGTCACGATAACTACTTTGTCAATAAGTTGGAAAATGTGTAGTTCTTATGGGATGTTTACCCAATAAGATTGTTGAGAAAATATTCTCTTATGTTACTCATTAACAACGAGGTAAATAAAGAAATAACTCAGATTATTTCAAGTATTATAGTAAGTAGGTTGGCATCGCAATGTAGGTAATAATGCATGCAACATTGTTGTGTATCATATGAATATGACTGAGTGTTAATTGCTTAAATCATGTTTGATATAACCTGTGAAGTGACCTCACACCATCGGGGTCTTAAGAACTTGACCAGTTAGCTTAACTGAAAGATATGAATATGTGCTTGAAGCATGTTTGGACACTCTGCAACACTCTAACCTTAACTATTATGAATTCAATTAATAAGAACAAAGGTAATTCTTAATGAGATAAAAGGTAACTATCAATAGTTTCAGCAGTTTGATAATAGGATAATATTCTTAAGTGATGGATCATATCTAATGCCTTGAAAGGCCATATTTCATAACTTAAATAAATTATGATTATAGATTTTAACCATTTTTAATAATGGTGGAGATCTATTTTGTTTTGATTAAAATGTGATGCCATGTAAGAAAACAATATTGGAACAAGTAGAATGATTGGCATTCGGGAAATATAAATTGTAAAATAAATAAAAAGGACTTCAGGGATAATATGATCCATGATGATGAAACAATAGTTTAGAAGTCATATTCGAAATGCTATAGTGAACCATACGCGGTTGTCTATTGTTCTAGCGAGGAAACATTTTGACCTTTCATGGTAGATTTGAGTTGCAGATAGACAGTCTATGACTATTGAGTAATCAAGTGAAAGAGGATGTGAATTTGAATAATCAATTACCAAGGTACATTGATACCTCTATGAAGGTGTAGGAACCACACTTATATAAAGATAAGTTTAATATATTCATAAGGAAACTCGAGAGGGTGTAGAATTACGTTAAAATATAGGAAGAGAGTGTTGGTCCCATAGCTAATGAACATTGTCATATGACTACGATCGCGAAGGAAGTTGACATGAGGATTAGTAAATGATCAATACTAAAGGAATCAAAGACCTTATGTAAAAAGGAAAAAATAAGAAAGGGTGAATGGACGATTAGTGCTTCCAATCTAACATCTCATATCTCCAAACCTAGTTAACTTAATGGATATATATTAAAATATGTACACTCTCTTGATTAAAAATTTTGCCACTAAGAAAAGTGAATTTCTTATACTTAATTGTTTTTTTGGAAGAAATAGTTTAAGGTACTTTATAAAAGCATAAATCATACCTTAATACCTAGCATTATGCAAGTGCATATCCCAAGAATGTGAAATAAAGAAATATGGGCTCAATTTATTAAGTGGGACAGCAATTAAACTGTAATATCTGATAATAGACTTGGATGGTATCATTTTTCATTTATGGTTAACTCAGGCAAGAGATTTGGAAAGGTAATTTCAATGTTTGAGGATTAAAGGTCCAGGTATCAACCTTAATCTAGACCTTAGGTATGACCCATTCATGGAGAAGGTGTTGTAGACCTAGGTTGTTCTTTAATGATTTAAAATTTCCTTAAAAACCAAATAAAGGTTGTGAATCCATATAATTGAATAAGTGATTAAGGTGAAATGAAAATTTCCTAATGACAAGTGTCTTTGTAATGGAATTGAGAATGGTATACATGACTAGGAAAACTTTATGCAAAGTGGTGTAAGCTACTAATTACACTATCGAGATTTCACTATGATCTAAGCTGTGACATTCTGTGGATTTCATTGGTAGAATCCCATGTGGGCACTTAGATAGGACTAAACTGTGAGATTCCTATGGATTTCATAGGTGGAACCCAGGTAGGCACATAGAAGTCTTCACTTATATCTTTATCATATTATGATAAAGGAGAACCAAGGATACATTTATGTATGAGCTCGTAAATCTGAGCATAGAGGGAGAATGAATAGGTTTAGTAATCTCTCATACAATTTGCACATGGTTGGGACAGTTATTAGAATTGGATTGCATTAATATTTATGTTAGATTTAAATATATGGGTTTTTAAATCGAGAAGCATAAAGTAAGATTAAAAAAATTGATGTGAAGTGAAGTAACAAAAATGGGATGTTATAGACAAGTGTCAACTTGGTGCTCCTCTCAGGAAAATTTGGGTTGGGTTTTCAAACAAGCACAGTGCCTCCATGTGTACCTCAAAGGGGGGAAAGGTTAGTTGAATAGTCAATGCATAAGTAGACCAGTGGAGGTTGCTAAGTGTCTTAAGGGTGTTGTTTTAAGGGTAAAATGGAGAAAAGGTTCCGAGCGAGTGCCAGAGTGACACGTGTCCTAGGGGAAAGCGGGAAGTCGGGGAAAAATTTGATTTTCACCCCTTGTTACCTCAAAAGGGAGTAAAAGTTACAAAATGGCCCGTAACTCCACCTAGGGAAAAATTCAGCACTTAGACCCAAGTCAAAGCCAAGGCGGGAATCGGGAAAAAAGTGAAAGTTTGCCTTTCGTTCAAAAGGTATAAAGGAAAAAGTTGGAGCGCATCTCCCCAGCCAACCAAAGACTGCCACATGTCCCATATTAAAGAGGGGCCCATTTTTCAAAATGGTTTTCCCACCCACTTGTATGGATTTAATACAAACTTCAAAGGGGCATATCTTTTGACTCAGGGCTTGAAATATTACAAATCTGACACCATTGGAAATATCTCAGCCTCGCCCATGCAATGGAGGTCTAAGACTTTATTTTTGAGGAGGTTAGGTAAAGGAAATAGAGGAAAACATCTTCGAGCTTTCAATGTAGGATCCACCAGTCTCAACAACCAAATCGGATTCGATTTATTTCTGCCGTTTCCTCTCCCTCCAAGACGCCGAACCAAGGATCGATGTAGTAAAGATAGATTTGGGGAAGATTTCATCAGAGGCATTAACAATGGTGGTTGAGCTGCAACCTATTTTTCCCACTTCTCTTTCTCCTTCTTCTCTCAGGGTGAATCTATAAAGACAAGAGCAGGATTCATTGTAAAGGGTTGGATATTCTTATTTTTGTAGGCTCCCTTCTCCTTCTAAAAAGGATTTTTGGGGCACGGGCCTTTGATTAAAATTATAATACCTTTCTACCTTTCAGCTATTATGTAATGAACTGTATCAATCTATAGAGCAATAAAATATGTTTGTGATTGATTTTAGATCGTTCTTGTTTCTTTTGCTTCTATCCGGTCTCTCATTAAAGATCGCTATCTCGTGCTGTTTATTATATGCATTTTATTGGTTCATGTTGAAGGTAAACTAAGTGTTCATCATTCTTTGGTGCATCACCTGGTAGTTTAGTTATTTTTTATTTCATGTATTATTTTATCCATGTCCCCTTGGAAAGTTTAGACTAGGTATAAGAAATAGATCCTCTGTAAATCCTCACATATGCATCTGAACTAAGGAATAAGGAACCATCCTTCAATATGGAGAGCTTTCCCATTTTTCAAGGTCCCACACCTTGGGTAAAGTTCAATGTTATGCAATCACACAAAATGAGCCTTCCTTAGAAAATTAGATTTTTAGAGCTTAGTTGGGGGAGTCTTTGTGATTATGCACTAACGTAACCCAAGTAGTTATTCCTCTTCATTTGAAGTTATCAGTGTATCAATTCATGCAACATCTTGGAGAGGAAGAAGGAGTTCATCCTTATGCAACAAGGATCAACCAGATTGTTGAGCTTGATGAGGTTAGGAGATAATCTCAAAAAAAACACATAAATTTGTAGAAAAAACTAAAGAAAATATTTAAAAATGATGTCTCTCCAAGAAGTTTCCAAATTGGGGACTTGGTGTTATTATGGGACAACATGCATGAAGATAAGGAAAACATGGAAAGTTTGAAGCTCTTTGGATGGGCCCTTATTCCATAGATGTCATAATTGGAGAGCATACCTTCTTCTTGAGAGATTTGGATGGTGAAATACTTGAGTTTCCTATCAATGGTAGGAATCTCAAACACTTATTAGATTAGGTGTATCCCAAATCATTCCCTTTGTATAGTGTATATTATTTCCTTTGTTTTGTGTTCCCTTATTTGTTTTGTATTTTCTTTGTTCCCTTTTTGTTGTTCTTGATGGTTTTTGTAACTCATGTGACCTAAAAATGAAAAATAAGTGTTTACCTATTTAAATCTATTACCTAATGGATAGGCACGGTATACTTCCATGAGTTTTATGTGGTCCTCTAAACATCCACTGGGGGTGTCTGTCCCCTAGCTAGATCCAATGTTGGTGCCCATTTTGATCTTTTTGTATCCTTGGCACCATCTTTGCAAAGTTCCCAATGCTTCCTGAGGTGTTCCTTCCATTTCCTCAATGTTCCTTGCACTTATAAGTTGTTTATTAACATGTTGAAATAAAATTTCTATTGTCCTATTTTGTTCCTTGGTTACACCCATGGAATTGTTCTTTAGTCCCATTGGTTCCACCACCTTCACCCAATTCACTAAAAAAATAGTGTTTCATGGATTTGAAAAGTATTATTACACATATTAAAGAGAATGTAGTATTGGGAGAGTATTGAATAAAAATAAATAATCCATGAGAAGTCAAAGGTCGGTGTTCCATGGGATGAAAACAAATTGCAAAGGAAGGTCGTTGAACAAGGAGTGAAGAAAATGTGTTCTTCGCGAGGCTTAGTGATTATAGTGTTCTATGGAATTATTTATTTATGTCAAACAAGGGGTGTATTCCACCGAGTAGAAGTTGTAAATAAGAAAAAATTTATAATACGACCAAGTATGGATGTTATAGAACAAAGAAGTTAATGTTTCATGGGTTTCTCAAGGTATAATATTATGTGAAGTTCCAAAATCCACATAATAGAGAAACATGGTCATGGGTAGAGAATGTTGCAATACAAAGGAGACCCCATAAAATAAGAAAATTCCACACAATAATTGAAATATAAAACCAAAGTCACAAAGTAAAGGTAGATTATCCTTAAATCAGTAAAATAAGGTAGTTTTTCGGGGAATGGTCGAATTTGTATTTTTGTCCATAAATTTTGACTTGGTATCTATTTAACCTCAAACCAAGTGTATTGGGAACATCTAAGATGGGGGTTTTAAAATAGAATAATTTTACATAAAATGGTGAAGAATCCCATGAGGTTTTAATTACATAAGTTTTGGTTACTACACGTCATTTTCAAGAATCAAAGCGGTTGGAGATGCTTCATTTTGATCATTTTTCACCCATATATACTTATAGAAGAAGAATATGCCTCTCCTTATCCCATAAAATGAAGAGTGGATGATCATAATATCAAGAATTAGACACTTGGAAATTTCACATTTGTTAATGCTCCTAATTTCATGGTTCTCCATTAATGGGCATGCATTGGCATATGGATCATCAATTTTCATTCTCTCAACCCTTGGATTAGAATATTCATAGGATATTATATAGGTATAAGAGGTATTTATAAAAATTTAGTCTTTTTCCTCACTTTGAAGGGATTAGTAGATAGTTTTGAGGTCTCCTCACCACATGGAAAGGGGGGTTTCTACTTCATAAGTTTGGGTTTTTATTTATGGAGAAGATTTACAAAGAATTTATCACTTGTTATTTTCATTTGCATGTTCATGCTAATTTGGTTGTTGTATAGCCACTACCAAGATTTGAGACTTATTATTACATGTTTCTCATGCCTACTTTATAAATGAGACACACAAAGCCTTAATGACATGTACGAATTTGATGTTCCTTCTTGTAAACAAATCTAAAATCAATAAATTTCCATTTTATTTTGTAAATTTTTGTTGATTGTGTTAAATAACTGTAGAGAGGCATTTTGCAATTGATTGTATGATTGGATTTTGAGGTTTTGTTGCATTCTAGTATTATATTTCATTATTAACTTCAATTAAATACCTCCTTTTTACAGTTTTTGAAAATACATACTTGTTTACCTTAGGGTTTCCTTTGGTGTTGGAAATTTGGTGTGATGAGTGCGTAATAATTCATTCTTAGGTGTCTGTGTTCGGCTTTCAAGAGTTATTTTACATTATTTTCCTTTCTTGTGTGTCCATGAGGATAAATAACCTTTGGAGGGTGATCTTTCTTTGATTTTAGGTGTGAATAAATGAAGAATTGCCAAGATAAAAATGGTTAATTAAGTTACATTCTCTCACTAGTCACCTTTCCCCTTATTTCCATCTTGTTTCATATCATTTTACACTACCCTTTTCCCTACCCCTATATATTTCATCATTTATTGTAAATTCAACATGATATCTACCTACAAACTCAACATCTTGTGCATATTTTGAGTGGGTTTTTCATGATTTGTGAATCTTAGCATCTTGGGTGTCATTTCATTCCATGTTTTTAATAGATTCCTTCAAAATGATGCTTTTGATCACCCTAAATATGTCTTTAGTGACTTGTGGCTCATGTATCAAGTGTTTACAATTCTTGTGTGACCATAATTTCTAATGATCATTACATTTGGTGGTTGTATTTGTTCTCAAATTGAGGTTTCAACAACTCTTAGGGTTTGAAACATAGTATTTCCCTCCCCCTTTCATCCACCCCTTAGGTACCCTCACATTGGTTTAGGAAGAGACATAAAGTATCATGTGAACAACCACACCCTTAGTTTTTTTCCTCCATACACTAGGTCTTGAGACGAATATTGATCTATCCCGATTGAAAATGATAAAGTAAAAGATACATCATTCTTAGTTTCCCATTATTTCATCCACATCTCTCTTCATGTATGTGTGGCGTGTTATATTAGGAGCCAACACTATATTTTACTTATGTTTATGTATTTTCTAGGTTTTTGAAACCATTTGCAAAATACTTTTTCACCAATAATTTTTACGCTTTCTAGGATGAAACAGATAGAAGGTAAATGGTTGAGGATGAATACCTGTGAGGTGAAGGTGGAAGGTAGAATGTGTGCATTGTTGACATTATCTAAGCCGTAGAGAACTCCTTTTTTTGGGAAGGACTACTGTAGATGCAAATCAAGACCACAAAAGAGTATTAAATAGCATATGACAAGTGGACTGCCTAGCATATGCTAGATCCAAGAAGCATGGTGCTTCCTAGAGAGGTTGTCAATCCACTGTTTAATAATAATTCAATGTGAATAGAAAAACAAAATGAATAGGTCTTATTACAATGTAATGATTTAGGTTTCTCACACACACAATACACTTGATTTTATGCTGCTAGATATAAAAATAACATTGAATCTAATTAAAACCGGGGTTTGTTCAAACTGCAGTGTCCAGTAAGGGTCTAGGGCTGATTGGTTGAGGTCTAGGTTGGTTTTGGGTGAGTGGGAAGCTTGCTAGTCTAAGAATATAAAATGACACAGAGACCAATATCGGTCAGGTGACCGATGTTAGTTTAGGGATGAAACCAACGGCGGTAGGGTAAACTGATGTCAGTAGGGGAAATTGGCAATAACTTAATAAAAATGGTTTTTGGGCTTCTTTGTGATTACACAGAGAGTGAGGAGGGTGTGGTTAGGTTCGTAATATAACTAAGAAGACTCAGAATACAAAGGAGAGGTCACAAAGGGTGAAAGGGCTTGAACTGGTTGGGTTGGTGGATTGGTGAGAAGATGGAGATATCCAGATAATAGTAGAAACTAAAAATAATGAAGGAGGAAAAGAGATCTGTAATAAAGGAAGCACAAATGATTAAGATCATGTTACTTACTTGCTGCTATGAAGATCTCATGGCTAGATGGAGGCTAGTGATTGATTAGTGAGGTGGTAACTAGTTGAGTCTTTGTGGCGAAACGACTTGTGTGTTCCCGTGAATGCTCTAATGATTTGGAAGGGAATTCTTGGTATGTGTTGCTCTCGGTGGTGTATAGACATTGTTTGGATGAAGCAATGGCTCGAGATCTTTTCTTGATTGCAATAACACTCTCAAAACTCAAAATGACCAACCCGGGTAAAGGGTTGTAAAATTCTATATAAAGGAACTGATGGCGGTTTAGGTGACCAACATCAGCCGAGGATAAATTGGCGTCGGTTAGGGTGAAATAGTCTTATTTACCAAAAATAGGCAGATTTTCCTAGATTTGGCATGCATTCCTTGTTGGGTATTAGGAAGTAGAGTTCACATGAGAGAAGGCATGGAGATCTTAGAATAAGTATAGTTATGTTTAGGAAGAATTCTTAGTTAGTTAGGTCAAGCAGTGACTCAGCAATGGGAGTGATGACTCGGTGATGAGAGTGATGACTTGGTCACTGTGAGTTAAATTCCCCTAGAATGGGTCCAGGTGAGGTTTCATGATGAGGTGGAGGTGTGAGGATGAAATTAACTTAATTAAATTAATTAATAATGTGAGGATGAATATTAATATGGGGTAAAGGGGTCATGATTAGTTAAATGTGTTACGTTAATTAATTGAAGGGGACCAAGGGGAGTGTGACCCAAATTTGGTGTCTACATTTTCCCCTTTTTTTCATGTAGCTTGTATTTATAAGAAACACTAACAAAAATATGAAATTGATGCTCCATGTATGAGTGAAGGTTAGGCTGCCCCAAGTGTGGGTGGAGGTGATCCCCCTTAAAATAGGAACTGATGAGGTGTTAAACAGAGTCGGTGAGTGGTTTGATAAATGGGTAAGTGATGAAAACAAGGGTAGGTTGGTTATAGGTAAGGGTGATTTTGGTTCGGGTAATAGGTAGTGGCAGTCTAACACACGCACACATATAGAATGTGATAAGGTACTAGGGTTAAGAGCTTACAAACTCTACGTCGTCAAAGGTCGATAGGTTTATCCAAACAAGGTTAATGTGGTTTAAGTATCTAAGGTATAAGATATGGTCCTGAAACACAACTAGGAAAGGTGTTGGAACAGGAAATAGGTTTGTTCCATGGAACCAAAGGTTAGGTCGGGATAAACAACATGACATTAGGCAAGGTAAGGTCATTAGGCTGAACAACACAAGTAGCATCATCACAAGGTATAACGAGTAAATGAATTTGAGTGTCACAATGAGTGAGGTTAAATTTGGGTGATTTAGGAAATGTCATAGGTAAGGCCACGGTATGGGAAAAAACATGCCCCAACTGATTTGAAGTTGGGTTGTAGGTAATAAGGTCATTAGGTTGAGTGGTAAGGTTGGGGTAAAACTTGGGTAAGGTGAAAAGGGTTTCAGGCAATCAGATGTGGTGAGAAATGGTGCAATGGTTCTAAACAGACTAACCGATACGTGTAATGGAAACAAGATGGCGATCAAGGAAAATCGAGTTGTGGTACACTAGGGCACATGACCGATGTTGGTCAAGTTAAACTGATGTCGGTCAGGTCGGGGTAGGGTAAAAATAAAATTCTATCTATTACGGATTCATTGTAACCTTTTCATGTTTAGAAAATGACAGAGCAAAGTGTTTTTAGTGTTTTTGTGAAGAAAAGGATGAGGTGTTGTACCAAGATGAGTTGGAGGTATCTGAGTGGCTGGAGGAGGTAGGTGGATGGGTCCACGAGATAATTGAGTGATTGGATTGGTTAGAGGACCGAGAGTTCAATTAGAGGCATGGGCTGCGCAGAGGTAGAGGTGTTGGAGGTCCACTAGTTCAGCGACCGGAGGTGCCAACGAGGAGGAGGCAACGTGTTGAGGTAGGAATCAATCCATATCATGTTATTTTCAATTGAAATTTGAGCTAAAATGAAAAAATGGGGTGGGAAATTAAAATTTTGAAATGTGGGTAAAAATGAATGAAACTGGGTATTGGGAGGGTGCAATATAGATTAACTAGGTGGGAAAATGAATTGGGGTTGGGTTTAGGTGGGATTGGGGTAGAATTTAGGTTGTTTTTTCAAATTTTTCAAAATTGGGGCATGGGGGTTCGGCCTTAGGACCGAAAAAAAATACCGACGATGGTTTTGCATCGACCAACGTCGATTGGGCATCTTGTCATTGGTGGTTGGATAGGTGACCAGTTCTAGTTATAGTAACCAATGTTGGTTTAAGGTAATTGATGTCATCCACCTTGTGAAAAGTGACCTAGGGTAGAAAAGGGTAAATTATGGGGAAACTAGATTTAAAAAACAAATAGGTAGGTGAATTTAGAGATATGAGAGGTAGAGTAGAATAGAAGTAGGTGGGTTGAAGGTAGATATAGCTAGGAATAGGTGGGTATGGGTTAGGTCAAATATCGAAGGAGAGAAAATGATGAAATGGAACATGGGGAATTGTTTAGGTGAGATAAAATGGATGGTAGGTTAGCAAAATAGTTAGGAAATAGATAGGTAGGTAGAGCAAATGTGGGTGTGGGGTGGGGGTAGGTAGGGGTGAATAAATGAGTAAAGTAGGTAAGTACTTGACATTGTTGAGTTTCCTGGATGCATGCATGACATTAGTTGACAATGTGGGATAGGGTCCCACCATTATTAGTGGAGATGCTACCTGGTATCACTAAGGAAGAGTGGATGCACATGCAAGAGGTCGGATTGGTTGGGATTAGGTCATACAGGTGGATCTGGTGAGATCACAGTCTTATGGTCACTCTCATTGATAGATGGGATGCAACGACTAATACCTTCCACCTAACCACTAGCGAGATGACGATCATGTTGGAGGATGTTTATAAGATTTTGTGGATACTGATTGTTGGTGAACCTATTTACTCAATTTCAGTAGATGGGGATTTCGAGGCAATGGTTAAAATATTTTGGGAGATGGTGAGTGACTTGATTGAGCATATTGCCAATCTTGTTTATGGGGATTTGTATGTACACCTGCAGGAGAAGCGGTTAGTAGTATTGATGATAGTAATGGTGGGGTGTTATGCACTTCTAGATTTAGAGGGTGATCGATTTCCCAGAGGATTGATGGGATTGTTATGAGATATGATCAAGGATCGAGTCTACTTTGCATGGGCACCTACATATTTAGTGCAGCTATATAGGGAGTTGTGGGCTTACCAGAGGATGTGACACTACAACATCTATTGTACATTCCTACTACATTATTGGGCATACGAGCATATTGTGGTAGTGCAGCCACAAGGACTACTAGTACCAGATTGGCACCATGGGGGATAGAGGGTAGGTTACAAGAGGTGGGTGGTCGTAGGTGGTCATCCTCTAGTAGAGGAGCCAACTCATGACATAGTATACTATAGGTAGGAGTTGGAGGGCTTGTATACGATGGACATAATCTGACAACCCTATGTCAATTTTCCATATTTTAGAGGGATGGATTAGGAGCTACATGAGTTAGAGTTGTTGTTGCGGTGGATACATAGTAGATTTTTGGTGAGAACGAGATGATTTTAGTTGATGCAGTCGATGCTAGTTCAAATTACAACAGATATGTCTCCACCCTTCCACAGATCTTGCATGGATGATGTGGAGATACCTTTGTCTCCACCCTAACCCATAGACCCCACATGACAAGAGGAGGTACCAATGGATATGAGATTGTACAATACTGGGGACCACTATGGCATATGACTAGTGGTGGGTAGTGGAGTTATAGGCAGCACCACCCTAGCTAGGTTAGTCAGACTTAGCCACAGTGATGGTTCAGAGGGATTCCCTACAGGGACAAGTGACCACATTGGGAGTTCACTTGACAGTGGCAGAAGCACATGTAGTTACTTTGACATGGAAGGTGACTACATTACAAGGTCAGCCGACTATTCCCCAAGCACATGCATAGGTATACATATAGGCTCCTCCAGATTGATGATGCACAAGTAAGAAAGTGCTACGAGTGCACATGCCATTAGTTTACAGGATAGTTGGTAGCCACATAAGAATAGATTACGGCCTTACAATCCCAGGTAGCTACATAGGTACCAATACAAGCACCGGGATAGGATCTCATAGTACATGCAACGACACGAGGACATGGCCCACAATTAGTAGGGCAGAGTTCAACGGTGGCACTTAGGCCGATGAAACCACCCCAGACCGTATCTATGGTGAGGTTCAGGGATGTTCGGAATGAAGCTTGATATTACAAGGACCATGTAACTACTACATGTATTGATGTTCCCTCTTGTGCCGAGCACAAATATCGCAGAGTAGCCAATGAGCGGACTAGATCTAGGACTCATAGCTCAGTAGCAGACAGGGCTCATTAGCCCCGAGACAGTGGTCAAGGTGAGGTTACTAGCTCTTGGAGACCGGGCCTAGCAGAGGGAAAGGAGGAGAAGATGGAGGTCAGGTAGGGACCAACAAAGGGTGGAGAGATGTTAGCATGGTGATTAACAAAGTGAGAGAGGAGGAGATAGGTGAGAGTTGAGAGGAGGGCCCTAGGTGGGGCTGATTGGTTGTGATATGTGATATTGTATTATCATTTTGATTTTGATATATATACCATCTTGCGTGCCAAATATTTTGTGAGATTGTATATGAGAGTTTTTGAGACACTTGTATCCCTATGTACATATGTATTGATACACAAACATTCCCCCTTATATAGTTGATGATTATTATTGGATGGATGATGTAATATTTTTAATTTCCATTGTTATTGTGTATCATGGGAACTAGGTGAGTTAGGCATGATTGAGTCAAGGTCTTGTAGGCATGATGGAGTCAAGTATAGGCATGGTTTGGTTAGGTATAGGTATGGTTTGGTCAGGTATAGGCATGGTGGAGTCTAGGTAATTTCCAAGTTATTGATCTTATGGAAATAATGTGTTGTATGTATGTTGTGTTTAAATTTCCAAGTAATTAATATCATGGAAATATGAAATGATTTAAGTAGAATATGGTTGTGGTGATAAAATGGTAGGTATGTATGTTTTATGATATATTAATTTCAATTTTTTGTGTAAATGGAAAATAACTAGGGTAAAATGTGAACGTAAAGGGGGAAAATTGGTTAGGGTTAAAAGTGGTTGAGCTAACCTCCAAGGGCCACATGCCCTCAGAGTGTTTCCTACATAGCCCCGGTCAAAAGGGGCCTCAAGATAATGTAGTTCTCACATAAGCTAGGGAAGAATATGATAAGGGACATGAATGTGTCAGTAGGTTTTAGGCATGATTGAGTCGAGGTAATTTAGGAATGGTTGAGTTTAGATTGAATAGGCTTGGTTGAGTTTATGTTGAATAGGCGTGGGTGATTTTGGTGGGAGAGGAATTCCCAAAATATATGTGTCAAAGGTCTAGTCTTGTGTAGCATAATCAATAAGTAAGAAAAGAGGTGAATGGTTAGAGGAGACAAAAATCCACCTAATTTGTAAGAACCATTAGGAGTCTATCATACCAAAGATTGGATTATAAACGTAAGACCCTAAAGGCATTGCATGATTGATTGTTCTAAGGGTGAAGAAAGTCACATGATCACAAAATGTTGCATTTGTGGAATGTCCCTTGAGTAGGTAGAATATTAGAAAGGAAATACGGTGAGGTGAAATGGGTATTTTTAGCGTAACCTTGGTGGGAGACAACATGCCTCTTCTGCAAGATACCCAAGACCAAAATAGGCAAGTTCATGAAAAAAAAAGTTGTCTTTTTCATTTTCCTTTTTTTTTTATAAAATGATTGATGTGGGAATTCTATGTGGGATGAATAGAATATCTCCTTGAGGTATTCATGAAGCTAATCGATGCGGAAAGCTTCAAAATATTTTTATTTTAATTTTTGTAAAAATAGTCTTTTTTTGTGATAGACTATGTACAATAGGGCTAGCTTTTTATAGTTGTCCTTCAAGGGAGAAATCTATTTATAGTAGTAAGATGGAAAGATAGATGTCCTTTTGAGGGAGTCATCTATTTACAAGAATTTTGACTCAAGGAGTTTTAATTTGAAAATCGATATATTAGTTTTGAAAAAAATAGACTTTTAGCTCATGGACAAAACTATAAAGGAGTATAGGCTTATTTTATGAAGACAAAACCATAGCACATGGAGTTTGGTGATGAAAGAGAGGTTTTTAGTGAAAAACGACAATGATATTACATCATAAAAATGATGAAATGTATCCATAAGAATCGCTCCATGAGTAGAGTTGTGGTACTCATATTTAAGATAAGGCTGAAAGGTAACAGATAATGACATAATTCTAGTGTAGTCATTGGTCCTTAAAAGAGGTAGATGGAAGGTGAATTTTTCTCAAGGGATGATCATTGAATAGACAAGAAGGTGATATAGGACTTTATTAAAAAATATAATGATCAAAGATGCAAGGCATTGAGGGGCTCAAGTTCGGGTTTACCTTCGAGTGAAGATAAATGATAAGCACCTGATCCATAGGCATGAGTAACGATATATGGCCTAATCCAATTAGGAGCAAAATTTCCCCATTTAATTTTCTCCACTTTTTTTACATGTTGATTTTCCTTTAGGACGAGGTCACCGATCTTGAAGGTTTGTTCTTGGATAGGTTTATCATAGGAACATTTGATACGTTTTTGGTAGATTTGAAGGTGATTGAGAGCATTTAGATAGCATTTGTCTAATAACTCAATTTGTTCCAAATGGTCCTGGTGAAAATCATCATCGGTGAACATACCTTTGAGTGAGATATGAATAGATGGAATTTGGACTTCAACATGCAAAATGGTGTCTATACCGTAGACCAAAGAGAAAGGTGTGGCAGCGGTTGAGGTACAAATACTAGTGTGGTAAGCCCATAAAACAAAAGGAATGTGCGGTGTTAATCCTTACCTATGTCATCAACCACTTTCATAAGAATTTTTTTAGGGATTTGATAGTCGATTCAGCTTGGCAATTTATTTAAGGATAATAAGGTGAAGAAAAGATAAGTTGAATTTGAAGGCATCACAGAGTTTTGTGAGGGTTTTATTTTTGAATTTTTTTCTATTATTAGTGATGAGGCGGTGAGGAACACCAAAGTGATAAATGATGTGATGGTTTATGAATTCATATATTTTCTTGGATTTTTTAGAAATGAGAGGTATGGATTCCACGCATTTAGTGTGATATTTGGTATGTAATAATCCATTGATGACATTAGGAAGAATGAGGGTTAATATCATCGATAAGATCCATACCCCATTGAGAGAAAGGCCAAACATCTCGTCACGATCCTGTAAGGTGTGACTAGGGGTGTGACGAATATTAGCATATTGCTAAAACTTAACACAACATTTGATATAGTCACAAAAATTGTGGTTTAGAGTTGTCCAAAGAATATCCAAGGTGTAGGATGCACTTAGCGATAGCTAAGCCATTGAAGTGACCCCCATAAATCCCATTGTGAACTTCCTTGATGGTGTATGGAATTTCAGAACTTGTAAGGCATCGTAAGAGGATACCATCAAATCCATGTTTATAGAGAATACCACCCATGATGACATAGTGAGAGATACTTTTGAGGAAGGATCGTTGTCATCATGTAAGTAATGTATAGAGGCATAATGAAAGGGAAAGGTAGTCAAAAAAATTTTTATACCAAAGTTTGTGTGGGCCAGTTTCAATATTTCCTAAAAAGTTAATGTCTTAGAATAGATAAGAAGGTGATTGTAACCTTTTCACTTTAACAAAAAATTTCGAGCCGGAGGGCGAAGCAGGTATTTGAGAAGCAAGACAGGCCATGGTGTCCACAAATTTATTAGTGGAACATAGGGTGCTTTGAAGTTCATAATGGTTAAAGGTATTCAAAATCATTTCAACATGAAGTTTATACTTTTGAAGTATCTCGTTACATTTGACATTGTTATATACCATTAACTTGGTTCACAAACACTTGAGAGTCATTAAATATATTAATTGATTTAACCTCTAAGGCTATGGGGGTTTGAATTCCTAACACAAGTGCTTCATATTCAGTGAAATTTTTAGTATAATCAAAATTGAGTTTGAAATATAATGACATAGGCTCACCATCAAGAGGAATGAGGATAACTCCTACACCACCCCCACAAGTGACATTTGGAACCATCAAAGAATAAGGTCATATGGTAAACCTGTATCATCCAGGGAGAGGGTAGCGATGGATTCATCAGGGAAGTTGAAGTTAGAAGATTGATTTCGAAGAGAGGTGGGTCTATGAGTTGGTTAGAAATGGTTTGTCCTTTGATATATTTTTGATGGGTGAATTCAAGATCTAGGTCTGCAAGAAGCATGATCCAATGTGCAAAGCATGTTGATGTTGGTAGGGCTTAGTGTACATGTAATGTAAGGGGTTAGTATTGGTGACAACGAATATTTTTTGGTTGAGTAGGTAATGGAAAAGTTTAGTGGTGAAAAATACTAAGGCTAGGAATATTTTTTCAACATGAGTATATCTAGTTTCGTAGTCTAAAAGCGTATGACTTATATAATAAATCACTTGCTCCCTGTGTTTCTCGTCACGATGAGTGAGCATGGCACCTAATGAATTATCAGTAATAGAAATTTAAAGGTAAAATGGTTGGTCATTCTTAGGTGAAATGAACACAAGTGCTTGGAGGAGGTATTGTTTTAAATCGTTGAAGGATTTGTGACATTCATCATCTCATTTGAAGGAGACATCCTTTTTAGAAGATGATGAAATGGATGGCAGTAGTAAAAAAGATAAAAAATAAAGTGATTAATAGATTGCAACTTTCCTTACAAACTATAAAGTTGACAAAGGTTAGTAGGTGGAGGCATCTTGGGAATAGCCGTGATTTAAGTGGGATCAACTTCAATGCCACACAAAGAAATGATAAAACCAAGGATCTTTCCTGAGAGAACAACAAAGAAAAATTCTTAGGTTGAAGGAGAATGCATTATTTGATGAGACGATCAAAGATAACCTTAAGGACTACAATGTGTTCATCTTGATATTTAGATTTGGAAAGAAGATCGTTAACGTAATCTTCCAATATGTTATGCATGATGTCATGAAAGATATAAGTCATATCTCGTTGATATGTAGCACCAGCATTTTTAAGACCAAAGGGCATGACACGATAGCAACAACGGTCCCCCAAGGAGTGATGAAGGTGGTTTTGTGTTGATCTTTTGGGGTAAGTAATATTTTCTTATAACTCGAGAAACCATCCATGAGTGATAACATCTCATGGCCGGTGGTGAGATCAACTAGTTTGTCAATACTAGGTAGAGGAAAGTCGTCTTTGGGGAAATCTAAGTTAAGGTCATGGAAATCCATGTAAATGCGGAGTCCCATTTTGCTTTTGTGATAGGAATGATGTTATATATCCATGGGGATAGTCAATGGGTAAAATAAAGGAAATTAAAAGGAGGCACTAGAGTTCTTATTTGGCAAGAAGGGAAATGTGAGGATGCATTTTTCACAACTTTTATTTCACATGTTTGGCATCAGGAATGGTTATGATATTTTGGACTAAAATTTTGGGTCAATACTAGACATATAAGCGTAGGACCAAGCAAAAGTGTTGCTATAATCCTGAAGGAAAGAAGTGAAAGATTCTTATTCAGCAAAGATCCAATTGTTGGCCTATTTTTAGAATGTGTGGGTTGTCCTGAGTGTGAATATTTATTTTGATGGTTGATTCATTCAACATGGTTTGTGTCTCAAAAGGTAATGACTGGTGAATATAAGAATCTTCTCGCACCAAGGTAGGTGAGAATAGACTCATCATCCTGACATTGAACGACATTAATAGAAGGTGTATCATCATCGATCATGTCAGGATATAGGAAGGGAAGAGAAGAGGGAGCCTCACCATCACGCTGATAAGTCATAGGTCCCAGGGAAATAATATTCACGAAAAAAAAGTTAGGAGGAATGGATTTTGGATCCATAGACTCTGTAGGTGAAGGTGGTGAATGAGGTGAATGGGGTGGGGAATGTTTATCATCCTCAATGAGTTTGACTTGGGCCTTCTTGGAAGGTGGTTGGAAAATCCAATACCACTATGGTCTTTATGCTTATGAGTGGTGCAAAGAATAATGTGATGACAACATTTTCATAAAAACCAAAGCCAAATCCCTTCCAAGCACAACGATGGAGGTAGGTTTGGGTGAAGCGGTAGTTTGTGAGAGATTGAAGGTCGAAGAAAATGGTTGAGTTTGGGATGATGGATCAGAAAGTAGGTAGAAGGATCAAGTCCCCATACGTTAATTTGGTGTGAAGGTGTGGAGGACCATAGGGGAAAAATTATCCTACGTGGTGATCATATAGGGAATGTTGGTGAAGGTTACCATACTCTTGAGGGGTAAGGAATGTGTCAATTTTATAAAGGTCATACTCCCGTAAAGTGAGGCATTGAAAAACACCTTCTAAGAGATCTCGTAGTTGGTATGTGGGTAGCAGGAATGGATGAATCACTGGAAAATTGGGAATAAGAAACATTGGATGTTTAAGAAGTAGATGGGTTGGTTGATGGGTCACCATGCAATAGTGGGAATAGAGGATTTAGTTATGGAAGATGTAGCGGCGAAGTGGTCGATGAGGCAAATGGTCAAGAAGAAGTGGCAGCGGTGGTAGATGCCTTAACTGGTATAAGGACATCATTGGGTCATGTTGTTTCCCTCAAAATCCCCCCCTCATTTTCTAAGTCAAATTTGAATATTTTGAGCTCCCGCCCTCCATAAGTGTTTAAGTAAATTTGGAAGTATGAAAAGATAGAGAAATTCATGCTTTAAAGTTGTTTAAACTCTTCAGTCTGCATGTTTTGATAAATTTTCCATTTTCCTGTCTAGACGCGTGAAAATTTATTGTTTTCCTCATTTGAATGAAATTTTCAATCTTTCTATGGCCATGGATTGTCGAACCTTGTATTGTTTTCAATTCCTTGATTCATGAAAGAAATTTGAAAATCGGGAGAGAAATGGTGGAGTTTTCTTCTTCTCTGCATTTTTCCACAGTCATGAATGATGGGCATTTTCTTCCTCGTCAAATTTTGGCCCCATTATCCACGGGTACATGGACATATCTAATTAGAGGTGGGCCGGTGGAGCAATTTTTGTTTTTGAGCCTTTATGTAAAAATGGCTAAAATTCATAAAGTGACCCGCAACCCTAATCATGCTATGAGGAAAAATTCAAATGTTGAGCCCACATCAAAAGAGTCAAAGTGGGGAGGCGGATCATCGAGGAGATTTGAGAATTTGATCCTTTTTCATTAAAGGGGCTTAAAGTTAAAAAGTGACCGCAGCCCCACCAAACACAAAGGAAAAAGTCAAATCTTGAGCCCGTCGTTGGAAAGTCAAAGTGAGGAAGCGGGTCGGCGAAGAAATTTGAGGTTTTGAGCCTTTTTCATTAAAGGGGATTAAAGTTAAAAAGTGACCCACGGCCCCGCCTATGCCTAGTAAAAATTCAAATATTAAGCTTGCGTCAAAAGGTCAAAGTGGGGAGGCGGGCCGGTGGAGCAATTTTTGTTTTTGAGCCCGCATTGGAAAAAGGTAAAATTATAAAAGTGACCCATGACTCTATCTCCACTCAAGTGAAGCCATGTGTCAAGACCATATCAAAAGCGGGTGAGTGGGCCAAAATGTTCCAAAATGCCAAATCTCTATAAAGTCACAAAATGCAAAAGGAATCCTCCATGCCTCGCTCCAATAAATTTCTCCCATGTGGACGACTTTGGTTTAAAATTTCAAAGGCAAGATGAACAGTTCAAATTCAAAGTTACAAAACAAGTGTAACGACTGCATTATGAAAATTCTATTTTTTCACCATTGGCGTTTCTTCGCAAATCAAGAATTTGAATGGACATGAATGATTGAAAAGAAATTGTAAACTATTTCTTACTAAAAAAGAAGAAGTTGTAACCGTTTCTTGGAGGAGATTTAATGGCTTCTTCACGCCATTGTACATAAGGGTTGGAAATTGATCTTGTAAACTCACGAGTGCATTGTACTTATAGAAAGCAAATGAGATAGCCATTGTCTTCTAATTTCTTCCATTCCCACATTATGTACAACTTTTGATGAAGCATCAATACAAGAAGAAGGATTTTGTAGCCTCTTTGATGAGGATATTTTAGAAACTTTGAGTTCGTAATCTTATCTTGTCTTGTTTCCATTCGCGGAGTTATTTCTTCCCATAAATGCATGTGTTGAAGTTTCTAACTAGTGTCTATATGCAGAATCGATTTTCTACTGCGACATTAGTTCCCATACCCTCTTTTCTCACTCCCTTTCCTACCTTCATAGAAAATTCCCCCTTGTAGATAACGTAAGCATTTTCCATAGGATCAGTGGAGTGCCCCTATTGGATCCCCAGCTAAAATGCCACCATAGAAATCCACACTTTTTCATGCATTCATACACACAGTACAATTTGCACCGGTTAAGTAGAGGGACTTAGATCCCTAGAGTGTTAGCAATTGATTGTAAACTCACGAGTGCATTGTACTTAGAGAAATCAAAAGAGATAGCCATTTTCTTCTACTTTCCTCCATTCTCAAATTTTTCCATTCCCACATTATGTACAACTTATGTTGAAGCATCAATACAAGAAGAAGGATTTTGTAGCCTCTTTGATGAGGAGATTTTAGAAACTTTGGGTTCACAATCTTATCTCATATTTTTGCTATTCGTAGATTTGTTTCTTCCCATAAATGCATGCGTTGAAATTTCTAACTAGTGTCTGTGTGCAGGGATCTGATTTTCTACCTAGGACATTAGTTCTCCTACCTTTTTTCTCACTCCCTTTCCCACCTTCATAGAAAATTCCCCCTGTAGATAACTGTAAGAATTTTCTAGTGGTCGATGGAGTGCCCCTATTGGATCCCTAGCTAAAAGGCCAACACAAGAATCCACAATTTTTCATGCCTGTATACATGGCAATTGTATGAGTTAAGTAGAGGGAATTAGATTCCTAGAGCGTTGGCAAGGAATTCAAAAAAAATTCCACCTGAAAAATTCCTCGCCGATAGGTCAATACAACATGCTGAGGTCTTTAAAGGTGAAGGGTCAGGTGGAATGGTATAGTTGTGCCCTTCATGTTCAAATTTTAAAAAGTGGTGTAAGGTTGAAGGAACACAACCCATGGTGTGAATCTAGGGCCAGCCAAATAGCATGTTGTACTGGAATTCCCCCTCTAAGACATAGAATAATTTAGGAATGGTACAATGGCCTACACAAATGTCAATAATGATGGTGCCAAGGGTGGAAGTCATGACATCGTTAAATGAAAGCAACATAGATGGGTTATTATGTATGTAATTGGTAGGGATGCACATTTGGTTATATGTATGGGAGAAAATGGTTTTGATACTAGCACCTCCATCAATCATAACACGTCAGACGTGTGTATTATCAATGTAGAAGGAAATAAATAGGGTGGGGTCAAGATCATCCGATTAGAGAGGTACAATCTCATCGTCAGAGAAATTGAGAGTGGCTACTTGATGAGTGGTAGCGGGAGTAGAGGAAGGAGGAGAAGTGATGAGAGAGGCAACATGGTGAGGAGTGATAATGTATGTAACAGGCATAGGGTCTTTAGGTAGAACCTCAATATATTGTAGGACCTCAATGAGGGCCTCACAATGAGACTTAAAGGTTTATACGAGGTCGTAAAAAGATATTTTGAGAGGAGACTAATGCAATTTTTTAAGAATTGTACGATGGGTAACCCCATCAGAAATAAGGTATGTGGGTCCATAGATGGTGATTTTAGGTGCAGGTGCAGATGGAATATTGGGTAAAAGAGTAGTGGATGAGTTGGTTGTTTCCTCCTTTCCTTTGTTCTTCTAGGATTGAGTGGCAATTAGAACCATATTGATTTGTAGTAAAGGAGAAGGTGAGTCATGATAGGTGTAGCAATAGTAAAGGAGAAAATATGGTGAGGGAATATACTTGTTTTTTTAAAACAATGCAGCACATTGGCATTTGGTGGAGGTTTGGCTAGCTCTCTTATGTAGACCATATTGATCTCAAATGTTGGAGGAGGATAAAAGGGTTGTGGAGGTGGAGATGAAGGTTGCTGAATAGGTAAGGGATGAGGATGTGTGGTGATAGGTGTAGGTGGAATAGGGTCCTCATCTAAAATATCATCATTGTCAAAGTTTTCTTCGAGAGGACATAGTTGGAGAAGAATAGTCTTAAGAGCCTTACATTTTTCCACATCATGCCTTGACACATGATGATAAGCACAAATTTTGGTATCATCAAACCCTTATGGTGTAGTTTTGAGTGGGTTGTAAGGTATAAGCAGTGATAATGTGATGACAAACGTTTCCAAAAGGTTACCTAAGATGTTGGTGTAAGACCTTGCCAATGGATCACAATGTGAAGTAAGTGTGGGTCTAGATGGAAGTGTGGGTGAATTTTTGGAATATGCATCACTAGAGGTGGCATCGTAGGTTGATTAAGTTTGACCATTTGTTTGGTAGATAGCATGGTTTTAGGTTTTGATTGCCCCTTCTTAGGTAAAGGTGTATCTTGTGAACTAGTTGTTGAAGGTGGTGCGGGTTTAACTACCTCTTTGGAAGGTAGTGGGTTTTGGTATTTGGTTACACCTTCTTGGGTAAAGGTGAAGAAGAAGTGTGTGATGTATAAAGGAAGATTAATGGTGGAAGGGGATGGGTTAGCCAAGGTGATAATGGAGGTTTGGTGACGGTTGTGGTAAAAGACAATGTGGAAGGGATTTGGTTTAGGAGAAGGAATGGCATGGGTAATGATGAAGATACTTTGGACGTGGTGTAGCTATAGGAGGTAAAAATGATGTAGGTGACGGTGAAGGCGTAAGTTGTGTAGGTAATTTGGGTATAATAGAGGATCGTGACAAGGTGGGCTATTGTATTTTTGTTTACTCTAGGTAGGATGTTGTTTGGCCAAGGTTGATGGGTGGGGACCTAGGATAGATGGAAGTGGTGAAGGTGACATAGGGGTAGTGGGCAAAGCCAGTGTATGCAGCTTAAGGGTTGGGTATTCCTCTTAGGTGGGGGAATAGTATTTGTGATGGCTTGTGAGGATGTGGCTAAATCTAGTTTGACATGAGGATGGACTAGACTTGATGTTGGCATGACTCCTAATGTGGTAATGGTTGGACACGGAGGAAGATATAGGTGCGGGTAAGGTTTTAGGCATAGGAAAAATTTCATTTATTAGTAAAGGTTTAGGTGTGAGCGAGGGTGATGAAGAAGGGGATGCTACAACTGGCATGGGCATGGTGGGTTTAGTTTTCTGAAACACCTTTGGATAGATCGTGGAAGTGTCAATAAACAACATCTGCATTTGATTTGAGATAAGAATTTAAAGACGTCCCCAAAGTATGGAATTGTCAACATAATCCAAGTTGGCCAAACATGAGAATGACACTAATCTAGGGGGTGATGTTGATTTGGTAGTAATCCTTGTAAAGAATATTTGTGATAGAAGGAAATGGTTGGCTTTAGAATTTGTGGGTAGAAGAGATGAGAACAGATCAACAGGATCCTTGAAATTCAATGGATAATTGTCACCAATAGGAAGGGATGTTACTAATGGATCCCTTGTGGGTAGGGGAGATGGAAAGTTGGATGAGGTAAGTTCATCTTTTGGTGAAGAATAAGGTAAGCATGACTCTCCATGGGTAGAAGAGTAATTTTTGTGGGTGTTTCCTCAAGTTGAGAGGTGAGTGGGGAAACTACATTGATAGATCTGGTGGACTCCTTAATGGGTGAAGGAGAAGATAAGGGATACTCCTCTCATGGGTTAATGAGTAGATGAAACCGGTCCTCTGTGGATGAAGGAGCTCGTGCAAGAATCTCCTCGATAGATGGAGTAGGAGGAAATTAATTTGGAAGAGCTGGTATGATGTCAAAAACAACATGAACCTCACAAACATTACTATCATTAGTCGAGATTTCACCGGTTTGGTTAGATGATGGGGTGTGATTTGGGAATAAATTCTTAAAGATGTGAAGGTTCTACTTAGCCAGTGTGTTAGGGTTATCCAAGATGAGATCTCCATTATCTAACATTTCTTGGACGATGTTTTTGAAAGTTATACAATTATCGTCGTTATGACCTCTAATGTGATGATAGTTACAGTAATCATTTTTTTTTACAATGCAGGAATAAGACAAGAGGGGTCAAAACCATTATGTGGTTTGACTGGTGGAAGAGTGAATGCTCTGACTTTTAGAAGTTTTTCTAAAATTGAAGGGTAGGGTTCTCTATGGGAGTATAGTTTCCTTGCTCCCGCTTGAACTGAAAATCCTGAACAAGAGAAAGATTGGAAGAAGGATTTCATTGGTTGGATGGATGATATGGGCCCGCTTTCAAAAATATGGCATTGGTAGATCCTTTTTCTTTAGAATAATTATTTTGTGGTTTGGAAGAAGAAGAGGTATCATTTGATTTAAATGCAATGTTCTTGTTACGTAATTGTATCTTCTTCTCTTCAATGGCATGAATTTCAAGTTTTGGGCCATGGTGAATGCCTCATCAAACATGTGGAAGGTTTGAACTTGGATATTTGGAGATATGTGTCTAGCACAAGCTCTGGTGAGCAACTCTATTAACTCGGTTTGAGGTACTTTGAATGTGATTTGGTTGATCGGGGATTTGCCAACGATCAAGAAAATCAGTAATAGATTCATATTCATATTGGTGTGTTGCATAAAAGTTAGTCATGGGTGACCTTATTGAAAATGTTGATAGAGATGTGGTATAGAAAATCCTAAGATACGATTAAATGAAAAGATGGAATTCTGGGTAGAGCACTATACCAATCTAAATTCGGTCCAATCAAGGAAATTGGAAATGTCTACAAGAGAAAAGTGTCATCGTGAGCGATTAGATAACAACACATGTTTAAAATACTACAAGTGTTGTTTCTGGTCTTCTTTTTGTTGAATCGTTTGAATTTAAGTATTTACCAATGGGGAAGGTATGGATCAATCGGAATGGACAGTCAATGGGCTCATTGCAAATCTCTTTGTATGTATGTCAAAGAGTTACGTGAGCGGACACAGATGCTTCTAATGTCTACATCTTTTCCATCATCAATTTGCTAAGATCATTGGTAGGTTGTGATGATGGGGCACCCCTTAGAGTATAAGGGGTAGATAAGGTGGGTATGATGTGAGCGTCATCCCGGTATGTGGTGGTTTCGAGTAAAAAATTGTGAGGAAGGAACATAGGATGGAATATATGTAGATGGAAAGTATCCTAAATAAGTGGTAGATGAAAAAGGGGTTGTTGGTGATAAGTGTAGGTAGGTGGAGTGGACGTAAAGAATCTCATAGTAATAGAGGAAGAGAGCATGGGATGGAGAGGATGATTTTTGGAAGGGAGTGTGGGCTCTTTGACTCAAATGGTGACCGAGATGCAATAGGTATATGAGAGGTGGTGGGTGTAGATAGACCTACACTCAAGGTGGTTAATAAAGGCATGGTTGACATCGTAGGAGTGACAGACGTCAAAGGTGTGACAGATGTCGTAGGTGTAGCAAATATCAATGATGTAGGGTCAAGCTGGGAAACCACAAGTGGTAAGGTGGAAGAGGGTAAGGATAAGCTAGTAGTAGCTAATGCAAAAGTGGGTACAAGGGTAGGAGGAATGGACACATGCATGCCATATACAAGCTACCCTAATGAATCGTGGGTAGATGAATGAACAAGATAATACTACAGAGTGTTGGGGTTATGATCGTGGAGTCTCACAAACTCCTCATCACTAGTAGGTATGGCAAGAGCCGATTGGGGTCCATAGGTGATGAGATGGAAGGGGGTGATGGGCTAGGTGGGAGTGGCTGGTGGCTAGCGTGAAACATGAGAGCATTGGCTTGTCTATGAGTCAAAACCATGTGACTGATAATAGAACAGGTATTCTGAGCTTCGCTAATAATGTAGAAACATAGAAGGAATGGATAAAAATGGGTCTAAAATGTGTTATTTGATCATTATTCTAATTGAAAAATTAGAAAAAGAGACCAATGTCAATTGGGGTAAGCTCGATCTTTGGTATGAGGGGGTAATCACCACTGGTCAGATAGACCGATGTCGGTGACTATGGGAAAATGTCAAATTGGTAACTCTAGAAATAAATGGTGAAAATGAGATAGAACTAGACTTTGAAGGTAATATCAAAGACTCAAAGACTAGTAAGATGACCAAGGGAGTCACAAAGAAAAGAAATGAATATTTGATGCTACTTTGGAAAAAATGACCAAAACAACCTAAAACTAATGGCGGTCAATGAACCAACGATGGTAAGATGATGAAACCGATGGAGGTTGTTAGACCGACACCATTCTTGTGAAATCTATGAAAGATGGAAAAAGTGATTTTTGGTGATTTAGGTCAAATAACAAGACCAACTTAAAGATTGAGTATGGCAATGATCAGCCCTAACACACTCATAAACAATCAGAATACACCAACTATGATGGTGGAGTGTGTAGGGAGATAAAAATGAAGAGAAAAACTCACACTGAAAAATCAAATCAAACAAAATCTAGAAAAACACGAAATCCTATTATGTATATTTTGTTGTGGCTTATGCCATTTAGGACTGACTTGTGAATAAAGTAGATTTTTTTGTTACCGAAGGTGCGCTACATAAACTGAAAACTATGGCTAGTTTCAGGTAAGTTTTGGCATGGGGATCCTTCTCTGATATGATAACTAGCCAAAAACTAGTTGGAGCCCACTGTCAATCCTTTAATCATGTGATCGTTGATAACTTCTTCTAGGAAAGATGTTGTTTAAGAAATGTGTAGTTTGTTTTCTTGATTTGGTATAAAGAGTGTGCAAAATGTGAACTATGGTTCAGTTTGTCAACCATCAGTTGGGCATGACTTCCAACATATAGGTTTCCCACAATTTAGATGAGCTAGAATGCAACATACAGAAATGAGATGCAAATATTTTAAACCCAAATCCACAATGAAATTCGATGAGAGAAATAATGAATAGGCAAGAGTATGTCTTTCACTAATGTAATATAGAATAAAAAGAAGTGTTCTTTTTAATCCAAAATACAAGTTTCACTGAGATTAGTAGGAGAAGAAGAATTTTTCCAAGGGAGAAGATTTTAATGTGAAATTTATTTTAAAAATAAATAAACACACAATGATTCCCTAAGAATGAATAATGTAAATAACCCCAAATGGGTCCCATCTAGGCGTGCCAAAATGTTTCACCAATAAGTTTTATGCTTTTTAGGATGAAACAGATAGAAGGTAAATGGTTAAGGAGGAATACTTGTGAGGCAAAGGTGGAAGGTAGAATGCGCGCATTGTTGATGTTATCCAAGCTGATCGTAGAGAACTCCTTTTTGTTTGGGAAGGACTACTGTAGATGCAAATCAAGACCACAAAAGAGTATTAAATAGCATATGATAGTGGACTTCCTAGCATATGCTAGATTTAGAAGTGTGGTGCTTCCTAGAGAGAATGTTAATCCATTGTTTAATAAAAATTCAATGTGAATATAAAACTAAAATAAATAGGTCATATTGCAATGTAATGATTTAGGTTTCTCATACACACAATACACTAGATTTTATGCTAGATATCAAAATAACACTAAATATAATTAGAACCGAGGTTTTTTCAGTCGACAAGTCTGTCAAAGGTCTAGTAAGGGTCTGGGGCTGATTGGTTAAGGTCTAGGTTGGTTTTGGGTGAGTGGGAAGCTTGCTGGTTTGAGAATATAAAATGACACAGAGACCGATATCGGTCAAGTGACCGATGTCAATTCAGGGATGAAATCGGCAATGAGTAGGGGAGATTGGTAATAACTTAATAAAAATGGTTTTTGGGCTTCTTTTTTATTACACAGAGAGTGGGGAGGGTGTGGTTAGGTTCGTAATATAACTTAGAAGACTCAGGAATATAGAGGAAGAGGTAAAAAAAAATGGTGAAAGGGATTGAATGGGTGGGGTTGGTTGATTGGTGAGAAGATGGAGATATCGGATAACAAGTAGAAACTAAAAATAATGAAGGATGAAAAGAGATCTATAATAAAGGAAGCACAAATGATTAAGATCGCGTTACTTACTACTATGAAGATATCGTGGCTGGATAGAGGTTGGTGATTGATTGGTGAGGTGGTAGCACATTTAGTGTTACGATAGTATGTCATGTGTGTTCCTCTGAGTGCTATAATAATTTGGAAGGGAATTTTTGGTCTACGGTGCTCTCTCTGGTGGTGTTTCGACATCGTTTGGATGAAGCAATGGCTCTGATATATTCGTTTGATTGTAATAACACTATCAAAACTCAAAATGACCAACTTGGATAAAGTGTCATAAAATTCTATATAAATGAACCGATGGTGGTTTAGGTGACCGACGTCGAATGAGGATAACTGGCATCGGTTAGGGTGAAATAGTCTTATTTACCAAAAATAGGAAGATCTTCCTAGATTTTGCATGCTTTCCTTATTAGGTCCACTTAGGGAAGTAGAGTTCACGTGAGAGAAGGAAGGAAGATCTTAGAAGAAGTCTAGTTAGGTTTAGGAAGAATTCTTAGTTAGTTAGGTCAAGTAGTGACTCAACACTGGGAGTGATGACTCAGTGCTAAGAGTGATGACTTGGTCACTGTGAGTTAAATGCCCCTGGAATGGGTCCAAGGTGAGGTGTCATGATGAGGTGGAGGTGTGAGGATGAAATTAACTTAATTAAAATAATTAAATTAATTAATAATGTGAGGATGAATATTAATATGGGGTAAAGGGGTCATGATTAGTTAAATATGTTATGTTAATTAATTAAAGGGGACCAAGGGGAGTGTGACCCAAATTTTGTGTCTACAAAAAACATCATGCCAATATTCACCCAACAAGATGTGAGAATATACAAGGGCATGTGAATATACAAGAATAGGACAATTTAGATCAAGGCCAAGAGGAACAAATTCAATAAAATTATGAATTCAAACCATGGAAAATCTACAAAGGAGTAGTCATACCCAAAAGTATAAGGTGCTTGTGAACAATAGAATCCTCCCATGGCACCGGATCTTGGTTTCTCTAGAGGACATGCCTAAGGTGCCGAATTGTGTGGTTTTCACCATTGGATGTACTTATTTTTCTTTTCTATTCTTTTTTTTTTTTACTTTTGAGCATTTAAGATTAGGTTTAGAAACATTTAAGGTGCATGAAATTCTTGGGATCCCAAAGATTTTTACCATTAGGGCGAGCGAGTTAATAAGCTCTGGAACCAAATTTAGCCACCACATTATCTTAACCTAACCAGTTAGGCTCAAATTTTCCCTTCTCTCATTTTTGGTAGTATTAAACTAATTTTCTTTAAGAAAAGATCTCAGACCTCAAATTCTTGAGAGATGTTGCATTTTTATAGCTAGTATGGATTTTATTCTGATACACTTTGAGTTGATCCAAGGCATGTAGGTGTTTTCATCAAGAATATCAAGCTCTACTAGACTAGTCACTCTATAATATTCTTCACTATCTAGATAATCATTTAGGGATATATGCAAAGAGGGAATCTCCATCTCCAAGGGAACAATGGCTTCACTTTGAAAAGACAAGGGTGTATGGTATGTCTCCTGTAGGTGTTTGAATGGAAGTATGGTAATCCCATAAGGAAATATGAATATGTAGGTTCTAATTATGACCTCTTTTACAAAACATTTTTTCCATAATGTGAAAAAACATTTTATTGGTGGCCTCGGCTTTTCCATTACCTTGAAGGTAATAGGGGTGGACCACTTTTGACATATTTTGAATCATTGCCAAATGGTCTTCACTTGATTTTTTAAAAATATTTACCAATGTCAGAGACACTAGTAGAAGGAATGCCATAAGGATAAATGATAGAGTTCATGATGGATTTAGATATCTCGAGCAACGATTACATAAGTGAGAGGGACAAATTACACTCATTTAGTATTTGGTTATGGTGATGATATGTTTATGGCCATCAAATGAAGTAGGTGTAATCTTCCCTATGAGATCGATCCCCCATTTTGAAAATAACCAAGGTGTAGTGATAGGTTGTAAGGATTGAGATGGTGCATGAATCAAGTTTTCATGATTTTGGCATAAGACACATTTTCACACATATTCACAATAATATAGTTCCACAATAGGAAATTAATAACTCATGCACAAGATTTTCTTGTCGAGAACATGCCACTAGTATGAGCACCACATATGCCTCTGTAAACCTCTTTGGTATCTTGAATATACTCTTTTAAATTTATACACCATAACAAGGTTCCATCATAGCCTTGATGATAGACGGTTCCCTAAGGAGGGTATAGTGATTTATTCATTGGATAAGGGTTCATTTTTGGGAGTGGGAAATGTCATGTGGGAAGGTACCATCTTGTAAGTAATTATAAATGTCTATGTACCAAGGGGAAAAGGGACCAAAAACCTCACATACCAAACAATATTATGACATGTCATACATAGTTACCGTGAGATGTCTAAAAAGGAATTGCATTTCCCTGATATCTAGATGTAGGTGTAAAAGAGATCCAATAATATCCATAGCATCTACATACTTATTTTACATCCATATGATATTTTAGAAAGTGATCTAAATAAAATATTCCTTCGAGATTTGTCCACCATACATTTATAGGGAATAATCTTTTCATCCTTGACATTGTACTTATTAGTACTTTGTTTGATAATCAACTCGAGAGTCACCTATAACTTAAACTTGTTTGATATTCCATTTAATTATGGATTTTAGACCAGCAATAAGGGATTCATATTCTGTAATATTATCGGTGCAAGGAAAACCAATTTTGAAATCTCATGGAATAAGATCACCAATAAGGGTGATAAGAATGAATCCTGCACCTGAGCCATGAAAGTTGAATTACCCATTAAAATATATTTTCCAAGTAGTCGACTATTTGACAAATAACACGGATGCATTAGGAAGGTCAAGAATAAGTGGATTTGTTCTAGGTAATGGTGTTTCCACAAGTTGAGCGGTGAACACTTGTCTTTTAATTGCTTTTTGGTTGACACATTCAATGTAAAATTAAATTAGTAAAATGATCTAATTAGCCATCCTCCTTGTAAGAGTGGGTTTATATATGAGATACTTGAGGGTTTCAATTTTGGACATGAGTTTGGACTTATTATTCAATAGGTAATGATGGAGATTTTGGAAAGTAAAGACATCAGCTAAACATGCATTTTTAATGTACGGGTAAGTTAGCTCATATGATATCAATGCATGACTAAGATAATATAGATGGATCTATCTTTTTTAAAATCATATTGTGTTCGAGTCCACGCCTAAAGAAAATCGTAGATGAAATGTATAGAAAAGGGGTTTGCCTAGTGTAGGTAAGATTGAAATAGGTATTGAATCAATTATGAAAAATCATGGTGGAATTCAAGGCCCCATTGAAAATCAACATCCTTTTTAAGGAGATAGGTGAAGGAATTTCATTTATCAACAAGTTGGGAAATTAATCTATAAATAACCTAGATTTTAACTTGTAGGCTGCGAAGCTTCTTAAGGATTGTATTAGGCATTTCAAGGTGATATTTGTAAATTTTGTTGGATTAAATTCAATTCCTTTTCCAGAAATAATGAATCCTAATAATTTTCTTGATATAACATCGAACACGCATTTATTTGGGTTTAACCCAACTTTATACTCCTGAATCCACTCAAAAATGTGACAAAGAATAGTTGGATGTTCTGCTCATGTTTTTGAATTTCTTAGAATGCCATCCACGTAATCTTCTATGATGTCATGTAACATATCGTGAAATAGAACAATCATGGTACGTTGATATGTATCCTCTACATTATTAATGCTAAAAGGCATAACTTGATAACATAAAGTTCCCTAAGAAGTGGTGAAGTAGTTTTATGTTGGTCCTTTTTAGCTATCTTGATTTGATTGTAGCCAAAAAATCCATCCATGAGGATAAAATTTCATTATCTATAGTAGAAATAAAAATTTCTGTCAATTTTGGAAGAGGAAAATCATAGTTACGACATGACCTAATGATATCACTTTGGCTTCTTATGAACAAGCACTATGTTGGAAATCCACTCTAAATAGTCGATAATCCTAATAATTCATATTGTGAACAATTTTTAAAGCTCTTATTTTACTAGAGAGCCACATGTGGATGCATTTCTGAGCTTTTGTTTGATTGGCTTATATGATTCATGAAAAAATAAATTGTGCACAACTAAGGAAGGATCTAAGCCTATCATGTCCACATAGGACCAAGAAAAAAGATCAACAAATTCCATTAGAAGCATGATAAACATTTTCTATTAGTTTGGATTAAGGAGGCTCCTACCTTGACAATCTTAAGTTGTTCCTCTATGATGATATTGACATTAATAGTTTCTTTGAATAATAACTTAGAACCATATTCCATATGTATAGGATTGTGTAATGAAATTACTTGTATAATTTAGATCATGAGCAAAAATATAACACCAAATAACACAATATTCCAGAATAATGATCTCAATATGCAATTAGAATAGCTTTGCCACTTCAAGGGGGAAACCTCCAAACCATACAATAATACTCAAATGCTCCAATGATGATGAATTACTACCTACAATCCCCTATATATACTATTCATATGTTATGGCCATCACCAAGGATGCCCTACTAAGCATGAGAAAGTATAAATGACATAATAAAATGATATGGTAAGCTACAAGTTGGCTACTCATATCCTAATACAAGTAATAGGTTAAGGGCATAACATGCCCTTCCCCTTCAAAGAAACATTGTCCCCAATGTTGAGAAGCTCTAGGTGTTGCTGCAGGAATGTCATATCTTCCCATGTTGCATCTGCATTGTCCATATTCTTCCACTTGACCAAGTACTTAGTAATAACCCGTGTCCTCAATCTTTTAGTGCATGTTTGAAGGATGCATTCAGGTTCTAAGATGACCCTCCCCTCCTCATCGAGCTTAGGTAACACTATTTGGGCTGATACTCTCTGTCCAATTACTTTCTTCAGGCAAGAAACATGAAAGACTGGATGTATTCTGGTGGATTGTGGAAGTTCTAATTTGTATGCTACAGTACCAATCTTCTGGAAAACTTGATAGGGGCCATAATACTTTGGTGAAAGTTTGTTATCCTTTTGTTGTTGTTTCAAATACATTTGCTTATATGGTTGTAACCACACAAAAACCCAATCACCGACTTCAAAATGCATTTTCATGCGATTTTGATCAGCCTATTGCTTCATGTGGTTTTTTGTCATGACCAAGTTCTCCTTGAGACTAGAGAGGACCTCTTGTTGATACTAAATGTGTTCTTCTACTACTCTAACCCACAGTTTTCCTCTCAATGATGATGTGATGGATGGTGGATGGTACCCATAGAGTGCCAAAAAAGGAGACATTTTAGATTAAGTATGGAAGGAAGTGTTATACCACCATTCTGCAAGTGGCAACCATTGGACCCATCTTGCTTGTTTATCTGATGTAAAGAAATGAAGATATTCCTCCAAACACTTATTTACAACTTTTGAATTCCCATTAGACTAGGGATGATAAGAAGAGCTACGAGCTAACTGAGTACCCAAACATGAGAATAAATCAGTCCAAAAATTACTAGTAAATATAGGGTCTCGATCACTTACTATAATATTCGGTGTCCCATGAAGCTTCTGAAATGTGTCCATGAAGGTTTTCATTACCATGCTTTGCAGAAAATGGGTGTGCCAAGGCACAAAAATGAGCATATTTGGTGAGTCTATCCACCACAACCATGATGACATTTTTTCCTTCAGATTTAGGCAATCCTGTGATAAATTCCATGGAAACCTCTTCCCACCGCTGGCTAAGAATAGATAGAGGTTGTAGAAGACTTGGGGATTGAACTATTTCACCCTTATTTTCTTTGACAAACCATGCATTACGCCACAAATTTTGGACATCCCTTTGAGCCCTTCCCAAAAGAAATCTTGTTTGACTTGATGATAAGTTTTCAAGAATCCATAGTTCCCCCTCTTTGGAGAAGAGTGAAGCTCGGATATAATCCTATTTTTAAGAGTGGAGTTCTTACATAGGTATAATCTATCTTTATACCATAAAGCATCCCCTTTCAATACAAATTTTCAGACATGCTTGGATCATTCTGGAGATGATGAATGAGGTTTTGTATGGTTAGGTCATTTGCTCCATTGAGACCTTTCCTCCTCTATACAATCTTCTTGTAATTTGGATATGGCACATAACAAGCTTGCGGTTGAGTCATCTTTCCGCGATAGAGCATCCAAAACTACATTCTCCTTCCCTTTCTTATAGATAATCTTGAATTCATATCCCAACATCTTGGAGACCCATTTTTTTGTTCTTCGGATGATAAATGCTACTCAAGAAGTATTTCAGGACTATCATGATCTGTCTTCACTTTAAAGTGTCTTCTATGAGATATGGTCTCCATTGCTTTCTTTTGCATGAAGTATGGCTAGCATTTCCTTCTCATAATTTGGCTTGGAAATATTCTTACCTTTGAATTGATGGCTCAAAAATTAAATAGGACGGCCTTCTTGCATGAGAACTACCCCCATACCCCTGATGCATCACATTCAACAATGAATGTTTTGGAAAAAATTGGAGTAGCCAAGACTGGAGTGGTGCACATGGCCTCCTTTAGTTTCTCGAATGCTTTGGTTTCATCCTCACTCCAATGGAAGGAATAATTATTTAATAAAGATGTGAGAGGTGTAGCTATGCTTCCATAATGCCTTACAAATCTTCGGTAATAACCTGTAAGCCCCAAAAATCCTCGTAGATTCTTTAGGGTTTTTAGAACCTTCCACTCCATCATGGCTTTGATCTTATTAGGATCAACTTTAACCCCTTCATGAGAGACAATGTGACCCAAATATTCAACCTCCTTGAGTCCAAAAGAACACTTAGAGGGCTTTGCATAAATTTGATCTTGCTCAAGGGTTTCCAAAACATTATTTACATGATGCAAATGTTCCTCCCATGTTTTGCTATGAATTAATATATCATCGGAAAACACTAAGACAAACTTCCATAGGAATGACTTAAAAATAGAATTCATCAAACTTTGAAATGTAGAAGGTGCATTTGTGAGTCCAAAAGGAATTACTAGGAATTCATAATGGCCTTCATGTGTCTAAAATGTGGTTTTATGAACATCCTCATCCTTGATTCTCGATTTGGTGGTATCACGAATGAAGATCGAGCTTTGTAAAATAAATAGCACCCTGCAACTCATCAAGCAAATCATCAATAACAGTAATAGGAAACTTATCTTTGATTGTGTACTTATTAAGTTCCCTATAATCAGGACACATGTACCACATGTCATCTTTCTTCCGTACCATCACTACTGGAGAATAATAAGCACTCTAACTATGGCGGATGATTCATGCTTCCAACATCTCTTGTACAATCTTCTCAATTTCACTCTTTTGCACATATGGGTACCTATAAGGTTTGATGTTAGGTAGTTGACTTCTTGGTAATAATTGAATAGCATGATCATGATCTCTCTTTGGAGGTAAGCCCTTTGGTATATTTTCAAATACAACAGAGTGTGCATCCAACATTGCTTGCATATCTGATGGTATAATGTCCTTAGAATGATGAGCCTCCAATGAAAAGAGTTGTGCCACAAATCCCTCTGCACCTTTTTTAGCATTTTGTGCATCTGATGAGAACTTACTATTTGTGGAGACTTTTCTCTTAAGCCTCTTAGCTCAAAAGTCCTTCCTTCAGAGTGAAATTGCATGAACAAGTCTTGGAAGTTCATCTCACTTTGGTTCCAAAGTGGTAAGCCATTAAACCCGTAACACAATGTCTGCTCCTCCCATAGAAATGGCATACATGGGACTATTTAGTATGTAATCTCCCATGGAAAGCTTAATGCTATGGAATTTTCCAAAAGCAATGTGATACCTCCATCAGCAATAATTACTTGACATTCGGGAGCTAGATAAATAAAAAGCGGTTTAGCGCCGCTAACTTATAATTGATAAAGTTGTGAGTACTTCTGAATCAATCAACACTTTGTGACCCTCTATTTTTTTAGGAATCCAACCACCTTTATGGTTTGGGGGTGCTAATACCTAAAATTTCATGGCATGAGATTGTTGGCTGAGGATCTCCTGACTCCTCCTCTGGCTCAACCAAGACCTCTGACTCTGCATCTTCATTATTCTCTTCATCTTCACTAGGCCCATCAATGTAGAACAACTTCTTTTCAACACATTTATGTCCAGGTCCAAATTTACTATCATGTTAAAACATAACCCTTTTTCTCTTTTTTCTTCAATTTGTTGAGGTGTCAATCTAACTGGCCGAGGGAGTGTTGGGGCCAAGGTGTTGTGATCTCTAGTAAAAGTGAAATGTTGTCTCCTACTTGAAAAAAATTTCTCCTCTGCCCTTCTTGCCATAATCATTGAATCAGAAACCTTATGAGGATTAAACATACACACCTCATGCTCAATGTGATCCTTAAGACCCCCAAGAAATAGGTCATTCAGATTCTCTTCAGTAATATTTTCCACCCACAGAGAAAGGTTTTGGAAGTGATGAATGTAATCCTTAATAGATCTTGTCTACCTCAACTTTGCTAATTGGCTGAAGTAATTATCTGACACACTAGAACTGTAGTGTAATTGCAACTCTTCAATGAAGATTGTCCATGTAACATTAAGACCACTCTTCTGCCTTTGAGCACATAACCATCGATACCATATGAATTGGTCAGGTTTGAGATACAAAGATGCCATGGTCACCTTTTGTCTGATGGAATCTAATGTAGTTCAAAGAAATTATCCATTTGGTTGATCCAATTGAGTGGATCCTTTCCATCAAACTTGCACATCTCCACTTTTGGAAACATAGTACGGGCCTGCAGAGTGCTCGTATTTGGATTGTGCACACTTGAAGATCCACTCTGGCTCATGTGTCTATTATGTTGACTTGAGGATCCACCTTGATTGACATAATTATGATTACCCATCATATGCGTACTAAATTTTTGCATGAAATCATCCAATCTATGTTTAATCCTATCCGCATATTCTTTCTTTGGCCACCCTAGATTTGAGGTCTCTCATGTTAAACTCAAGTTGGCTTACTTTATGGTCTGTTGAAGTAAACCCTAACCCTAAGGAATTTGTAGTTATATCTTCTATCTCCAACTCCTCAACTACTATCTCATCCTTTTCTGGTGTTTTACCTGGAGTGATGGGATTCTTTTTTCCCCTTATGGAAGGCCCCGCCATGATGCCCCAAAATAGTAGGATGTAGGGATCACGGTCAAATTTTAGGGTTTTGGATTTCGATAAGAATTCGGCCAAATATAAAAAAACTTAAAGAACAAACCCTAAATAAATTTTGTTTTTATTTCCAAAAATTCCACAATTTGCATCCTAGGGAGCAATTTTATGAAATTACCTAAATTTGTAATAACTTTTGTAAAATAAATTAAAAAATTCTAAAATTTTTAGGAAAACTTACTTGAAATGTTTTGCAACTCTGGTAAAAATATCTCCTACCAATTCACTCTGGTTCATAATATATGGCGGAAACAAAAAAACTTAGGGTTTTTGCCCTAATTTTGGCCTAGATCGCAGCTCTGATACCACTTGTAATGAAATTACTTGTATAATTAAGATCATGAGCAGAAATATAACACCAAATAACACAATATTCTAGAATAATGATCTCAATATGCAATTAGAATATCTTTGCCACTTCGAGGGGGCAACCTCCAAACCATACAATAATACTCAAATGCTCCAATGATGATGAATTACTACCTACAATCCCCTATATATACTATTCATATGTTATGGCCATCACCAAGGCCAACCTACTAAGCATGAGAAAGTATAAATGATAAAATAAAATAATATGGTAAGCCACAAGGTGGCTACTCATATCCTAATACAAGCAATAGGTTAAGGGCGTAGCAGATTGAGAGGTAGGATGATTACTTCCTCCATTGGCATCTCCACAATATTTTCACCAATAGAATGGTCACTTATATAATCCATTTTTATCATTGACATTGTTTTTCTATAAGTTCCTCAAAGATATTTTCACTATGGGATTTCAATTTTTAGTTTTTTTTTTTTTTTTTTTTTTTTTGAAGATATAGTTTCATTTTTCAAATTTTTACCATAAAACTTAGCCTCCTCCCCAAATTACACACATGTATCAATTTTGATGGATAGTCCATTCTTATGATCCCCAATGGGGATGTCATCACATAGCCCCATAAACTCAACAATCACTAAATAAATCAATTGGTATGTGATGTTGTTGGCCCCAATCAATGAGGTAAGGGTATATAAGTTTAGACACAAAATCATGCACTTTGGGTATCTATTTAGTCATGATTGCATACTACTATTCATATGATTCCTAAGTAAGAAAAGTACTAATTAACCCATGTATTTGGCAACCCTTCTTTGTTTTACGTTTCCACTTTTGGACTCACACCCTTACTTTCTCAATCTACCTTTCTATACCTCAGCATTTATCATCCTAGACACCATCTCCTAGCCAAGATGCCAACGTCAGTGCCCTCATCCCCTTTGGGAGACCTTGACCTCAATATACTTTTTTCAGACTTTTCATGTCCTTTCTAGTTGTTTGAGCATCTTATATTTTTGGTAGTCGGCCTTTTTGGATTTATAGGCATATTCGGCCTTTTGATTTATTGATGATCTTTTTGAGACTTTAAGTGACACTCCTCCATCTCTATTCATCTGGTCTTGGCAAAGTCCAAATTTCACTACAAACCAAATAAGTCATCTTACTCTTTCTTTGCACTTAGGGTTTCATATTTTCTAGCTTAGCTTGCTTGGGTTAATTTATGTACTTAATTATTTATTCATTTATTGTTGCAATAGCAATCAAATTAGGCATGTATTTCCATATTTAGCTTAATCATTTTGGTGAACCCCACTCATGATCGGTCTTTCGGATCCTTCCTTGGCATATCTTCTTCTCTATCATGGATCCTAAAATTCCTCAAATTTATTTGTATGATTTAATTCAAATGCATCCTAATTACCAAGTTTTTCTAGAAAAAAACCTTAGACACCATGTATCTTCCTAGCGATACGCTACCACATCAAGTGAGTGTTATTTTAGATAGTCTATCTGGCAACCCTATTCTTCATGATCCTCCATCTAATTAATCCATGTTAAACTCAATTCAGTCTTTGCCTTCTTTATTTCAAGAAAATTTTCGTGCTATAGAATCTACTATTACATCTCTCAAATATGAAATTCAATACCTTAAGGACTCTTCTCAAGCTAATGTTTGTTCTCCTTCTACATCTCATCTTCATTCTATGTCTTCTACATATGCTCATATCAGTGAGCCTCTATTCATACCATTATTAGAGCCTCTCACCTTTGATCACAGTATAAGCAACAGGATATTCTTACCGATCTCCTTAGTCACCAATTAATCACTTTACCATCTACTCAAGGCTATCCTCCTTATCGACTTGTAAAATATCAAGGTCACCCATATTGCAATTATCATCGAATCAATGGACATAATGAAAATTATTTTTATGCTTTACAATGAAGAATCAAGCATCTTGAGCATCAAGGTTTTATCTCATTCACTACACGACATCCTCCTACATATTCAATTGTTACATCCCAATGGGTTCCTAAATCTGATTCGTCTATGTCTAATGAACATCATGCCATCACCTCTCATGTTCCTTCTACGGAAAATCAAGTGCCGCCCAAGCAACACCCTTTCAAAATCCATCTAACACTAACACATCTCAAGTCATCTATGGCACTATCAAGTCCACCTAAACAACCTCCATTAAACATCAGTCCAATAACTCCTCCACCTCTCAAGTCATCTATGGTAAATAAGAAACCACTCGCTACACAAGACCACAAAAATATAGTTAACCTCTTTCAAATTCCACCGCTCAAGGATCCCATGACACCACCACCTCGGTGTCGCATCACTTTTGATCGGGAACTTCTCCTTACATTGATCCACTTAGTGTCTTTGACTAGCTCTCCATCACTTACATACTTGGGGGCATCATAGCTTCTCCCCCCTTGCATTAATATCAAATGTCGATATCATCTCATGCACTTGACGCTTCTTACTTAATGACTAATATTCTCTAAGCATTTTTTACAAACCTCTTGATACATTTGTATCATCATTTCCTAATGACACACTCATGTTCTTGTTGTTCTTACATGACTATTGAGGGATCTCCTACAATAAGAACTTGTTTCATCTGCCCATTATATTTATCTACTACATATTCATTCGGACATGTGTACATTTATCACTTGTGAATAAAATACGTTTTCTCATTATCTAGCACCAAACATCATTCATCAAATAACACACTCATCACCATACAATTTGGGAACATCGTACTTCCTCCTCCCTCTTCTTGCATCATCATCTATCATCCCTCTGACACACATCACATCTAGTCTCTTACATTCATCATACACATCTCAATACATTTGCATCATCATTTCCCGATAACGAACTCTCATTATTTGGTTTACACTGATGTTGAGGGAATGTTACATGCATGAACCTCACACACTTGCATGTTATACACTCAACTTTATACACTACATACTTCAAACATCGTGCATTATACACTTAGGAAATCTTCTCTCACATAACTTATTACACGTGTTGTGTCTTATTTAATCCACACAGTCACGATATATCTTTCTCACCTCTACTACTATGCAATGCACTAACTACCCTATGAGGTACTCTAGCTCTATGGTTCATACTCAAGCTTTGTTGAGTGTTTGTATATTAAATGGATCTCATCACATTCAAATGTTCAATCACTCACTCACTCACACACTCTACACTTTAGCTCTATGGTTCATACTCAATTGTTGAGTGTTTGTATATTAAATGGACCTCATCACATTAGACGTTCAATCACTCACTCACTCACACACTCTACACTTTATGCCTCGATGATCACATCTTTTAGATATGAGACATACAACCCATTTCCCGATGACACTTTTATTTACACCTTTTCATTCATTCTTGACTAATGAGGGGTCATATACAAATTAACCACATCTCATAACATCCACTCAAGGGCATGTTTCTCCTATCATTCACTTTGTATTCCATTATGTCTCATCCACAACATACCGCATATCTTGGTTGCACTTAGTCTTGCTTACAACTTTCTTGTTATATATAAAATATTTTACACATGCTAGATAGATATCTTGGATGTCATTATATTTATCATACACACATGTGTGTCAATATATTTCTAGTTATGATCACAAATTATATAGATCTATTTCATGCAAAGCATGGATGTTTAGCGCAATATATATTACCAAGTCCCACAATGGCTCCTGGGGGCATCCAATTTCATACATTACAAGTGTTATTGTTTCATAGAACACTAATTTATCAACTTATACATGTTTTTAAATAATTTTTATCTTTTCTAACATGTTAACGGGTGCTTGATGTGCAACATTTATCTTTCAAGTCTATTTCTTCCATGGTTGTCTACTACATTTCTTATCAATATTTTCTCTTTGTATGACATTATTTGTGGGATTTTCCCTTTGTATTTTGTGCACACTTGTCTACTTTTGGATTTATCGGACTTGATTGTCTTGTGACATTGTGAGTGGTGTCCCATGTTTATAACCCTCTTTTTACGGTCTACATTTTCTTCTTGTGTGTTGTCTTCTTGTGTCTTAGATTACACATTGTCTTTTTGTTTACTATCTTACATTTTACATGCATGCTTTCTTGTACTAACACTTGTCTCATATCCAATTTTTTTGCATGTGCCTTGGTTTCTACCAAGCGGTCTCCCTTCCCCTACGGGGCACAATTTTAGCATAGCGTTCAGTCCTCCTTTGGGCTGCATACTCCTTAGTGACATCACATGTAACCCAAATGAGGGGGCATCATTTGGGTGAATCGGTCACCCCATACAACATTATAAAATCACAATTTAGCACAACACAATATCATTACAACACATGTGTCACTATTAGAAAGGGCTCAAAATCAAACTTGGGTCCTTAACACAACACAGACACTAGCGCCCAAACTAGGAAAGTAGTGCTTGGGTGCCCTTGACCATTCCTAGATTCATGTAACCAGGGGGAAGGTACACATTATTTGGAAGTTCAACATAGTCTACAAAACACCACACAAAATCTTTTACAGGGAACACATTCCTTAGCACTCGGCATGCATGCACTATACAACACTTTTTACTTTTGTGTTGGATAGAAATTTTAAATTTTAAACACCATTTGCAGTTGTGTTCTACATTACAGGAATCAATTAAAGGTTTAAGGATAACACCAATATTTTCTCCCTCTAATTCTTCCATGACATAGTGGGAGATCACCCTAAGAACTCACAACCGATGTAAGTGGCATGAGATTGTCCAAAAACTCATTATTCTACAACATCTTTAGGATCCTTTCTACACCATTTTTCTCATCACGGATTAGGTGCACATGTTCCTTTTTCATTTTCATATTTTACATACTTTATTTACATACTTTTTACACATTTTGATCATATACATGTGTATTTGACTACTTGTTTGTTCTTCTCTTTTGTAGGTTTGTCCTTATGGGAAGTGGTAGTCACTTCACAACATCAACAAAAAAATAACATCAACATCGACAACAAGCACATCATGACATGTACATATGCATTTCCACCCTATGTTCATTTTTCACTTTCTTCTCTTTAGCATCCATGCTTCACATTTTAATCACTCCACACTTTTGTATTATCCCTCGGCATGCTTTCCTCATCGATCTAAATGGTTATCGGGTACGCATCTCTTATCTACTTTATGTTATCAATCTTTCACTCTACAACATAAAGTGGGGGAAAATGTAGACACAAAATCATGCACTTTGGGTATCTATTTAGTCTTGATTACATACTATTATTCAAATGATTCCTAAGTAAGAAAAGTACTAATTAACTCAAGTATTTGGCCACCCTTCTTTGTTTTTTGTTTCCACTTTTGGTCTTGTACCCTTACTTGCTCAGTCTACCTTTTTATACCTCAACATTTATCATCCTGGACACTAACGCCCAACCAGGATGTCAGTGCCAGGGGTCCTCGTCCCCTTTAGGTTCCCCTGACCTTAGTATACTTTGTTCACACTTTTTGGGTCCTTTCTATCCATTTGAGCATCTTATATTTTTGGTAGTCAACATTTTTGGGGTTAATTATAAAATTCAAACAAGGGAATCATATAAATATAAAGTTATGTGATCATAATAAATGACCAAGCACTAAGCATTAGTTATTACCACCTAAGGTTACATCCATCAAGCATCTAAGAGCTCCATTGCATACATCTAGCACCATCCAAGGGACACAAAGGTTATTTTCTGCATACACTTCATAAGATGGAATTTCATTGTATTCCATACACACATCTATTACATTTCTTTACATCTAACTACTTGCTCGTTATCACGTGTGACACGCACAAGAGCCACCTAGGACACAATTCTGCACACACACGCATAGAACTACATTGGGTCTAAGATTTAGTGCATGCAAGGTGCTCGGTCGTATGATCATCATTATGAAAGTTGAGGATAGTCGACCCCTCATTTTGCATTTTTATTTTTAGGATTTGATGTCTCTTTGAGGGTTTTACAGGTCATTATTTCATTGTAGGTTTCCAACGACTTCGGTGATCATTGTGCAACCTCATAGCGATCAAAGGTGAACAACATAGAATACCTTGTGACTACTCAAAGGAGGTTTTATGAGCATTTTTAAAGAACCTTGACACCTAGAACAGTGTAGGGTGCCCATAGGCACCCCTGTCCCTCTCAAGCACCTCAACCTAGGTAGATCATTAGCTCGCACACTTTTTGGAGGCTCTATCCAATGCTCCTCCCTCTCTTCTCATCCAGTAAACACTTTTTCATAGTCTAGATTTCACTTTTGTGAACCGGGTAAGTCATCTTACTCCTTTGCAATGGGTTTCATATTTTCTAGTGTAGCTTGCTTGGTTTATTTTTATACTTAATTATTTATTCATTTACTACTACATTAGCAATCAGATTAGGAATATATTTCCATATGTATCTTAATCAATAAGATCAAGTTCGGTGGTGGAAGGGGATAAGGTTAAAATGGTGGTATCAAAAAATAGATTCATAGAGACAAGATATTAATAAATACTATAATGAGACCACTGGTTGAGTGTCATATTCGAAAGAGCTATCTTTACACTCATAAGAGGTGGTGTTAACTTCTATAGTTTTTGTGCTATATAGCCCTATACCAATGAAATAATTTTTCATCTTCTTGTGTGCGAGGAGAAGTTACAACACACTTTATTCATGTAATCCACACCTATAACCTTAGTATTCTATGACATAGATCTTGTTAGGGATAATATAGTAATAGGATTGATATCATGAGGCCATATTATCATTAGGTGATTGGGATGTATAAGTGTTATCTAAATGTTCATCTTCTAAGAGGACTTCAAGTATAAAAATTTTTAGCTACTATGCTCATGTATTCTTTGTGGCTGAAATTTGGGCATACCATGTATTTTTCGGTGATAGTGGAAGATTGGAAATGAGTAGTTCCTATTAGAGGGAATATTCTTTACAGCCGGTGTTATTAATTTTAAACTTGGAAAATCAAGTGGGAAATGGGGATATGGAGGTGGATGCACTAACTATGTTAGGTTGAAGTGTATCAAGATGGATATGAGAGGTGAGGGCCTATGACTCAAGTTCAACAATAATTTTGTGATATTGAAGTCACAAGAATTTTGGTAGTGACCATCCAACACTCTTTTTGGTGAAATAATTTTTCGTGTTACAAATTATGTGTTTCCACCAATGTGAATGGGAGTACACCCCTCCTTGTAAATGGGCAGGGTCCCATTATTTAATGTAAATTATTCTAATCCTATCTATTGTTGTAGGTGTCCAAATAGGTCGGAGATCATACAGAACACTTCATTAAACCTATGGAAAAGTTCTTGTACATGGGAATAGGGGAGGAAATTGCAGCAATGAGGGATAAAGGAGATAATTTAGGAAAGGGGAAGTTATTGTTGTGAGTAGGAAATTGTAGAGTTCACACCCAATAACAGTAGTTCAACATTCAATTGGAGGAAAGTAATAATGAAGCACCTAGTGAGACTAGTATTTCTAAAGCGCGTAGTTCTTTATATTTATTCATCAATGAAACCAAGTTCCTTCTTGATCACCACACTTACAAAGTTACAGAAAAGAGGGGAAAATCGAGTAAATAAATGGAATAATGTAGATTTTATTCCTTGTGTTGGTGATATAAAAGTCAACATACAAATAATTCACAATTGCTACAAAGTAGAAATATTCGAAATGTCAGATCATTTGGAATGGGAAGCCATCCAAATTTATAGCATTATGAATTGACCTTTTACCTACCCTAATGAATCTTCATGTTTCTATTCTACTTGTGACCTTTCAATTTTCCTAGAAAGGAAAAATTAAGTATCTCTCTTATAATTTTGAGAGAATACTTTTACAAATTACAAATATTGTCACTTAAGTAAATATGATAAAATACCATGATTGTGTACAATGAAGAATTAAAATAAAGGAAGAGAAGAGGGAAGGGAAAGGAATGTACTGGTTTGTTGAAGAAGCTCCTTCTAATGTAGAACTTGTTGATCCTAGACATGGTGGTCATAATCTTCTCCTCCTGCTAGATGTACAGACACCTTGAGTTATTGAATTAGTGTTTAAATACATTGTTATGATACCTTCTTGAGATGAACACATGAATCACACATGATAATGCATTCTTGATCTCAAAATGAGAGTGAGGATAACTCTTTTCTCTAAAGGATTTCACAATTTTCATTCATGATGCTCAAACCTCTAGATGTTTGCATCCTTTGTCCTGCACACTATGTTACAAGATTGTAAAATTTTCCTTTTATTGACCTAAGAGATGTGAGCTCCTGAAATATTATATCTATTTCCTTTGATATATTAATAAAATTTCTTGGATAACCTCAATCAACTCACTCATTCCAACTCAACTAACTCATTTCAAATCACTCGGCTCATTGGCTCACCTAGCTCACCAAATTCACCTCACTCATCTCATTGAGCTCACTTCAACCATATCACTAAGATATGACAATGGATAATTATCCATGATGACATATTATCTTGGATCTCAACTAAGCTTCAACTCTTTTTGAACATCTTCCAACTACATAGTGATTTCATCTATTGCTCATTGAGATGTTTTGCCTTGCCTCTAAACATAACTGAGCTCAAGATGCTTTGGGACCCTGTGAAGAGATGAATTTTCTTTTTCAAGCTATGGAACCATCTTACAACTCATTTAGAACATAAAATATCAGTGAGATGAGTGAAAATGGGACCAATAGTAACTTTTTGCGTAAAAACTTGAGACTTTCTATTTTAGCGAGTTCTAGCCACGGATACGATATTTTTGGCAATTTTTCCTTGTTTCCATTCCTTAATAAATTTTTCTTGTCTAGATGATCAAGAATGTAAATAAATCACCTTATTCAACCACTTACTATTTTTAGGTGTTCCCACCATGGACACATGTTATTTTTATCAACTACATTGCGGGTGTATGATTGTAATGTAAAAGGTCTTAAAATTTTGGGTTTTATTCCAAGATTCCCTATTCCAATTTTTGGATTATTTCTTCATCTAAACAAGAGGGAAAATGAATATTTCATCAAATATGGCAGAATATTGAGAAAAACCATTCCTCCATAATTTGAAAAATTGGCAAATTCATCACATAAAAACTAGTTTAAATGAAACTAGATTTTTGAAGATCATTCCCTCTGATTTTTAGATGATTTCATCTATTGGATCTTTGGGAATTTGAAAAATTATTCAAGGAGGGAAGAATTATGATGAAAAATATAATCCCCATATCCCTAAAAATAGGGGCTTCATGGCACAAAAACTAGTTCACGTGAAACTAAAATTTTCAATGATCGTTTCCTCCAATTTTCATGTGATTCTACCTGTCGGATCCCTTAGAAGTGAAGAGGGGCCTTGCTATCCTTTTGTTTTTGCATCAAGGAATCCATTAATATATTATCTAAATATTTGATCACAAGGATGTTTGGAAAGAGAAAAATCCATTCAAAACCTCAATGCAATCAACTTTCTAGATGAAGAATGATGAGGAAAGCTTCATTCCTTGCAACCATGGATGCTCTAGAATAATTTTAATGGCATGGTGGTTGTGTTTATAGGTAGTTGGAGTTTATCTATATTAATTCATGGTAGAAAGGGTTGGACCAATGAATAAATGGAATAAAAATATATATTTTTAAGTATTTTCTCTTCACGGTATTGTTTTCTTCATACTGCAGAGTGAGAAGCGACTTACAAACTTAAAAATTATGGTTTTTCTTGATTTCCATAGAGCAAAAATTTTGTCCCCCTCTTCTCTTTAGTAAGAGGACACAAGGTACAAAATTTTTCCCTCATGAGGGCATGATAAGTGTCAAAGCATGATTTGGTGAGGAGGAAGTGAGGAAATAGCTACAAAGATGCGGTTTAGCACTCCGAGGGCTAGTTTGAGGTCATATGAAGATCTCGATTAACTAAAGTATGGTATTTATTCTATGTTAATATAATATTAATAAAATCATTAAATAACAGATAAATTCATAAATAAAATGACCCAATTAACTAAGTAAATAGAAATGTGAAACCTTAATGAGTAAATAGGGTTAGGAGGAGCTTAGCTGATTCGATGAAAGTGTTGGAATGTGTCACAGTGTGAACTTGGAAAATAGGAGGAGGAAACGATCACATAGAATCTTGAGAAAGCACAGATATGAGCTCTCTATCTAAATTGGGGTTCTTGGAGAGGGACAGATGCACTTGTGGGTGCCCTTATCTGAGATATGGGTGCCCTGGTATGTAGAAATAGCCTAAAACCCTCCTCTGAGGTGTCATTGGAAGTTCACATGTGTTATCTCTTTGTCACACCAACTTATTTGAGATGTTTCAGATGTCGCTGCAATACCTGTAATGAGGAATCACTTGCAAAACCCCAAGACAAGCATCAAATCCCTAAAAAAATAAAGATGCATATGAAGGGGTCGGATTGTCCTCAACGGCCATAATGGTGGACTTAATAACTGAGTGTTATACTACATCTTAGACCTGATGTAGTTCTATGTTTTTTATGTAATCATGCCTTAGGTTCTCTTGTGCAGTCATACTTTGTCAAAGTAATGAGAAATAATTGTATATAAATGTAATAAAATGGTGGATGAAATAGAATAAACTTCCCACCTATGTAGTGTGATGCGAGATGAACCATCTTGTGCCTTGTGATGGAGCTAAATGGATACAAATCAAGCCTTTAATTGATGCAAACTTAGGTGATGATAGTAGTGCTTAGTTCTTAGTCCCTTAGTATGGTCTTATAACTTTATATTTACATGGTTCTCTTGTTCTAATTTCATAATTAACTCCGGAAAGGCCAACTACTAAAAAGATAAGAATCTCAAATGGTTAGAAAGTGCCCAAAAAGTGGCAAGAAAGTGTAGAAAGGCTCAGGGTGCCCCAAATGGGACCAAGGTGTGCAGGGCACCCCAAGATGTGGGTCGGGTGCCCCATTTAGAGGTAGAATGATGAAAAAGACCAAAAAAATACTGGGAAAGTATGAGTTGAAGGTCGGTATTGATGATAGAAAGTAAAGTAAAATGGTTAAAGGACATGGGTTAATTAGTAATTTCTTCACTCAAAACCATATGAATAGTAGTATGAGACCGAGACTAAATATTTCCTAAAGTGCATGATTTTGTGTCTATATTTTCCCCCACTTTATGTTGGTGAGTGGAACTCTTGGTAACATAAAGTAGATAGAGATGTGTACATTGTCCATGTAGAGTGATGTAGAAAGTGTTTCGATGGACTAGACAAAGCGTGGAATGAGAAAATAGTGGAACATGGAGACTAAAGATGTAAAAGTGAAAAAAACGGTGAGAATAAACCTAGGAAAGAAACGTGTGTGTATATTCTGATGTGTGTGATGTACCTACATGTTAGTATGAGGTGTGTGCTACCGTAAAATGTCATCATTGTTGTTGACTACTTGCTTCTCATATAGTCAGACCTACAAGGAGAAGATGATCGAGTAGTTAACTATGCATGTACATAGTAATGAAAATACTGAAATGGAAGAATGAAAAAGTAAAAGGAACATGTGCACCTAATCTGTGATGAGAGAAAAGGTGTAGAGAGGATATCCCATGTACTGTGAGTTTTTTGGGAAATCTCACGCCCCCTGGCTAAAGAAGTATAGGGAGAAAGATGCATTATTCTCCAACTTGTAACTGCTTCCTTGAAGATGTGTGAAGAGATCTCTGTACTGCTTGGTTTTTTGGGTGATCCAAAACCATCGGCCAAAGTAGTGTAGAGAGGAAATCCACTATATCCTCTAACCTATAATTGCATCCCTAGAATGCTAAGGAAAATTTTCCCTATAAAATCCGTTGTGTATGGGGTTTGTAGAGACTGTCTGAACCCACTCATTGTATAATCCACAATGTTAAGGATGGAAATTGAATAGTGTGTAAAACCCCAAATGATGCCCCCTCTTTGGGGGTGCATGTGACATCGTTGATAGGAGAATGTGGCCCCAAAAGAGGACCAACCACATAAATTGTGCCCTATAGGGGGAAGGGAATGTGCTTGGTAGAAACCAAGGCACCCACAAAAAAATGTCTAGAAAACAAGTGTTAGTACGAACAAGCATGCATGTAAAATACAAGTGTATGCTACACAGATAATTTAGAAGCTAGAAAGAAAGTAAACACATAAGAATACCATCATATACTTCTAAAGTGGGTTGCAAACATGGGACATCACTCACAATGTCATAATAAAATCAAGGCCATAATGGACTCATACATCAAACAAGTGTGCACACCAAACAAAGGGAAAGGTCCACATACAATAACAAACAAGAGATAAAAAATAGAAAATAAAGAGATAGCCATGGAAGTAAGTAATCATGTAAAACAAATGTTGCACATGAAGTACCCATTAATATGTCAGAAATATAACCCATATATCAAAGCGTGTATAACCAAGTAATGAAAAGTGCTAAGTAAAAAATGAAACAATACCACATGTAGTATACAAATGTGGATACCCCTAGAACATAGGAAGGCGAGAGGTGAAGCATACATGTTGCATGTAAGAGACTGTATATGTGATCAAACTATAGAAAGATGTGAATGTGCATGTGTGTATGGTAGAGATAATGACATTCAAGAAACCTATCTATCATGTGTAATAGGTGAACATGGAAAAGAAAATGTAAGAAAGAGTAAAAAATAAAGCAAGATTTGCAACATGTTTTGGATGGATGGAATGGAATGCAAGATGGATGATAGGAGCCACGTGCCCCATAAGTAAATGGAAGTACATGTAGTGAGGTTCATTTAGTATGCCACCTCAGTAGTCAAGAATGAACCATAAACAAGAGTGCCTCATCAAGAAATGGTTGAATCATGTGTGTTGGTTGTCTAACATGTTGTGATGAGTGTGTATGTGTAGTGATGATATGTGACCTAGCAATGAAGTATGTATGTGACCCTATGGCCAAAATGTATATTACAACAAGATGAGCAGTATTGATGATGTAGCCTAAAGCATATATCACTATTAGATGAATAGAGGAGTGGTGATGTATCATATATCATATACCAATACAAGATGAATGGATAGGCGACCATTTATCCTATAACGTATGTCACTAACCTAGGAATGTCGCAGGATAAGATGATGAATGATGATCGTGTGTGTATGATAAGGTTCGTTTGATATGTAAACCCTTGGAAATCTAGTATGGATTGAGGAACTAAAGTGCATCATAGGGTGATAAGTGCAACACGTAGAAGAAGATGGAGGATGTGTGATGATTAAATGACCATGTGATGAGAAAAATGTGTAGAATGTAATGCAAGATGTGTAGATAGCCTAGTAGTGTAAGATGCACATTATGTAGTATGTAGAATGAGTAGGATGTAATGCTAGACTCATAGACAATAGGGGTGTGACATATGTATGATGAAGACTAATATGATGTATGATGTATAGATGTGCAAATGTCAAAATAGTAATGATGTAAAGGAACATGAAGATGTAGTGTGTGAAATGTGAGATGTATTGTAAAATGTGTGAAGAGACACAATGTGTAGTACATATCATGCAGTGTGTGAGGTTCATGTGTAGTATGCCCTCAATATTCAAGTGTGAACTGAAGCACAAGAGTGTGTCATCGGGTAATGACGACACTAAAACATGTGATGAATATGCCTATGTGAGGATATTGATGTATGAAAATGTAAGTATGTGAGATGTATTGATACTAAGATGAGAAGGGGAGATGTGTGAATGTTATGCCCCCAAGTGTGTACATGATGGAATTATAGTCAAAATATACTAAGTGGATCAATGTAAGGAGTAGTTTCCTTAACAAAAGTGATGGGTCACTGAAGTGGTAGAAGAGTGTGATCATCAAATGGTTCATCATCATAGTAAGCTTCATCCGGGTCCCATTGATTGACATAAGTATGGTCTATAGCATATGGAAAAATTACAATTTTAACTTTATAAGGTGGTTGTTGAGCATGACCATGTAGTGGCATATATACCTTTGATGGAATAGGATTTATACTAACATTAAGAGGAGGTTTCTTAGTTTGATGAGGTACCATTGTAGATGACTTAGTAGGAGGAGGTGTGGAATGGATTTTTAAATTAGGTTAATTTTTTTGACTTGGTAATACCATATGTGGTTGCTTAGGCAGCTCTTGACTTTCCTTATTATATGAATCATATTTAATAACCCATTTAGATGTAAAAAAGTGGAGAGGACCATGTAACAGAATGTTGTGTGGTGAATGAGATGAAACCTTGACACTTAAGATGATTTATTCTTCATTGTAAATCATGGCAATCATTGTTATTATGTATATTGATTCGATAATAGTGGCAATATGGACTGCCTTGATATTTTTCTAGTTGCTAAGGAGGATAGTAATGAGTAGGCGGTAAATTGATTAGGTGGTGACTAAGTAGCTAGTACGAAGGCCACGGTGTTGAGTATTGCAATCAAGGATGAGAGGCTCTAGTAATGGTATGGATTGAGGCTCACTGATATGAGCACATGTAGAGACATAGAATGAGAATGAGATGTAGAAGGAGAAAAAACATGTGCTTGAGAAGCATCCTTAAGTTGTTGAATTTCATATTTGAGAGATGTAATCATGGATTCCATGGCCTTAAATTTGTCTTGAAATAAAGCATGTAAATCTTGAATTGAGTCCAATAGGGGTTGATTAGATGGAGGAACACTAGGGTCATCAAATAGACGAGTGAATATAGGACTTATTTCTTATGTGGCATATTTTCATCAAGATACATGGTGTCTAGGGATTTTGCAAAATAACCTAGCAATTGGGATATATCTTAAGTAAATTAGATAAGGAAAATTGAGAAAAATTGGGAGCCATGATAGAGGAAAAATGAGGATCTTGAGTGTGAAAGAAGTCGAGTTCACTAAATTTATTAACTAAAATATGGAATTTATTCTAATTTAATATAATATTAAGAACAATAGTAAATAACATATAAATGCATAAAGAAAATGACCCAAACAACTAAGTAAATAGAAATGTGAAACCCTAATGAGAAAATAGGGTTAGGAGGAGCTTAGTTGATTCGATGAAAGTGTTGGACGGTGTCATAGTGTGAACCAAGAAAATAAGAGGAGGAAACGATCACACAGAAGCCTAAGAAAGCACATATTTGAGCTCTGGATGAAGGCTGGGGCACCTAGAGAGGGATAGGGGCACCGTGGGTACCACTGGTTTGAGATATGGGCACCCGAGTCTGTGGAAATAGCCTAAAACCCTCCTCCGAGATGTCACCAGATGTTTTCTTGTGTTTTCTCTTTATCACACTAGCTTCGATGAACTATGTCGGATGTCACTGCTACAATACATGTAATAAGGAACCACTTGTACAACCCCTTGTCAAGCATCAAATCCCTAAAAAAATAAAGATACATATCGAGGGTTGGAGTGTCCTCAGCGGCCATAATGGTGGACTTACTAATGGCCAGGTGGTGGACTACATCTTAGACCCAATTTAGTTTTATGTGTGTGTGTGTAATAATGCCCCTGTGTTCTCTTGTGCGACAACACTTTGTGAAAGTAGCGAGAAATAAATATGTGTAGAAATCTAATAAAATGGTGGATGGAATAGAATAAACTTCCCTCATATGCCTTTGTGATGCGGATGAACTAGCCTTGTGCCTTGTGATGGAGCTAGATGGATGCAACCTTAGGTGATTATAACGGTGCTTGGTCTCTCATTATAGTCTCATAACTTTATATTTATATGGTTCTCTTGTTCTAATTTTGTAATTAACCCTGAAAATTTTGACCTCTAAAAATATAGGAAGCTCAAATGGCTAGAAAGTGCCCAAAAAGTGGTGGGAAAGTGTATAAAGGCTCGGGGCGCCCCAATTGGGACCATGGCACAGGGTGCCTTAGTATGGGGCTGTTTACCCTATTCGAGAGGTGGAATGATGTAAAATGATTAAAATAAATTAGGAAAGTATGTGTTGAAGGTTGTAAAGTGACAACATAAAGCAAAGTAAAATGGCCAAAGTACATGGGTTAATTAGTACTTTCTTCACTCAAAAACCATATGAATAGTAGTATGAGACCGGGACTAAATAATTCCTAAAGTGCATGATTTTGTGTCTCCAGGATCTAGGAGGGGAAAATGGGGTGGGAAAATTTTATTTTCCCTCTATCCCCAAGGGATAGGGACAAGAGGGAAAGATAAATGCACCATGTACTTGGAGGTGAAAATTTGACAAAGTACCAGAAACACACCTCACAAGAGAGAGACTTGTCGGAAAAGTGTCTAGAGCTCCATGAAGTCATTTTTATGAACCCATAAATTATTTTTAATACCAATAGGATTATGAAGACAATGGTATGGATCAAAACCTCAATTATTCCTCTGACTATGTGAAAAATATCATTTTTCTCGGGACGATTAGGTGTGCATGCCAAAAATGAGTTGTGATGAGAAGCGCCTATATCTTGTGAAGGATTTGAACATTTAATCATGTAGATAATTATCCAATATTTCCAATGAGTTATTTTCCTCTTAAATCCTTATGGATCTGTCTGAATCATTTGTAGAAGATCAAAACCCTATTTAGACTACTGCTCTTTACACCTTAAAAACTCAATCTTTTGCTCATCTTGTTCCTAAACCTCCAAATATTTCCTAAAATTTCCTAAATCAGTTCCAACATGTTCTTATATCTTTAATACCATCTCTGGATGAGTTTTATCCTTTCATTCCATCCCATAGGATTAGCGCCCGACCCTGGAATATCAATAATTATCCTTTCTAGGCTGTCAAAGAAACTAGCGAGTTGAAAACACTTGCTAGATGAAATTTTTGATATTTTATTATCATTCCAAACACTTGTAATTTATTTTCATCATCTTGGAAGAACTGCAAGGTCAAATTGGACATGAAACAACTGATAAACTAACCAGGAGGGGGTTTTAGGAAGACTTGGGAACAAAATTTTCAATTTGGGTCTAGTTGTCATGCTTGAAAATTTGAATTTTCATGTTGCACATTTGCATGACAACATCTGGATCTAGCTTGGGGACTTGTTCTAGATCGACTATAGTAAGGAAAGGGAAATAAGTAGATGCATAATCTCAAGACATTATGCATGGACTAGTGCCTTATCCATTAGGCTTATGGATTCACCACAAAGATACACAACACAACTTCCTTTATTGAACACACATACACAAAAAGATAAAACATGTGAAAGGGAAAGGAAACAAAAGACAAGAATACACAAAATGAGGGAAACATGAAATGATACAGGAAACACATAATGACACATCCTAAATCACCTATGTACATGTGGGGGACAACTCACTTTCATTGAAGCACGAACTTGGGTTGAGTGCTTACCATAAACTAGTATCATCGAATGCCATTCTTTTGCAAATTCGTTGACAGGTTCACTAAAGTATGAACCTCTTCTCTACTTCTTGATAAATTTATCATGATTTCTAGTGCAATTGGTGATCAACTCACTCATTTCATTGCCTTCATTGCTTTGACATGTACTTTACATTTTCTCATCGATCCCCCAATCTTGTTCCGGTTTTGAATTTCCATTACTATTATGAAGGTGAGCTTTGATCACACTTGCTTCATCATTTACATGCCAAGGTATATGTTCTTCATTGATAGACATTTTCTCTTCACTTTTCATCTACTTTATGATGATTTTCTTCATGATTTGATTCTCGATAGATGTTTTGGAAACTTTGACATCATCATCAATATTTTGATGTTCCTTATTTCTCAATTATATCAATAATTCTTCTTCCTCATAACTTATCTATTTTGCAACATGCTTCCTTACATAGTGTGTCACGTGCATTGCATCATCCTCTTAGAAAGATAATGAGCTCAAGGTTATTTTGTCAACATGGAAACTATCATTTTCTTCATTTTTTCCATCTTGAGCTTCAACATCAATTTTGGTGTTGATAGTGTCCTCCTCTTGAGTAAAGTGAGCACTGAAAGGTTGAAGTCCATTAAAAATGTTTCCATTTTGAAAAAACTAGCCATAGGATGAAACAAAATTTTCTTTCTCCATTTTTCATTGAGAATGTTTCCATCCTCATGAAAAGGGAATGAGAAAAACATTGGAGCTGAAATTTTGTCATTATCATTTTCCCATTCTTGATCATCGAGAACCAAGAAATCCATTTCATGATGAAATCATCATATCCTTTAATATGTTCTCATTTGAGAGGCAAAAACATGTTGTCATTCTCATATTTATTGTCATCTTCTTCCAATGAGAAAGATAATTCTTCATATTCACAAGCATACTCATCACATGGAACCTCATATTGAGCATCGAGAACATGATTGGAAACATTGAAGTTACCTATCAAGAAATTACTTAGCATCCCCTCCTTCTTGATCCACATGTCTCATTACTTCAAGATTTCCTTGTTACAAGTCAAAGCTTTCATCACCATTATCAACATCTAGTGGAGAAAATTCATTTATGCTCTCATCCCATGGGAAGTACACACTCTCAAACTATGATTTCATCAAATCATCATGATTTTATTTGATCAACTATGTGAGGCTTCAACATTCTTCCACCAACATGGGAAGCTCAAGATCATCCTCGAAAGTCATGAAAATTTTACAATATTTGGAAGTTTAACATGGGATGTTTGTCATTGGATCATTTGGTTTCCACAGTATACTTCCTTTTTCTAATGGGGTGGAGTTTCTTTGTTTTACCATTGACCAGGATGGTGGCGTGTGACCAATCTAGTTGTATATCTCCACCAACATCTCGAAAAAGCCTCATCCCAACTACATGCCATATGAGTGAACATGTCTCTACAAGTATTCTCATTGTGATTTTCTTATTAGGAAATATTCCAATGCTACCTAGCATCCTTGATTCGACCCATAAGGGAAATTCTTTCATTTCCATGGAGAAGTAATTGTCAAAAATAGGAGAAATGGAGAGTTTGATAGCTTTGGAAAATTTTGTAGGCATGACATTTTCCGAAGCAATGAATTTAATGATGTAATTGCTTAGTTTAAACCAATTGACAAACAAGGCTATATAGAAAGGTTCTACTTTCCTAGAGGTGGAGGGTGTGGAAGTGATACAATTCATATATGAAGTTGATTGAGATGCATGAGATGGTTCTTTGGTGGTAGCACCTTTAGGAAGTGAATTAGAACTAATTCCTTTGATATTATGAATGATTTTCTCAAGTTTCTTGGGATGAGTTCTCAAGTACTCATATTCAAAAATTGGACTTTGGATTTTTGAAATGGTCAATGATATCAAAAGATGAGGAAGTGGTAGGAACATCAGGGGTTGTGGAATCATTGACATGGATGTTCTTAGGATCAACATAAATTGATTTTTCAAAGGAAGTTTAAGGAGACTTACTTGAAGAGGCAGAAGGATTCTTAGGGGGAGTGGTCTCTTGATTCTTCTCAACTGAACTAGCTGAAGTGGACTTTGATGATCCTCCTTTCATTGATTGATTTTCTAAGAGTTTCCATTTGAGGATTTAATTTCTTAGCTTGGGAAATAGAAGAAGAGCCTTCTTTCTCCTTTTTGATCAAGTGAACACCACATATGAGTAATTATTTATGGATTCTTCAAAATCATCATCAATCATGCATTCAAAAATTTATCCGAAACATTATTATTCTCCTTCATTTTCAAATTCTAATTAAAAAATTTCTTCTTCTTTATTTTCATTGATCTCACATATTGCATTGAACGATGGATTCTCAAAGGATATCCTTTGGGGTACTTCTATAATTTGGTTCCTATTTCGGTTTAGATGAGGTGTTCATTGAGAAACTTCTTTCTTAAACATTTTCAATTAATTTACCAACCTTTACAACAATTGATCAGTATTCTCATCTTTAGAACCCTAGGCTTTATCTTTCATAGAATGATTCTTGATCTTACCAAACAAGAAGAGATCATCTTCACCTCAACCAAAATTTATTGAGTGTTGTCAAAATATCTTGGTTGAAATTCTCCATGGTATGAAGCTTACTTTGGGCAATTAAGAACTCACAAATGAACATATTCATATTATCGGAGTTGGAAGAGAAACAACGGGAATCTTGTTGATCAACTTGTTAAATTTTGTCATAAAGTTTATCATGGACTCTTGCGGCTCATTATTCATCTGAGTAAGTTGAGCAAGGAGGGCATGGACATATTAAATTATATTGAATATTTCTTCAAATCACACCAATCAGAGAGTGAGCATGAAGGAAAATAGTAGAACCAGTTTGTCATGGCATCTTGTAATGTTTCCATGAACAACCACACTACAACATCTTCATGTTTCACTCCAAGGATGCCACAGGTTGTGATGAAGGCTATGATATGATCATCAAGATGTTATTTTCCATCTCCATAGAATTTTGGGAATTTATTTCTCGATCCTTATGGAATTTCATGGAGTGTTGGAGCCAAAGCCAACAGACCATTATTTTTCCTCCATGACACAAGAGCACATCTTTGCCATTTCTCCCTCTTCTTGTTCTTCTTCTCTTTCTCCTTCACGAGGAATGAGGACTCGTGATTTAACCATTGATTCTTTAGTATGACCTTCAAGATGATTTTTAAGGTATTTTTCTTCTTATTGGCATGATGGGAAGTCTTAAATCAACTCTTTTTTGTTCCTTGAATGCGGGGTTGACAACACCACCTGTATAAACAACTTCGAGTGTACCTTATTTCTACCATATTTTCTCAAGTTATTACGAAGGAATGAAACTTGAAAATTTTAGATTCCTCAAAAGTATTGTAAAGAGGATTTTGATTTTTTGAATGTTATTTTTGGTATTTTTTTATTTTTTATTTTTTTGTATTTTGCAGAGATCTTTACAGAAGCACGAAGGAATATCTCTCCTCAACTGAGTCACCAAATTTTTTTGGTGAAATAATTTGTTATGTTGCAACTTATGTGTTTCCACCGATTCTCACAAGGCTATGCTCTTCTTTCTTGTGTATGGGGAAGCTCTCATTATTGAATGTAAACTATTCTAATCCTATCTATTGTTGTGGGTGGCCAAATAGGTCAAGTGATCACATAGACACACTTTACTAAACATTTGGTAAAGTGTTTTTACGGGGTAAAGGGAGTAAATTGCAGTGATGAGGGATAAAGGAGAGAATTTAGGAAAGGGGGAGTTATTGTTGTGAGTAGGAAATTGAATATTTCACACCCAATAACTAGAGTAGTTCAACATTCAATTAGAGGAAATCAATAATGAAGCACCTAGTGAGACTAACAAATATAAACACATAGTTCTTTAGATTCATTCATCAAGGACACCAAGTTCCTTCTTGATCACCATACTTATAGAGTTGTAAAAAAGAGAGGAAAATATGAGAAAAGAAATGGAAGAATGTATCTTTTATTCTTTGCGTTGGTGATACAAAGTTTAACATCCAAACAATTCACAATTACTAACAAATTAGAAATCTTTAAAATCTTAGATCCTTTAGAATGGAGAAGCCATCCCAATTTATAGCATTATGAATTGACCTTTCACCTACCTCCCCCTAATGACTCTTCATGTTCCTATTCTTCTTGTGACCTTTCAATTTCCCTTAGAAAGGAAAAATTAAGTATCTCTCTTATAATTTTGAGAGAATACTTAAATACAAATTACAAATAATATCACTTAAGTAAATAGAAGAAAATACCATGATTGTGTACAATGAAGAATTATAAGAAAGGGAGAGAAGAGGGGAAGGGAAAGGAATGGAATGATTTATTGAAGAATCTCCTTCTGACGTAGAAATTTCTTATCTAAGACATGGTGGTCACAATATTCTCCTCCTATCGGATGTACAAACACCTCAAGCTATTGAGTGAGTGTTTAGAAACACTATTATGAGACATTCTTGAGACAAACATAGGCATCACACATGATGATGCATTCTTGATCTCACAATGAGAGTAAGGATCACTCTTTTTCTCATTATGCTTTCACACTTGTCATTCACGATGCTCAAACCTCTTGAGGCTTGCATCCTCTATCCCACACACTATGCTCACAAGATTGAAAAAATTTCCTTTAGTGACTTGAGAGATGTAAGCTCCTGAAATTTGTGCTCTCTTACCTTAGCTAGCTCAATTAACTTATTCATGTCCGTCAGGAGGATCAATAATGTAGAGAATTCACCTTATTCAACCACTTACTATTTTTAGGCATGCCCCACCATGGATACATGCTATTTTTAGCAAGTACACTTCGGTATCAGATTGCAACGAAAAAGGTCTTGAAATTATGGGTTTTATTCCAAGATTTCATGTTCTAATTTTTGGATGATTTATTCATCTGAACAAGAAGGAAAATGTATTTTTCATCAAAGAGGGTAGAATACTAAAAAATCATTCCTCCATATCTTGAAAAATCAGCAACTTCATCACATGAAAACTAGTTTAAATGAAACTAGATTTTTGAAGACCCTTCCCTCCAAATTTCAAATGATTTCACCTATTAGATCTTCAATATTTTTAAATTTATTTTAAGAGGGAATAATTCTAATGAAAAATACAATCCCCCATATCCCTAAAAAATAGGATCTTTATCACACGAAAACTAGTTCAAGTGAAATTATATTTTTCAAGGATCATTTCCTCCAATTTTCGTGTGATTCCGTATGTTGGATCCTTGACAAGTGAAGAGGGGCATCACTATCCTTTTTTTACTACACCATGGCAGAAATTAATGGAGTCTCTAAAGCTTTGATCATAAGGACTTTTGGAAAGAAAAAAATCCAATCAAAACCTCTATGCAATCGGCTTTCCAGATGAAGAATGATGAGGAAAACTTTGTTCCTTAAAACCATGTATTCTCTGGAAGAATTTTAATGGCATGGTGGCTATGTTTTCAAGCATTTATATGTTTATTATCTTCATTCATGGTATAAATGGTCATACCAGTGAAGAAATTGATAAAAAAATAAGTTATTTTAAGTCTTTTCTTTTCTTGGTAGTGTATTTTCATATTACAATAGAAACAACTTGCAAACTTAAAAATTATGGTTTTTGCTTGATTTCCATGGAGAAAAAAATTGTATCCCCATTTTCCCCTTAGTAAGGGGGACACAAGGGACTGAAAAATTCACCCTCATGAGGGCTTGAAATGTGTCACAGTGTGATTTGGTGAGGAAGCAAGGAAAGGGCTAGAAAGAGGCGGTTTACCACTATGGGGGCTTGGTTGAGGTCATATGAATATACAGAAGAAAAAGTGGGGTGGGGCACATTTTCTTGTCCCCTATTTCCCCAAGTGATAGGTGTAGACACCTATAATTTGATCAAAGTAATTTTATTACTAACATTGCACTAACTATTCTATTCCCCACAAATTGATGATACTTCATCAATTAGGCTTATTTTCCCCTCAAACATCTTAATTAACTATTATACATTGATTAAGCCTCCTATCTTGTATTTAACCAATAAACCTTATTATTGGCTAACTCTTGCTTCTAAAACATTCAAAATCTATCAAAACCTCCTCTAGATGCTCCTAGAAAGCTTCTTAAGCCTACTTGGGATTCTTAATTAATCTTAAAATATTAATTATTCTCTAATCCTAGTCAAAAATTCTTTGGCTTGAAAAAATTTCTTTTGGACTTACTTTTTTCCCACATGCACCAAAATCATACCATTCTTGGAATGAGAAACCTATAAATAGAACCCTCCTCCTCATCATTTCTTAGAACACTTTTCCTCCTCTAGCATAAACTATAGGCATTTAGGATCTTGAGCATTTATCCATTTATATTGAGCTAATATCTTCATAGTGCATCCATTAACTCAAGCTTGAGTAATATGGAGAGAACCATATGGCCTTGAAGCCATTATTGGTGAGACTCCATTCTCAAACCTTGGGATCATACTAACAATCATATTTGATTGCTAAGGATCTTCTTAGGTTCATTTCAAAGTTAGCATTCAAAGAGTAGAGATTGATTTAGGCATGTTAGTTTGATTGTTTTCAAAGTTATATGCATGTTAAATAAATTAGCCTCCCTAAGCTCTTATCTTGATGGTTCTTGTTAGATTAGTTTAAAGCTTTGAAACTCTTAGGTGTTTAGTTTCAAGTCTTATAGCTTTCCTAATTTACACATGAACATATATGAGGATCTGGTGTATGGGAGCATGTGGAGGAACTTATTGAAAGGAACATCTACACCCACTGTATACCCACCTAGGGCATCTGAACCTATGCATGTACCTAGGACTATACAAGAACCTATCTTTGTGCTCTTGGTCCCTTTTCCTATCGATGTCCATCCCTACCATATCCATTAGATCCATCATCATCACTCCCATCATCACTATCACTACCTTGTTGTACCTTTTGTTATCCTCTCCCTCTCACGAAGTTGAAGCTGCAGTGGCGCCGCACTCCTACATCCCATGTAGCCTAAGGGATAGTCAACCACCTCGGTAGCATTGTAGTATACCAAGTAGCATAGGCCACTATGGTCCCTGGATCCATAATATACCACAATGGTGCCCATGCTAGTGGAACCATCTACTCAAAGTTGTCTTGAGCTCATTGTGTCACGATCAGAGGCCCAATGTCAAAAGTCTCTCTAGACATGACATGTGTACCACATCTACGGCCCGAGAACATCCTAAATAGCAACAAAATATTATAGTGCCTGATCCACTCTATAATACTCCATAATATACCCATGGCTCCCAATGATAAAATGCTCCACTAAGGCAAGGCTGAGCTCCACTAGATCCTCTGGCCACTGATAGTGTCTATAAGGTCTCCATACAATCATCTGTAGTTGTATATCATCGAAGGCACAATGATAGAAATAAGTATCCCCCATGTTTCCATGCACATCATCACCAACAGGAGCCCAACCAAATACTAAAGGCTCATTTATGGCCCAAGCTCATAATGCTCCTATAGGGTGGCCAATAGCTATATGGTCCCAGGCCCATATTTGTAGTATGGTTGTTGGACCCATGGTCTTCTTATCATGATAGGTAATCAAATGCAAGTCCCCATATAGATGTACAAGAAAACACTATCCCAGTAATAACACTCTCCTCTTATCAGGCCTCGAATCACACCAATCAGGCCTAAAGGAAATGATGTACCCATCTTATCAATAAGCGAATGTCACTGACAAGTGCCATGAGATACACTGGTATGTGTGATAACCTCATATTTGTGTAGCTCTGATGCATTTGAACTATCATACCATGTCGAGGTATCTTGTCTACACCGAAGAGCTTAAACAAGTTCTCTATAATTTTTACCACATCATCCTCATACTCTATCAGTGGCCCTAAATCAACACTAACGAAATCCTCTAAACATCCTTAAGTGTAATATTCATCTCGTCAGCCAAGATCCTGAAACATTAGCTCTCGTTATGCCACCTCTTAACTAAGGTTATAAGGAGGTTGTGGTCCAAGGTGATATGTGGCATCTATGCCACGTAGCTAAGCCCTGTAACATATAGGGTGATATCCAAGTAGGCCCTATCATGTCATGAAAAGGTCACCTCAAAGTTGGCCAATCAATCATGTCGCTCACACCTGCAAGGTAGGTAGCTGCATCTGCAAGATCACACAACCTACTTATTATACTTTCTTCTATCTAACCTCATCTAATACTTAGCCTATTCATCCCTATATTCTTCCAAAACTTTCCCTTTTTCTTCTAAGTGTTCCCAAAACCCATCTTCAACACATGTACTCCCCTAGTGATGCATGTGCACCCTTTTTAGCATGTGTGTTCCTAGCACACATACGCCCCCTTTCCAAGTGCTTGCACACTCATCCTAGCACATGTGTGTGTAACCATTTGTCCCCCTTTCCTTGGTACATACGCGCCCCTAATGATGCATACATTCCTTTGACAAAACTTGTGCCCACATGTATTTGACCTAAAGCCCCTTAGTGCATACACACCCATGTCAATGTATGCACCCATGTGCATACACCCTACAAACACTTGCGTGCACTAAATAACACATGCGCGCCCCTAAGGCACTTGTATACATGATCATACCCCTTAAAATTCCTAATAAATTACATGAAATGCTATAAAACACGAGATGGATAGGGTACTCACGTAGGGTCCATCATCGGGCATCTGTACATACTCTCAAACTATGTTTGCTCACCTCATATGCCTCTAAAATCATACCATCTCTCTCAAGGGTCAGATAAAATCTCACGGTAAAATCGATAAGGGTTCAATAAGAAATGAATTACTTGCGATGATTTACCCCTGGAGGGTATATGTGTGGTCATTTTGACCCTGCTGTGATGCATTCTCACCCACCATGATGGCTGAGAGGTGTGATTTGACCTCTGTAATCATTCTAACTTCTTCTCTTATTTGCTGCAATATTTATTTTTAATAAATGATCATTTTTCACCTATTTTCATCTGTCGAGGCATATTTTTACTACCTGGCACCCATTGCTTCTCCCTAGGAATTTTTCTTTCTTTCAAGTGATTCCCTCATCTAATTTATTCTAAAAAAATCAAAAATCACTAAACAATAAAAAAATCAATATTTTCAAAAAAAGGTCAAAATCCAAAAAAATCCAAAAATGTAACAAATCGAAAAATTGTAAAAATTGGTAAAATGTTGGTATGCAGCTAAAGCCTGTGTCAAATGCATTATATTCAAATTATATCTTTCTTGTATTCTCTCGTGTTTCTATAACAATGAATTGTAAATCATTTGGATCTACCCCACTAAAAAATTGGTATGTTTACTTTTTCTGTACTATCTTGGCACAACGAGTTACCTGGTAATGTTTCGCAGTGTACGAATGATTTTTCATTGGACCCCTGTATCCACCATATTTCCCCTTGCATGTATCCTTTCTTGGGGCACCAATTTTAATCCATGTCAATACACACAAACATTTAGGAACTTCAGCTTGATAATAAAACTTTTGTGCAACTATATTAAATGTTGTTAGTTTAAATATGTGTATTTGTACTTGTTTCCCTGTTAGGTTGGCTTGTTTATTTTCTCATATTGCATTGCATCCACTAAAAAAATTGGTATGTTTACTTTTTCTGTACTATCTTGGCACAACAAGTTACACGGTAATGTTTCGTAGTGTACGAATGATTTTCATTAGACCCTGTATCCACCATATTTCCCCTTGCATGTATCCTTTCTTGGGGCACCAATTTTAATCCATGTCAATACACACAAACATTTAGGAACTTGACTTGATAATAAAACTTTTGTGCAACTATATTAAATGTTGTTAGTTTAAATATGTGTGTTTGTACTTGTTTCCCTGTTAGGTTGGCTTGTTTATTTTCTCATATTGCATTGCATCCACTAAAAAAATTGGTATGTTTACTTTTTCGTACTATCTTGGCACAACGAGTTACAGTAATGTTTCGCGATTGTACGAATAATTTTTCATTGGACCCTGTATCCACCATATTTCCCCTTGCATGTATCCTTTCTTGGGGCACCAATTTTAATCCATGTCAATACACACAAACATTTAGGAACTTCACTTGATAATAAAACTTTTGTGCAACTATATTAAATGTTGTTAGTTTAAATATGTGTATTTGTACTTGTTCCCCTATTAGGTTGGCTTGTTTATTTTCTCATATTGCATTGTATCCACTAAAAAAATTGGTATGTTTACTTTTTACGTACTATCTTGGCAAAACGAGTTACCTAGTAATGTTTCACGGTGTACGAATGATTTTCATTGGACCCCTGTATCCACCATATTTCCCTTGCATGTATCCTTTCTTGGGGCACCAATTTTAATCCATGTCAATACACACAAACATTTAGGAACTTCAGCTTGATAATAAAACTTTTGTGCAACTATATTAAATGTTGTTAGTTTAAATATGTGTATTTGTACTTGTTTCCCTATTAGGTTGGCTTGTTTATTTTCTCATATTGCATTGCATCCACTAAAAAAATTGGTATGTTTACTTTTTCTGTACTATCTTGGCACAACAAGTTACCTAGTAATGTTTCGTAGTGTACGAATGATTTTTCATTGGACCCCTGTATCCACCATATTTCCCCTTGCATGTATCCTTTCTTGGGGCACCAATTTTAATCCATGTCAATACACACAAAAATTTAGGAACTTGACTTGATAATAAAACATTTGTGCAACTATATTAAATGTTGTTGGTTTAAATATGTGTATTTGTACTTGTTTCCTGTTAGGTTGGCTTGTTTACTTTCTCATATTGCATTGCATCCTATATGTTTCATGGAGTTGGTATTTTAGCAATGGACATTTGTTTGTACTATGTCTTTTCATGTCATTCTACACTTTTGTCGTATGCTTACATTTTTTAATAAGGACCGATGATGAAGATCATTGGCAATATGATGAAAATTAAGTTGTTTACATGCCACTGGATGGATGTTAGCTCAATTCCCCTTCCTTACACTTTTTTCTTCTACATCCCCTTTCTCTCTCCATCACACTCAGTTTCACCATTCTTCCTCTACATCCACGCACTGCTCTCAATATAAATATAAAACCTTTGGTGTATCACCATCAAAGGTGGCAGCTCCCTGTCATCTTAGTTATTTAGTATGATGTGGAAGATGAGAAAATCAAATGAAATCTAGAGAATTAGATTTCATGGGTACTTAGTACTCAATATCAACAATACTAATATGGCTTCTTCTCTTCTCTTCACACTATTCTTCTCTTTTACTAGGGGCATCTCCCCCTTCATATTCTATCTATTTCCTTCACCTTTTTTATCATTGATCGACCTCTTTCATCACCCCATCGACACTCAAGGGGGAATCCTTCATTCTACTAATTTTTCTTCTACCCCTTTCAAAAAAATTACTTGTTTATGTTTTTCTACTATCTTTGAAGTGACATAACTTATGCCACCCCAAAGAGGGGAAAATGTAGACACCTATAATTTTATCAAATCAATTTTATTACTAACATTGCACTAACTATTCTATTCCCCACAAATTGATGATACTTCATCAATTAGGCTTATTTTCCCCTCACACCTCTTAATTAACTACTATATGTTGATTAAGCCTCCTATCTTGCATTTAACCAATAAACCTTCTTATTGGCTAACTCTCACTTCCAAAACATTCAAAATCTATCAAAACCTCCTCTAGATGCTCCCAGAAATCTTCCTAAGCCTACTTGGGATTCTTAATTAATCTTAAAAGATTAATTAGCCTCTAATCCTAGTAAAAAAGTTCTTTGACTTGTAAAAATATTTTTGGACTTACCTTTTGTCCCACATGCACCAAAATCATACCATTCTTGGAATGTGAAACCTATAAATAGAACCCTCCTCATCATTATTAGAAAATTTTTCCTCCTCTATCATAAACTATAGGAATTTAGGATCTTGAGAATTTCTCCATTTATATTGAGCTAATATATTTATAGTGCATCCATTAACTCGAGCTTGATAAATATGGAGAGAACCATGTGGCCTTGAAGCCATTAATGGTGAGACTTCATTCTCAAACATTAGTATCATACTAACAATAATATTTTATTTCTTAGGATATTCTTAGGTTCATTTTAAAAGTAGCATTCAAAGAGTAGAGATTGATTTAGGCATGTTAGTTTGATTATTTTCAAAGTTATATGCATGTTAAAGAAATTAGCCTCCCTAAGCTCTTATCTTGATGGTTCTTGTTAGATTAGTTTAAATATTTGAAACTCTTAGGTTTTTAGTTTCAAGTCTTATATCTTTCCTAATTTACACATGAACACAACAGGTATAAGAGGCACAGTGAAATGTGCCATGCACTTGGAAGTGAAAAATTAACTACATACTGAAACACACCTCACAAGAGAGAGACTTGTCGATGAATTTTACGGAGATCCAGGAATTCAGATTTGATGAACCCATATATTATTGTGACTCCCAAGATCCTTTTTAAGAAAATTGGATATGTCTCAACTTAAATAATTCTTTGTGCAACTTTATGAAATAGTTCCTTTTTAGTCCGGGATAGTAGGGTGTGCCTACCAATAATGAATTGTCTTTGAGAAGCGCCTTTATGTTGTGAAGGATTCAAAAATTTAATCATGTAGATAATTTACCAATACTTCCAATAAGTATTTTTTTCCTCTTAACTCCTTAGGTATCTCCCATAATCATATTTGCAAGATCATGTCCCTATTTAGATTATCTTCTCCTTACACCTTAAAACCCCGATGTTGCTCAACTTGTTCCTAAACCTCAAAATCTTTCCTAAAAGTTCCTAAATCAGTTACAACATGTTCCTATCTCTTCAAAACCACCTATGGATGAGTTTTATCCTTTAATTCCACCTCGTAGGATGAGCACCCGACCATTGGAATGGCCAAAATTATCCTTTCTAGGCATGTTGAGAAACTAGCAATTGAAAACACTTCACCAAATAAAATTGTTGAACTTGTCACATCATTCCAAACACATGTAATTGATTTTTCATCATATTGTAAGTACTTGCAAGGTCAAACCAGACATAACACAACTAAAAAAATGACCAGGAGGGGTTTCGGGAAGACTTGGGAACAAAATTTTCAATTTGGGTCTAGTTATCATGCTTGAAATTTTGAATTTTCATGTTGTAAATTTGCATGACAAAATATTTGCAATGGGAAAAGGGTTATGGGTCACCAGGAATTGTGATTTCCTAGCCTTGATAATGTAATTTTATAAATTTTGGAATGTGGAAGGGATGGCTTACATGGCATGAATCCATGGGAAGCCAAGGAGAATGTTATAAGGAAACTCAAAAATAATGACATGGAATATAGTTTTGTGTGTAATAGGCCCAACTTCCATAATAAATTAATGGTTCCTAATAACTATCTATATGCATTATCGTAGGCCTTAATGGTAATTACATTAGGCTCAAGCTCTTTATTAGTATTATGTATATGTCTAACAAGCTTCAAAGTGCACATGTTTAAACTAGATTCATTGTCCACAAGCACCCATTTGAATTTATCGCAGGTGATGATCAATTCGATGTACAAAGATAAATTTTAGGTGTAGCTATCTAGTAGGGTCGGTTTTTTGCTAAAAATGACCTATTCATATTTGGTGATTTGTGTGACCAATTCATGGAAGTGTGAAGGGTCAATTTTTGTTGGAAATCTTGAATCCTAAAGGGGTCTTATAGAGGATGTATTTGTGAATAGTAGACATTTTGAGCAGATCCAAGATAGACATCTTGGTAGCAATTTTCTCAAGATTATCTAAGAGATTGTAATGACCATCTAAAGGAGTAGATAGAGGGGGTCTTAGGAAAACAATGTGAATGCATCTTGTTATAACAACACACTCTTGGGGTATGATTTTGATAGTGGTTATATGGTTGGTGATGGGGTAGATATAACCAATCGAGAATCGAATGGATGTGATGTCTTGGCAAAAACATGATTGGTACTTTTACCTTGTGAGGATTGGCCTCAATTTTTCTTTAGTTCTTCTTATATTTTATGCTTGAGAAAAAGGATCCTTGTATATACCTAGCTGATTATTTGATAATTTATTGGGTTCTTGTGCATCAAGTTCTATATCTCCTCGATCTAAGAGATCTTGAATATAGTTTTTAGCTTCATGTCTTGATCTATACCATGATATTTTACATGATAGGGACTCGCTTAGAGGGGTATAGTCCTTATCTTTTCTTTATAGTTTAGGTAGCCTTCAATAATTTTTTTAATGTGGGTTGTTTTGGACCGCTTGTATGTGTTTGGAATATGTGATTTTGTCACCTACGACAATTTTATTTTTATTGAAAATTTTGGATTTCTCAATAGGTTTGGAGACATAGTCTCTTTGGAAAGTTTTAGGAGACCTTTATCTAATAAGGCCTTTCTTATTTGGTTACCTTTCTCAATAAATTCTTCGAAAGTAACTACATAATGCATTTGTAAATGGAAGGTAATTTCGGGATGCAAATTAGGTAGAAATATACTTATAAGTTTCTTCTCTAGAATTAAACAAGGGAAGAAACTAGTTAACCCTCACCATCGATGTAAGAAAGTGGAAAAAGTTTCATTGTTGCATTGTTTAGCATTACATATGTCTAACATTGCAATGTTTATTTCCATATTAAATGAGAAATGGTGAAAAAATCTCTCGAGATAAGTCCACAAAGGTAGAGATTGACCCCTTTGGGAGATATAGAAACCATTCAAGCTCTTGTCCTTCTAGACTACATGGGAAAAAATGAATGAGGTAGTTATCATTATACACAACTGCTTGGTAAGCCATGAAGAAGTCTATCACATGAGATCTAGGATCACATTTTCCATAATATTTTTCAAATGTTTATACAATCAAAACTTGGCAAAAAGGGGGTACATAACATTTCCCAATCAAAGGGGTAAGGACATAATTCTTTGAAACAATATCTCTTGGTATGTCCACTACTATTTTCTTGCAAGCAAGTGTGTCTTTCATGGATTTACATTCCTAGTCAAATATTTTTCTTCACAAAGGTATAAAATTTATATAAGTATGGTTTCATTTGGAGGCTTTGACTTTTTGGTTCTCATTATGGTGTGTTTCATGTGTCACTTTGGGTTTCTTAGTATGAGTTAGCTTAGGTTTTTCCATGTGGAGATGAGAGGTTAAGATTTCTAATTGGTGAATCAATGCTTGTAGTTATTGTTGAACCGTCACTTCATCGAGGCACAGTTTAGGTAGGGGTTCCTCACCCTCCATTTTGGTTTCACTATTTATCTTGAAAAAGATATGATATTTCCTATTTTCTTCATTTTGGAAAGTATGTTTATAGTGGATCCCTCATTAGGACCTTCAGGATTTGCTGATCTAGAGGTGTTTCATGGGTCTAAGATGTCTTCAAAAATTTTTAAAGGGTGAATGCTTTGTTCATTCTTCTCCTTGAATTATACTGGTTAAAAATCCTGGATCAATATCAAAGGGGAACTTAGCACCTAATTCAACCAAGTGAAGGAGAACTTGATCCTTATTTTGATAGAGAAAGTTATCGACTTGGGTCTGATTGTGTTCAAGGACGTCATGTGGTTGTTCTTATTCTCCTTCCCTATGATTAATAAGATCAGGCTCGTCATCAAAGGATTCTTCTAAGGGATCATGAAGGAATGGATTAGTTTTTTGTCATTTATATCCCAACTGAGTTATATGTGTCATGATGACTTGCAAATTTTCAATGTGCTTAGGTTTAAATATGTTTGTATTTAGATACCTTCTAGGTTGATTTGGGTAGCACAATGGATGTAAATTGATTTTTTTATAAATATTTGGATGCGTACGTGAGTTTCCAAAATGAATATAACAAAAATGAACAACATAATGAACAGAAATGGGAAAAATTCCAAGTTTGGAATTTTTAATGGAGTCTAGAGAAATTTTGATGGCATAATTACATTAAATGGCCATTTTCCTAGTTTTATATTTTTAAATTTTCTAAGGAAAGCTAGGGAAAATTTGACAACATAATGGTTGTATGGTCATTTTTCTTTGTTTTGTATTTATGAACTTTTGTCAAGGAAATCTAGGTAAATTTTGACATCGTAACAATTGTAAATGGTTATTTTTCCTAGTTTTGGATTTGTAAATTTTCTAAGGAAAGATAGGGAAATTTCAAACAGCATAATGGTTATAAGTGGTAATTTTTACTAGTTTTGGATCTGTGAATTTTGTTAACGAAATCTAGGTAAATCTTGACAAAGATAACAATATGATTTTAACAATCAACTAGTTTTTGAAAACAAGTTTAAGTTTGGAGGTCAAAATGGTTGGCCAAATTTTAGTACATTTTTGAATTGTTACTTTTGATAAATGAGGGTCAATTTTGGATAAAAATATATGGTCTTGATGTGAAAAACACTTGGTTTAAATCGAAAATATTTTTACCTTGTATTATTACTAAAACATGTTTTAACTCGGATAGAGTTTTTCCATGTGAGGTTTTGTGAAAACAATCAAGTTTCAAGTTAGGAAGAGTAACACATTTTTTTATTTTGTTTACAAAAAAGGTTTTGGGGAATAAGTCAAGCAAATAACAACCTATCCCTATTTTTGTCCATCTAGCTAGGATAAACAAGTTGTTAGGGGTGTCCTTAATATACATTTTAGTATGTGAGGCATAAGTCTATGAAATTACAAAATATTTTCTAGTGGTGTAGTTTGAAGGGTCAAATCCCCTCCCCTTCACTCCATTTATTTCAATGGAGCTTGGCCAAAAATGACAGTTATTTCTGTGGGATCCAGTCTAGGGCCTAGGTATTGGAGGCAAATGCACCCCTCACTTCATAGGATCCACGTAAAAGTGAACTCATACTTATCCAAAAATGACTGATCTTCCCACGAATTTATATATCCCACCAACACATGGGCTTTATCTAAATGATTAGGTAATGATGTCCTAACCACTGAACCCTACTAAAGAAAAAGTGTCTAATTATTTCTTATTTCCAAGATCACCTTTCCGTGCGTGGAAATATCATACACATGGTAAGAACATTCACATTTGATATGAGGTACAAACAAGTATCCAAAATATGAATAAGGGAAACAAACACCCTTGTAAAATGGTTAAAACAAAGGTTAATCTGATATATAATGTTGTTACAAGAATCCTAGATGGTTAATAAGATAATTAACCCAATATTTTTAAATTTTTCCAAGAAATTTAAGTATTTAGAAAGATTATTAATCCCATATAATATGAAAAAATGAAAGAACACGTGATTATTTAATAAAAACAACCAACGTGTGAAGTAAAATAGCATAAAATGATGAGCACACAACTTAGATTTTTGTTTAATTTATTTGTTTCGTCTTAGCAATAGTCTTTGATAAGTGGGTATGGAAACCTACATACCAAAATTAGTATTTTACACAACAATGGCATAAATGGAAACCATTTTGAGAAAACTCCATAGTTTTTATTGGAAGGCATAAATGGCATATAAATATTCTCTTACTTCTTAAAAACTAGGAGTTTTCTCAATTTCGCAAGCCTTCCAATATTATAAATGCTCTTGTGAGAAATGAGTATGAATGTCTTACAAGGATATGGTGTACTTTGGTAAGGAGGTACTAGGTTGCTTTTATAGATTTCCATTTTGAGAAAAGCACAACTTCTAGTGAATGTGGGATAATAGATATGTAGAATTAGGAGTTGATAAGAATGGTTAGAAGTGATTAATTAGAAGTAGTGACCCATGGGAGTTGGAGGGGGTTTAATTAATCAATTAGGATTAGTTAATAGGTCAAGATTAGCTTAGAGACTCTATTTGGAGGATATGTAGAGGGAAATTAGTGGGCTTAGAGGGGTTTAAGAGTGGGATTTAATTAATAAGAGGGATTATTAATTAAATACAAGATTGTGGAAGGGGGATTAATGAATTAATCAAAAGATGAATTTAAATAATGAAGCAATGTTAAGTGGCATCCAAAATGGGGAGATTAACTAATTAGCGGAAGGTCACTAATTATAGTGTGACGATGGGAAGAAGGGAAATTAGTGCAATTTATTATTAAAATTATGTGACAAAAATTAGGTGTCTACATCCGGTTGTAAATTTTATTGGGGATTTCTAATCCTACCTTCTCTTCTTTTCTCTCTTTGGGGGATTTTTTTCCCATTGATTTTTCTTCGTTTCTCCACTTTATGAGAGTTGTATTGTATTCGGGTACCTCACCGGGCCTCATTACAGGACCCATTTATTTTTCCCACTTAAGATATGTTTAAAGGGGTGTTGGTGTAGGGTATTAATTATTATGTTTATTTATTTATTCATATTACTCCTACACATATAGATTTAGATTTCTTATTTTTTATTTATTCTTCGAGAGTTAACTACCACGTTAATCAACTAAGTGTGATTACATTTTGTTCTATGATTATTCTTAATAGTCATCTCCATGATTCTAGGTGGAAGTTACACTTTCTTCCTCCTATATAAAGTCATTTTTATCAATTTGAATACATGCTTGTATTATTCTCATTTTGAGTTTGATTTTTACAACTATATGTGCATTCATTTTTCTACTAGATATTCTATGGGATACTCGATAGAATTTTTCCAAAGAAACAATCAAGATCTTGTGGAAAAGGACAACTTAAACACAATTGTGGCACATAAGGGTTGGCCACATCAATTTTTGATAGCTCGATACACTCCACTAGTATGATATGGTGAGAGGATTTCTATCTCTAAAAAGGACTCAGTTAAATGTGAAAAAAATTGGTAGGAAAGCAACAAAGAACACTTTCATTAAAGTACATTTCAAGCTCGATTAAGCTTGATCTGGTGTATACCAATATTTTTGGATCCGTGATACCTAGTCATGATGTTTTTCAATATTTTATGTTCTATGTTGATGATTTTTAAATAAAATTGTGGATATATTGTCTTCATTCTAAAGATGAAGCTTTTGATAATTTCAAGATGTTAAAGTTACCATTGAAACCAATTCTGTTCATAAAATTAAAACACTCTGCTTAGATCAAGGAGGAGTACACCAACATCAAGTTCAAATAATTCTTGAAAAGTCATGGAATTTTTTTACAAATAGCTCCTCCACATATGCTTTGAAAAAATGGTGTTGTTGAATAGATAAATTGTACTACTATGAAGATGGTATAATACATGATCTACGATTTTAGCTTGATGAAGATATTATGAGCCAAAGCATCCAAAACAAAATATACCTCTGAATATAATTCCCACTATTACTCTTAATGGAGTAACACCACAGAAGTTATTGTTGGTTGTTGTTTACACACCTTGAAAACACTCACAAAAAGAAAGGAAAAGATTTGTAATCCCCCTTCACTCATTTTAGAATATTCCTAGAATTATGGTTCAAGGTAAAAAATACTCAACATGTATAGGTTCGATTAGGAGACTATATGGCTTAGTGTTAACATACATAGGGACTAGTGTGTCTTGGTAGACCACCTATTATATTTTGGTTTAATGGATATGAATTACCCTTATTTTTATATCAGATGTTATTTGAGTATCTATAAAAAAATCAAAATGGAGAAGGGTAGGGTAGAAAAGGAACCAAAATCTCTCTTTCAATTACCAATAATTTTTAGGCACTCGATCTCATCCAAATATCACACAAGAAACTAGAGAAAACTAAAAATTACATTGGAACATTTCTAAATGGAATCCATGTAATCAATGAAAGTAAAATGAATACAAAGTATCATATCCCTACATAAACCCAAGAAAATAATTAATGTGCATTCACCTAGATCATGACAAGGGTTATTCAACCTAGAATTGGATCAAGATAACTATAATCAACACAAAAATGAGTAATTATCCATAAACTAACACCCCTAAATGCTTGACCACTAATATTGCATTGGCACATCCCAGAAAGCAATAATGAGAAGCATCAATTCATGAAAATGAGACTAGCCATGCTCAATCTCTTACCCTACAGACATAATTGAAACTAAAAGTGAAAACTCTACTTAATAAATAGAAAGATATTTGAATATTTAGAACTCTTAAACATAAATTTCCAATTGGAAGAAGTTAAAAGTCTCACAACAAAAATGTGAAATTTCAAATCTTTTCTTCGTATTGAATTTAGTCCAGAATGAATTTTACAATGTGATTACATCAATTTATAGGCCAAGGACCAAACCACTACCTTTGAAAAATTTTAAGCTTTTAGAAAAGATAAAACTACCCTAAAAAATACAACTACAATGAAAAAAATAGTGGGAAAAAAATCCATAAGTTACAATAATTTCCCGCTAAAATATATTTCTCTTTGACTAAAATTACAATGGTTAAGCACAACTGATGGTTTAGAGGTTCATAATAATGAAAGACGTCATTGACACTCAATCGATCAATGTGATTCCTCGAGAGTGGGAGAAAAATGAAATTAGAGTTTCCACTTGCCGAAAACATATCATGATGTTTTTGACATTTTAATTCTTGATCTAACTCCTCTTCGTGTTTTTAGGACCAAAAATGGAATATTCAATTAAAATGCATCTTTGCAAAGAAAAAGAAATGATTCGGGATCCAACAAACTAAATAAATGAGTGAAAAAGGCCCAAACTCTATCTCTAAAATATATCCAACTACTCAATCACTATCTCCAAATCTAGTCTTTTTGTTTATTCCTATGAATTACACTCCTAATGGTTATAGTATCATGTAAAATGGATGTTCCAATCAAAATATATAATCAATAAACTAGGTCATTATTGTGCCTCCATTTATTTTAACTAGTCAATTTAATATTTGGTCACCTTGAACTTTGATTTAATCCACCAATGAAACTTCTCCATGTGGTTACCATTAACTTGTATTTTGGTTTGGATGATCTAAACTCTTCGTGAATTAACTTTAATAAAATCTAGATCCACATGTCAACTTTTCTAAAATTCAAGGCTCTGGGATTCCTCAGGCTCTTTGATATTTCACATTTCCTTAATTAATCCATGGGACCTTCGGATTACCGTCATTGGTCCACATGTAACCATGACTTTTCACACTCAAATAGTGTTTTATCCACTTTTCCCACCTTATGATTAGGTTCTCGAGGAATAAAAGATCAGAATATTGTCTCTTTTCTTCCTTCATGAAATCATATGACTGCATGGCTCTGATGTGGACCAATCACTGAGTATTGGAACTCTTGGGTTCTTAGAACTCTAAAATCTTCTTCTTATTTGATTATTTTTGTGAAACTTATGAGAACCAATATCAAGATCTCAAGGGTCTCCAAAATTTTCTTGTTAGTATTTTATATTTCTTTAGGCTCTTAGAGAATTTGGGTTTAAGTAAATTCTTGTCTTACATGAGACTTAGGAATTTGTTATACTTTAACAAGATTATTGATTGATATGACAAGACCTGTCCACCTTGCTTTCCTAATTTTGACCATTCTCGTGTTCTCAAGATCTTGGGGATTCTTGGGATTCGTGACTTTGAACTCTAAGTTCCCAAATGTTAATAGGATATTAAATGTGTCCTTTAAACCTACAAAATAATGTAAAATGATGATGTAAATTTTAATAGTTTAGAAATGATGGAAAATATGGGAAAAATGTCATTCGCACGTCTCAAGCCCATTTTGAATCCAAAATTTTTCTAACTTTTGGGTTTTTATTCCTTTTCATAAATCGCCATAATAAACATTAAATCAAACTAGTGAAATCACAAATGGTGATCAAATCAAAATTAAATCGAAGATATAAACTTTAAATATATAACCAAGTTATAAACCTAGTTAAACTATGTCATTTTAACATGTTTAATCAAAAAGCAAAACTAGAGACTATAAACATGTTAAATAGGTTTAAGACCAAATTTTAACATTTGATAAATAAAATGGGGATCCATTCTCTTATCAAAAGGTAATGGGGTGTGTTGGTCATAATATAAGCTTGGTCAGTAGAAATCCATCCATTGCACATCTTAGAGGTTTTGGATGTAAAGCTAGCATGCACAATCCCAAGAAGAAGAGAAAAAAACTTGGTATGAAAGATGAGAAGTATATCCTCTTAGGGTATAGTGAAGAAGATCTCATATATAAATTGATAGGTCAAAAAACAAAAAAATCTACACAAGAAGGAAAGTTGAGTTTTTTTAGAAGAAAGAAAAGGAAGATCCTTCCAAAATCTCACATGATGATCAAATCAATCCTATTGTGAAAATAGATGATGACCTTCCATCTGATGAAGAAAATGATTATGGGTATGATGGTGATGATTTTATAGGACCATCACCCATGATAATATATCAATGTATTACTAAATGGATATTAATGTGATACAAGATTCCAAATTGGATGGTCTCTTAGACACATCCACATGACCAGAAACTTGAAATAAGTCTCAAGATGACATAACATTTAATTGAATATGTTTATCCCTCTATAGTTAAGGATCCCCTATAGTCTAAAACTTGGAAAGATTCCATAGATGTTGAGTATCGATCTGTGATGAAAAATAATACATGACAACTTATTGACCTTCCACCTAGGAAGAAATCCATTTTATGCATATGAATATTCAAGATGAAGTACAAAATATATGGCATTATTGACAAACACAAGGAAAGGTTGGTATTGAAGGGGTATGCTCATAAATAAGGCATTAAATATGAAGAGATTTTTTTCTCCCACGACTAATATTAAAACTATCAGGATCATTTTTCTCTAGTTGCATAGTTTTGTTGGATAATCTACCAAATAGATGTGAAAAGTTCCTTTCTCAACATATATTTGCATGAAGATGTCTACATGACTCAACTATAAGGTTTTTTCATACCTATAAAAGAATAATTTTTATGTAGACTCATGAAATCTCTATATGGTCTCAAATAGGCTCCCTGAGCTTGGTACATTAAGATAGATAAGCATATTGTTCATCAAGGATTATAGAGGAATCCTTATGACCCCAATATCTACCTCAAAAATAAAAAAGGAGATTGTAATTATTTTTGTTTATGTCAATGATATATTCATCACTTTCGTGATTCAATCAACATGATTGATGCCACAGATAAATATAGTAATTGATCATTCAACGTGACTGATCTCGAGCTATTGACTACTTTCTTACCTTATAAGTATGGGAAAAATTGCATCACATCTTTGTATATTAGATGAAATATGTCAATACCATTCTTAATAAGTTTTATATGATGGATTGTAATCCTATTGCCACATCTATGGAGACAAAACTTCAATTATTTTGTATAGACCCATCACCACAAGTGAATGAAAATATCTAACATCAGTTGATTAGGAGTCTCATTTTCTTGACTTGCACTAGGCCAGATATTAGCTATTATGTTAGATATTTATTAGGTTTCATGGAAGAACTAAGGACATGTCACTAAAAGGAAACAAAAATGTATTTTGTGATGCATAAGAGGAACCATGGATTTTTTCCTAGAATACAAGAATAATTATCGATTATTATTAATAGAATAGTGTAACTCATATCATACACTTGTAATATTGATGATAAGAAAACCACTATTAGATATGTATTATTTTTTGGATCTAGTCCAATATCATGGGGGAGAAAGAAACAAAAATTTATTTCTTAATCTTCCACAAAAATGAGTATTGTATTTTCGGAGGAGTTGTATGTGAAGTGATATGGCTACGTCGCATACTTAAGGGGATAGGAATACCACATGAGCAAGCTACCATCTTCTATGTTTTCAATGAAGGTGTTCTAAAACTTGTTTTCAATATATTGTTTCATGAGAGGATGAAGCACATTGAGGTACAAGTATATTTCATATGTTAAAATGTTCTACAACACACCATTCAACTCAGTTTTGCACACCATAATAACAACATGCGGATATCTTCACAAATTCAATTGAATGGGAAAATTTTGAGGGCTTTAGAGAATTTATGTCCTATTCAATTGATACCATGCATAATTATGGGGGAATATTGTGTAAAAATACCTAGATAGAAGGTTAATTACGTACAAAAATTTACCTATAGTAATTAGTTAAAACATTAACAATATTTGTTGTATTGTTATTTGTATTTTTATGGGAATAGTATTCCCGTATTTAATTTTATTACATTTTATTGGGTATGTCAAACCCATATAATAGTTTTGTTAAATGTGTTACTAGTTTTTCAATGGCTATAAACATTGTAACCTTCTTTAAATTTTGTATTGAACATATTTTGATTAATAAAATATAAAGGCTATGCACGATTTGTGATTCCATGTTTCTCTCTCTAAATGGTCACAATGCAACTACATAAATTGAAAAATATGTCACTTCTAGGGTCAAAATCATGTCAAAAATCAACTGTTTTTGTGTTTTGGTTGTATTTCTTTGAGTAAAACATGTCATTTTAAGTGGTGAAAAAGTGACACAAAAATGAATTGCTTAAGATTTTTATTAGCATCATTGTTGCACATATTAATGGCACATAACTGATGCTAAGCACCAATTTATGCTACTATTAAGTAGCATAACTTTCATTTGATAAATATTTTAAAACATGATATAATTATTTGAAATATCAAATAACTAAATTACATTGGCACACACATATGCGCGCACAATGATTTTAAATGTAAAATAAATTATGACATTTAGGATATAAATAAATATATCAAAATACTATATTGAGGTTCCAATTCCATAAAAATATAAGTTATTTTTAAATATAAATAAGAATATTAGAATACAATACATAAAATATAAATTAGAATGCTAATATACCAAGATGAAAACAATAACATATTTTAAAAATAATTATAATATTTCTATAATAATATATAATAATTTTTAAACATAAAACAATTACGTAGGTAAGTTTATAGCATAATGTCGAAGAAGAGAAAATAATAATTTTTCATCTACAATAAAATAATATAATTTTTGGAATTACTGCCAATATGCAAATGTAAACACCTAAATTTGATAATTTAACACTTGATAATGTGAGTATCATTTTAATCCTTATGTCATGACTTGTGTGCATAGTTCGAGATCAATTACCTATTCTTAGCCTTATTACATCACTTGATTTTCCTCATTAACTCTACTCGGTCACTCAAAACTTGCTTCCTTTAGTCCCAAAAAGTCTATAAATCCCAAGTGTTGAGCCCAAACCATTCCAATATCTCAAGCCTTTCCCTTGCAAGACCAAAAATAAGGACCAAACTACCAAACCGTTTTGGTTCAAGCAGTAGTATTTTCCCAAGCCACTAAACAATCATTTTTTGAATTTGATATCTTTTTATGGGTGAGGAATTTTCCTATAGGTTAGTATTGATTTTAGGTTAAACCTATGAAATCATATATAAGAAATTTAAATCAAATTATTTACTCACCTTGAAATTTCAAGAGAACAACTTGAAAATATCAGTCCAAAAGCACTTTAAGCTATCCAAAATCCCCTAAAAGTAGAAACACACATTAGGTGCAGCCCCTTCACATGTCTCAAGAAATACTAATTAGTTTCAATTATTTATCTTCCTAATTTACAAGCTTCCGAAGAAATTTCAATCACAAGCATGCTAATCTAGTCAAATTAAAAAGTTATCAAATATAGTTATATCCATGTAGAAATCACATCTTTAGGTGGAAAACTATATTTGCAATTTGAGGCCTCCTTAGAGTAGTATCAACATAGGTGGTGTAAAGATTGTACTTCAACTCAAAAACTAACCTTTTATAGGGGGTTTACCCATGTTTATGTTTTGAGGTCATTTCATGTGTCAGAGGGGTTTCACACATTTGTGACAACTAGGGTTTCACATGAAGACACATTCCACTTGATCACACAGGTATAGAAAGTCAAAAATGCAATAGATTTTTGTATAGAACCACAAAATAGGTACATGATTTCTAAATAGTTCTATACATATCCAACTATTTTTCCTTTGTCATCCTATAATTCTAAAACCATAAATGAATAATTTTTATAAAAATTCCATTCATTTTATCCTTCTCTTAATCTAGGTTACCTAAATAGCTAAGTGCACCTCTCATCATGTGGCTTGTTTCATTTAGCACTTGTTTCAAATGATATATCTTACATGTTGCTGATATATGTATATTATGATCTACACATTAACATTAAATTAATTACATTGAATATTTCATTTTATAACCCTAATCCAAAATAAATAAAAATCTATCCACACACATTATCTTATTATTTTTAGGTTAAATCATATAGTTAACCCACTTATTGATCAAATCCTTAACCCATTTGGTCTAGGTCAACCTACTCCAAATCAATATTTTTTCTATAAATCCCTAAGGTTTCTATTTTACATGTTTTCTCCTCCTCCTCCTCCTAAGGTTTATTATATTGTGTGCTTTCATGGATTGCTTTACTTGTGACTTACTTGTTCAATTGAAAATTTCAAACAAATATTTTCTTGATTTCCTTCAATACAACCTTATAGGCAAAAATAGTCTATATGGGGCATTGTAACACATAATGGTCCATTTTAATGTGAAACTCCAAAATGTGGAATCTCCTCTCCCTACCTTGTGACTAATCATTTTTATACATTATTAGGAACTAATTCCTCTTCTATTACTTATAACCAAATAATTGGGCCTCGTCTTGATAATACAAATCATGCATGTATTAATGATAGTCATAACACTTGTGCAAGTGATCCTACTAAAAATTATCTTGATAATGAATATGATGTTCAATCAAATGATACTTATCTTCCTCTTGTGCGTGATGTGACATATGTTTCAATTAATTTGTTTCCTCTATTGAAATGGAAAACCTTACATAATTCAGACTTTATTCTTGATAATATTTCCAATATGTCACATATCTCCCTTATTATTGATACATGTGAATTTCATGATAATATTAATGGTTCTTCAACCAACACTACATGTAACACTATTCCTTTATATAATGATGCCACACCCTTTCATATATATAGTGTTTCTATGGAGGGTTCCCCCTCTCCTACTTCCATCATGTATTCATCATTTATTTTTGCTTATAGTTTTATGGTTGCATCTATTCAGCCTTCTCAAGGGAAGGTTCTCATGATGAAGATAATCCTAATACCATACCCTTTACCAAGGAATATGAACAAGAATTCACCTAGTTCCAAAATTAAAATCCTTAGTACATTGATGAACTTATATACATAGTAAGTATGAATAAAAATGTTAGGTTTCATATAAGATTCTTGTATCTAATTGTTTATGGTGATTTTTTTGGTTAGTTGTTATAATGTTGAAATACCAAAAACTCAAATAAAATAGGGTTTACTAATACTGCGTCGACAAATAGAATGATGTGGATGACTAAATACGTGAACAATGTAAGAGGCTCCTCATTTCACCAAGTGAGAATACTTGTATACAAGAGATAGCTAAACAAACAAATATTAAATAATGAGTGGACAAGTTTCTTGGTAAAGGTTAATCCGAGGAATCCAAAGGGATTCCTCAAAGGGTGTCAACTTGTTTGATACAATTAACTGATATAATATGATAACATAAATGACAATGATTCAAAACTCGAAAGAGATAGGAAGGTCCTACTCTATGTGGTAGTAATCCTAGGAAATGATTACAGTGAGCTTCAAGTCATGGAAGTAATTGAACCATAACTATTCTATAACTTCACATTCTTCCTATATGATTTCAAAATAATCCTCAATGTTTTTGACTTCGGTGTGAGGGAAATAGTGCACAAAATAATTTTGTGTGTGATATAAAAATTTTCCCACACAAAAGGTTGTTAGATGATAGGAATATCATATATATTGGTGATAGGATGTGATGGACCTAGAACAATCATCTACAAAGAATACATCTCACAAGATGACACATAAGATAAAATAATGATATAAATATAGCAAATGCATGATATCTAATAAAGGGGACAAATTAAAAGAGATCATTGGCAATCCACGAGGATTATGGCAATCACACAATATAATAAGGGATTTCGTAGTGCTTTGACCAAGACGTAACCTTTTTTTAATAAAAAAAAAAAAATGAAAATAGAGTGTGGATGCGTGCTGGCAAGGATGAGGGGATTGATGGGATAGAACATGGGCTCTCAGAAAAGGATATTGGCATCCTATGTAGATGCTGTAGCTTTTCAATCTTTTGCACAATATTTTAAGCACTTTATTGGGAAGCTCTATTGTTTTTCTGAATGCGACCAGGTTTACTGTGAATCAGCCAGTGGCTTTGAACCTGCGAAAAATCAGCCACATTCCTCAATATTTTGTGCCTCACTTTTGTTCCACTTTCCACGATATTCTATTTCCCACTTTTCTTATGTTGGTTATACTGATGTCTTCCATATTTTACCATTTTCATTTCACCTCCATTCTTCGTAACTTAGCTCGGAAGGCAGGTATCAGCTGCTACCATGCATCCCTTGTTACATATAAATTGGAATTCCACCATTTTGTTTTGTAATATTTATTTGAGTAGTGAGTGCAGTCTAGGATAAAATTTTAGGATTATAGTCTTTTGATCCAATAAAAATATGATTATAATTTAATATAAAATAAAATAAAACCTAATGGAGGTAGGGCGAAAAAGCTCCTAAAAGTTGTCTGTTAGGGTTTTGTTTCCTTTTTACGTTTTGGAATGGGCGTTTCTTTGGGGCGGCAGAAAAAAAAAAAAAGAGAGACATTTTGCCTCGCCTTCCTCCACCACGCACTGTGGATCCGAGATTCGAGCTGGTAGGGACGTTTTGTTTGGAAAATTCTGAAGGAAATATGGTGCTCGTCATGTTGGGTCACAGATTTTGGTTTTACATGATTCATTGCTCGGCCACACAGCCTTTTACTCAAACGATGTGCGTAAAGGCATTTTTTTTGTGCAAAGAAATGCCTCACCAAATGTTGACCCATGGGGTGTCATGGTTGGGCGCAAAGATCCTCCCACCTATGTTAAAAAAACGAGGCCCCGGGACCCACGTGGACAACTATCAAAGCATAAAAGAAGAGGGATCTGGTCAGATGTTGTAGTTTCAAATACTTTGGGGGCACCCTTTTAGTGTTTGAATAGATGAAAAAAAAAGAGACAGCTCCTGCTGTGCGTGGAAGTTGCGTGGGTTCCTCAGGAGATAGTCACACTGTTTCATTCGCAACAAGTAGGTCTCCAATCCAATGAGTTTGCATTTGCTAGTGCACCCTTGACATGTGCCAAAATATGATCCCTAGGATAGCGTATGGACATCCATCAAAACATATTGGAAATATGTTTTTGTCTCTTTCTTAGCTCTTCCCGTGTGTGCAGCAAAAGGGGGATTTTACTAGTTTTTTTCTTTTAGTTGTAAGTACCTGTAAGATTTTCTGTGCAAAAACATGGAAGCTTTGGAGTAGGGTATGAACATTATAATCTGGTTCTTTTGTAAGATTTTACACTTGCAAGTGTAATAGTTGATATGCGTGAAAAATGTGGAAGTGTATTCAAGTCATGTGAACTGTTCGACAAAATGCCTCAGATATTTCAACTCATGGAATGCAATGATTTCAGGGTATTCATAGATGAACTTGTTGTAAAGGCCTTTGAAAATTTGAAGGAAATGTATTTGGTAGTTTTGAAGTAACACTTAACAACCTTTTTCAACACCCTCTCAATGCGCCAAAATAAGCGTTTTAAATTCGGATATGCACAAAATGGATTTGTTGAAAAGGCGTGTGATCGGTTTGACATATAAAATGCGGTCTCATGGATCGGGATTACTTCTTGAAAACAAAAATGGTTTTTTTATGAGACATGGGTGCACAACGAATGGCTTGGGTTTTCATGTGACGTGCTGGCATCATGTGGTAACAATGGTGGTCTTAACGGATCACGAGTGTAAACCACTTGGAGCCCCTTATCCCCATTTTTCTCATCATTTCCAGGCATGGTTCATCTTCCCTTACCTCTCATAATTCTCATTTTTTTAGCTCTCTTTTGAAACTTGATAGAAGTTTAAAATATTAGGATTTTTATACCGTTAAATGTTTATTTTCAACTAGTTTCAAAAACAATGAAATGTCATGTCAAAACTCACTAAGTCAAAATAACCCGTTTGCATTAAAACATAATCTTCCACCCTCATTATGAGGTGATGTAGAAAAATTTCTACCCCAATTTGGATCGCTTCAATAGTGTTTATCGACAAGACAAAATTGACTTCCCATTAATAAAGTTGATCTTCTCCCTGTTTAAATTGTTAATTTTTGCATTCTTCAACGACTCATTAAGTACCCTTCATAACTCTAGAAATGAGATGTGAAGCTTCATTCATTTACCTTGGTATGTGAGGAGTCACCTTAACCTTTAGTTTAACCCCAAAAAACATATGACATCTTTTAACGCTCTTATAGGAGCCTTGTTACACTTTGGTTTACAACTGTAGAAAAGCGCCAAATCTAGAAAGTTGGCTTTCGTTTTGAACCGCCATTTAAAACCTGGGTAGAGAAATTATTTCCCATCTTCGGAAACCTCTAGTGTTTATACTAGACAATTGCATGGAACATTCAGCTTAGGGAAAATAACTCTTCTAGATAGTTTGGAAAAGCCATTTTGTAGGCCTCAAATACGGTTTGACGAGGCCAAAGCTGGACCAATTTCGACTTGTCGCTCCGAGAAAACTTATCGCCGTTTGAAAATGGTTTTCTAGTTCTCGGTCTCGTCAACTCGATGAATTCTCCTCATATAGGGGAACTTGTAGGAGGTTTTTCATTACATGCTCATCCATCGAACGTCGATTATGGACGCAGCTTGTTCTGGGCCTTGAGCTATATTTTGTTCATTTGCAACTGGGTCAACTATGACCAGTGGCCCCGGAGAACTAGCCGCCAAACGCAAACCGTTCGCTCTTTCCCATTTCCATCAGTTGCTATGAACTCTTTGTATATCTGGGGACATGTAGAAAGTTTATCATGGTGTGCGTTCTCATCAAAAGATAACTTTTGGAAGCGGTTTCTTAGCCTCGAGCCCATTTTGTACGTTTTTGTAGCTAGTAAGAAAATGTAAAAATAGAAAGCTGCGGACCCTCGTAGGGTTGCCAAACCACCCTATAAACTCTTAACACATACAAATAACTATTTAAAACTCTATAGTGGAACTTGTTGTGTGCATTAGAACTTTTGACAAAATGGTGTTTTCTCTCTCTTCCCTTCTCTTTCTCTCTCCTGGGTTACAAAATGAAGAAAAATGAAATGCAATGAATACATGTCTCTAGACCTTTTATTTTGATTGCAAATTGTAATTATTATCATGTGTAAATGGGAAAACTGAAAAAATGATAATTATGTTAGATTAGGGTGGATGCCATGCAGGATTTATCATTGATATCATGCTCACGTGGGTTTTGCAGGATGGAAGAATGACGACGAAAAAGGTGATGTGTAATTTAATTATTATCATTGTAATTTATATAGTTCATTGTTAAATGAATAAATGTATAATTTAATATCATGTTACAGAAGGTTATATTTGATAATTTGTTGCTATGTATGAGATGTTGGATTCAAGGACATCTAGGAAATGTGCATTTAATCTAGGGTTCAATTTTGATTCATAGTACACTTGGTAAACAAGGTTTGATATTTATATAAGGTAAATGAATTTGAAGTAATATCTTGTAGTGCATGTTTAGTGTTCAATAAATGATTAACGAGTCATCTTGTGCATTCATACTTTGTAAATGTAATAAAGAAATTTAATCGAAAACACACTACCCTTATTCAACATTGGGACATAACTTTTTTTTCATGTGTGATACTCCTTACCGTAGAAGGCATTGAAAACCATAGAGTGAACTTAAACCTTGCACTCGATGGAACCTCCTAGTTTGAGTAAGCAAGAACCCGAGAATGGGCTTATCGTCTTAGTCAGTATGTTTAGTAACATTGTCTTAAACCTACCTATTAGAAGTGACACAGTCAAAAAATTTCTTGGAGTGCGTAGAGCTAAATCCTCCTTCATAGCCTAGCGGACTACTTGTCATCCAAAGATATATTTAATTTAAATATCTTCGTCAAGTAAAATCCATGTTGGATCCAGACGGCATAAATGGAGGTGGTGACTTAGTTGTTCTACGTCTTAAACTCTTGTGAGTGAACTCCTTAGTCCCGCTCAGCTAAATGTGTTACCTTGGTTCTTTCCTGAAGGTGGTTCAGTATTAAATTTGTCCTCTCGCTTAAGACTCATATATAGTTGAGGGGTAGACCCTTAGGTGAAGTTGGAATAAATCTAAAACTCAGTTGATTTGGATGTTAACTTAGGGTTCGTGTGTAGTTTCAAGTCTTCTAATTTTCTATGTCTTCAAGAGGTTAGGCAGACAGTTCGTAACTCCTTGTACAAGACAAGGCTAAAAATAAGACCATCATGTGACATAGAAAATAAAGAATATAAGAGAAAAAAAATGAGAATTGAGGTTAGGGATACTACCACTCTTGGAGACCTTATACCTCGATTAAAAATACTCTTTTGTTTTAAAGAATATGAATTGCCTTGGTGTGTTCAACCTTCAAGAAAGTAAAATACATATATATAACAAAATGGAATTTCACAAGTCTTTAAATTAGAGTAACTGTGGTAGGGAAATCTCTATTTCGTGATCGAGGAATGTTTTTGGTAAAAACTACCTTGTATCTAAATCTCTATTAAATCCTTTTATTGTGTTATGGATATCAAGTTACTTTCACTTGAGTTGTAAGGTTAAAACTATAGACATCAAATAAATGTTGGAGAAGAATATTCTTAACATAATAATAAGATAATTAAGTACTTTGTATGCAATTTGATTTATGCCAAATAAGTATGTTAGTTATGGAAATTTTTATAAAGTATAAGAAGCCAACATAAGATGGTCAAATTGTATTTTAACCGTGGAATAAACTTAAGAATATGTGGGTGGAAAACGAGAAATTTATCCTTGCTCAATAATGTTCTTGGAATGTTAATCGTAACTAAAATACATTTAAAGAAATGATGTGTTGTGGGTTCACCATTCCTGAAGTCATGTTTCTTGTGGTTGGGTCATTGCTAGTATTTGTTCATTGGGAAAAGTGTGGCATCGACATGCCTATGTCGTTTTCATGTGTCTATGTGAGTCGATGACTTATGTGATTGTCGCTTGTCAGTCAAGTTTCTATACTTGGATCCCTCACGTTTGTGTTGTGTGTAGTGAGCAATGTAAGTCAAAAAAAATATCCTGGTATTTTATTGTTGTTTTGGGTGTGTAAAATGTGGGCATCACATATGGTATCGAGCAGAGGTTCATGCTCTCAAACTTCTGGGATGGATTGGAGTTGTGATGATTCTGCATGATGGTGGTGGATATCGGAAGAGTAATGTGATATATGTTGTTATGTGAACCATGTCATAATTGTGACCTTATGGAAGCACATGTGGTACATGTCACTTAGTGCGTATTTTTGTCATGTTGATGCACTGATGATGAGAGTATTCACTCTTTATTCTCTGGATCCAATGAGGAATCCGTGTGTGATGTACCACCTTGTTGTTTGTGAACAAAATGTTATTGAAGATTGCAGAGGGTTAAAACATGTTGGATTTATGTGATGTGAAGGTGTATTGATGTGTTGTATGGAAAAATTGATGTAAAGTGAATCATATTTCATCGTGATGTCATCACCATATTGTGATTAGTTGTGTGCATCGTCGAGTTGTATTGCAATTGACTATATGTTGTAATGTTAGACATTTTGTTTGTCATACTTATGATTTGTGCAATATGTAATGATTTGCATCATGATTTAGGGGTATATGGTGAGTGGATGATCCCTATGGTATAGTGATTGCACTCCAGTTGCAGAATGTGGAAATGTGATGTATCGTGACCCGTGAAGTAATGATTGTGTTATACCCTGTATATAAATACCATGCGTAAGATGTTATGGTTACATTGTGTGAATCACCATTGTGATAGTGATGTAGTATGTGTATGCTATGAACCTTACACTAGATGACCCTAAGGGGAGGAAACTGTCAAGAGTGTATGTGTGGAGAGAGGAGGCGTGGACTAGGTTTTCATGATCTTGAGCCGAGTACGAATGAGGAAGTGGAGTCTTATATAGACTGAAATCTCACTTCTCTCGTTTAGTATACTTGAGCTTGCTCAAGAGTATATTGTGGGTGCACACCACCTTAGGCTCAACTTATGCAACTGGAGTCCCCTACTCTTTCCTATTGGATTGTTCATTGAATAATCTTATGTGATTTTGACTATGTTGATCCTTGTGGGAGTATGGAGGAATGATTCAAGTAGAGATGATGATAGTTACATTATTTGATATACTCATTTCTAGTTACATGTATATTTCTACGAGCTAAGGCTCGATGTATGAGTGCCAACAACTTGATGAGTACCCCTTTGGTGGTGGTATGAGGCCACATAGTGATTATAATGTGTTATTTTCTCAATACGTATTTTATTCGTAAATTGATCATTATCTCTTTTAGCTAGAACCAGCCATTTTTCTTGATTGACATGTTCTTATATTTTGGGCATTTATTTGATTGTTGCATTAACATTTGGATTTTGCACTAACCATGGCTAATTAGCCGTTTGTTTTTCTTAGATTTAAACTTTCTTTTCACGTTTAAAATTTTATAGCCTTGCCCAAGGCTTTTGATTTTTCCACTTGGCATTTGAATGGATTGTTATGCTGGTTCTAATGTCGTAATGTGTTGGGTTAGGGTCATGGGATTAACCATGGAGTGGTTGAACCTATGGACCCGCTTCTTTGTATAGGGTACGCCCTAAGGAGTTACAGATAACTAGTGGGTTGTTGAACCACGAGTTATTATGTCACTTGGGTTGGGGGTGACGGGGCTCTATGTGCCCAGGGCAATAGGGTGACCCGGCCTCATTAAAAGGAGAAAGGAGATGGGCCTCTATGGTTGAGTGACTGTTATTCTTTATGGCACTCTATGGTGGAGTGACCTGATATTCTTGATGGGGCTCTATGGTTGAGTGACCCGACTTGGTTTTGACACTATGATTATTTCTCCATGAGAGGTATATGGAGTTATTTGGTGATGGTTTGGGAGGTATATGGAGTTGTTTTATGATACTTCAGGAGATATATGGAGTTATTTCTTGATATTTTGTGATGTGTGGAGTTGGTATAGTGAGTTATGTGTACCCTTGTGAGTCTTTTTGACACCTTGTTATGTTTGAGGCTTGACTCTTCCCTTGGTTGGTATGGAGTATTGGATATTGTCTTGGCACTATGTTGGTACAGTCATGGATTTTTGTGTCATGTGATGCCCGTTGTATATGTATCAGTGTGATCATTCTGTTTGTCAATTACGTCTGTGTACTGGATTTATGGCCAGGACATAATTGTTGGAAATTATTTGCTATGTGGACTACTTATTGTCATTCCATGGAGGAATTAAAATACCTTGTGATATGATACAGTCATGAAAGTAGGTAGCAAGATGTCTCGCGGGTTGCTTGTGTTGTGTTAAGTTTTGTGTGACATCTTGATGTTAGTTATTGTTGGGCACTCACGAACTTAAGAAAACTAAAAATAAAAAATAAACAATGAATATTGTAATCTTGAGATAAGAAATACTGTAAAAGAAAATGCTAACAAAGTAATACGGTAAACTGGAACTACCAATCTTCACAGAACGTTATAAGTTAAGATATTGCCAAAATTAGTTTTCTTCCTTGTGGTCATGTTTTAACAACTAGTTGTTTTGTTACCCAACGTGTTTCATTATTAGCTTCTTGCTATGTACCCCTCGAGCTTCAGTGTTGTGTCACATCGAGGATGATGCTCTTTAAAGGGGAGGGAAATGTAGTGCCGACCAAGACAGAACTTTTTTTAATTAAAAAAAATTGAAAATAGAGTGTGGATGCATGCTGGCAAGGATGAGGGGATTGATGGGATAGAACATGGGCTCTCAGAAAAGGATATTGGCATCCTATGTAGACCTGTAGCCTTTCATTCTCTTTGCACAATATTTTAAGCACTTTATTGGGAAGCTCTATTGTTTTTCTGAATGCGACCAGGTTTACTGTGAATCAGCCAGTGGCTTTGAACCTGCGACGAAGCAACCACATTCCTCAATATTTTGTGCCTCACTTTTGTTCCACTTTCCACGATATTCTGTTTCCCACTTTTCTTATGTTGGTTGTACTGATGTCTTCCATATTTTACCATTTTCATTTCACCTCCATTCTTCGTAACTTAGCTCGAAGGCGGGTCACTGCTACCATGCATCCCTTGTTACATATAAATTGGAATTCCACCATTTTGTTTGGTAATATTTATTTGAGTAGTGAGTGCGAGTGCATGGGATTAAATTTTAGGATTATAGTCTTTTGATCCAATAAAAATATGATTATAATTTAATATAAAATAAAATAAAACCTAATGGAGGTAGGGAGAAAAAGCTCCTAAAAGTTGTCTGTTAGGGTTTTGTTTCCTTTTACGTTTTGGAATGGGCGTTTCTTTGGGCGGTGGAAGAAAAAAAAAAAAAGAGACATTTTGTCTCAGCCTCCTCCACCACGCACTGGGATCCGAGATTAGAGCTGGTAGGGACGTTTTGTTTGGAAAATTCCTCGAAGGAAATATGGTGCTCGTCATGTTGGGTCATAGTTTTTGGTTTTACATGTATTCATTGCTCTGGCCGCAACTTTTACTCAAACGATGTGTGTTAAGGCATTTTTTTTGTGCAAAGAAATGCCTCACCAAATGTCGACCCATGGGGTGTCATGGTTGTGGCCAACATCCTCCTAGCCTGTGTTAAAAAAAACGAGACCCCCAAGACCCGAGTGGACAACTATCAAAGCATAAAAGAAGAGGGATCTGGTCAGATGTTGTAGTTGCAAATACTTTGGGAGCACCCTTTTAGTGTTTGACCAGATGAAAAAAAGAGACAACTCTTGTTGTGTGTGGAAGTTGTGTGGGTTCCTCAGGAGACAGTCACACTATTTCATTTGCAACAAGCAGGTCTCCAATCCAATGAGTTTGCATTTGCCAGTGCACCCCTGACCTATGCCAAAATACGAGCCCTAGGACAACGTATGGACATCCATCAAAACATATTGGAAATCTGATTTTTTTGTCTCTTTGCTAGCTCTTCCCAGGCTGCGCCAAAAAGGGGGATTTTACTAGTTTTTTCTTTTAGTTGTAAGTACCCTATCAGATCTTCTGTACAAAAACGTGGAAGCTTTGGAGTAGGGTATGAACATTAGAATCTAGTTCTTTTGTAAGATTTTACACTTGCAAGTGTCATAGTTGATATGCGTGAAAAATGTGGAAGTGTATTCAAGTCATGTGAACTGTTCGACAAAATGCCTCAGATATTTCAGCTCATGGAATGCAATGATTTCAGGGTATTCATAGATGAACTTGTTGTAAAGGCCTTTGAAAATTTGAAGGAAATGTATTTGGTAGTTGTGAAGCAACACTTAACAACCTTTTTCAACACCCTCTCAGCTGCGCCAAAATAAGTGTTTTAAATTGGGATATGCGCAAAATGGATTTGTTGAAAAGGCGTGTGATTGGTTTGACATAGAAAATGCGGTCTCATGGATCGAGATGGCTTCTTGAAAACACAAAATAGTTTTTTTTTATGAGACATGGGTGCACAACGAATGGCTTGGGTTTTCACATGACTTGCTGGCATCATGTGGCAACAATGGTGGTCTCAACGGATCACGAGTGTAAACCACTTGGAGCCCCTTATCCCCATTTCGCTCATCGTTTCCAGGCATAGTTCATCTTCCCTTACCTCTCATAATTCTCATTTTTTATCTCTCTTTTGCAACTTGATAGAATTTTAAAATATTAGGATTTTTATACCGTTAAATGTTTGTTTTCAACTAGTTTCAAAAACAATGAAATGTCATGTCAAAAACTCACTAAGTCAAAATAACCCGTTTGCATTAAAACATGAACTTCCACCCTCATTCTGAGGTGATGTAGAAAACTTCCTACCCAACTGGATCACTTCAACAGTGTTTATCGACAAGATGAAATTGACTTCCCATTAATAAAGTTGATCTTCTCCCTGTTTAAATTGTTAATTTTTGCATTCTTCGGAGACTCATTAAGTACCCTTCGTAACTCTGGAAACAAGATGTGAAGCTTCATTCGTGTACCTTGGTATGTGAGGAGTCACCTTGACCTTTGGTTTGAGCCCAAACGAACATATGACATCTTTTGACACTCTTATAGGAGCCTTATTACATTGGTTTACAGCGGTAGAAAAGTCACAAATCTAGAAAGTTGGCTTTCGTTTTGAACCACCATTTGAAACCTGGGTAGAGAAATTATTTCTGTCTTCACAAACCTCTAGTTTTTATACTAGACAATTGCATGGAACATTCAACTTAGGGTAAAGCACTCTTCTAGATAGTTTGGAAAAGCTATTTTGTAGGCCTCCAGCTGCAGTTTGATGAGGCCAAACTGGACCAATTTCGACTTGTCACTCTAGAAAACTTGTCACCGTTTGAAAATGGTTTTCTAATTCTCGATCTCATCGACTCGATGAATTATCCTCATATAGGGAACTTGTATGCGGTGTTTCGTTGCGTGCTCATCCATGAATGTCGATTATGGACGCAGATTTTACGGGCCCTCGAGCTAAATTTTGTTCATTTGCAACTAGGTCAACTACGACCAGTGGCCCCGGAGAACTAGCCGCCAAACGCAAACCGTTCGCTCTTTCCCATTTCCTTCAGTTGCTATGAACTCTTGGTATATCTGGGGACATGTAGAAAGTTGATTGTGGTGTGTGTTCTCATCAAAAGATAACTTTTAGAAGTGGTTTCTTAGCCTCCGAGCCTGTTTTGTATGTTTTTGTAGCTAGTAAGAAAATGTAAAAATAGAAAGTTGCAGACCCTCGTAGGGTTGCCAAACCACCCTGTAAACTCTTAACACATAAAAATAACTGTTTAAAACTCTATAGTGGAACTTGTTGTGTGCATTAGAACTTTTGACAAAATGGTGTTTTCTCTCTCTTCCCTTCTCTTTATCTCTCCTGGGTTACAAAATGAAGTAAAATTAAATGCAATGAATACATGTCTCTAGACCTTTTCATTTTGATTGCAAATTGTAATTATTATCATGTGTAAATGAGAAAACTAAAAAAATGACAATTATGTTAGATTAGGGTGGATGCCATGCCAGCGATTTATTGCTGATATCATGCTCACGTGGGTTTTACAGGATGGAAGAATGATGACGAAAAAGGCAATGTGTAATTTAATTATTATCATTGTACTTTATATAGTTCATTGTTAAATGAGTAAATGTATAATTTAATATCATGTTGACGGTTATATTTGATAGTTTATTGCTATGTATGAGATGTTGGATTCAAGGACATCTAGGAAATGTGCATTTAATCTAGGGTTCAATTTTGATTCATAGTACACCTGGTAAAAAGGTCTGATATTTATATAAGGTAAATGAATTTGAAGTAATATCTTGTAGTGCATGTTTAGTGTTTAATAAATGATTAACAATTCATCTTGTGCATTCATACTTTGTAAATGTAATAAAGAAATTTAATCAAAAACACACTACCCTTGTTCAACATCGGGACATAACTTGTTTTTCATGTGCAATATTCCTTACCGTAGAAGGCATTGAAAACCGTAGAGTGAACTTAAACCCTGCACTCGATGGAACCTCCTAGTTTGAGTAAGCAAGAACCCGAGAATGGGCTTATTGTCTTATTCAGTATGTTTAGTAACATTGTCTTAAGCATGCTCAATTAGAAGTGACACAGTCAAAACTTTTCTTGGAGTGTGTAGAGCTAACTAATCCTTCGTAGCCTAGCGGACTACTTGTCATCCAAAGATATATTTAATTTAATGCTCTTCGTCGAGTGAAATCCATGTTGGATCCAGACGGCATAGATGGAGGTGGTGACTTAGTTGTTCTAGGTCTTAAAATCTTGTGAGTGAACTCCTTAGTCCCGCTCAGCTAAATGTGTTACCTTGGTCCTTTCTTGAAGGTGGTTCATTATTAAATTTTTCCTCTTGCTTAAGACTCATATATAGTTTAGGGGTAGACCCTTAGGTGAAGTTGGAATAAATCTAAAACTCAGTTGATTTGGATGTTAACTTAGGGTTTGTGTGTAGTTTCAAGTCATCTAATTTTCTATGTCTTCAAGAGGTTAGGCAAATAGTTTGTAACTCCTTGTACAAGACAAGGCTAAAAATAAGACCATCATGTGACATAGAAAATAAAGCATATAAGAGAAAAAAAATGAGAATTGAGGTTAGGGATATTGCACCACTCTTGGAGACCTTATACCTCGATTAAAAATACTCTTTTGTTTTAAAGAATATGAATTGCCTTTGTGTGTTCAACCTTTGAGAAAATAAAATACATATATAAATCAAAATGGAATTCCACAAGTATTTGAATTAGAGTAACTGTGGTAGGGAAATCTCTATTTCGTGATCGAGGAATGTTTTTGGTAAAAAAACTACCTTGTATCTAAATCTCGTTAAATCCTTTTATTGCATTCTAGATATCAAGTTACTTTCGCTTGAGTTGTAAGGTTAAAACTGTAGACATCGAATAAATGTTGGAGAAGAATATTCTTAACATAATAATAAGATAATTAAGTACTTTGTATGCAATTTGATTTATGCCAAATAAGTATGTTAGTTATGGAAATTTTTATAAAGTATAAGAAGCCAACATAAGATGGTCAAACTGTATTTTAACCACGGAATAAACTTAAGAATATGTGGGTGGACAAATGAGAAATTTATCCTTGCTCAATAATGTTCTTGGAATGTTAATCATAACTAAAATACATTTAAAGAAATGATGTGTTGTGGGTTCTCCGTTCCTGAAGTCATGTTTCTTGTGGTTGGGTCATTGCTAGTATTCATTCATTGGGAAAAGTGTGGCATCGACATGCCTATGTCATTTTCATGTGTCTATGTGAGTCGATGACTTATGTGATTGTCGTTTGTGAGTCGAGTTTCGTACTTGGAGCCCTTATTGTGTTGTGTGTAGTGAGCAATGTAAGTCAAAAAAATATATCCGGTATTTTCCGTTGTTTTTGGGTGTGTAAAATGTGGGCATTACAATTGCAAAGCATGATAGAATGTTAAACCTGGCAGAGAGAGGTGACTAGAATGATTGATTTGGCTTTGTATCTTATGCGTGAATAAAGCATAAACAAAAAGGGATGGAGATTTACTTACCATGGACGTTAAAATGGATTGATAATATTTTAAGTTCTTATAGGAGATCGTGGATATTTTAATGGCTTGATGGGTGTTTTGAGGATGTCCGGGTGTTTGTAGAAGGATCATCCAGCCTTCTTAAGGTGATAATTCTTAGTTGTAATGCTTTGGATCCCCAAAACAGGAGCCTTGAGGTCCTATTTGTAATTTTTAGTGATCGATTAGGATCACCAATGATCCAAAAAAACTGAGGTAATGATGTTGGGATGTTAAGAAGTTGGGAAATGGGGGTAAAAAAGGGGTTTAAATGGGCTAGGGATAGTTAATGAGGTTTTAGGGAGGTTAAGGTAAGTAAGTAAAGTTTATGAGGGGTAGAAATGTGATTTTACGAGGGTGAGGGTAGTGACTTAGGTTTAATTTTTAATAATTAAATGTGTGTGTGTGGAGTATAGGTGGGCTACTTAGGGTGACAAAAACATGGTTTCTACATTTTCCCTTTTTGTTAAGTGGTTTGTGATGGAAAAACTTCTTAAAAAAATGAGTGAGACGATTGGATTGTGTTTAGCTAGGCGGGCCCCCTCAAACTAAGGATTATTGTGATGATTTGCAATGACCACTAGTTTAGAAAAAGGTTGTTTAATGAGATAGGTTTGTATGATGGTGTGTGTGATATAATATTCCCCAAGACTAGGCATGAAAACAAGATTTATAGAAAGGTGGACTTCACTATCATGGAGTCAAATTATACGAGAACCAAGGGGTTCACAAACCTATAAATGTATGACTCATGTGCAAAGGTTGCATGATATGATCTTGGTTTGGTAGGATATCCATCGCATATCGAGAGTGATAAATGATGTTGCCACAAAGGTGGGCTTACGTGGCTAGGAATTCAAGTGATGGGGAACTAAGGGGTTCATGTCTTATAGACATGAATTTAATGGTGACAAATAAAATGTTTTTCTAGAAAGATCTATGAAATCCTAGGTGGATTTGATAAATTCAAGATTTTGATTGATTGTTTGTTTCTAATTTTGCAAAGGGCTTATGGCCCTAAAAAGGGGGCACATAGATGAAAAATGTGAAATTCTGGCAAGGGATAGTGAAAGTGATGGTTTGATGAGGTCAAGGGACCAAAATTTGATTTTGACATAGTCATTAGTGATTCAATAGATCGTCGGTAATTCCATGGATCTTCAAGCGATTGGGTGCACGAAAAAGAAGGCTATATAAATCTATTTGAAAAGCTTATTTCATATTGTTACTATTTTGGTATTAAGATGCCTAGAGAGCTAAATTTTTTTATCGTGAAATGTATTTGATTGTGATGGAGGCTTTGGTTGGTGCACGAGGTGACGTCAATGTACACGTGTTGAGGTAGGTGGTGTAGTTTCTTTGTTTTTGTATTATTTTTTGGATCTTGGCTATGGGATCGTCGGTGATTTCATATGAAATCATCAATGATCCATAGGATCGATGGCAATTGGATAGATTGCTAGTGTTTTATTAAAACATTGGCGATTGGGTAGATTTGGATAGATAGTTGGTAGATGTTTGTTTTTTATTATTTTTTAATGATATTTGATATCTATTTTTTGTGGATGTAGACTCGAGAGATTAATTGACTACATGGGATAGGGTCCCAAATATTCTTGATGAGGTCTATGATAAATTATCAAATGAGGAGTGGAGGCACCTAGAGGAGGTGGGAATAGGTGGGATGTTTCATTACCAATGTATCCATAGGGATGTTGGATTGTTATTGGATTTTTTTGAGAGGTGGGACCCTATTACATGCACTTTGGTTACCCACAAGAGAGATGATGGTGATCTTGGAGGATGTGCACCAGATTTTACGCTTATTAGTACATGATGAGCAGATTTATACTATTGATGAGGCAGGGTGAGATGCTGTAATGCATAATTTGTATGGAGATTCCATTTTAGAGGTTGTATTTTATACTGATGGAGGGTTCTCATATGGGTCCTTATATCATGATGATGAGGAGGACCATGTTTTAGTGACCATGATGATGTTGGGTATCATCTATGATATACCTTGTTAGATTCAATCGAGGGTAATTTTTCATGGTTGTTAATGGGTGTGGTGGAGATATATTAGAGCATAGGATAGTATTTTTTGGACTTGTACCCTATTGGTGTAGGTTTACAAAGAGTTGTGGTCCTGGAGGACCAAACACAGATTTGGTGTTGATGTGTCATTTTTGTTAGAGTGTTGGGCTTACAAGCATATTGTAGTGGCTCGAATGAGAGGGATCCCATGGATGAGATGGGTAGATTTATAATATCTAGTGGGTTTCATGAGATGGAGGTCAGATCATGGGGCTATAGGGCCTGTTAGGGATGAGGACCACTATAGGAAGCTCCTAATTGGTCTATAGGTAGATAGTGTGATTTGGAGGTCGTATATAGGATTCCCAACATGGTATGATATAGAGAGGAGTTGGTGGAGATGAAGTAGGAGAGGTGGGTGTGGGGACATAGGGAGGGAAAGTGGGAGTTAGTGTGATTTTTCCATGCCAAAAGATAGTTTGGTTTAGTGCAGGATGTGTGTTAGAGGCAATAGTGATCTATCAAGAGGGAATGATGTTGAGTAGATGTAACACTTCCAGTTGTTCGTGAGGTAGTGGATATGGGAGATGAGGAGAGATTTAGTGTTGTAGAGTGGATGTAGGGAGTGGTGATAGGGAATGATGATTTGGGTGTGACATAGGTGGTTTTGATAGATGGGTGAGGGTTCGTATAGAGGAAGCACCTCGGGAGGGTGGTGGTGGTGGTGGTAAGGGTAGAGATTGGGAGGATATGGTAGTAATTTTGGAGGATATCATAGCTCGTTTAGGGGGACAAGAAGGCTGAATTAATGGTTGAGAGAGATGGGATGAGTGAAAAACTCATTACGGTGCAATAGTAGATCTTATTAGACTATAGCTAACCATTATCGATATGGTAGGAGAGAGATTCCTTACTGAAAGACCTTTGGAGAATGTGGGTACTTTTTTTGGGGGCTGAGCTATAGGTAGCAAGAGATTAGATTAGTAGTCAAATGGGGCCACCTGGTAGTGTGGGTTTGGTGGACTACCAATTATTATGTGAGGATATTAGGTATTATGAGGAGATATTATAGATAGGTTTCGGATGAACCTCGTTATGTAGTGTATCAGACACAGAGACATGAGGCATTATTAAGTAGTGTTCTGAGTGTTGGTCAAGTGTCGAGAGTACCTAGATAGAGGAAAGATGGGGGTCTTTGTGGTGATTAGGGTAGTATCACCCAAGGGAGTATATCTGGTTGTCATACATTTAGTTCACTTAGTAGATATACACATGATTTTGGGGCTCTTTTGAAGCCATTTTTGTATAAAATTTCAATGAGTTGTATATATATATGAATATGATGATGATTTTGGATTCATGTGTTATTGATTTATTTTTTGTGATGTTATATATGAGTTTGTGATGAGATTTTGAGATGTTGGATAGATTAGATGTATTGGTATTGATATTAGATGTGTAAATGTTGATTTGATGTTAAATGTTTGATGTGATGTGACTTAAATGTGGTGATCTTGATGTATGTTTCAAGATGTATTTTATCATGGTTAATAATAAATGTGAAATGTTTTCTTTCAAACTGTATTTGATATATGTAATCTAGTGGTAAATTTAAAAATGACAATGCACCTGAGGCGTTATAACAAATGTTAACATATCAATAAGAATAATTATTCATGTGTAGGATCATGGATATAGATGGAGATGAGATTATATACCTTCTTATAACATGGTAAGGGCTCATATGTAGTTTTTATGGGGGTAGTAGGGTTTCCTTTGATGGTTTGTATGCTTATGCCCCAGCTATATTTTTATTGTGCAAACTAATCAATGAGGGAAGTTTTCTTTTGATGGGAAAGATGATCAATACGGGAATATTTCCTAGGATGCTTTTGATTATTTTTATTTTGAATGAAGGTTGATCAATGTAGGAAGCCTTTTTGTAATGATTATGAGTAGCCATCCTTTGAGGGAGTGGTTTACAATTTTTAATTTTGATTGTAGATATTCTTTTAGCAGGATCGGTCTATGTTTTTATTATTGGTATTTGTCCTTTGAGAGATCAGTTTGTATTTTGATAGTATGATTAATAGATTTCCTTCAAGGGACTAAGTCTATGTTTTTTTATAATGTGCATCCATATGTATATTTTTACTTTTATTTGAGCGAGGACATGCCTAGTAGACCATTTGGGGAGGGGAAAATACGTGTGTACAAACTACACATGTGTGTACCCTAGCATATTTTTAGTTGGTAGATAAGGGAAGATAGGAGTAATTATTGTGGGGTTCCTACTTATGAAGAGGAACTTGTCCATGTGGAAAATGTGATGAACAGAGTTGTGGTTCTCATCTTTAAGGTTGTAGATATAGGATACTAATGGAGGACCACATAATTCCAAATCATTACGATGGTAAATGATAGGTTGGTGGTGGAATGAGATATTTTATGTGACTAATGTCATGAAAGTAGATGTGTTAATAATATAAATGCCATAAGTGAAAGGCATTTAGAGGTTCCTTTTAGGTTTACCATCGAGGGAGGCTAAATGATAGGCTCCTAACCCATACTTATGAGTGATGACATATGGACCAATCCAGTTAGGGGAAAAATTCCACGTTTACTCCTTTCTAGAGTAGTGACATTTTGATTCTCTTTAAGGACAAGATCATAAATATTAAAATTCAATATTTGACATGTTTTATATAATCTTTTGATGCATTCTTGATAGACATGATGATGTTCAAGGGATGTTAGGTGGTGTTTGTCTAACAATTCAAGTTATGTTAAGCACTCTTGATGATAATCCTCATTAGAGATGAAATATCTGAGGGACACGTGAGAGATGGAATTTGAACTTCAAGGGGTAGAACCACCCTGGAGCCATAGACTAAAGAGAATGGTGTAGCACCTGTAGGAGTATGGATTTTAGTCGATAATGCCATAGAGAACAAAAAAATTGGAGATGTCAATTCCTTCTTGTTTGATCAACAATTTTCATGAGTATTTTATTAAGTGTTTTGTTAGAGGATCCTTCCTAACCATTTTATTCTAGATAGTAAGAAGATGACAAACTCATATTGATGTTATAGGTGTCACAAAGCTTTTGAATATTTTGGTTTTTGAAATACTTTCCATTATCCGTGATAATTTTGTGAGGAATGCCAATGTGACATATAATGTGATGGTGGATGAAGTCGACAATCTTATTAGCTTTAGTAGAAATGAAAGGAATAGCTTCCACCCATTTTGTAAATTATTTGGCAGTGGTAATGATAGATTTATGGCATTGTGATGAATGATGGTTGATGAGCCCAATGAGGTCAAGTCCCCATTGTGAAAAGGGCCATAAATATTGAGATGGTTGTACGGCCTTACTTAGGATGTGAGTGAGGTTGGAGTGTTGTTAACATTTATCACATTTATTGATGTATTCACACAACAACCTTGATTAAGGGTGGACCAATAATAGCCCATCGTAGGACATGTTTAGAAACAACTAAACAACTGAAATGTCACCACATATGTCATCATGGAATTCTTGGATAGATTTAGTGGATTCATGAGATTTGAGGCATCAAAGTAAGAGACCATCAAACCAACATTTGTAAACGATGTCACCTTTGATGGAATGGATGTTAGTGCATTATAGAAAATATATTTTATCATTTTTATAAAGATCATAGGGAACTTTAGATTGAGAAAGATAGTCATATATTTGAGTGTACTAAAGTTCTATTTGATTGTCTTTGATAAGATTAATATATGGGAGTTCGTTGGTATCATATGGTTGATCAAGTTTATGCACAACAACGAAAAACTTAGAATCTTTAGTTGATAAGGGGATAAGTGATGCAAGAGAAGTTAAGGTGTCTACAAATTTTTGGATGAATGGGGAACTTTTTAGATTTATATGATCGAAGGATTTCTAAGAGGAATTCAATAATGTTTTTATATTTTTGTAAATTTCATACTTACATTAATAAATTACTTTGATTTATTGATAATAAGTTGAGATTATCCATAGATGTCAAGGATTTGAACACCAAGCATAAGGAAATTTGGATACCCATGATGAGGGCTTCATATTCAGCCATGTTGTTGGTGCATTTGAAATTTAGTTTAAAGGATAGAGGGATATGAGTCCCCTAAGGAGGTATAATGATGATATGATGCCTCCCCCTGCCGACATTTAGAACCGTCGAAGAAGAGTGTCATTTTAAGGGGAGTATATTCTTGATCGATGGTGTTGATGGATTTTCTTCAGGAAATTGTTCATGAGGTAGTTGATTATTAGAAAGGGGAGCTTCTACGAGTTCTTTGGTGATGGCTTTCCCTTGATAGATTTATATGACATGAATTCTAGGTCAAATTTAGTCATAAGCATGAGCCATCGAGTGATACAATCATTATGATATGGTTTAGAATGCATAGCTTTGAGAGGATTAAAACTAGTGACGACATAAGTCTTATGATTAAGGAGATAGTGGTGAAGCTTAAAAGTTGCAAAGTATAAAGCACAACACAACTTCTCTACTTTGGTGTAATGAGTTTCATATTCATGAAGAGTGCGGCTTATGTAATAGATGGCTTGCTCTCTACCTTGTTCATCTTGATGTGTTAGCATAGCACCCAAGGCATGTTGGTTGGTAGAAATATAAAGATGAAATGGATCCCTTTTGCGTGGAGGTGTGGGTATGGGTGGTGATAGGAGATATTTTTAAGGTCCTCAAAGGACCTTTAATAGTTGTGATCCCATTTACAATGGACATCCTTTCAAAGGAGATGATGAAAAGGTTAACATCGATCTGAAAGTTGAGAGATAAAGTGGTGGACTATGTGGAGTATGCCTTAGAGACTACGAATTTTTTTATATTAGAAGGATGAGGCATATCAATGATGGATTTTATTTTGGTAGGATATAATTTAACTCCCCTGATAGATATGATAAACCCTAAAATCTTTCCGATGAGAACACCAAATACACATTTATCAGGGTTAAGGTAAAGAAATTATTGAATAAGGTGGGAAAAATGATGTTTAGGAAAAGATGGTATTTTTGGTGTTTGGATTTTCCTAGGAGATCATCAACATAATCTATACAATTTTATGGATGAGGTAATGGAAGATATAAGTTATAGATCATTGATAAGTGGCCCATGCATTCTTCATTCTGAAGGGCATGACTCTTTAGCAAAAGGTCCCCAAGGGGTAATGAAAGATGTCTTATTTTGGTATTATGGTGTGATGAGGATTTGATTATAGCCAAAAAAACATCCATGAGAAAAATATTTGCATGTCATGTCATGAGGTTGACAAGATGATCAATGTTAGGATGAGGGGAGTCAACTTTAGGACAAGTGAGATTGAGATCTCGAGAGGTATGTATAGATACGTAACTTTCTAGAGGATTTGGTTATGGGTAGTATGAAATTAGTAGAGATAATCCATTGTAGCTCTTCTTTTGATGAGGAGGGTATATAAGGGTGTATTCTACGTATTTTTTTGTTTGATGAGGCTTAGTGTTAGGGATCATGATAATGTTTTGGACAATGATATTAGGATCAATACCGAAATTTCACCATATGACCATGTGAAGGCATGATTGTGCTTGGATAAGAAGGTGGTAGATTCTTTTAATTCTTGTGAATATAAAGACTAATTAACTTCAACTATATGAGCTTCTTGCAAAGTCCCTATGTTAACGTCGATAGTGCATTCATTAAGAAGTGTAGATGTGTCAAGTGGTAGATATTTTTGTATATAGTGGTCTTCATCCCCCATATAGGATAGAATTTATTCATCATCTTTGCATTGAAGACTTTTGATGGTATGGGAGTCTTCCTCTACCATTTCTAGTAATATAAGTAGAAGGTTCTTAGCATTGTCATTAGTTTGATAAGTGATCATTCCTAAGGTGATCATATTGATAAAAATAGAGTTTGGTGGGATGGATATAGTGTCATGTGTGTCCATGGAGTCATCAGGAACAGATGAAGATGATGTCTTTATTTCTACTATGGATTTGGATGTGATGATTACATAAGTATTTGAGGAAGGTTTCTTGAAACATAATCTGAATTTCTCATGAGGCTTGCGAAACTGGTCAAATACCAAGTCATGTATGGCTTATTCGTAACATCCTTCAAATGTGATGGTTACGAGAGATATCTAAGGAATTTTTTCAAAACCTAATCTAAATCTCTAATGAGGCTTGCGAGACTAGTCAAATACCAAGTCATGTATTCCTTGTTCATAACATCCTAAACCAAAACCTTTCTAGGCACAATGATGAAGATATATTTATGTGAAGTATTGATTTATTAAAAATGAGAAGTCAGATATCAAGGGTTTAGCATGGTATTATTTTTTGTGATGCGAGGAAGGACAATCAATCCCTCTATAGATGAGGTTGGTTCTCATATAAGGAGGACCAAAGGGAATGATATCTCATACATTTGGTTCATACATATGTTATTTTTAGGTTTCCCATATGTTTTTGGTGTAGGGAGTGAGTTGAGAGCTAGAAGGTGGTACTCCCCAATAAGATACATTGCATAACATCCTAAAAGGAACTTTCATCGGTAATTTAGATGAGGGGATGGAAGAGCTAGTAGAATCCTCATTAGAGGAGCCCTGTAATTATCTTGGGAATGAGCACATCATTAGGTCGATAGGTCATATGACATGATTTGAAAGGATTTAGATCAGTGGAAACAGTAAAGGCTTTACCTTTGTGTTTGTATTTAAGAAAATGGTGTAATTTTGATGGGATACACAGTGCATGACATCTATCCAAGGTTATCTTAACAACATTTTCTACTAGAACTCTCCTTCGACAAAATATAAGAGTTTATTAAGGATTTTAATGCCTACCTTGATGGGTAAAATGGTTGTGCCTAATGTAGGGGTAATGGTGCCATTAAAGGTGCGCAACACAACAAGTGATCGGGCTACAATGGTATTTGGTAATTGAAGTTGTTTGAAGGTGTGTGAATATATGACATTAATGTTAGTGTAATTATCAATCATAACCATATTAATGATAATGTCATTGATATAGGTGGTGAAAAAGAGTGGAAGTTCATGGTATTCATGTTGTAAGGAAGGAATATTAGAGTCGTTGAAGGCAATAGTGATAATCATATTAAGAGTTCCAACGAGGTTGAAAATGGTTGAGAATCATTTGATGGTACTAAGATGGATTGAAGAGCCTTAATCATTACTTGTTGGTGTTGTGAAGTGGTCTAAACAAGGTCGTAGAGAGACATTTCACGAGAGCTTGGTGGAGTTGTTTGATGATTTGTGTTTTTATAGATGTGGTAGATTGGATGTGTCCAGTAGCAAGGATATATCCTTAGCCTTGTAAGATGGTGGATTAGATGATTCAGGAGCAAGAAAGATAGAGACTTTGGGCCTATTTTGATTTGATGCCTTAGGGTCTTGTGCATGGGTTCTTGTAGTTATATAGAAAACATCAATCTGATGGAGTGGGGTTTTACTAGAGGAAGCCGCACTCTTATTGGATGTGGATGTTGTGTTGGATGATGGTTTAGAAGGATCGGTTTTAAGGTTTTTATGAGTTGATTTGATTTGATTGTTAGGCTTTATTATTTTTGGGGTGTTTGGATGTATGGGAAGAATCCCTTTGTTATCAAGGCTTTGGATCGTGGCATGGAGGGATTTACAATCCTTAGTAGAGTACCCGATTTTTGATGGTATGCACAAAAAGCTTCAAAATTATACCAAGAGGGTTTCTACCCTTGGGGGCTAGATGACTTAATAGGAGGTAATGTATGATGGATAGTTGGATTAGATTTTTGAGGGTTCTAGTATAGTACCTTGTCATGGCTATCCGAGATGATAGTGAAGACAAAGGGATCTGTATATTGTTTGATAATTCATAGGTTTGGGATGATGGGGTCATTTTCTATGCGACACGTTTAGGTTTTGGTCTAGGAACAATTGTAAAAATGATTCCATAATAGTGAATGTGAATTTAGATGAGGGATATATTGTATATTATGTGATAATGGCATTTGATGATTACGTGGTGCATTTTCTATTTTTTCGGGATGAAATGTTTATGGATTATGTGATGGTTTTGTTAATATTTTTGATGTGATGTCAAGTGATGTAGTCTTAAAAGAATATTTTTAATATTTAATTGATAGGTTTCTTTTCTAGATATTTGAAGATATAATAGATGTTTCTAAAGAGGATGTGTTAGATGTAGCAAGACTCATGATTTTGGTAGTGGAAATGCTAGTAGATTCGAGATGATTGGTGGTGTTTCTATAGTAGAGAACACTAGTTGTTGAAGGAATGAGTGAGAGATATTTGACTGTGTTAATATTATGGTGAGAGTTGAAAACATTAGATTGGGGTCATAGGCGGGGATGATTAGGAAAATGTTATTTAAAAACATCCAAGTTTTGAATAGGAGGCACATTCATATTATCAAGATGCAATTCATCTCGGTCAATAAGATCTTGAAGGATGTTTCTAAATGAATGACACATTTTAACATCTTTGCCTCAAATCTGGTGGTATTTACAATAGTCATTGTCTTGACACCATGAGGGTTTAGACGTAGATGTCTCGATAGGTTGGATATGGGGAAACTTGATCATGCACATGGTTAGAATCTTTCGAAACCACATTGTAAAATTTTATAATGGGTGTGTACATACGTTGAGGTTGGGTTTGTTCATATTCTAAATGACCTTTGGATGTGGAATTTATAATGACCATGTTTTTTGAGCCTTTGGATTTATTACTAGAATAATTCTTAAATGAAGACTCGGGTTTGGGTTTCATTTATTGGAGTTTGACTTTACTGTCTTTAAGGGCACAAAGTTATAATTTTTGGTCCATGGTAAAGGCTTCATCAAATGTTTGGAAGGACTAGATCTGTAGAGTTGACGATATATGCTTATCATAAAATTGAGAAAATAACTCGATCACTCAATTTTTGGGAGAGACAAGGTTATTTGATTGATGATCTCTCACCAATAGATGATGAAATCTGCAAAGAATCATCTTTTAACTATTTAATATCATAAACATAACTAATAGAAATCTTAAGGGTGATATTGATGGGAAAATGCTCGATAACAACTAGGAGAGTTGTGTAAAAGATAAGAGTGAAGGTTATGGGATGTTGTTATACCGGTCAAGTGTGGGGCCTATTTAGGACATAATGACTGGCCCTTAACATGAGATCCTAGTTGTGGGTAATGAGATAGAATGTATGGTGAAAATATCTAATGTGTTGTTGTGGGTCCTCATTACTACATAACTTAATAAACTTTGGAGCTCCCAATGTGAGGGATAGGATTTGAAGGGTAATGATGGATGAATGGGTTCATTGGAGATTTGTTCATATGATAAGGTAGTTTTAGGACCCATAGTGGCAGCTTCAATACTTGAAATTTTATTTATAATTTCTTGTAAGGGGTCATTTTGTGATGGTTGTTGAAGGTTTGAAGATGACGAGCTAGGTTGATTATAGATATGTGGGTTTGATTATTGGTATAGATGATATGGTAACGAGACATTATGATGAAGAGGAGTACTCATGGGAATGTTGTAGGATGTTCAGGGATCATAGGTTATGATGGTTGAATGTGATGAAAAGGAATGGGGATGGAAGTGATGATAATGTGTTGAGATGAATGTCGTATATATTGAGACATAATAGAGGTGTTGATAAGAGGTCGGGATGGTTGTGGTATGTATTGAGAAGGAATGGAGCTATACTTGTGAGATGGGGGTAGTAGATTCATACTATGAGAAAGGGTAAGTGCTAGCGATGGAACTAGTATTAATGATGGGTATATATGTGGGGATATACATGACTAGATTATGGATTGAGGATGTAGGTTGTGATTTAATAAGAGGGGTCGTATTAAGAGGAATAGCAACCGGGCTCATAAGAGGTGGAAGAGGAGAACTAGAGGCTGTGGGAATTTATATGAAAGGAGATGTTATAGTGTTGGTTTGTGAATATGATGGTCTCAATGAAGGATCGATGATGGGGATGGTTTTGGTTGGATGTGTCTTGTGACAAGATAATGTTAAGATTGAAAGTGGAGATGGAAGTTGAAGAAGCAATGATTGATCTCCCCGATTCACCAACAGCAGAGTAGGGATGGATTTTTTGGATAACATGCTCATGATTGGGATCAATGAGTTAGGAATGGTCGAAGGTGATAGTAGTAATGAAATTGTGTTGTATGGGTTCTAGTTATTGGAGGAATACACCTTGAGAAGAAAGGTAAGCATTAAGGGCCACCGAGGTTAGAATCTAGAATAAATATAAATACTAGATCACCATTGTTAAAAAACAATGGGATATGTGGATCTAGAATCTCTAATGTGGCTGACTAGGTACTAGGAGAATGTGGAGGTTCTGGATTATCATCTAAACATTGTAATAATTGATTCATCATGTTTGGGATATCTTGAAGGTGAGACTCGATAGAGTCTAGAGCTTTGTTGAAAATGGCTTGACATATAATTATGTTTTCAAAGACATGATTTTTGTCTGGTTAAAACCATGAACTAATCAAACAATCAATGAAGAAAAAATAAAAAATGGTTATTTAAAACAACTAAAGATAGATCACATAAATATTTTTATTATTTTTATTAATTCAAGAAAAAGTGTGAACTAAAAAAAGCGAAAGGATATTGAGAAAAGGTTTCCTACTAACTGGTTTTAGGTAAGTTTAAGGTTGGAGTCCTCAATATACTTGATGGTAAATGAGGCCTAGATCTATGTTTGTTTTGGTATGAGGCGTGGTAATGTGACCCCCCTCACTTCACGATCGACATCGATAAGGGTTTCATGCTTAGCTAATATACCGCCATCCATTGTTTATACTTGGCTAGAAAACCGAGTCAACTTATCCTCTTAGTGATGAAATCCAAGTAGGTCCACCTGGGAAGGATTGTTTAAACTTGAATTTTATGTAATATTAGATTTGGTTTTTTTGTGAAGGAGTTTCATGAATGTAATTATTTAAACTCCTAATTAGACTAGATGAGAAAGAAGAAGAGTTGAGACCCAACATGAAATTTTTAGTTTGATGAGAACAAGTAGAAAAATTCAATGTTGAAAGGAAAAATGGAAGGAAAGGATGTACCTATAATTTTTATTATTATTCCCTTTTAAGCTTGTTTTACGGAAAAGTAACAATGCAGCACTCAAGTGAAAGGTTAGATGATATGACAAGAAAAGAAACAAAATATATTATCTAAATCAAAAATGGACAAAAGGGTCCCACCAAAGCGTCTTTAGGATGATTATGGATATTTTTAGTTAGTTGTTATAGTGACGAAATACCAAAAACTCAAATAAAAAGGGTTTACTGATACCTGTGCCGACAAACGCAATGTCGAGGATGAATAAATATGCTAACAATTTAAGAGGCTCCTCATTTCTCTAAGTGAGAAGACATGTATATAAGAGATAGCTAAACAGAAAAATATTAGATAATGATTGGACAAGTTTCTCGGCAAAGGGCAATCCCTAGAATCTAAAGGGATTCCTTGAAGGGTGTCAACTTGTTTGATATAATTAAGTGATATAATATGATAAGATAAATGAAAATGATTTAAAAATCAAAAGGGATAGGAAGTTCTTGCTCTGCATGGAAGGCATCCCAGGAAATGGCTACAGTGAGCTCTAAGTCTTGGAAGTAATCAAACCAGAATTGTTTCAGAGCTTCACATTCTTCCTATATGAATTCTAGTTGATCCTCAATTTCTTTGACTTCCGTTGTGAGGGCAATAGCACAAAACTACGTTCATGTTTGATATCAAACCTGTTCCCAAAAAAATGGCTATTGGACGATCGATCGAACATCGTATATGTTGGTGATAGGATATGATGGACTTGGGAACAGTCATTTACAAATAATACATCCGCAAGATGACAATTTAGATCAAAATATGTTGATAAAAGTAGCACAAATGCATGATATCAAATAAAAGGGACAAATTGACAATGATCATTAGCAATCCTTAGGGATCGTGGGAAATCACACGAGAATCACAAGTGATTACAGCAATTATTGGTGACCAGCGTGAAAAGTTGATATTTTGATAGAATGTTAAACCAATAGAGAATCAAGACTATAATGATCGATTTGGATTTGTATCGACGTGTGAATAAAGTAGAATCAAAAAGGGATGGAGAGGTTACCATGGATGTGAAAAAGGATTAGTAATATTGTAAGTACTTACAGGAGTTTGTGGATATTTTGATGGCTTGATGGGTGTGTTGAGGACGTATGTGTGCTTGTAGTAGGTCGTCTAGCTTCCTACCACAACTATGAGATATTTATTGTAATGATTATGGATCCCCAAAATAGGAGCCTTGAGGTCCTATTCGTAATCTCTAGTGATCGAGTTAAGATCATCGGTGATCCAGAAAACTCGGGAAAATAGTTTGAATGTGGTTTGAACCACCTCCAAGTTTCTATTTCTCGGGTGGTGATGAGAGGTAAATTATTTTGGGATGTTAAGAAGTTGGGTAATTCATGTAAAAAATGATCTTAAATGGGTTAGGGGTAGTTAAGGAGGTTTTAGGGAGGTTAAGGTAAGTAAGAAAGGTTTATGGGGGTAGAAATGTGATTTTACAAGGGTGAGGGTAGTGACTTAGGTTTAAGTTTTAATAATTTAATGTGTGTGTGCAGAGTGTAGGTGGAATACTTAAGGGAAAACCTAGTGTCTATACTAATATTCTTGAAACTACTATTGTTTATTCTCTTATCACTACATTTATTTTCCATATATCTATGGGATCATATTATATCCCTCATCAACCTTTTATAATGTATATTATTATGTCTACTACTATTCATGCATCTCTTATGGACACCAAGAGGTCTTCCAAATTTTCTTACGCTACACATGCCCTTGAGTATCTTGTCTACGATTTACAAAATCAAGTTTTATAATTACAAAAAGGTGCATATATGCCTTATAATGTTATGGATTTTACTCAATTACTTCATAACCCACATGCGCATATAAGGTGGTATCTCATCCTTTACCCCTAAGGTTTGTGTTACCTAAGATTCCTATCTATAAGGGTAAAAGTGATCCCCAAGAAACATTTTTCTCCTTTCAAACCACTTTCTTATACTATGCTTATAATTATCTACTTCTTAGTAATATTTTCTTTAGGAATTTAAAATATTATGCCTTGCAATGGTTCTATGATCCACCTACTAATTGGACAACGGATTTAAATCCATCGGATGATAAATTTCTTGCACATATTTCTATCATATTGGTGATATTATTTCATATGATCAAATGGATAAGATGTAGCAAGGATCTAATGAACCAATCGGTGACTATGTGTTGCATTATAAGATGATGATTACTAAGATGAACAATATACTTGTTGACAATGAGCTTCAAGATTGATTTATTCAAAATCTTCTATCTCCTTTGTAGGAATCAATTATGTTTGATTTTTATTTATTTATTTAGGAGTTATGTTACACTTTAAATGAATTATAGGCCAAGATCCTTACATTAAACAAACTTAAGTATGCATATATCACTCTTAATACTTATACATATAAATTTTAATTAAAATCTTATTATAAAGGAAAACATAATGATAAAAATACTAATGTTAAAGTTACTATCAACTTTCTATCTAAACCTACAAATATTCAAGTTATTCCTCAAAGTAAAATCGCATGGTTGGTATCCTAACCACAAGTGTTCTAAAAAAATTCAAAGTTGAATATCTCCTTTTTCCCATTAATGTTGATACAAGAAAGACTTGAGGTAATACTTTTGATTCTAATTCCTATTGTGACTTACATAGATGTATTGGAAAATCTCCTAATAAATGTTGCAAGCTTCATCATTCTATACAATATATCATTGATGTTAATGAAATTAAATTTGACTCTCCTCTTGAGAATATTAGGCCTCCTATAAATAAAATTGTTAAGCTCAAGATATTTAGTGATACACTTCCTAATCATCAAAATTTTGAATCTAAGAGAACTTTAAAGATTCATTATAATTATAAGGATCATCCTCCTCTAGATGTATTTGATCACCCACTTGATTGTCTAATTATTAAAATTACCTCTGTTATGCCTCTTATGCCCATTATTAGATTTGATGATGTTGATATTATTTATGATTATGTTTCTCATGAAATTTATATTAGATCCCTTTTTGGGCTAATTATTACCCTATTGGTGAAATAAGTTTTTTTGTGGAAAATTTTGTGTTTCCAACAACGCTCAAAGGGCTACACCCCTCCTTGTGTATGGGAAAGATCCCATTATTGAATGTGAAACTATCATAATTCTATATAATGTTTTAGAGGTGGTCGGAGGTCAAGGAACACATGGGAAAACTGAATTGAACCTATGGAAAAGTTATTATACAGGTACAAGAGGAGGAATTTTTAGTGATAAGGAGTGAAGGAGAGAAATTAGGAAAGGGAAGTGTTTCACTCGGAATGTTTCGTTCCTTTTAGAAATAGATAAGGGTTGGGGCTAGGAGGAATACCTATAGAATGTCGAGATGATGTGCGCGTATTGTAGAGAAAGATCAGGCTGACTGCGAAGAACTCCTTTTTGTCTTGGAAGGACTACCTGCAAATAAGAACACAAGACCACAAGATTTTAATTAGACAATAAATGAGGAAATTGCCTTGGGCCCAGGAAATATAAAACTTCCTTTCGAAGGTGGTCAGTTCCCCTGCTAATATGAATTAACACAAAAGACTATAAGATATCAATTGAATTGCTTTGTTGAACTGGGTAGGGAAAAGGTTGGTTATTGGTTATAGTCAGTATAACCGATGCCGGTTACTGATAACCGATGGCGGTTACTGATGACCGATATCGGTAGAGTCTAGGATCTGAAGGTTAGTTGTTTTGTGGGGTGGTGGTGTTATTTGGTAGTTGTGTTATTTGTAGGGCTGTATATAGGTGATATTAGGAAATAGGGTGATGAGAGGTAGATGAATGACAGTTAGATGCAATGACACGTTGGGTAGTGGATCCAAGAATGGATTTGTGGGGACTTATGATTCAAAAATTCGAAGAAATGTTATTAAAGAGGACATGCAAGATGTAACTTACTGATTATTCACGGAGATGCAGGTCCAAGAGCTCTGATGGCAAAGGCAGAACTGAGGTAGGATGGTCTGGCACACAGCAGATCAAATCAACTGAGTATCACAGGGCTCTGGTATCCAGTTGCAGTCCTTGGCTTATTCTCCTTGTCTCTTCACTTGTCTCTGCTCAGTCAAGTAAAGATCGGGTTCTCTTGATCGCTCCTGATGCTCTTTTTTTTTTTTATTCAAAGAATCCTTTCCTCTGATCCAAAAATGAAATTCCGGTCCTTTGTTTTTGGTTTGGGGAGCCCATTTACAGGGAACCGATGACGGTTACGTAACCGACGGCGGTCGAGTAGGAACCGGCATCGATAAGGAAAAAGTAGGCTATTTTTAGTAAAATAGCCCACCTTCCCTGCTTTTCTCCCGAGAGATTAGTTGCGGGCTTGGTCAAGTGACTAGAAGGTCGGTTTTAGGTGCGAGAAAGGGGTCCTTAGTCATGGGTGTAGGTGTAGACCAAGTTTTAGGTTTTAATTAGGTTAGTTTAGGATTAGGGCTAGGTCATGATGAGGTGGCAAAATGAGGTGGCAGGTGAGGTGATGGGGATTTATCAATTACAAGGTAATTAATAAATAATTGTGTAAGGTTTAGGTAATGAGGTTAGGTTGCGAAATGGGATGCGGGTCACAAGAGGGTCGTAAGACACGAATTTGGTGTCTATAGGAAGGTTCTTGTTGTGAGTAGGTGATTGCTTGAGTTCACACCCAATAACCGAGTAGTTCAACATTCAATTAGACAAAATCAACAATGAATCATCTAGCGAGAATAAAAACCAGAGACATAATTCTTTAGGTTCATCTATCAAGGAAACCAAGTTACTTCTTAATCACCATACTTGCAAAGTTGCAAAGAAAGAGAGTAGAGGAAAACATGAGTAAAGGAAGTGGAAAAATTTAGCTTTTATTTCTTGTGTTGTTGATACAAAGCTCATAATCTAAACCATAATCCAAAATTGCTACAAAGTATAATTTCTCAAAAATCTAGGATCCTTTGGAATGGAGAAGCCATCCCAATTTATAGCCTTGTGAATTTCCTCCTCATCTACCCCACATGACTCTTTGTGTTCCTATTCCCTTTATGACCTTTCATTTTCCTTAGAAGAGACAAATTAAGTACCTCTCTTATAATTTTGAGAGAGTACTTTTACAATTTTTAAATATTGTCACTTAAGTAAATAGGAAAAATACCATGATTGCATGTAAAAAGAATTAGAAGAAAGGGAGAGAAGAGGAGAAGGGAAGGGGATTAACTGATCTATTAAAGAAGCTCCTTCTAATGTAGAACTTTCTGATTTGAGGCATGATGATCTCACTTTCCTCGTCCTTGAAGATACCTTGATACCTGGTGAGTGGTTAGAAACATTTTTTTGAGATCTTATGATGTGATATGAGATGAACAAGGGTATTACTCATGATGATGCATTCTTTTCATTCATGATGCACAAACCTCTTGATGCTTACATTCCTTCCCCACACACCGCACCTTTGGAACATTGCAAACTTTGTCTTTACTAATATGTGAGATGTGATCTCGAGTAAAGAAGAAAGATGAGATCTTTCCTAACTCAATTATCTTTAATAGATCAATAAAATCACTGATCTCATTTGGCTCATCTCAACCAACTCAACTAGCTCACCCCAACCAGCTCAGTCACCTAACTCACCTGGCAAGATGGTGATTTTTTCCCCTGATAATCTTGGATTTCAATGAAGCCTCAAGTGCGAGATCACTTATCCGGTGTTCTTATCTTATTAGTACCTCTAATTTTATCATAACACAATATTTTTACCCTTATAGGAAAGGATGAGCTCTTGACTAGCTCACTCGACTCACCCAACTCACCTAGCTCTCCCAGCTCACCGAGCTCAAATCAACCAGCTCACCAAGCTCAACTCAACTTGAGATGCTTCAAGGTTCCTGTGAAGAGTGAGTTTCCTAATTTTAGTTATGAAACAACCTTATAACTTTTGAGGATGCCAAAAATCAGAAAGATGAGTGAAACTAGAGTCGGTTGTAACTTTCTGCCTCCAAAACAAAGACTTTCTAGTTTTGGCACGTAGGACCACTCCTGCCTTATTTTGGGACATATCATCTATTTTTATAAAAATAACCTTTTCATCATTCTGGTACATTACATTATCCTCCATTTATGATTCCTTTCTATTACTAACAAGTTTCTATTTTTAGAAATTTCTTTTTTGCTTTTTACTTTTTTTGGCAAAATTGTTAATTTTGCCTTGCCATCCATTTTACATTGTTTTTTATTGTTCTGAGTGACTAGAACTTGAAATTTTAGGTACTTACTATTTTTATAAACTATAAAAAAATTACCACAGTTTATATCATAAACATATTTTTTAGATTTAGCTCCTCGTTACGATCTTATGCTCCAAATTTCATTGTGTTCCGCCCACTGGAACTCTTGGAAATTAAAAATCATTTTTAAGAGGTAGGGATTGCAGGTATTAAGCTATAATTGAATCCATTAATGGATTAAATGAGCTTAATTTATCACATATATGCTTTGAAGAAGAAAAATCAACTCAAACCCTTGTTACGATCAGTTTCCTGGTTCACTGGCAATGAGAAAATTTTCAATCTTACATTTGTGGATACTCCTGGATTGATTTGATCATAAAAATGGAAGATATTTTAGTATTTAAATGCTTCATGGATTCAAAAATGGAGCTTGGATCGAACCAAGTGAGAAAACACTTCAGTAGTTAGTTGTTTTGAGTTTGCAAGTTACCCGATAGTCAAATTTTCTCACAAAGTAGAAGCAGCAGATTAGGGCATCATTTAGGGTTTTTAAGCTTGGGTGAGGAGAACATATTTATGTGCCCTATATAACCTTAGGAATTGTGGATAAAAGGGAAATGAAAATTTTCCCTCACCAAATTAATTCAGGTGTCAATCAGAGGTGCAGTGTGAGGGAGATGGATAAATTGCCTCGGCATCGATTTTGTCACGCAGTAGAAGCAACTCTTGTTTTTTAAAAATTAGGTTTTTATTATTTGGAATAGATAACACATTTATTTCCCCCTTTTAACTCTTCCTAAAGGTATAATGGGGACAAGAAAATTCACCCTCGTGTGGGCTTGACACTTTTCATTTCATGATTGCACAATACGGAAACTAGAAATAGGCCAGATAAGACCTCTTGAGTGTTATAAATTGCTCGTGTGGAGAACCAAGAGTAAAATCTTGAGGAGGGTAACATTTTTACCAATTTTCCCCTTAGGATAGGGATAATAGTGAAACAAAATCTGCCTCAACCTAGAGGTGACATGCGTCCTCAGCAAAATTGACTAAGCTGCGAGCATACCTACGAGAGAGAAACTTGACGATGATGTTGGCGAAGCTCCAGGAAGAATTTTTGATAAAACCTTATATTATTTTGACTCCCAAACTCCTTATAAATACAATGGTATGGTTCTAAAGTTCCATTCTTCCTAAAAAAACCCTAAAACTTCTCCTTTATTCTTTGGATAACATGGTGTGTCTGTAAGGTTTGAGTTTCCCTGAGAGATGATCATGTCTTGTGAAGTATTCCATGATTTCATCGTGTCAAGAAATATTCAAAATTTCCATTGATTATATGTTTGACTCCTAAATCCTTACAAATATACTAGAATCCTCTGTTGAATTTCAAATACCATTTTAGACTACAAGCTCCTTGCACCTTAGAAACCCGATGTTGCTCAACTTGTTCCTGAAACTTAAAATATTTCCTAAACTTTCCTAAATTAGTTACAACATGTTCATATCTCTTTAACATAGATATTGGATGATTTTAATCCTTTTGTTCCATCTTGGATGATGTGAACCAGTCTTGAGAAGGTCAAAATTGGCCTTTCCAGGCCCTCTTGAGAAACTAGTCGATTGAAGCATCACACCTGAATGATCTTATTGACCTTTTCACATCAATCCAAACAATTATACTTACTTTTTCATCATCTTAGAAGTTCCTATAAGATCAAAATGGACATGAAACAATTGAAAAAATGACCAAGGGAGGGTTTTGGGAGGACCCAAAAGAAAAAATTTCAATTTTGGCTTAGTTGTCACACTTGAAAGTTTTAAATTTTTATGCAACACATTTGTATAACAACATACCCATAGTTTCTTAAATAACATTATCTCTAAACATAATAAGTGCACTTTTAAATTCTTGTTTCGCTAGGATTTATTAATAAATATATGCACTTTGACACTAAAACGTATTTGGTAACATCATCCTCCCTCTTACTATGGTATATCATATGCCAATGACTACGGGAACTTGGGAGGAAAAGCTGTTAAGATACCATGTTTTGGTAATTCCTTATACAAGGCTTATAGACCTTACAAAACATAAATCTTGTTGGATTTAAAAATCTAGAAAGAGTTATAAAATTATAAAGGTATTCTTAGATACCTTATTCACTCAATTTTTAGGTTTAAACTCATTTATTTCATCTCCTAATTCGTTACCTCAATTTTACAATTGGCCCTCCCTAAGCCCTAACAGACCTAAATCATGGATTGTCATGAACAATACCCTTTTGGGGAAAATATTAGCAATAAAATCTTAAAAATATGTTAGAGTGGAATGTTTACGTGACTCCTTTGAAGTTTAAACTTTTGAAACCTAGAAAAAAGCCTTCAAATACTATTTTTCCTTAAACCCTAAATAGGGTTTACGAGACAACTGAATAGACTCAAAACCTTATAAAATGAAAGTTACTCAAACTCAAGCCCTAAAATTTGACCTGTAGGTCTTTCATGAGCCCCTCCACAATCTGGGGTAGTTAAATCATAAGAAATTTGTAAAAATATTCAAAAAAATTAGTAATCCTTACAGGTCAAGCGAGAAAAATAGAGTTCTTTGGTGCTTTCAAGAGAAAAGTAGAAGAAAAAACTATTTTACACTTTAATTATTCATTACATACTTGAAAATATAAATTATAGTATTCTTAAAATTTTCAATCAAAGCACACATTCATTCTCAAGGGTAAATATGCATTTCAATATGATTCTTATGAAGAAAACAATTTAAAAAGAGTCTTGTTTACAAGAATAGAGTTAAATTCTTGATTCCATTTGATTTATTTGTCAAACTCTTCATGCACATAGTTATTCGCTCCTAAAAATTACATGGAACTAACTCCTTGTTCGATCTCTCTTCCCTTTTCTCATACCCACTACGAATGTAACCATTTTTGGATATTTTTATGATATCACAACATAGGAAAAAGGTATCCTTTTTAAAATTTTAGATCACTTTTCCTAATTCCACCCTTATGAGTCACTTTAAAGCATGAAAATACCCCTATTTTACTCATCTTAACCATCTATACCTCTAACATTCACTTAACAAGCCAAAAATTTCTCATTTTCAAGTTTGAAAAATCAAATTTCACTTTAGGTGGGAAAATGAAGAACCTAGAAAATTTCAAAATCTAGAACACTTAGAAACCTAGAAAATCTTCCCAAGCCATATAAACACATTCCTGAGATGGTCCAAACCAAAAAAATTCTATCTTATATTGTTCAATTTGATGCTCCTGCATCAAATTCCCTAGCTTGAAAGAAACCATGAGCTCCTGCTCATGTGTCTGTATAATCGCTCCTTGAATTGATCAATGGCTCATTTGTATGTTCTTTTACTCTTCTCCTTAATTCCATTTAGATTTTCTTGTTCCATGTCCTCCTAGATCCCATGGTCTATATTTTACTCTTGCATTTTCTTCAAGGACTCTTCTTTTCTTTTTATTTTCAGTCTTCTCTTTCCTCATCTTCAAATCTTCTCTTGTTGTACCTACATAAACAACAAACACTAGAACAAATACAACTCTTTTTCAAGAGACTCTAGCTTTTCCTTATTTATTTAACACCCTTCCTTGGTGATCTCATCATTTTCCTTGCCTAGATGGACTACACACTATCCTTGACCAACCTCCCTTTGTTTGAATTCTTATTCTTATTTTTTCGTTCTCATAACCTTGGCAACTTGTTCTAGGTCAGTACCTAAACCTTCTTGTGAAAATATTCTATAATCTAGATCAATATTTACCAAAGAAGGTGTTATTTTCATAATTGTACCTTCACTCATCTCTCCTTGATCCATTACCTCCAAAAATCTTACAAAAGGACATCCATTTCCTCTATTTGAAACAGATCATTGTATCCTTGTCCTTCTTCATGTTATTAGGTTGAAGTGATAACACTCAACTAAACTTTGACTCTTTCATTATCCTTTTTCTTCTCCCACTCACAAGGTGAGTCTTTCTCCATGATTTCAAGGAATTCATCCAAATAATAATGCATATCAGTAAACAAACAAGTTATTTTAGGGACTGAAATGTTTACCTTGTTATTATTTAATGCATACTTCTCTTTTTCATCCTCTTGTACTGATACAACAACTTTTTTCACCTATCATTAAGACACTTGGACTGGATGTCTTCTCTTTTTCATCTTTCAGAGACACTAATGTATGAATTGTCACATTTTTATATAAGGTGTAAGTATAATCTCTTCCATTGTGCATAGTGTTCCTTTCATACTGACAATTCCTACCTAAGAGTACATGGCACACATCCATATGCATGATATCACAAAGTACTTCATCCATATATTATCCTATCTGAAACTCAACTATCCTCTACTTTGTCAAAAAAACATGATGACCTTTTTGAAGTCATGACACCTTGTAGTGTTGGATTATTAATCCACTTAAGGCCTAGTTTCTCAACCATCTCTAAGGAAACCAAATTATCTGTACTACCTCCATGTATAAAAACTTTACAACACTTACCTTGAGATTTTCAGATGGTCCTAAATAATGTTCTCCTTTGGGCTTGTTCCTTTTCCTTTGTTGGTTTGAGTAGGAATCTTTTAAATAGCAGTGAATCTCCTATTTTTGGTTCCTATATGTGTGATGTTGATCCCACACTCTCATCTTCATCATATTACACAATCTAATTTATTATTTATCTTACCCTATTGCCACTTTCTTGATATTTCTCTAGACATTCATATGATCTATTACCAATAAACTTATTGAACTTGAAACACCTACCTTGAAACTCTCGTCTTCCTCTTTCATGGTTACATCTTCCTCTTTAGTACCCACCTCTTATAGCACCTTGCTCTTGTGAACGGTTTGCTTATTTTGATTTTTTAGTTGTTCTCTACTTACTTGTTGTCCTTTACCTTTGAAATATTTACCTTTGTACTCTCTAGTATGCTATATTTTTTTCCTATTCAACATGTCTTCTCGCTTTCAATGCATATTGATAACATTCTTCTAAAGTTCTAGGACTCACCAAACTAATTTAATGTTGATTATTATATCTCATCCCATTCAAGTACCTGGCTATATCCTCTGCATATTCTTCAACATGCCTTGATCTGATTGTAAATTTATAGAACTCTTTTGTGTAGTCCTTAGCACTCGTTTCCTTTTGTTTCAGATTTTGAAGCTTCCTGTATAGGTTTGTTTAGTAATCACTAGGTAATAACTTATCCTTAAGATTTTCTACCATCTTGTCCCATGCCTTAATCCTTCTCTTACCTTGTATGTCCTTTCAATCTAGTACAAGTAAACTTCACGTTATGTTCCTCTGGTACATTCTCATACTCAAAATACTTATCCAATCAATGAGTTCTTCTCCATCAAGGCTACCTACATACCAAGGAATTTTCAACATTGGTTTTATTCCCTATCCTATGATCACTTTAAGCAACCTAACAATTTCACTCTCTTCGGGATCTTTTATCTCTCCATATGTTGTAGTTTCATGTGGCTCTTCTTCCCTGTCACTCACATCACTTGTCATGATTCCTCTTCTCTCGATTAGGGAAAAAATGAGAGATGTCACTTCCTTCTCTCTATATGGGGGAGAGATGGCCCTCTATAGAGAGATATGGCTGAGATATGACCCCCTCCCCCTCTCTATATCTCATGATCAGATCTAGGTGGATGTGCTTGCACGATCTATATAAAGAGTATAGGGCTTCCACTTATCTAGCTATTTGTCCCTGAAGAATAGTATAGGGATCGGGGTGACCCCCATCCCATTTTAGGGTATGTAGGATCCCTATCTAGTTCTCTTAGGGTGATCCCCTTTGTTTTTGATGGAGTAAGGAGAGGAAAATAATGTATGATAGTTGGCACAAAAAATTGAGTAGCTGATATTACTAAATAAGTTGCTTTAACATCTCGATGTCATTATGTTAATAAAAAATTTTAAGGGAATGTTAACTAATATGTATATCATATATTTAATCAATTTTGTCTCCCAATCCATAGTGCATATGGAATAAGAAATGACCCAAAGTTGGTTGTCAACACCATTCCATTCTAGTATTTTAGCCCTCATATAGAGATAGGGGTTCATTTGACCCAATCAGACAAACATATAGAGGGGGCGAGTTGACCCTCAATTCATTTCTCTTTATTTCTTGTGGACATGATTTTCAAACTGGACCTAATCTATCCCCATCGATCTAGATCTTTGAATTTAACACAAATCTCATGGAGAAGTGGTAAGATGGATGCATTTACTAGTGTTGGTGAGAGAGATGACTAATTCTCTACATAACATACTTGAATCCAAGAAAAGCATCTCATCTTACGGTCCATCTAGTCAAAGTGTCCATAGGGGAAGCACCCACTATCCTCTTTAGGGTAAGCATCCATCACCCCCATAAGAAACACCCATGGTAGATAGAATATAGTGACCTCCACTACTATTAATTTTGCATCAAAACTAACCCTCATCTTTCTCAACTCTTCGGGATGGCATATATAATTTTTATGCATCCTCTATCACCTCCTCTCACTACTCTTTTGGTCGGCATTATCACTCTTCACTCTTACCTCACTTCTTAATCTCTTTTTTGTATCGCCTACTCGATACCAAAAATTATTCCAAGAGCTAGAGGACCATGGGAGGAAAATTGTTATAATACCTGTTTTGGCAATTCCTTCTACTAGGCTTGTATCCCTTACAAAACATAAAGCTTTTGGTCTGAAAAATATAGAAAGGGTTATAAAATTCTAAAGGTATCCCCATATACTCTTTTTCAAGTTCCTTCTTCACATGAATTTTTAGGGTTTAACTCATTGATTTCATCTCCCAATTCACTACCTCCATTTTAAAATTATCCCTAACAGATTTGAATCATGGACTATCAAGAATAGTACCCTTTTGGAGAAAATCTCAATAGTAAAACCTTAAAAATATATTATAGGGGAATGTTTAGGTGATTAATTCCAAGTTTCAAGTCTTGAAACCAAGAACAAGCCCTTCAAATACTATTTTTCCTTAAACCTTAGATAGGGTTTCTAAACAAATTACTGAATAGAACCAAAAACTTTTAAAATGAAAGTTACTAAAAATAAAGCCCTAAAATTTTACTTGTAGGTCTATCATGGACCCCTCTATGATCATGGGTAGTTAAATCATAGGAAATTTGTAAAAATATTCAAAAAACTTAGTAATCCTTACCTAATCAAGCGAGAAAAATATAGTTATTTGGTGCTTTCAAGAGAAAAGTAGAAGAAAATAGAGATTTTACACTTCAATTCTTCATAATATACTTGAAATAATGTATATACAATCTCTTTCAAATGTCCAAATAAAGAACACATTAATTCTCAATGGAAAACATGCATTTTAATATGATTCTTATGAAGAAAATAATCTAAAAGCAGTCTTGCTTACAAGAATGAGAGTTAAATTCTTGATTCCATTTGATTTCTTCATCAAACTAATCATGCACGCAATTATTCCCTCCATAACAAAGTGCATAGAACTAACTCATTCTTTTGCTATCTCCTTACCTTTTCTCATATCCACTACAAATGTAATTTTTTGGGATACTTTTATGATATCACACCATAGAAAAAATATATTTTTCACATTTTTAGATAATTTTTCCTAATTACACCCTATTGAGTCACTTTAAATCATGACAAGACCCATATTTTACCCATCCTAACCATATAGACCTCTAAAATTCAATTAACAATCCAAAATTTTCTCATTTACAAGTTCAAAAATTAAATTTCACTTTAGGCAGGAAAATGATGAACCTAGAAAAATTCAAAATCTAGAAAACTTAGAAACCTATCAAAGCTTCCCAAGCCCTATGACCACATTCTTGAGATGGTCCAAACCAAAATTTTGCTATCCTATCTTGTTCAAGTTGATACTCCTACATCATCTTGGTTCATGTCATATGCTTCTAGGATTCCATTGGCTTCATATAATTAAGGATTTTCCTTCTGTTCTACAATAATGTGCTAAATATATCCATGACAATCAAGTTATTTCATTTAAGGGTATCTCATATGAGACTCATTTTCCGAACCCCTTTACTAATAAAAGCATCATTTCCTTCACCCATTCCTATTATTATTATTATTATTATTCATGATACATCTAGAGATATATCCTCGCATTCTTCCTCCCGATTCTCCTACTAAATGTAACAAATATCCTAAGAATATCTTACATCCTTGGTTTCATGTGATACATCTTACTCCTTGTGTGCACTTTGCAAGTTTGAGGTTCAATCCTTCCACAAGAATAGGGTTATCTCCTCACCCCCTTGATAGTATCATAGGGTAGCACTTTCTTTTCAAAAATGTAAATATATTAAAAATACATAAACACTTGAATGATCTCATAAGCACAAAAACATTCAAATATAATGAAAATGCAAAATTAGGACCCACATATGGGCTGATTTGTTATCTCTTTAGTTTACATATGTTATTTTTCACGTGGCTTAATAGATAGAATATTATAAATAATATTTACACACATGAATTTACAAGGTATTTTGTAATGATGTATGTAGGACATACACACAAAACTCCATTTCTTATAAACATTGGATATATCCTCTTACCTAGTGGTCATGAAACATTTGCATGCATATATTACATTATTTAGACACTATTGTTTCGTTACATAGTGACATTTTATTATATTATTATGCTCATTTTATATATTATTATATATGTTATTTATTTAGACTTAGGTGGCTAACAATTATTCCTTTTTGTAGAACCGGTAATTTTTATCTATGTGACTCAGGGATATTGTCTACTATTGTATTCACTTTCTTTCTTGTATACTTGTTTTAATGTATGTATCATATGGCCTTTTATATGTGTGTTTGTTTGTCTGTGTAACACTTTGTTTCCCTTGTTATTGGTCTCTATTATGTTTTCTCATGCTTATTTTTGTGTGCAATACTCTTTTATCCCTTATATATAGCCTTTTTCCTTATCTATGATTAGTTATGTGACATTTCTTATTGTACTTGTATGTTTGTATGCTTGTGTTCTTATATGATTTTATGCTTGTATATTGTTATCACCAAATCATAGCACCCTATTGTTTGCACAAATGTGTGTGGTTGAGCTCACGGTGTGATTGGATAACATGGGTACTATCTCCAATTTGTGGGACTTGCTACTTGAGATAGACCTCCAGAGAAAGTTGGTTCTTTCTCCTAAACTACCTGCCACAATCTACTCTAATAAAAGAAAAAACTATCTAATCCTAATATAAATTTCTAAGGGACCACACAGAGAGAGAGAGAGAGAGAGATCACGAAAACAAATCCTACACTAAAGCGGTGATACACCGATTTAAAAGGAGGGTGTGAGAACAAATATTCCAATGTGTGAAAGTAGAAGTAAAGTGCATACTAGAAGGGGTGATAACAGTTCTCCACAATTTAGCAACTACATTCACAACAATATTTCATGCACACACAATGATAATGAATCCCTAAAACATCATAAGATAGCAACAATATATATGTAATGAGATTGAAGGGGCAAGAGGAATGCAAACAAACACAACAGGGGAAGAGAAATCTACAAACTTGTATTTGTTGCTTTCATTGATATGCACAATTCAATCTATTACAAAACAAGGGCTTGGATCACCATGAAAGGATTCCAATACAATGGTATGCAACACATTGGCTTCACAAAACAAATTTTGACAGAGTTTTGCTACTCAAAACTATCTCCCCTTATAATGAGCCCAACATTCTAATTTATAGAAATCTAAGAAGAGAGAGAGAGAGAGGGAAAAAGGAAATCTCGAAATATGTTCTTCAAAAACTTGCAAGAGGTATTAAATGAAGTGAAATGATGTTATTTTTATTTTAAAAGTCTCCTCATACTATCCCATAACTCACTTGCAGTGATGAAATATGTCACTCATGCTTCATTAATGCATCCCAAACTAAGCAAATAAGAAATGGTTCTGTACTTGGCCACCTTTTCTAGAAAATCACCATCAAATTCTAGATTTCTTGATTTCTTTGCATCGGGATCAGAACTACAATTCCAATGGTACCAATTTTGTGCATTTTCATTAAGAAATGCAAAATTTATATTTCGAGTGTAGGTAGTTGTTTTGCGTGCATCGGGCATCTATGTCATTTAACGGGAATGAGCATTTGATTGACTGAAGCTGAAGATGTTTCCTTTATTTTCATATATCTACCCTCATAAAAATTAATAAATCTAGTTTCTATGGCATAGAGGACGTCGTGCTTGTTCTAGAAAGTCAAATTTCATGAAAATCGGAGCTCGGGGTCAAAAATTATGGCTGTTTGAAGTTCGGGATCTGATTTGCATTGTTTTCCTTTACATGCGGGCATGTCGGCTATTTCTCCCTTTTTCCCAGTTTTCCCTTGTGTGACTTAGGTCAAAAACCTCCACTTCATCCGCACCACTCTTGACCCGCCTTGTAAATCAGACAAGTCAACAAAATTGGGCTTTCAGGGAACTTATGTCCCATATGTACCTTCATTGATCAAGTCGCGATGGCCATTGACCTCCACTCCACCCACATCTCTTTGTGATCAGCTATTTCAGAATTTTGGAAAACTCATGTCCTGCGCATACCTGTGCGGCCTGGGCCCAAAAAACTTGACTTTGTCGATTCCTTTGTAAATCGACAATTTTGGCGATGCTGAGTCCCATGCATCCCGACATTCTATGGACCGCCTAGAACATTTTGACCTCACTTTGTCGATTCCTTTGTAAATCGGTGATTTCGGCATATCAAGTTTTCAGTCCCGATTGTCTCGATTGAACTGTAGTAGCTGGGCCAAAAAAACCTAACTTTTCCGCATTTCACTATCTCCTTAGCATTTTAGGCCCAAATTTGGTACGATGAACCCTGGTACGATCCGCCTTGGTTCCATCTGTAGCTCTCAGACCCAATTTGCATTAAAATAGGCATACGACCTCATTTTTCAAATTCTTTTGCAATTTTTACTAACTCCTTGGAGCTTCTTAGACAAGGAAGTTAGACAAAATCCAAAGGGACCCCAAAAGTCAAATTTTTGTCCTTCCACCATTTTTTGCTTGCTCGGCAAAGATGAGGGATTTATGCAAGTTATCCAGATTCTCTTGATGGGTGAATTTGGGATAACACATACTTCTCGACTCTATGTTTTTTTCTTGTATGGTTATTTTCTATCTTTTCATTTCACATATTCTACCATGTACTATTTTGTAGGAATAAGATCTCTACGGTGGCCATCTAGAACAAACTTAAATATGATCCAACGCTAACTATATGTTACATTTGAGATGGAAACAATTCACTTATTTTTAGATGAGTAATCTATTTGATGATGTGAAATTGATAGCTTATCTAATATAAATAAGCAACAATTACATTATATAATTATACGAATCAATAAGAGACAATGTTGCAAAATGAAGATAATAACATAAACAACAAAAATAAGAGAAAAAATATAATAAACACGCTATATTATTGATTGAATAATTTGGAGTAATTACATGATGAGAGAGCTTACAATATATAGGAGAATGAACTCCTTAAAACAAGGATTCAACTCCAATCTTTAATCCCACAATATCCTCACATATCTCTCCTATAATCACTCCCAAACCCAACAATCTCTCACACAACTCCCAAATAGCTACATGAGTTGTTTATTCAATAAACTCACAACTAATACATATTATACTATATTATTAATAATGAGTTGATTAATAACTCATATTCATAATATTACAAACTTTTATTTTTCTCAACAATTATGATATTAATATAACAATATTAATATCTTACTAACACACTAACTTACTAATGTAATATACAAATATTACATTTAACTATTACAAACAATAATGTGAGCACTAATCCATGGATTATTCATAACATTCCCCCCTTAGTGCGAACATGGGTGAGTTCTGTCTAGTACCTACTCATGTTCTACAATCCGATGGTTTTCAAAGAGTACCATCAACTCTAACAAGTTTTCTAGTGGAACCATTAACCACTATGTATGTGATTTTCTAAGAGATTCACAAACTCTCAAATTGGTTTTCTAGTGGACACGCCAACCACTTTCATAGTAGCGTACATGTTTCCCCACCCCCATCTTTACACTCAAGAGAAAATATAATAAAATATCACTCATGCAGGAGCTCACTTATTACAAGAGTGAACAGGAATAAAGCATCCATTCTTATTACATCACACAATGAAAATTAAACACTCAACAAAAATAAATGCCACAAATTCATTGTGTGGCCCTTTCGCTTGCAGCTGGCGAGAGGTCACTGATTATCCTCATTCCTCTGTTTCCTCCTTCCTCCATCGTGATGATGCTAACTCAACTAAATTTTTATTTGAGGCTCATTTTACAATTCTATTAGGTGTTAGTTTCAACCAATAATTCACACTTAAAATAATAATCAGCTTTATATTTATCCAAAATAATAAAGCATATCAGATTTTAATTCTTAGAAATTAGCCACTATTTTTTTACAGGATAATTAAAAAAGTCAAAATTGTTTCCAAGCTTTCTCTTAAAAGACAAAATGGGTTTCTGTAATTTTTTGAAAAACATTTTCCATAATACAAATAAACAAACTCATAAAAATTTAGAAAATTTTGAATCTGGGTTTTTGAGAAAAACATGAATTACCATTCATTTGTTTTTAAGATCAGAATCAAGAAAATAGCGACGAAGCTTCAAAACTCTCAGATCTGCATCCTAGAGGCTGCGGTTTTGTTCTGCAATCACTCTCATAGCTTTTCCTTTCCTTCTCTGATACCAGATGATGTGAAATTGATAGTTTATCTAATATAAATAAGCAATAATTACATTATATAATTATACAAATCAATAAGAGACAATGTTGCAGAATGAAGATAATAACATAAACACAAAATAAGAACAAAAATATAATAAACACACTATATTATTTATTGAATAATTTAGAGAAATTACATGATGAGAGAACTTACAATATATAGGAGAATGAACTCCTTAAAACAAGGATTCAAATGTAATCTTTAATCCCACAATATCCTCACATTGTAGATCAAGAATTTCGCGCTTGTTACTGTCCAAGTTAATGCACCAAACTAAATCCAATGAAATTGATACCTGATGAAGATGTAGCCGGATGAGGCAGCCGATGTAGATAAGGCGGCGCACATGAGCAATTCGCACAATAGATCCGTGTATCCTGCAAAACACCGATGCTTGACAGAAAAAGACCACGTTAAAAGATATTTAGGTGGACTGCCCGAGAAGCGGGTCGGGAAGCGATAAGCTTCCTCGGCGGATGTCAGTCCACGTTTTCAATTAAGAAAAGAAGCATGCATGATAAAAGATGTAAGTAAAAGCTAGATTTTCTGATTGCAGTAATAAGACAGAATCTAAACAGCAGACAGAAAGTACAGAAAACAGGGAACTAGGAAATAATGCTGAATTTGTGTTACCTGTGTCCTTTTACTCTCTGCGAGGGAAATCGGCGTCCCAGGTAGAATCGGCGTCGGCCTGATGTAGTCGGCGTCGATTGAGGCGAATCGGCGTCGGCCCAGGTTAGATCGGCGTCGACTAAAGCGGATCGATCAATCGGGGGTGTGCGATAAGATTCGGGAATTAGAAGATGAATGTGGTCTGCTTTGGATGTGCGAAGTTGGCGAGACACTTTGGAGCAGAGTCACCGAGATGATAGATGGTGGTGTGCGATCTTGATGTGCGAGGGAGAGACGAGTAACGGTGCTCCTCTCAGGGATTGATTCGGACAGGATCTGCCCTAATTTGATACAATTGATGCTAAGAAGATCTCTCTTTCTCACAACTGTATCTCTCTCGCTCTCTGTTCGTGCGTAAGTGCTTCCTTTTTTAAATCATTCGCTTTTCGCTCGTTCGTGGTCTCTTTTTCGGTCCCTAGAACTGAGTTCTAGACTCGCTTTTATAATCGGCGCCGCTCCTAGAAAATCGGCGCCGACCATATGGGTCGGCGCCGATCGCGGAATAGACTCCCGAGATGGCCAAAATGAGCGATTTCAAGAAAGATAAGATTTATCCCGAATACGGGAAATATCCCGCTTAGGGAAGAGGAAAAATAGATGTGATACATAGATAGAATAAATTTGGGGTGGATAAGTGATTAAGATGCATGGGAAGAAGCGTAATCAAATATTTAATATTTAATCACTCATGGGTAAGATGTGATGGGGTGAATTAAATTTGGAATAAGTGATTAAATCACAAATTGGATAATATCCCAAGGGGATAGTTGGTGACGTAAAACGTGCCCCAGGTTACCTAAGCAAGTAAATGAATGAGAGGGACACTAAATTGAGTAACCAATTTTAAGTGTCTACATTTTGCCCCTTTTTGTCAAGTAACTTGCGATAAGCGAGGTTATGAGACAAAAACAAAGGGATGGAAGAAGGAAGAATTTGTGATGATGTGATCCCCCTCAAACTTGGGATGGGATGGATGATAGAGCAGGCGATCCCAAGTTTGAAAAAAGGTAGATGAAAAATGCGGGATGCCCCGGTCGGATGCGGGTAGATCGATCATTGATGCGCATAAAAATAAATAAAAGGCAGCAACCTAAGGAACTCACATTGGTAGGTCAAACTAGCCGGTCTTCTCATGAGACGACGTTAGTGCCTACAGACCCATGAGTGTAAGGAGAACTGCAAAATGGTCAGCATCTAAAGAGAGACACATTGGTAGGGACAACTAGACGGTCTGGAAAGCAGACGACGTTAGTGCCTACAGACCCGTTTAACTCTAAGCTGCCAAAAAGTACGAGTGTCCCACGCAAAGGGAACAAACCCGAAATAGACAAGGATATCTAAAAAAAATGTGCCAAAAGGCAAAATTCAGCACACAACAATGATCAGATAGATAAGTAAGCCAAGCATCAACACTATGGCAAAAAGATATGGAAAATCGGCGGCGACCAAATTAATCGGCGACGACTAAAACAAACGGCGTCGACCCACAAAATCGGCGCCGACCAATCGAGCACATATAAATATGCGAACGGAAAACGTAAACGATTTATTTTCAACGTGACGATTGATTCAGAGAAAGCCAGATTTTTGATTTGAGCATCATGGAAGCCTCTGGGAGCGGTCAGAAGCGCAGGAGGACACGACCTGGGGTAAGTGGTCATTCTTGAACCCATTGTTCTTAATTTATTTTTTTGTTTTTTTTTTTTTTTTGCATGGGAGGCCAGGGTCCGGTTCATGTCCGTACAGGCAGTCGGCGCCGATTGGTGTAATCGGCGTCGATTGGTGTTGGATCGGCGTCGATTGGTATTAATCGGCGCCGACTAAAATGAACGACGCCGATTTTACCAAATCGACGCCGATTGATAGATGTTCATTTTTTTTTTTTTTTGTTACTGTCTTGGAGGATGTGATTTGGGGAAATAAGAGACTAATTATGTTTTTGATGTCGTGGATGCAGGCACGAGAGGCTCTTCATATGAGGGACGCCATTCCTGAGTTATTGGAGACTATTCTCCCTGATGTGACAGATGCAGACTGGCAGCATTTAGAGCTAGCCGGGCTCGGGGGTTTCCGATATTATAGACGAGTGCCACGAGATGTGGAGCTCATGCGGGCATTAGTGCGACGGTGGGACAGCCACACGTGCACTTTTTGGTTCAGGACGGGTGAGATGACTATCACCCATGAGGATATATTCAGGATCCTGAGATTGCCGATTGCTGGGGACCCGATTGAGATCACACCCCGGGAGCAGCAGCAGAGGGCCCTAGGTCGGTTATACAGAGATAGGGCAGATGACTCGGAGATAGTGTCCGGGGCAGTGAGGATAGCCTCACAGTACAGGCAGGATAGCCCTCGGAGCAGACGGATAGTGCTGATTCAGATGGCTATATCCTACTTTGCTCTGCCAGATTCAGGAGGTGGGAGATTCCCATTGTTACTGTTAGACTGTGTTTGCGACATCCTGCAGTACAGACAGGTTTTTGCCTTCGCCGATGCCCTGATAGCTCAGATATATCATGAGCTATGGATGTACACCACTGGCCGGAGGACAGGGATTGATGTCAGTTTTGTGCTCCATTGCTGGGCATATGAGCACATAGCGGTGATCAGGCCATCCGGGCTTCCTTGGATGCCAGCAGCAGTGGGAGGCATTGATTATGGATTTCGGAGATGGCGGGGGCCGACATGGCGCGGGGGGATCTGAGTAGATCGGCCAAGTGGTACTACGGCGTTTGGGGCGACACGAGATCGAGGTTATCTGGAGGCCGTATCGGGCATTTCCGACATGGGCTGGTCAGGATGCCCACTTAGTAGCACTGAGACGGAGCCGGGTGGTCAGGGGCCGTAGGCCGGATATGTGGGAGCGAGTCCCATTCATGCGGATATTGAGGCAGTTCGGCCTAAGTACAGACAGTGCCGACCACCTACACGCCATATAGGCGGGATAGCGAGAGACGGATTTGCGATTTTGATCCGCGAGACCCATTGAGAGAGGCCCCACCCTCGCGAGCAGTGATGATGCGGGGGTGGATGAGGGCTACGCGGCATGGTACGACACGAGCTTCCACGACATCTCCGCCATCATCATAGATCTTGATGGCGAGGAGGACATAGCTGCTGCTTATCTTTGGGACAGGCCCGGAGGTAGAGCATGCCACCCCTTACGAGACACATCGGGTAGCTCGGAGGAGATCGGGGCTTTGCAGAGAGAGAGGATGCCACGATTGTGGAGAGAGACCGCTCGCGCGGGAGCGAGACATAGCGATCAGCGAGAGGATCGCTACCTTCGGCATAGGGAGGCCCTCAGGGCCAAATATGGAGAGACCGGTGCCACATCGGAGAGTGCAGTACGAGGCACGACCCACAGGAGGGCACCCCGGCGGCGCGCGCCAGCGGCCCAGCAGCGGGCGGCGCATCATCGTTACGAGCAAGATGCTGTGAGCTGAGCACATACCAGTCTCTCCTCGCTGAGGTGAGATACTATGAGGATGCCCTAGCGCAGCATGCCCCAGACGTGCCTCGGTACGGGGCGAGGAGGAGAGCAGCGACGGCTACAGCGAGCGGAGCCTCAGGTGGAGGGAGTACTGGGAGAGATCGAGGTGGGCCGAGACCTCCAGCAGCAGGTGCATCGAGCTCGATAGGCGGCGGCCAGGAGAGACAGCCAGGTGCAGAGGAGGGTGGAGGGGATAGTGTCCTCCACGCTTCAGATTTTACTATATAGAGATTTGATAGATTTTGTATCTGTATAGTGATGTAGCCTCGATTGGAAGGCATTGTATAGATGGCTTGATTGAAAGCCACCCATTTTTGTACAGACACACATGTATATATAGATTGATCATGTTATTTGTCATATGATTGTACTCATGCTTTTAATTTTGATATACATGGATAGATGGATATAGATATAGACTGATAGAGTATAAAATAGATGTGATTGGATAGATATAGACTGATAGATGATAGAAATAGATGTGATTAGATAGATTGATATGTGGATATAATTTTGATAGATGGATGTGATGTAACTTGGATGTACATGTGTTTAAATGTTTTGATGGATAGATTTAGATGGATGTGTTTGATGTATGGATTAGATATAGATAGATGTAATGTACCTTGGATGTACACTTTGATGGATAGATTTAGATATAGATAGATGCAATGTACCTTGGATGTACATTTTAATGGATAGATAGATGGATGCGTTTGATACATGGATGTAATTTTAATGAGAAATGAATACAGATAGATGTTTTGATAGATAAGATGAATTTTGATAAAAGATGAATTTTGATTGAATTTAACATGTGAAATGTCAATTTAACTAGATGCAAGACAGAGAAATGGGGAATACTCCTTGCAAGAGCCAAAGATGTAAATGGAAACAACCGTGACTTAGAAGAGAAGATACTCCGATAAGAAGAAAAAAAAATGATAAGTCGGACTTCCAACCGACCATAGATAAGATCCAGATAGGAAATCGAAAGACCAAGCATACAAGGCCCTATATAAGATTAAAATGAACCTGACACTAACTAGTCGCAAACCAGATCTAGGATAGAAACGGGAAGAAAAGTAAGTAAGTATCTTGTCGGAATTTACAAAGGACAGAATACATGTCCATAGTAGGGAAACAGGATTCTCCATATGATTGACAAAAGGTCCTAAATCTCAGCTTCATGATTTTGGCAGAAAAGCAAACTGATCAATGCGGGAAGTTTGCTTGATATGGAAAGACTGATCGATGCGGGAAGTCTTTCAGTGATGCTAAAAAGTGTATAAACTGACTGGAAGGCTGATTAATTACAAGAAGCCTTGAATATTTCTTTGAGAAACAGCCGTCCTTCAAGGGAGCGGTCTGTATTTTGAATTTTAATGATAGCCATCCTTCGAGGGTATGGTCTATATTTTTAGAATTTTTGATAATAGCCATCCTTCAAGGGCATGGTCTATTTTCTTTTTGATTCACTTGATAATGTATGGATAGCTGTCCTTCAAGGGATCAGTCTATCTTTTGGATAGCATCCTTTTTTTTTTTTTTTTTTTTGAAATCTTTTGAAAGAAGCTGAGTTTAGACCTAGATAGATCAGACGGAGGGGAAGAGAACAAAGAAGAACATGCACTCATGCCCCGAGTAGATCCGATTAAGATAAGTACTTGGGACAGATGAAGTGGTGATTAAGGTATTCCTACCATGAGGAGGAACATATCCAAAAAAGCGTGCTGATGAGTAGAGCCGCGATACTCATATTTAAGGTAAACGAGGCAATAGGCGGAGAACCACACAATTTCGAATCACCACGAAAGTAGATGACTGGTTATTAGGACGGATGAAAGATCTGTGTTGCGACTAGATTTGTGTAAGATAGATTTTAACAATAGAAGGGCCGTAGATGCAAGGCATTAAGAGGTTCCGCTTCAGGTATACCATCCATGGAAGATAAACGATAAGCCCCAGACCCATATTTATGAGTGATAATGTAGGGGCCCATCCAGTTGGGAGCAAACTTACCACGTTGACTTCTTTCGAGTGTAGTGACATTTTGATTTTCTTTAAGAACAAGATCACCAATTTTGAAGTCACGGTGTTGCAAATGCTTGTTATAAGCACGTTTGACACGTTCAAGATAGACCTGATGATGCTCAAGAGCGTTGAGACGCCGCTCATCTAATAATTCAAGTTGTGCTAGACGATTTTGACGATAATCCTCATCGGAGACGAATTCTCTGAGAGAAACACGAAGAGATGGGATTTGGACTTCCAAAGGAAGGACAGCCTCAGACCCATAGACGAGAGAGAAAGGAGTAGCACCAGTAGGAGTACGAATGCTAGTCCGATAAGCCCAGAGAGCAAAAGGGATATGTAAATGCCAATCCCTGCCAGCTCGACTAGTTACCTTTGCGAGGATACTACGCAAAGTTTTATTGGACGCTTCAGCCTGACCATTAGCTTGAGGATAGTATGGAGAAGAAAAACTGAGTTTGATATTGAAAGCGTTGCAGAGATTCTGCAAATCAGCGTTCTTGAAAGACTTACCATTATCTGTGATTAGCTTATGTGGAACGCCAAAGCGACAAATGATGTGTTGATAGACGAAATCAACTATGGGTTTAGCCTTTGTTGAAGAAAGAGGGATAGCTTCTACCCACTTAGTAAAGTACTCGGTGGCGTAATGATAGAATGATGCGTATTTGTGAAGAACGGGGATTGATGAGACCAATAAGATCAAGACCCCACTGCGAAAAAGGCCACAAATCCGCCGCAGGTTGCAAAGCTTGACTAGGGATGTGCGTGAGATTGGAATGTTGTTGACACTTGACGCACTTCTTAGTGTATTCACAACAATCTTGATTAAGAGAAGGCCAATAATACCCCAAACGTAAAATGCGCTTAGCTACAGCTAAACCACTAAAATGTCCACCACAGATACCATCATGGACCTCCTGGATGGCTTTAGATGATTCATGGGTTTTGAGGCATCGAAGCAAAATACCATCAAAGCCGCGTTTGTAAAGAAGGCCACCTAGAATAGTATAGCGATTGGTGCGTTGGACAAAAGACCTTCTACCATTGGAAGTCAGATCTGGAGGAAGGATCGAATGAGATAGATAATCAACAATCTGTTGATACCACTCATCTGAGTATGGGTTGTGTGACATTGATTGAAGTTAGTTGCCCAAGATAAGATGGTTGATCTAATCGTTGCTGACCACATAAAGGCGAGTCTTCGGTGAAAGGTGGATAAGTGAGGCTAATGAGGCCATGGTATCCGCGAATCGATTTGCAGTGCGAGGAATGGCTTGGATGGTGAACTTATCGAAAGATTGGAGTTGAGCAAGAACGATGTCACGATATTTTTGAAGGATATCATTCTTACATTGATAGACACCCGTGACCTGATTAACGATGAGTTCAGAATCACCAAAGATGTCAATATGACGAGCGCCGAGATTAATGGCATTTTGAAGACCTAAGACAAGAGCTTCGTACTCAGCCATATTATTGGTGCACTCAAAGTTTAATTTGTGTGCAACTGGGATAGGCGTACCCCAAGGAGGAATCATCACGAAACCCGCACCTCCCCCTTGCTGGCATTTGGATCCATCAAAGAAGAGCTTTACTTTAAATGGAGATAGACCAAAATCAATTTGTTGGATATATTCATCGGGGAATTGAGCAAGGGGGTCTTGAGTGTCGGAAGAGGAGCATCAGCTAATTGATCTGCAATAACCTGACCCTTGATAGCCTTTTGCGGGATAAACTCGAGGTCAAATTCTGTCATGAGCATAAGCCAACGAGTGATACGATCATTATGATAAGGCTTTGCATGAATTGTCTTGAGGGGATTGACACTTGTGACAATGTAAGTTTTATGATTAAGGAGATAATGACGAAGCTTAGAAGTTGCGAAGAAGAGAGCACAACATAGTTTTCAGCTTGAGTGCGTGTCTCATACTCATGGAGGTGTGACGGTGATGTAATAGACAGCTTGTTCTTTACCACAAGTGTCCGATGTGAGATCATGGCTCCCAGAGCATGGTCAGTCACAGAGATATAAAGATAGAAAGGCTCCCCCTCGCGTGGAGGTGTAAGCACGGGTGGAGAAAGAAGATAAGCTTTGAGATCATCAAAGGCCTTTTGGCAATGCTCATCCCATTCAAAATGAACATTCTTACGGAGGAGATGGTGAAAAGGTTGACAACGGTCCGACAATTGGGAGATAAAGCAGCCGATTGAAGGCGTCCTTGGAGCTGCGGAGTTGCTTCAAGTTAGAAGGGGAGGCATCTCAAGGATGGCTTTTATTTTTGTGGGGTCCACTCAATACCCACGATGGAAATGATAAAACCTAAAAGTTTACGGTGAACGCCAAACACGCACTTAGATGGATTTAGGCGAAGACAAAAGCGGATAAGCCTCTCAAAGAGAGGTGCGAGGATGAAAAGATGATCTGGCGGCGCTTGGACTTGCGAGGAGATCGTCAACATAATCTTCCCTGATTTTGTGCAAGAGATCATGGAAGATGTAGGTCATTGCTCGTTGATAGGTTGCTCCTGCGTTCTTAAGACCAAAAGGCATGACACGATAACAAAAGGTCCCCCAAGGAGTTATGAAGGAAGTCTTATGTTGGTCTTCTGGTGCGATGAGAATTTGATTATATCCAGAGAAACCATCCATAAGAGAAAGCATCTCATGACCCTTGATTAAATCTGAGTTGGTCGATATTAGGTAGAGGAAAATCATCTTTTGGACAAGCAAGATTAAGATCCCGGAAGTCGGTACAAATTCAAATTTTCCCAGTAGCCTTAGTTACTGGTACTACATTGGACACCCATTGTGGATAATCGATGGGTTGGATGAAGTTAGCCGAGAGCAAGCGCTGTAATTCTTCTTTAACAAGAAGGGCTACTCGAGGGTGCATTTTACGTAATTTTTGCTTAACTGGTTTGATGTTGGGAAGAGTAACGATATTGTGGACCACAATATCGGGATCGAGTCCTGGCATATCCTCATATGACCAAGCAAAGGCTTGATGATGTTTGGAAAGAAAAGTGGTAAAGTCCCCTAATTCCTGTGGATTAAGGGATTGGCCGACCTTAATGATGCGAGGGTCTTCAGAAGTCCCTATATTAAGGTCGATAGTGGCTTCGTTGAGAAGGGTAGACGTGTCAGAAGGAATAGTCTTGGGGAGATATGAATCCTCTGCCCCCAGATAGGTGAGGACAGAATCATCATCCGCACAGTGGATAGTGTTGATAGTAGGAGAGTCGTCTCCAACTATTTCAGGGAAGATTAATGGTATAGAAGCGGACCGATTGTTAGTCTCATAGGCTAACGGCCCTAAGGAAATGGTATTGATCAAAAAAAAAAGTTAGGTGGGATGGAAATGTCATCGTCCACATCAAGTGATGCTTCTGACTTAGTGGGGGAAGATGGTTCTTCAGTAGGAAGAGGCTCATCGAGAATAGTGACGGTGGCTTTTGAAAGAGGTTTAAATCCTAAACCAAATTTTGATGTGGCATGAGAGTAGGAATGGATTTGAGGTCATGTATACCTTGTTCATATTTTCCCAGGCCAAAGCCTTTCCACGCGCATCGATATAGATAAGTTTTTGCAAACGTGGGATTCTGTAGATAATCAAACCCTGTTGAGTAAGGTTTGGTCCTAGGAGGAGAATCTGGGCGATAGTGAGGCGTATCAAGACCACCGTAGATGAAATTAGTCTGTTGATTAGGCAGACCAATGGTGACGATGCGGCCAGAGACTGGTTGATATTCGAGTTGTTTATGCGGTCTACCATACTCATTAGGTTTGAGATGGGCATCAAAAGAAAAGAGAGGAAGCTCTCCTAGTGAGAAACGCTGCAATGTCTCTTCTAGATTTTGTAAATCCGGTAGTTTGGTTGCAGGTATGGAAGAAGATGAGGCCCCGTCAGGAGAACATGCATTTTCTTTTAAAGGGGCAGATCTTGTGGTCATGTCGCATTGTGCGGAAGGAAAAGGATCTCCTGGATGAGTATATATTTTGCCCTCATATTGATATTTTAAGCATCGATGGAGGGTGGATGGGACACAATGCATTGCGCGAATCCAGGAGCGTCCGAGGATCATATTATAGTGGAATTTTCCTTCGACGATGTAGAAGAGTTCATGAAGCAGCTTCTTACCTACTCGAATGGGTAAGACCACAGTTCCTAAAGTAACTGCTAGCTGATCGTTAAATGATCGAAGGGCGAAAGGCGGGGGTGACACTACATTCTTTGGTAACTTAAGTTGTTCGAATGTGTGCGAGGAGATGACGTTGAGTGCAGCTCCACTATCGATCATAACACGTTTTAAGGTAGTGTTATTGATTTGGACTGTGATAAAGAGGGGAGCCTCCAAATCCTCGGAAGAAAGAGAAGGAATTTCTGAATCTTCAAAAGAAATGGTGGTTGATAGTCTATTCAATCCAACAACCAACTCGTAGGGCTGGGGCTCATCTGAATTCACTGCGATGCGACGCAGATTATCGATTAGAGCCTGGCGATGTTGTGGAGAGGATTGGATGAGGTCAAAAAGAGACATTTTGACCGGAGCCTGGGTGAGTTGTTTCATAACACTCTCCTCAACAGACACGGGAACTTGAGCCCGAGGTGCAGCACGAATAGAGACCCTGGGTCGTGGGGCTGATGAGGAAGGAGAAACGCCTTCAGGGGCTGCAGAAATGACAACCCGTGGTCGAGATGCTGAAGATGAAGATGGGTTATCATAGTGTTGGGTTCTAGTGGCGATATGGATTGTGTCAATTTGGGAAGGTGGAAGATCAAGTGGAGTGGGACCACCAGAGGTCTGAGTGGATTGTTGGGGCTCAGATGGGGCTAAGGTGACAGGAGGTACTTGTTCCTCCTCCTCCAGCAAAAGATCACTTTCTTCCAAAAGGTTGTTCACAACAGCTTGAAGAGCTTTACATCCCTCAGTATCATGACCCGGGGTACGGTGGTAAGCACAAATCAAATCAGAGTTAAACCAGGTAGGTTTCACTCCTTTAGGGTTATAAGGTTTAATCGGAGGAAGGGTTATGGATGAAGATTGGATAAGTTGATGAAGGATTTCGGTGTAGAATCCGGTAGACGAAGAGGAGGATAGAGATGATGAAGGTGGTTCTTTTACATTAACCGATTGTCGAGGTAAAAGAACTTGCATGTTAGGTTTAACAGTCTTTTTAGGGATCCTCTTATTTGTTTGGACATTTGGAGGGGCAGTCTTGGGCACTTGAGATGGGAGTAAGTGAGACATGATTGACTTTGGTGGAGGAGGAGCCCCTAAAATAGATTTTGAAGATGATGGAGATGTGACAAATTTTGCGGTCTTTGGAGACAAAGGGGGTTGCTTGGTCGAATTTACTGATGATTTAGATAATGTCGGTTTAGAAGAGGAAGAAGCTCCCAAAGTAGGTGAAATCGGAGGAACATAGAGTGCCTTGGTTTTGGTAATGAAGATGATGATCGATAGAAGAGGTGCGTCTTTTTAGTAGGTAAGTCTATTTTCGGAGTATTGGTGAAGAATGTGTTGTAGAAGAAGATGATGGTTTTGGTAAGTGTGTAGAAGAAGATGCCTTCTCAGCGGGAAAATCCAATCGTTTATGAGGCGTAGAGAGAGATTTTTGTGGAAGAGCACCAAGAGTCTTGATGGTCCGAAATATGGGCTTTCCTTTTTCAGGGATGGTGACAACTTCAACGGCATAAGGTGATTGTAACCTTTTCGGAGGAAGCAGGTGGGGAGGTACGATGGTGTAATGTTAGATTTTGGTTGTCTCGGTTTAGGTTCAGGAACCGAGTGTATAGGTGTTGGTGCTACTTCTTTTGATTTTTCTTTAATAGGCAAAGTAACATTAGTGATGGAAGAAGGGGGTGATGAAGAAGCAGTTCCTTGCGAAGGGACTACTTCTGATGCAGTAATCATGGGTGAAACTACTGTAGGAAAAGAGATAGGAAGGGTCAAAATCGAAGATGCTTCCGTCGAAGTCGGCACAATTATAGGTACGTTCACCAAGGGCATAGTTGCAGCGGGAATGGGAGCAACAGAAGTAGATATGTCTGTAGTGGAAACTCGAAGGGATGTAATTGCCTCGAGTATTGAAAGAATGTCTGATGATGAGACAGATGAGGATGACACTGTCTCGGGTATGGATGGAAGGTCAGACAAAGGAGCGGAGAGAGATGACTCCGTGCTTAGTAATGTAGGAATATTCAAAGGCGGGATATCTGAAGATGGTGAAATTCCAGTGATTGATGAAGTGGAAGGAGGTTCTGATTCGATTGATGTGTTTGCAGATGGCTTGGTTTCAGAAGAAGATTCTTCGGTGGAGATGAAGTTGATGGTATGAGTGTTTGGTTTTTGAGACTCTGAAGCATTATGGTTCGGGGCATGATTGGGAAAAGGTTGTTTAAAAACATCGAGTGCCTGATTTGGGGGAGCATTTGGGTTATCCAGAATGAGCTCGCCTTTATCAATGAATTTTTGGACAAGATTTTTGAAAGTCTGACATCGTTCGATGTCATGACCTTTGGTTCTATGATAAGGACAGAAATCATTTTCCCTATACCAGAATGGGCGTTCTCGGCTTTCATCAACATTCCTAATGGGGGGAAGTTCGATCATGCGAACTTCCAACATTTTTTCTAAGATAGAGGCATATGATTCCCCCAATGGAGCGAAGGATCGAGATGATGAAGTCCCTTTTCGAGAGGATGAGGGGTCTCTTCGTGATGTTTGATTAGGAGTATTGTCGGCTCGTGATGCTTTTAATACGATAGCGTTGGTGGATCCTTGATTTTTGTCTTTAGAAGGGGAAGAATTTGGTTTGGTAAACCGAGAAAAATCTGGTTTAGATTTAGAGCGAAGTTTTAGCTTCCCTTGCTCAATGGCGCGAGATTCAAGTTTGCGTGCCATCGTGAAGGCTTCTTCAAAGGTATGAAAAGTTTGGATCCTTAAAGTAGAAGAAATGTGATTAGCACAAGATCGAGTAAACAACTCGATTTGTTGGGATTGAGGAAGGGAGAAAGACAATTGGTTGATTATCCCTCTCAACGAGCGACAAAAAGTCTGTAATAGACTCATCATCGAATTGGCGAATGTTATAAAGATCTGTGATCGAGATCTTATGCGCGATATTTATTGAAAAGTTTTCAACAAACATCTGGGCCAATTGAGAGAAAGAAAATAAGGAATGTTGAGGAATGTTATTGTACCAGTCTAAAGCAGGACCTGCTAGAGACATAGGAAAGGTACGGAGCATAAGCTCCTGATCCTGGACTATGAGGTAGCAAGCATGTTTGAATGCTCGCAAATGTTGTTGAGGGTCTTCCCGACTATGAAATTTTGAAAATTTAGGAAGTTCCCATTGGGGAGGATAAGGCTTGAAAGCTACTGAGGGGTGAATGGGTTCATTACACACTTCTTCAAAGGAGTATGAAGGGCGAGCCCCTTTTGTGGAGGCTTCCAAGTCTGCGATTTTCTTGAAGAGAATTTGAACCACGTCAGATTGAGGAGGAGGTACATTGGTATGTCCTACATAAGAAGCAAGTGGTGGATGTTGTTGAGGTGTCAATGGGGGATTCATCTGTTGATGGATAGGATGATAAGAGGAATAACCAGGTGTTCTGGGTGACACCGGGTGGGGTATTTGCTGTGAGGTAGCTTGCGTATAGGCAGGCTGTGAGATAATAAGTGGTTGAGAAAATGAAGGTTGGGTGACGGACGGAGCCTGTGATTGGTGGACTCCTATGTTTGTTGATTGAATCGAGACAGATTGAGGAATATGAGTGCCGGCTTGATTGGACATATTGGGGAACAAGACACTGAAAAGGGCCCTCTCTTGCCGGATTAGGTATTAAGGGTGCCGATGTTAGAGGATGGCGAAGGTCACGATTCTTTGGAATATTGGAAGAAAGACCCCTAGAGGGCGAAGTAGGAGCCAAGCGACTATTATTCGGAGGGTTGGCTCATGAAGAGGTACTGACCTTGGGACACGATGGAGGGCATAGATGAATTAACAGCAATATGCGGGTGTGCAGACGCATTCATTATAGCCAGGGCAGAAGGCCTCTCAGAAGTAGGTTGTGGAATATTCGAGGTAACTGCGGTGTTAGGAATAGGTAAGACTATTTGAGAACTAGTCGATATGGTAGGTGGAAGAGAAAAGGGAGGCATAGGGGCCTCGCCCTTCTCCGTGGCTCGAGGCAAGAGAGATGATGCAAACTGCTCTACAAAGGCTTGGGATGATCCACGAGGATAATCGTACACTTGTTGGATTGGTGGTCCTTGATCAGATATTTGAATAGACTTGTGTACTAGGTAGTCCATGAGGGCTATCGGATTGCGGTCGAGGAATGCCTGGAATTCAGGATCCCCGCGGGGAACATACTCCGAGCCAGATGATATTTCCGAAGGACTAGGGGAAGCTGGACGTGATGGGATTGCTTTGGCTTGATAGAAAGGATTATATGACCAGGATGGGGAACCAACTAACAGCGGTCCCGAGGAAGATTGGGGGGGTGCCGAAACCTCCACACTAGTGGTGATCTCGGAGGAAGAAGGAACCAGTTGAGCCATTCTTCTAGATTGTGACCGAGTGATAACCGTCATAAACACGTAGAAAAGAAGATTGACCTAACTAATGCACAGACAATTCAAGCAGCGCAAGTGATTATCTCCTTTAAATTTTGATGCTTTTAAGAAAAGAAAATGTTAGGGAAGGCTTTTTAGAACAGGAACTACTCAGATAGCCAAACTAAGGATGGTTTGGGTAATGTTTGGTGAGGAGTCGAAGGCACTTTGATAAAAGACAGTCGTGGCTTGATATAGGGGCCTACCCCCGCACTTCACACACCGCTGCGATAAGGGAGTCGGGTGCTTTGCCAATATATACCAAAATCTTCCGTGAATTTATAGCGCGGCCTGAGTACCGCGTAGGCTCTTCCTCTTGGATATCACTTCCAAGTAGGCGAGGCCAGGGAAGGAATTTTGTTTAAATGCTTTATACCTAGTGATTTTGGCTTTGTGTGCAAGGGTGAAAAATAAAAATCAAATAGTGTCACTACCGATTTTGATCAATTTTCCAGCCTAATTAAAACTAGATGAAAAACATGCAGCAATGACAAAGAAAAAGTTCTTTTTAAGCACTTAAAAACGAAGTGTTTGATTTCGATGAAGACAAGTCAAACAGATTCTTTCCCAAATGCGATTAAGTTCTTTTTAAGCACCAAAAATTGAAGTGTTTGGATGTGATAGGCAACCGAAAAGAAATCCTAAAAGGAGAAAACACCGTAAAGAGGAATACTGTAGATTTAGCTCTCAAGGTGTGTGGACTTCAAAAAGCGCGTTGTTGAGCTCTTCCCTCAAACAATCCACGAACAAGCAAAGTGCTCCGAAGAAGAGGTTAAGCAAACACCAAAGAAAACCCAGAAAGATATATCCAGATAACGGTGAAACAGAAATCTCTATTTTTAAGGAACTAGAAAAATTTCGAAGATAACGATTTCGCCTAAAAAAAAGCAAGATTGAAATGATGAAAAGAAATGCTCAAATAGGACTGATAGAAATCAGTGAAGAAAAGGAACAAAGTTCAAAACTAGGAAAGAAATGAACTTACCAATAAGGGACTTTGGTTGGGTCCCACCGGGCGTGCCAGAATGTAGATCAAGAATTTCGCGCTTGTTACCTGTCCAAGTTAATGCACCAAACTAAACACAAAAACCCTGAAAAACTCCAATGAAATTGATACCTGATGAAGATGTAGCCGGATGAGGCAGCCGATGTAGATAAGACGGGCGCACACGAGCAATTCGCACAATAGATCCGTGTATCCTGCAAAACACCGATGCTTGACAGAAAAAGACCACGTTAAAAGATATTTAGGTGGACTGCCCGAGAAGCGGGTCCGGGAAGCGATAAGCTTCCTCGGCGGATGTCAGTCCACGTTTTCAATTAAGAAAAGAAGCATGCATGATAAAAGATGTAAGTAAAAGCTAGATTTTCTGATTGCAGTAATAAGACAGAATCTAAACAGCAGACAGAAAGTACAGAAAACAGGGAACTAGGAAATAATGCTGAATTTGTGTTACCTGTGTCCTTTTACCTGTCTGCAGGGAAATCGGCGTCGACTGGGTAGAATCGGCGTCGACTGATGTGGTCGGCGTCGATTGAGATGAATCGGCGTCGACTGGGTTAGATCGGCGTCGACTAAAGACAGATCGATCAATCAGGGACTGTGCGATAAGATTCGGGAATTAGAAGATGAATGTGGTCTGCTGGATGTGCCGAAGTTGGCGAGACACTGGAACAGAGTCACCGGATGATAGATGGTGGTGTGCGATCTTTGATGTGAGCGAGGGACGGAAAGTAGCGGTGCTCCTCTCGGGATTGATTCGGATAGGATCTGCCTAATTTGATACAATTGATGCTAAGAAGATCTCTCTTTCTCACAACTGTGTATCTCTCTCGCTCTGTTCGTGCGTAAGTGCTTCCTTTTTAAATCTACATTCGCTTTTTCGCTCGTTCGTGGTCTCTTTTCGGTCCCTAGGCGAGTTTGGACTCACTTTTATAATCGGCGCCGCTCCTAGAAAATCGGCGCCGACCATATGGGTCGGCGCCGATCGCGGAATAGACTCCCGAGATGGCCAAAATGAGCGATTTCAAGAAAGATAAGATTTATCCGAATACGGGAAATATCCCGCTTAGGGAAGAGGAAAAATAGATGTGATACATAGATAGAATAAATTTGGGGTGGATAAGTGATTAAGATGCATGGGAAGAAGCGTAATCAAATATTTAATATTTAATCACTCATGGGTAAGATGTGATGGGGTGAATTAAATTTGGAATAAGTGATTAAATCACAAATTGGATAATATCCCAAGGGGATAGTTGGTGACGTAAAACGTGCCCCAGGTTACCTAAGCAAGTAAATGAATGAGAGGGACACTAAATTGAGTAACCAATTTTAAGTGTCCCTATATGATTAAAAATGAGTTGATTAGTAACTCATATTAATAATATTACAAAATTTTATTTTTGTCGACAAATATGATATTAATATAACAATATTAATATCTTACTAACACACTAACTTACAAATGTATTATACGAATATTACATTTAACTATTACAAAAATAATGTGAGCACTAATCCATGGATTATTCCTAACATTCCCCCTTAGTGCGAACATGGATGAGTTTTTTCTAGTACTGCTCATGTTCTACAATTCGATGGTTTTCAAATAGTACCATCAACTCCACGGAGTTTTCTAGTGGAACCATTAACCACTTTGTATGCGATTTTCTAAGAGATTCACAAACTCTCAAATTGGTTTTCTAGTAAACCACTAACCACTTTCATAGCAGCGTACACATTTCTCCACCCCCATCTTTACATTCAAGAGAAAATATAAGAAATATCGCTCACGCAAGAGCTCACTTATTACAAGAGTGAACAGGAATAAATTGTTTCTTCTTATTACATCACACAATGAAAATTAAACACACAACAAAAATAAATTTCATAAATTCATCGTGTGGCCCTTTCGCTTGGGGTGACGAGAGGTCACTATTTATCCTCCTTCCCTCGTTGCCTCCTTCATCCATCGTGATGATGCTAACTCAACTGAATTTGTCTTTGAGGCTCATTTTACAATTCCGTTAGGTGTCGATTCAACTAATAATGCACCCTTAAAATAATAATCAGCTTTATATTTATCTAAAATAATAAAAATTATCAAAAAAATTTATTATAGGTAAATAGTTTTGAAGGGACTATACCTGTATACAAAAAGGCTCAAAATCCATATACCAAAAGAGGAAACTAACTCGAAAAGAGCAAAACATCCAACATCAGAGGGTTCAACAAAGCGAGGAGATAATACAATATAGTAACAAAACAGGATCAAGACAGATAATGATCCGAACAAAAGCAGAAGAGACAAAAAATGAACAAGAGATAACCATCACTGGTCATCTCAGCCAAAAATAGCACCAAAAATGCCAGTCAACAACAACTTCACCGCCAGTAAACAGCAACAGAGCTCCGCATCACTTGATAGCCCAGTCAATCTTGGCTTTAATCATTTGGAGTGAGATGAAGAATGTAATGGCGGTGGCCTGGGAAGGGTCTTTCAAATCCGCCTGGGCAATTGCAAGATCTTTGTTCTCCTTGGAGCCCCAAATATCCTCGGTAATACCACTGAGACTGCAAATACTATGAACATGTTGCTCGATAAAATTATAGATACTTTTAAGGGCAGAGAGGATACAGTCATTATGCCCTTTTGCATTGCCAAGCCTGGCATCCAGAGATTGAAGCTTCTTGAAAATTTCAGTAGTGATATCATCCTCTTCATCGTTTTGCAGTTTCCTTTTGCCCTTAGCTTTATCCATATCCCTAATAACACTCTTTAGTTCCTAAATTTCCTTTTCCATCTTTCCAACTCTGACCAACAATTCCTCATCTTTAGGATCCTCCACCGGATTACTAATGTGCAGTAAATTCGCAGCAAGCTCCAGGTCTTTATGACTTCTAAGAACCCTCTGAGAAGCAAGGACCTTAGTTTTCATCTCCTTCCTTTTCTTGCTAGTTGAAGCAGTGTCAAGCTTCCTATCGGGCTAGGGGAGGAATGGAGGCAGGGGGAGGAGCAAAATCCAAGTGGGGACAGGCTGAGCAGTGGCGGTGAATAAGCAGTATTAACCCTTGATGAAGGGGAACAGCCCTAGTGTGATTTTGTACTTCCAGAACAAATTTCTCCAAAGAATTCAACAAGTAATGAGGAAAGTTGATGGTGAGGTTTCTACGGAAGTGATTAAGGAAGATCAAATGCTTTTGGGGAATAGTGACAAATCTCCCCTCTAGAGTAACATACCTTACTACCATCCTTACGATCTCAGAAAAGGCTCTGGAACAGAAGCAAGCTTGATGCCAGCCGTCACAAATTCCAGATTTTCCCCCTCATCAAGAAACTTCTTAGCCTCCACCTCTTTGTCCACCGCTTGTTAAAGAATTTGGTGCCGTCTAGACTGAGCCCGGTGACTGGGCAATAAGCTCCTCTGATATCTCAACCTTAATGTTACTGTACTTAACCATGTGATTCTCCATCCCTGAGTAAATTTAATTGAGAGATCCTGATCAAAACCTTGGATTTTTTCAATAAAGTTCGTTAGACCCCCTTTTGAAGATAGTTCCAAAGAACTGTATCATCTTTCCAAGCTGGATTATGAGTGGGCTCGTCTCTTGCAAGGCATTCCCCCCATTTTTCTGTGATATTACCTCTTCACTGCAATGATAAAAATTTGAAAACTATACAATCATCCTCAGCTCTACTTTTGAAGCCCTCCCAATCGTGTGAAGAGATGTAATTATTAGACCTCACTTTGCAATTAATTAACCACTCCTTAGCATCCACCCTATAACTATTAATGATGACACTCCAAGTCACACAAATCTTTGATGATGTCATCATTCTGTACTTAAAAATCCGCTCCTTAGCATCAAAGCACTACAACCATTAGTGATTACGTTCCAAGTCATGTAAATCTTTGATGATGTCTTCATTAACTTTAGTGGGAAGAATGTCACCCCTTAGCCAAGTTTGAAAAGTATTATTAACCCCAAAATTTGCCAAACCATCTGCCACACTATTGCCTTCATGGTAGGTATGTTTGATTTCAAAATTTTCAAAACTCTTGCAAATATCAGTAGCTTCAGCAATAAAGTCCCTGATTGACCAACTGGGGGGTTGTTTTTGATTTAAGAGATTGATAATGTTCAGCGAATCACCCTCAATTATAATATTGGAAATATTACAATCCCTAGCTAGCCTTATTCCCCAAAGAGCAGCAAGAGCTTCAGAGTAGTGGTTAGTTTGCCTACCCATTTTTCCAGAAAAAGTAGCAACAAAACAACCTCTGTGATCTCTAATGACTCCCCCACCTCCAGAATCCCCGGATTGCCTTTTGAGGCCCCATCAAAATTCAACTTATGCCAAGCACTGGGAGGCTTAATCCATCAGATAGTGGATCTATCAATACTATTGTTATTCTTGTTCAAAATAGTGCCAATATTCCAAGCAACCAGAATGTGCTCTTCTTCCTCAGGGTAAAGTCTATTTTTGGGAGGTTTAAATCTTTCAATGTTGTCTTTCACAGCAATGATAATTTCTTTGTAGACTTTTTTACATAACTTTCTAGTATTCCTGAAAATGACATCATTACGAGCTTTCCAAACTTGCCACATGGTGTGAGGTAAAACCTAGTTGCCATAATCTCCTCACCACACAATGTTTGTAAGGAGAGTTCCATTGTTCCCAGGCTTGAAGACAAGTATGGGGAAAGATCCATTCTTGATTAAAGTTTTCAAAAATAAGATGCCAAATTTTGGAAGTGTACTTACAATGAAGAAAGAGATGTTTGATGTCTTCTACTTCTTCCTGACACATGCAGCATCTGTTTGGCATGATGAATCCTTTCCTAATGAGATTGTCATTAGTTAGGATCTTGCCTTTAATGATGAGCCACTAGAAAAAGTTTACTCTAGGGGTTAGCTCGGGCATCCACAACTTATGCCACTCAGTATCACTTTCAATAGAGGCAAAGAAAGAGTTGTAGCTAGATTTAACCGAGTACTCTCCATCAAAGGAATCTTTCCAAATGAGTTCATCCTTATGATTTTGAGGACTGATATGAATTAGGGAGAGATGACTCTGCATAGATGAAACATCAGACTGCACATTATCCTCATCTACTTTGAACTATTTCCATTTCCTTTTGTTTTCATCCACCTCAATATAGCCCTGGACTTTGTGCCCATAATTTCTAATTAAGTTGTCTTTAATGTGACCATAAGAGGAAATCTAGTTAATATCCAACCATTTATCAGTCTAGAAATTAATGTCTTGACCATCCCCAAGCTTCCAACTACATCCCTGAGAGAGAATATGTCTGATGTGGAGAAGATTGTTCCAGAAAATAGAACCATTCGGAAGAAACTGATCAGAAATAAAGGAATTCTTGCTTTGATTGGAAAGGTATTTGATTTTGATCAACTCGGTCCAAGGCTTGTGCTCTTTTATAAGTCTCCAACCCAACTTTGCAATAAGAGCAGCATTCATATGTTTGATATCTTTGATTCCTAACCCCCAATCCTCTTTGGTTTACAGACCTGCTCCCAAGCCACTAAATGGTACCTAAACCTGTCTTCAGTACCATGCCATAAAAAGTGCTTTTGAATTTTTTCAATACTATTCATATTGTTGTTGGAATGTTGAACATTGACATGATATAAATAGGTAAGTTCTGAAGAGTGCTTTTTATCAATAAACACTTGCCTACACTTGAAAGTAAAGCTCCTTTCCAACCAGCCAGTTTTTTTGGAATCTCTTAAGAAGATCATTCCAAACCTCATTAGAAACCTTACTAGTACTCAAAGGGAGCCCTAAATAAGTAGCAGGAGGGAATTAATAGTACATCCAAGAATGAGAGCAATCTTTCTTTGCCTTTCTATAGGAGTATTGAAAAAATAGATTGAGATTTTTTCAAAATTCACTTTATGTCTTGAGGCTTCCTCATAAAATCTAAGGATAGTTTTTATAGCCTTCGCCTTTATTATTGAGGCCATCAGAAGTAGGAGAGTGTCATTGGAAAACTACCTGGGTGTGAGGAAACACAGTTACTGTAAGTAGGTTGAAAGCCCTTTATCATACCAATATTAATAGCTTTTAAAATAGATCTCGCTTAAATTGTTAGCCACTATCGGCCCGGAGCCTTATCCCCTTCCAGAGCAAAAATATATTTTTTCAATTCCTCGATGGTGACTATTTTGGAAAGACTCTTAAACCTCTCAGCAGGTAGTAAATTATTAGGAATGGAGTCTAAGAGAAAGGAGGCCACTTGCTCGTTGTAGGAATTATTCTCAGTGAGCAGATTCTTGTAGAATTTGAGGGCTTCATCTTTGATGTCTTCAGAATCCATAGTAATGTTCCCATTTCCCTTTGAGACTTCAGTAATTCTATTACAAGCCCTATGTTTGAGGGTTTTCATATGAAAAAAATTTGTATTTGTCTCTGCTTTTAACCAGAGGGCTCTAGACTTCATTCTCCAAAAGGATTCCTCACAGTTGTTTATATTATGCGGGTCGAGAGAATTTTTTTCCTATTGATGATCCTCGAGGGTCATACCTTTCAAAGAAACTTTAAGCTCAAACTCTTCCAGCTGCTGTTTAAGCTCTTTCTTTTTTTCAAAAATATTCCCAAAAACCTCTTTATTCCAGATTCTAACCTTTTGTTTCACATTTTTCAGCTTCTGAAGAAGCCTGAATTGAGTCATCCATGTTCCTTCCCAAGACCACCACTCTTTAATTCATGTCAGAATATCCTCATGTTCAAGCCACATCTTTTCAAATTTAAAATTGTAGTGGAAAGGTTTTGACCAATTGAAGAAATTAAGGGCAATAGGATTGTGGTCTAAACCTATTCTGGGAAGGGAGGAGAGATGAAAATTCTGATCTAAGATCTAATTAGTAGAAATGAGAGCTCTATCCAATCTAACCTGAATCAAATTTTCCCCAATTCTTCTGTTAGACCAGGTAAATTGATTACCATGAAGTTCTATGTCCATAAGATTAAGAGTCGATATGAAGCCAGCAAATTCTTCCATGCTGATAGAGAAATCAGAGTTCCCTCCAAATTTTTCCCCCGATTTAAAGGAGTGTTAAAGTCCCCCATTATCAACCAGTTCATATCCTCAAAATTATTTCGAAACAAGACTAACTCTTTCCACAAATTTCTTCTACCAGCAATAGTATTAGGGGCATAAATATTGGAAAGAATCCAGCTAGAATTATTCTCAAGGCTTTTAAAGATTATAGCTAAATGATTTTGGGAGGATGAAAGCACATTACCATGAACAATTTTAGTGTCCTAGAAGACCACTAAGCCTCCAGAAGCACCTTGAGAATCAACAACAAAGCAAAGGCAACATTCTCCCAGAAATATCTTTTGCAATCTTCAACAACTTTATTTTTCATTTTCGTTTCTGAATTAGAAGGATGTTGGGTCTACTTGATCTTTTAATTTCCTTAAGCATTCTTTGCTTAGGTCCCCCATTGAGCCCTCTGACATTCCAAGAAATAACCTTCATTAAAAAAGTTTTGGGGATGTAGTTGCGGATGGTTCAAGATCCTTTGAGTACCATCTGTAATTTCTTTCTCAGTCTCTTTTTCTCTTACTTCTCTCTTGGAGAGTCTACCTTTTCTATAGGTGACTCCAATATTTGTAGTTCTCCTAGTAGTAGCCCTTGTGATTCTTGAGGTGGAAGCTTCCCAACTTCCTATCTGTTTCTTTTTATCACTATAGAGTGATTCCAGAATTTCTTCAAGTCCTTTTAGTCTTCGTTTCTTACTTCTCACTGTGATGAATCCATCTTTATCACATTCGACAGACTTTTCTTTATAGTAGGAGTAATTTCCCCTTCCTCTTTTCCTTTATCAAAATCAAGTTGTTGAGCTATTTTAGGAGTGAGCTCCTCCATATCTGCAAACTCTTTATCCTGGTTTAGATCTCTTGCTATGGATTCTAGAACACCTTTGGCTTTTCCTTGTCTCATTTTGTGCAGCTCCAGAGAGCTATTCTTAGTTATCAGTTCTTGATGAGGAAAAGGAGTAATTTTTTCCATCTCTTCTTCCGTAGAAGTGGTTAGATGAATGTATACTTTTTCATTTTCTTCATCAACTTCCATGTTCAGCTTTACCGATTTGATTTCTCAAGTATCATTGTTTGATCCACTTCCATTTCCCTCTTGCTTTCTTCACCCTTTGTCGATTCAGGATCTTTTTCCTTTTGGGCTTCATCATGCTTTTCCGACTGGTGAATTTTGGGTCTCCACAGTTTCCTATAAACCGGTGGCCTCTTTATTATGGTCTTAAAGCCTTTTTCCTGTCCTTTATCCTTAGGTTTGTCTACATGCAGTGATCTCTTACATGTTGGTTTTGTTCATCAGTTAGAGAGACTTTATCATCCTCATCCATCTACTTCTACCCTTGCTTTTAGAATGATCCAAGGGTTTTTCCATTGTTGCTTCATTTTCTCAGAACATTTTCCGGAAAAATGCCCTAATTTATGACATTTGTTACATCTTAGCTGGAAAGCCTCATATTCTATTGGTTGTTTCCATGCCCCAAATTTGGATTGTAGAATAATGTGTTCTGAGCAACTCCTGATCCATTTCAGATGAGACACAGAACCTTGCAAAGGCAAGTCTGGATCTATTTTTCGTAGGTCCATCTAGCCCAATTGGTGAACCAATCGATTTAGCTATATGAAGAAGGATCTCATCATCCCATAGATGTAGGGGCAGCCCTAGGAGTCTACACCAAATGGGTATGGCATGAATGTTCTCAGTATTTGGATTAAACCCGGGATACCATTTTTTTAGAAAAAGCCCCATATTGCCAATACACCAGGGACCACCCAATAAGACAGAGTCCACATCAGCTTGTAGATTAAATTAGGCTAGAAAAAAACCCTTGGCCATGGTGGTGATAATCAAATCTCCTTTTGGTTTCCATCTGCATATGGCCCATTTTCTTATAATATCTACATTGGGTCTTGATCCCAAAAACTTTCCAACTAGGGCTAGATTAGTTTTCTCAAGAGCTCTATGCAGACATCCATCAGGCACTTGTATGTGGGTCACCCCCTCATTATCTTTTGTACTTTTAAAATTCAGTCCACATGCAGGAGAATGAGGACCCACATTTTTGTCAGGAGGTACCTTAACAATATCAGCCCAGGCTCTAGATCCAATACTAACACCTTTAGTCGGTTCTCCCTCTCTTAACGGTGCCTTATCAGCTTGTTCGTAGCCTTTTGAAAGACATTCAGTGGCCAGTGCTGCTGAAACCACACTCTCAAAACCCTCCCGCAGTCCTCCATGATCTTCAAACCCATAGTCCTCCATTGCCATTCAATACATCTTGATGTTGTAATTGTTAAAAAAATATCGATTTTAATTGCTGGAAATTAATCACTATTTTTTATAGGATAATTAGAAACGTAAAAATTGTTTCCACGATTTCTCTTAAAATATGAAATGGGTTTCGTAATTTTTTGAAAAACATTTCCCATAATACAAATAAACAAACTCAAAAAAAAATCAAAAAATTTAGATCGATTTTTTGAGAAAAACATGAATTACCAGTCGTTGTTTTTAAGATTAGAATCAAGAAAATAGCGAAGGAAGCTTCAAAACTCTCATATCTGCATCCTAGAGGCTGCGGTTTTGTTCTACAATCACTCTCATAGCTTTTCCTTTCCTTATCTCGATTCCAGATGATGTGAAATTGATATTTTATCTATTATAAATAAGTAACAATTACATTATATAATTGTACAAATAAATAAGATATAATGTTGCGAGAATGAGGATAATAACATAAACACAAAATAAGAGCAAAAATATAATAAACACGCTATATTATTGATTGAATAATTTGGAGCAATTACATGATGAGAGAATTTACAATATATATGAGAATGAACTCCTTAAAACAAGGATTCAACTCCAATATTTAATCCCATAATATCTTCACATCTCTCCTATAATCACTCCTAAACCCAACAATCTCTCACACAACTCCCAAATAGCTACGTGAGTTGTTTATTCAATAAACTCACAACTAATACATATTATCCTATATTATTAATAATGAGTTGATTAATAACTCATATTAATAATATTACAAACTTTTATTTTTCTCACACAAATATGATATTAATATAACAATATTAATATCTTACTAACACACTAACTTACTAATGTAATATATGAATATTACATTTAACTATTACAAACAATAATGTGAGCACTAATCCATGGATTATTCCTAACATTCCCCCCCTTAGTGCGAACATGGATGAGTTTTGTCTAAGTACTGCTCATGATCTAATATTCGATGGTTTTCAAAGAGTACCATCAACTCCAATAGGTTTTCTAGTGGAACCATTAACCACTCTGTATGTAATTTTCTAAGAGATTCACAAACTCTCAAATTGGTTTTCTAGTGGACCACCAACCACTTTCATAGCAGCGTACATGTTTCCCCACCCCCATCTTTACATTCAAGAGAAAATATAAGAAATATCGCTCATGCAGGAGGTCACTTATTACAAGAGAGAACAGGAATAAATTATCTATTCTTATTACATCACACAATGAAAATTAAACACACAACAAAAATAAATGCCACAAATTCATTGTGTGGCCCCTTCGCTTGTGGCTGGCGAGAGGTCATTGATTATCCTCCGTTGCCTCCTTCCTCCATCGTGATGATGCTAACTCAACTAAATTTGTCTTTGAGGCTCATTTTACAATTCTATTAGGTGTCGGGTTCAACCGATAATGCACCCTTACAATAATAATCAACTTTATATTTATCCAAAATAATAAAGCATATCATATTTTAATTGCTGGAAATCAGTCACTTTTTTTACAGAATAATTAGAAACGTCAGAATTGTTTCCATGATTTCTCTTAAAATACAAAATGGGTTTCTGTAATTTTTTGAAAAAAATTCCCATAATACAAATAAACAAACCGAACAAATTTCAAAAAAATTGAATCTGAGTTTTTCCGAAAAACATGAATTACTAGTCGTTTATTTTTAAGATCAGAATCATGAAAATAGCGACGGAAGCTTCAAAACTCTTAGATCTACATCCTAGAGGTTGCGGTTTTGTTCCCGCAATCACTCTCATAGTTTTTCCTTTCCTCTCTCGATACCGATGATGTGAAATTGATAGTTTATCTAATATAAATAAGCAATAATTACATTATATAATAGTTCAAATCAATAAGAGACAATGTTAGAATTAAGATAATAACATAAACACAAAAGAAGAGCAAAAATATAATAAACACCCTTTATTATTCATTGAATAATTTGTAGCAATTACATGATGAGAGAACTTACAATATATAGGAGAATGAACTCCTTAAAAAAGGATTCAACTCCAATCTTTAATCCCACAATATCCTCACATATCTCTCCTATAATCACTCCCAAACCCAACAATCTCTCACATAACTCCCAAATAACTACGTGAGGTATTTATTCAATAAACTCGCAACTAATACATATTATCCTATATTATTAATAATGAGTTGATTAATAACTCATATTAATAATATTACAAACTTTTATTTTTCTCACACAAATATGTTATTAATATAACAATATTAATATCTTACAAGTTAACACACTAACTAATGTAATATACGAATATTACATTTAACTATTACAAACAATAATGTGAGCATTAATCTATGGATTATTCATAACATTCCCCCCTTAGTGCGAACATGGGTGAGTTTTGTCTAGTACTACTCATGTTCTACAATCCGATGGTTTTCAAAGAGTACCATCAACTCCAACAGGTTTTCTAGTGGAACCATTAACCACTCTGTATGTGATTTTCTAAGAGATTCACAAACTCTCAAATTGGTTTTCTAGTGGACCACCAACCACTTTCATAGTAGCGTACATGTTTCCCCACCCCCATCTTTACATTCAAGAGAAAATATAAGAAATATCGCTCACGCAGAAGCTCACTTATTACAAGAGAGAATAGGAATAAATCATCTGTTCTTATTACATCACACAATGAAAATTAAACACACAACAAAAATAAAGGCCACAAATCCATTGTGTGGTTCTTTCGCTTGCGATTGGCGAGAGAAGTCATTGATTATCCTCCTTCCTCCGTTGCCTCCTTCCTCCATCGTGATGATGCTAACTCAATTGAATTTGTCTTTGAGGCTCATTTTACAATTCTATTAGGTGTTAGTTTCAACTGATAATGCACCCTTACAATAATAATTAGCTTTATATTTATCCAAAATAATAAAGCATATCATATTTTAATTGTTGGAAATCAATCACTATTTTTTATAGAATAATTAGAAACGTCAAAATTGTTTCCACGATTTCTCTTAAAATATGAAATGTCTTTCTATAATTTTTTGAAAAAAATTTTCCCATAATACAAATAAACAAACTCAAAAAATTCAAAAAATTTAGAATCTGGATTTTTGAGAAAAATATGAATTACAGTCATTTGTTTTTAAGATCAAAATCAAGAAAATAGTGACGGAAGCTTCAAAACTCTCGGATCCGCATCCTGAGAGGTTTGTGGTTTTGTTCTACAATCAATCTCATAGTGTTTCCTATCCCGCTCGATACCGATCATGTATAATTGATAGTTTATCTAATATAAATAAGCAACAATTACATTATATGATTATACAAATCAATAAGAGACAATGTTCTAAGAATGAAGATAATAACATAAACACAAAATAAGAGCAAAAATATAATAAACACACTATATTATTGATTAAATAATTTGGAGCAATTACATGATGAGAGAACTTACAATATATAGGAGAATGAACTCCTTAAAACAAGGATTCAACTTTAATCTTTAATCCCATAATATCTCACATATCTCTTCTATAATCAATCCCAAACCCAACAATCTCTCACACAACTCCCAAATAGCTACATGAGTTGTTTATTCAATAAACTTAACTAATACATATTATCCTATATTATTAATAATGAGTTGATTTATAATTCATATTAATAATATTACAAACTTTTATTTTTCTCACACAAATATGATATTAATATCTTACTAACACACTAACTTACTAATGTAATATACGAATATTATATTTAACTATTACAAACAATAATGTGAGCATTAATCCATGGATTATTCATAACATCCCCCCCTTAGTGCGAACATGGGAGAGCTTTGTCTAAGTACTGCTCATGTTCTACAATTTAATGGTTTTTAAATAGTACCATCAACTCCAATAGGTTTTCTAGTGGAACCATTAACCACTCGTATGTGATTTTCTAAGAGATTCACAAACTCTCAAATTGGTTTTCTATTGGACCACCAACCACTTTCATATCAATGTACATGTTTTCCCACCCCCATCTTTACATTCAAGAGAAAATATAAGAAATATCGCTCACACAGGAGCTCACTTATTACAAGAGTGAACAAGAATAAATCATCTGTTCTTATTACATCACACAATGAAAATTAAACACATAACAAAAATAAATGCCATAAATTCATTGTTTGGCCCTTTCACTTGCATCTGATGAGAGGTCACTGATTATCCTCCTTCCTCCATTGCCTCCTTCCTCCATCGTGATGATGCTAACTCAATTGAATTTGTCTTTGAGGCTCATTTTACAATTCTATTAGGTGTCAGTTTCAACCGATAATGCACCCTTACAATAATAATCAACTTTATATTTATCCAAAATAATAAAGCATATCAGATTTTAATTGTTGGAAATCAGTCACTATTTTTTTACAGAATAATTAGAAACGTCAAAAAAAAATTCCACTATTTCTCCTAAAATACAAAATGCATTTCTATAATTTTTTGACAAAAGTTTCCCATAATACAAATAAACAAACTCAAAAAATAAAGAAAATTTCGAATATGGGTTTTTGAGAAAAACATGAATTACCATTCGTTTGTTTTTTTAGATCATAATCGAGAAAATAGCAATGAAAGCTTCAAAACTCTCATATCTGCATTCAAGAGGTTGCGGTTTTGTCCTGCAATCACTCTCATAGTTTTTCCTTTCCTGCTCGATACCCGATGATGTGAAATTGATAGTTTATCTAATATAAATAAGCAACAATTACATTATATAACTTTTTAAATCAATAAGAGACAATGTTCTGAGAATGAAGATAATAACATAAACACAAAATAAGAGCAAAAATTTTATAAACACCCTATATTATTGATTGAATAATTTTGAGCAATTACATGATGAGAGAATTTACAATATATACGAGAATGAACCCTTAAAACAAGGATACAACTTCAATATTTAATCCCACAATATCCTCACATATCTCTCCTATAATCACTCCCAAACCCAACAATCTCTCACACAACTCTCCCAAATAGCTACGTGAGTTGTTTATTCAATAAACTCGCAACTAATACATATTATCCTATATTATTAATAATGATTTGATTAATAACTCATATTAATAATATTACAAACTTTAATTTTTCTCACACAAATATGATATTTATATAACAATATTAATATCTTACTAACACACTAACTTACTAATGTAATATACAAATATTACATTTAACTATTACAAACAATAATGTGAGCATTAATCTATGGATTATTCATAACATTCATTCCCCCTTAGTGCAAACATGGGTGAGTTCATCTCTAGTACTGCTCATGTTCTACAATCGGATGGTTTTCAAAGATTACCATCAACTCCAACAAGTTTTCTAGTGGAACCATTAACCACTCTGCAAGTGATTTTCTAAGAGATTCACTAACTCTCAAATTAGTTTTCTAGTGGACCACCAACCACTTTCATAGCAACGTACACGTTTCTCCACCCCCATCTTTACATTCAAGAGAAACTATAAGAAATATCGCTCACACAAGAGCTCACTTATTACAAGAGCGAATGGGAATAAATCATTTTTCTTATTACATCACACAATGAAAATTAAACACACAACAAAAATAAATGTCACAAATTCATTGTGTGGCCCCTTCGCTTGTAGTGGGTGAGAAGTCACTGATTATCCTCCTTCCTCCATTGCCTCCTTCCTCCATTGTGATGATGCTAACTTAATCGAATTTGTCTTTGAGGCTCATTTTACAATTCTATTAGGTATCGGGTTCAATCGATAATATTCCCTTAAAATAATAATCAGTTTTATATTTATCCAAAATAATAAAGCATATCAGATTTTAATTGTTGTAAATCAGTCACTATTTTTTTACAGGATAATTAGAAACGTCAAAATTGTTTCCATGTTTTCTCTTAAAATACAAAATGGGTTTCGTAACTTTTTTAAAAATGTTTCCCATAATACAAGTAAACAAACTCAAAAAAATCAGAAAATTTTTAATTTGGGTTTTGAGAAAAACACAAAATTACCAATCGTTTCTTTTTAAGATCAATATGAGAAAAATAGCGACGGAAGCTTCAAAACTCTAGGATTTGCATCCTAGAGGTTGCAGCTTTGTTCTGCAATCACTCTCATAGCTTTTTTCCTTTCTTGCTCGATACCAGATGATGTAAATTGATATTTTATCTAATATAAATAAGCAAAAATTACATTATATAATTGTGCAAATCAATAAGAGACAATGTTGCGAGAATGAAGATAATAACATAAACACAAAATAAGGGAAAAAAATATAATAAACACACTATATTATTGATTGAATAATTTGGAGAAATTACATGATGAGAGAACTTACAATATATAGAGAATGAACTCCTTAAAACAAAGATTCAACTTCAATCTTTAATCCCACAATAGCCTCACATATCTCTCCTATAATCACTCCCAAACCCAACAATCTCTCACACAACTCCCAAATAGCTACGTGAGTTGTTTATTCAATAAACTCGCAACTAATACATATTATCCTATATTATTAATAATGAGTTAATTAATAACTCGTATTAATAATATTACAAACTTTTATTTTTGTACACAAATATGATATTAATATAACAATATTAATATCTTACTAACACACTAACTTACTAATGTAATATACGAATATTATATTTAACTATTACAAACAATAATGTGAGGATTAATCCATGGATTATTCATAACATTCCCCCTTAGTGCGAACATGGGTGAGTTATGTCTAGTACCTGCTCATGTTCTACAATCCGATGGTTTTCAAAGAGTACCATCAACTCTAACAGGTTTTTTAGTGGAACCATTAACCACTCTGTATATGATTTTCTAAGAGATTCAAAAACTCTCAAATTGGTTTTCTAGTGGACCACCAACCACTTTCATAGCAACATACATGTTTCCCCACCCCCATCTTTATATTCAAGAGAAAATATAAGAAATATCACTCACGCAGGAGCTCACTTATTACAAGAGTAAACGGGAATAAATTTTCTGTTCTTATTACATCACACAATGAAAATTAAACACACAACAAAAATAAATGCCACAAATTCATTGTGTGGCCCCTTCGCCTTGCGGCTGGCGAGAGGTCACTGATTATCCTCCTTCCTCTGTTGCCTCCTTCCTCCATCGTGATGATGCTAACTCAGCTGAATTTATCTTTGAGGCTCATTTTACAATTCTATTAGGTTTCAATTTCAACCGATAATGCACCCTTACAATAATAATCAGCTTTATATTCATCCAAAATAATAAAGCATATCAGATTTTAATTGCTAGAAATCAGTCACTATTTTTTTACAAGATAATTAGAAATGTCAAAATTGTTTCCACGAGTTCTCTTAAAATACAAAATAGGTTTCGTAATTATTAAAAAAATTTACCATAATACAAATAAACAAACTCAAAAAATCGAAAAATTTGAATCTGGGTTTTTGAGAAAAACATGAATTACCATTCATTTGTTTTTAAGATCAGAATCATGAAAATAGCGACAGAAGCTTCAAAAGTCTCAGATCTGCATCCTAGAGGCTACGGTTTTGTTTTGGAATCACTCTCATAGCTTTTCCTTTCCTACTTTGATACTAGATGATGTGAAATTGATAGCTTATCTAATATAAATAAGCAACAATTACATTATATAATTGTACAAATCAATAAGAGACAATGTTGCAGAATGAAGATAATAACATAAACAAAAATAAGAGAAAAAATATAATAAACACACTATATTATTGATTTAATAATTTAGAGCAATTACATGATGAGAGAATTTACAATATATAGGAGAATGAACTCCTTAAAACAAGGATTCAACTCCAATCTTTAATCCCACAATATCCTCACATATCTCTCCTATAATCACTCCCAAACCCAACAATCTCTCACACAACTCCCACATAGCTACGTGAGTTTTTTATCCAATAAACTCACAACTAATACATATTATCCTATATTATTAATAATGAGTTGATTAATAACGCATATTAATGATATTACAAACTTTTATTTTTCTCACACAAATATGATATTAATATAACAATATTAATATCTTACTAACACACTAACTTACTAATGTAATATATAAATATTACATTTAACTATTACAAACAATAATGTGAGCACTAATCCATGGATTATTCATAACATTCACATCTCACTCACCTCAAAATAGGGGAATTCTTTGAGGTTATCACGTGTGTGTGTGTGTGTGTGTGTGTGTGTGTGTGTGTGTGTGTGTGTGTGTGTGTGTGTGATAGGGTACAAGAACACATGTAATTAAAATTATATATAAAGATTAGAATTCACATAGAGAAAATACTTACCAATAGGGGATAAAACTATTAAACATTACTACCTAGGATATATACTTTCATCCTAGGTAATTTTTAATAGAAATTCCATATTGTTTTGATTTCTATCTATTTTATCCCTTCATCACACCCCAATCATCCTCAAGACTACTTAAAATGATAATTGCGCTCCTCTTATTATGTTTTACTAGATTTAGCATGTGATATAAATAAATGAAACTTATTAATATCATTTTACATGTATGTTTATATTTGATAATTGGATCATTTATCTACTAATGTCATTGCACATCGATGATCTAAGATCTTTATCCTAATAAGAGTTTTCTAGTCTCAAATTCAATGTCAAATCATTTGTTGAACTTACTTAGGGATAAAATCCTAAACCTCTTTAGCTTAAGTCATCCTATTCCAAAATAGGATTTATAGTAAAAAAACCCTAGGGTTTCCTCTTATCTTTATGCACACCTTTTTTAATGCCTTTTTAATTAATTAATTATATTAAGTATACACCAATTCAGCATGTACAATTCACCTACACTCCTAGAAAAATAGGAATCCTATGGATTTCTTTTCTTCCTATTCAAGGTTGTACTATTTTTGATAATATGTATAATGATGAGAAAGATTTTAAATCTAGCCTATATCCTCTTGAAAATCAAGATGACAGTGTTCCTCTCATATGATCTAATGAAATTGATTATTATGATCTTAATGATGTCGACCATAATCAAATTAAAATCTTATCTATTTTCTTCCAAGACCATCACCAACATTCATCTAACATTGATAGTATTACTCATGTGATTATTTTCTTTAAGGATTCCCATGATTCCTAATCCCCAACTTTTCATGAATATCCTCCTTAATCGGTTTTTACCCTTTCATATATTATTTCCACATCTATTGTGCCTACATCCATTCCTAATATGTATGTATCTATTATCCTCCTTTAATAAGTTAAAATACATATCTTAACTTTTATTATTATTCCTACATATCATGTGTATACCCACAAACCTTTTCATTCTCCTTCTACTACATGTTCCCTCTATAATCACATTTATGATTTGCGTGAGGTGTTGAAATTAGAGAGGCGTGTGTGTAGATATAATAATATCATGGATTTCAATCAATTACTTAATATTCCTCTTACACATAAGGTGTTATCTTATCCTTTACCCTTAGGTTTTATATCTCTTAATATTCCTATTTATGAGGATAAAGTTTATCCCAAACAACACCTTCACTCATTTCATGACTCTTTCTTAGACTATGCTTTTAATGATTAACTTCTTAATGATATTTTCCTTAGATCCTTAAGGATTGTGCTTTCAAGTGGTTTTTTAACATACCTATTCAATTTTTGAGTGATTTTAGTACATTGGATAATAAATTTCTTCCACACTTCTCTATCAACATTGGTGATAAGGTTTATTTTACTCAAATGGATAAAATGTAACAATGGTCTAATGAACTAAGCAATTGTTGGCATATGGTCCTACTATGTGTTTTCATTGATGAAAAACCAAATTAATGACAAAATGAATGATGTATTCTGATGTCATGATGTTTTTCATGGTGCTAACATGATGTTTCATATGTTTACTAGCTAGTATAGTGAGATTCAATGAGGTGTGTTTGCTCTTACAAGCCTATACAGTGCCTGAAGATGCATCATGGCGTATGAGATTCTTGGATACTTAGGAAGCATTTTTAAATGATTGATAACATGTTTTAAGGGTTCTTTTACACTCAAAATAGTGGCATAGTGCAGGTACAGGTGTTTCACTTTGTTACAGGTGCTCATTGGGAGCAAGTATGACAGCTTGGAGGTGTGATAATATGCTTTGGAGCTATATGAGCTCATAGAAGCTTGTATTTAAGTATATAATGGCATATTAGGTATGTTTGGATCATTTTTAGAGGTTTTGTGATCAGTTAGTGCATTATTTCAGTTGAACCTAGTATCTACAATGAGGAACATACATGCAAGCATAGGTAAGTCTTAGTGAATAGAGAGATTGAGGTATGGAATTGACATTATGATGATTGGAGATGTTAGAGGGATGTTTCATAGTGCTTTGAGAAAAAATTCAGGTTTCCATGATGAGAATTTTGTAAGATATGACTGATTATGTGAGACAAGGTGAAAAACAAGTCATTTTCCAACTCAAGTTCAACTTCGAGATATTGTTCAAGCAGTTAGTTTGGTTGGAAGGTGTCAAGAAGTTCCTAGAGAATCACATTTTACAAGTGAAAAGAATTTTTAGATATCTTAAGGGTACAATTAACTATAGTTTATAATATCCTAAAAGTGATAACTTTGAATTGAGGGCTTATTCGATCCTACTTAGGTAGGAAGCATGGATGATAGGAAGAGTATCTTGGTGGTGGAGCATATTTTGTTGGAAGATGTCTTGTCTCATGGTCAAGTAAGAAGCAATCTCTTGTAGCACTCTCAACATGTGAAGCTAAATATGTTGTTGCTACTTGTTTACCATTGTGGGTTTATGTTGTCATTGATGTCAAACTCAATTAATGGAAAAGTTTTTCATGGTGTCATATGATTCTCCCTATGATGTTATTCAGCTGTCATGCATGTTGATCAAGTGGTTTAGTGAGTTCAGCAGTGTCCTGGAGCATGTTTGAGAATGCTTAGTCATGGTATGGATATTCTTGAGGTTATTGGTTAATTTCATGAGGTCAAAAATGGATGGTGTGATGTGTTATAGATGTCAATTGGTATGCATGAGGTCAACAAGGTCAAGTCATGGTTTGTCAAATTGTGTCAAGTCATTTCAGGCTTGTTTCTTTCCCTGGAACATCTAGAATGAGGTAGAGGTGTGAGATTTGGAGTTCATAATTCTTGTTCAATCATGGGATAACCATGATATCATTTTATCTTAGGTTTATGGTGAATTTATGGTCATAATTCAATGGTTTTATGTGTTTACAAGGTCCTTTGGAAGCTATAGGTGAGAAACAAGTAGTTTGGCATAGGTAAGTCATTATGGATGGATATTTTAAGAGATATTTGGGAGATTTTGTGACTTTTAGTATTTATAAGATGTTTTCATGGTGCTTCATGCCAAATTTTAGGTTAAAATGTTGAATAGTTTTGAAGATATGCAAGTTTTGATGAAACTGGGTAAGTTTGAGTGTGTATTTCAAGCAAACTTGGACCTTCTAATGCTCTCTGTGGATTATATGATTTACATGGGCACCTTAACTATTATTAATAGATTCTAAAGTCAATTATGAAGATTTCACAAAAATAATGAGGTGGCTCACATTTTTATGAATGATCGTTAATAAGGTAAAGTGGTCTAAAACCCTAGCTAAACCCTAGCTAGGAGCAAGTTACTGAGAAAAGTGAGTATATCATACTAGTTTTGATTGATAGTGAAAAAGTGATGATTGGATTTTGTATAGTACTCTTCCTTATTTCCATAAATGTAGGATAAAGCTTGTATTCATATGTGGGCCTCACCTAAAAATGGAAGTTTCTAAAGAGTTTCAATTTAAAGAAAAGTTCTCCAAAGAAGGTAGTGGATGAATTGGCATTTTGTGATTTATGTGATATTATATTGATTTTTATGGAGGTTTTAGGAAAATTTTATGTAGTTACATGGTGTTTTGAGGTCCAAACAGTTGACTAGTCAAAGGGTAGTTTTGGGGTCTCAAATAGCAGTGCTTAGTAAAATGAGCATAACTTGAGCTACATGAAGAGTTTTGAATTGATTGAAGTTGTGATAGAAATATGATTCAGATATACTTCTAGTGATGTGATTTTTTCCTTATGATGAGATGATGTGATAGGGTTTCCATGGAATTATTTTAGCAAGAATATTTATGGCGAGATCAAGACAGGATGTGTTCCATTGAAAGTTTGATGATATTTTAAGCATGATATAAATTGTGTGATGAATTATATCACTTGTAATATTAATAGGGATGAATTTTTCATCAAATTAATCCATTTATATTTTTGATTGTATGTGTTAATGATTTTATGAGCCAACCTTTAGAACCATCTTTTTTGGCAAAGTTGATCTGGTGAAGGAAAGCGTAGCTGTGGTTTGAAGGGATGGATGTTTCATGGCTTATAAATTGCTTATAAGTTATATAAATGTTTTGGAATTTCCATCAAGTGGTCACATTACATAGTTTGGTCATGTTGAAGTGATTTTATGGCATTATGAAGTTTCCACGGTGCTAAAGGGTGTAGGAAACAATAGTTTTAGAAATTGTAAAGAGCACTCGGCCCATTAAATGAAATAATTCAATTAGTTGAGATAAATTTTGACCATGTATGGATTTTAAATGTTATTTTACTCATATTTAATTGGTTATGGGTTGGTGATCAGAGAACACTTGATAGAAGGCACATAAGAAGTCTGCATGGGAGATAGAAGGCACATAAGAAGTTCGCATGGGAAAGTAGGTCATATTCAAAGGTGCGAACGGATAGGGAGAACACATGCGCGGAGCAGAATTTTATCTTCGAGACATATCCATTTTCACTCATGAAGGTCTACTTTTAGAGATGGCGTGCAAAGCACACAAATGAGGTAGAGATGTGTGCACCATGCATTGACTATTTTTGGAGGATCAGATACAAAGTGCTTTGTATGGATACAAAGTTAGGAATAGGATTATCACTATAATTAACTACCGGTAGTCTATTGTTTTTAATTATTGGTAAATAGTTTTAAAGGGACTATACCCTGTTACAAAAAGGGCTCAATAGCCGGATATAACTATAAAGAAGTGATAAAAAATGATCAAAATATAGGTAGAACACTATGTCCATCAACAACCAAGAGATAGTTACAAACAAGAAACAAAATAGAACATAAGCGCAATGAGAACAGCAAAGTCACAACAAAAACCAGTAGTCTATTGTTAGCGCACTTGCATGTGTGGCTATTTTTGTAATGGCACGTGGCTAATAATAGCATGCGACCTATTTTGGGATTGGATAAGCGGTGAAGGGCAAGTCCCCACCCTTATAAGTATGTAGTAAACTATGTAGTAAAAAAGAAGGTAGAGAGGGATAGATATATGCATACATAGGGAGATTATGCTACTAAATCTGTTATGCACATACTATTGTTATTGTAATGAAGATTTTGTATACTTATTGCATTTAATATAATGGAGGATATTGGTTGAATCTAAGTGTTAGTTCTGTGTGTATTTGAATCTAGTATGTTCCTGATCTCATCATGGTTAATACTTAATTATGTTCTCCCTTAGATATAGATCTAGCATGCTCTATAGAATGATGTGTTACTAAGGGAACTGTATGTGTTAAGTCTTCATCATGCTAACATCTTACAACAACAACCTTAAAGAGGGACCTGGTACCTTTGTGCACTTCGGGTGAGCGCTTAGTCTAGGCTGAGTGATGTGCCAGTGCGTCTAGGGTCCTATTGGGCTTATACAACTAAATTCTAGGCTACATCATTGGTTCCATTTCTAGGACCTCTTTTCAATTGTTTTCAGGATGGTTCGCTATGAATACATACTGGTTGACCTTAGCAAGTGTTGAAGAATGGATACATAATCTGGAGGAAGAATACACATGGTGATTCAGCACTAGATCTGATTTTAACGCATGCGTGTGGGTGGAACAGAATCTGCATGATGGTTTATATGAGATATTTTTCACTATCTTTCTAGTAGAATTATACGATTGGTTGATTGCTTATGCATCTAAGTGGAATTGGAGGCATCGCGCACTTTTCTTGATGCGGGAAAATTTCAAGCCCTTTACGATGCTAATCGATTTGGACTCAAATTATGGATATGTGGTTCCATGGTGTCTTGAACAGTTATATCTTGGAATAATCAATTTCCACTTATTCGTGTCCAAAGGTAGCTGAATTCCAATTTTTACGATATCCAAGGGGAACTTACCTGCAAGGAATTCCACTGGCAATCAAGATCCTGATGGTAACTTTGAATCTAGAGAGTAAACCGATGGCTAACTAAACCACACCACAAGCGGGGAAGGAGTAGTTTTGGTGAAGGATGGAAGACCTAGTGGTAGAAAGGAAGAGAGAGGAAAGGTTCCTTAAGTATGATGAGGCACACAAGAGGGAGATCGAGAAGCAGCGTGAGGTTGCAGAGAAAATGACGTTGTGGAGAAAGATAGTTCGGGAAGGAGTTGAAGTTCACGCAGAAGATGTGGAACCCGAGCCTCATGAACTCCCCCATTTGGGAAAACATGATAGGAACCCTCCTCGACCTCATGTATCGGCATGCCAACAAAGACGACCTAGGTTACGAGGCATGCATTTGAATCCACCTAGAAACCTTGCCCTTGCACTTGGTTTTCTAGCATTTAGTACAACAAGTAGTCAACACTCTAATTCTAGTAGTGGAAGAGTAGGAGCGAGTATTATAAGAGGTACAATAATGGTAGCGTAAATGGCTTCATTGTTATATGGGAGTACTTGTTTAGGTATCATCAATCTGCGAGAATACAAGCGCGCCAATTTTCGACTATCTTCGGGAATGGTGACGTTTTCACAATTTGATCACGTGGTACGATTCGGTTCTACTATTGGGACACATGGAAGTACATCTTCTGGTCCAACACCAGCCATAAGTTCAAGATCAGGAGGCATAGGTAGCTCAAGTTCCAGTGGATCTGGTGGTTTTAGAGGTAGGGGAAACACATGAGGTTCTAGATCAGGTGGGCAAGGTCCGCACCAACCCAGAATATTTACATGGAGATGTATCTTCATCTTCTAGAGTATATGGGCATAGAAGATGTTGTTGAACATGTGCATATGTGTGAAATACTGTGGCATGTAAAAGGAATCATGGATTCGAATGTAGGGCAAGCTAATTTTCTACTACGTTACAAGGGTGCACACAATTGGTATAGAAAGTTTGATCCTGATCAGACTTACATAGACTATACAACTTTAAAAGATGCATTCCTTAAAGAGTTTCACATCCCTAAGTTTGAGCAGAAGAGTATAAGTGCGCTCAAGGATATTAAGCAAGGCACTACCGAAAGTGTTAGAGAGTATGATGCATGGTTTAAAACATTGTTATCTAAGATTTCTTATGACATACATGCAAGCCAAAGCATGCACAATGGTTCATTGGGGGCTTGATTACACCTTTTAGGAGGGCATTATCACATAAGACGTCCACTGATCTCGCCTAAAGCACTTGAAGTAGCCTTATGTGTTGAGGCAGTTGGAAGTATAGATATTGGGGTGAGCCCATTTTTAGAAGCACAAATAGCAGCCATGGAAAAACAGTTGGAGAAACTATCAAAGCAAATTCAAGCACATGAGACGTGCACAGGATTTGGTGCACAGATTGTGAAGTAGAAGGTCACACAAAGGATAGTTTTCCTCATGTAAACAAATATGCTCATTGTTGATGGATTGTGAAATATGCCATTTAAACCATGATGTTAGCCACTACCCATTATTACAATGTGCGATAAGGAAGAACGTTTCAAGCTACTATAAAATCTACAGGTCCATGACTCATGACATGGAAGACTGCCGGTGATTGGACAGATCCATGATGCTATAGATATTGGTGTATGATAGACATGAGTTTCTAGATAAAGGCAAGAATGAGCATCAAACCATGATCACAATCAGCCATGTTATGATTGAAATAAAGGGTGTTTTGAAGGATGTCGTGGCAGAGGCTGAGGATACTGTAGTGGATTTAGAGGATGAGGCCGTGGTGGTGGGAGAAGTGAGTTCCCTCGCATAACATGTTATACATGCGGATCTCCTAACCACTACAAGCACGAATGTCCTCAGAATATTACATGTTCTTTCTATAGGAAGAACCATAGCTATGAGGAGTGTCTGGACTTATATGAGCATCTGAGTAAGCAACATAAACAAGAAAACAAAGGCACAGGGATGGTTAGGATACAAAGCATGTTGTAGACAATCAATGGATGCCCAAGATGGAAGCAGAATCCAGGGCACTACAAGTGAAGATCATGACCCGCATTGAGGTAGCACACGACATGAAAGCATTGGTAGAAACCTACCATCACTAAAGAATAAGTTCTTCATGTACGGTACCCAGATCTCGCCTATCATAAGGAGGTTTATCAGGAAACCATGGAAGTTCTAAGGAATCTTGTGGTGAGATATAGAGAAGAAGAAAGCATTGAAGATGCTCCAAACTGATATAGATGACTTGAGGGAAGTGTGTAAAATGTTACACCAAGAAAACATCATTCCACTGTTAGGGGATTGGCTAAAAGGAAACACTTCACGCACAAGTACTAAGATTGGATGGAAGATCCTGCATGTGAATCTTCCCCTCATAGCCTAGATTATGACAAGGAAATCACTCTAAATGTTTTTGTGGATGGGTGGCTATTGAGTAATATATTGATTGATATAGGTGTGGAATTCAATGTTCTTACCTTGAACACATGGGTAAAAATGGGAAGACCCCATTACAACCATCCTCTAATGTATTATTCATGGCTAATCAGACTAAGGCCACTCATATTAGAGTTTTGAAGGATGCATCCATTACCATACAAGGATCCAAGTTCACTGGAGACTTTGAGGTTTTAGTGCTAGCAAAGTCAGATAGCTTCCCAGCTCTATTGGGGCATCCTTGGTGCTATGCAAATAATGTTGATCTTCAGTTCAACAAGGGCTATATCAGTTTTGAAAACAAAGAGGAAAAACTTATTATCCCTTTGCCATACGAAAAATCAGGCCCTATTTTGAGCCCTTAAGTGAAGAAGATTTGAATAGGATTTATGTACACACCATTCGAGATCCAGAGATGATTGAACAAACCAAATATGGACTAATTTAGTGGGAGGATACATAGTCTATTAGTGATACTAAAAGTTTTTCTTGTGATAATTGGGCTCATAGAACTTACGAGTTGGGGGCACGAAGTAAAAGAATATTTCCTCAAGACACAAAACCGTGTTATGTCAGGAGAATAGGAAAAAACTCGGTACCTCTTTACACAGGAGAAGGGGATCCCATGGTATTCTGTGTGCCATGGAAGAATAGTGGATAGACCCAATGGAAAGAAGAACTATGCTAGCATATACACTATGTGGGATAGTAGCACACTGGTGGGTGACCCATAGGGATAATCTTGTCAAATGGAATGAAATTGGGATTGCTCTTACTACTAGGTTCTTCAGGAGCAATGCACCTACTCAAATCAATACTTATCATGGTAATCAACCTATTCAAAGCACCACGTTCAGAAGTGTGAGAGACTCTGGATAGAAGGGTAGGAAGCTTTACCACCTTCATTATGGGTGCACTGGTTTTATTCCACTTTACAAGGCTACACGCGTGCTTGGTATGTGTATGTAGAACTCCATAGAGAAAATGGAAATTGGCATAATTTAATTACAAGAATGGCCCAGATGTTTGAATTCTTTCTCTACAAAGCACGTGGAAGAAGCATTGAAAGTTATAAAGCACTTAACTATGGGAGATAGTGTTAAGGTTGAATAACTCCTTCAGGAGTTATTAGATAAGGAAGACTTAGGAGCACATTTTGGTGAAGAACCAGAGGCTGATGCAACATTACTTCAACGTGCTTGCCTTGAGAAAGAGAAAGGAAAAATGGTCTACTTAGTAGATGACAAGAAAGTATATAATCTGGATATAAACCATTCAATAAAGAGGCGTGAGGTCTTTGACGGTATGGATAAGACCATGCGCGCCTATCATGAACCTATGAAGACAAAGCGGGTGAATATTGGAATGGATACTGAGCCTAAAGAATCCATAATTGGAGACTATTGGTCAGACTCTGAAGTGGAAAAAATCATAGAGTTATTAAGGGATTACCAGGACTTATTCCTAGGGGTACCATGAACTTAAATACATGCATGAATCATTAGGGGAGATGAAGATAAAGCTTAAAGAGGGTATGTGCCTAGTTAGAAAGAGGTCTTATAGAATGAACCCCAACTTGTGTGAAAAGGTCAAAGAAGAGATTGATAAAATGTTGAAGTCTAGGATTATCAAACCCCTTGATGAGTCAGAATGGGTTATTCCAATGGTGATCAGTATCAAGAAGGATGGATGGATTAGAATATGCGTGGACTACAGGGAGCTGAATGTTACATGTGTAACTGATCCATTTCCTACACCATTCACTGAGGAAATACTAGAAGGAGTTGCAGGGCACGAAATCTATTCGTTTATAGATGGGTTCTCTGGGTATCATCAAGTTTGAATTGCCCAGGAGGATCAGGAAAAGACTACATTTACTACTGAATGGGGTAGCTTCACCTATATTGTCATGCCTTTTGGTCTGAAAAATGTGCCTACTATATTTTCGCACATAGTTGTCCAAGCATTCAAGGAATTTATTCACAACTTCTTACAGGTATATTTAGATGATTGGACGGTGTATGGATTAGTTAAGGATCACTGTGACAATCTGCGCTTAATGTTTGAACGATGTACACAATTGAGTATCTCTTTGAACATCAAGAATTGCATATTTGGTACACTGTTTGGGATACTTTTAGGACACATAATCTGTAAGGAGGGTTTGTTGGTTGATCCAGCAAAGGCTGTAGTTATTATAGGCCTAAGGGAGCCTACTAGTCAAAGTGATGTGCGCAGATTTTGGGTCATATAGGTGTTGCACCTGATTCTTAGACGTTTCTTTGAAGTATTGATGAAATAGATAGGGTAACGAGCGTAGGAGGAATACTTGTTTTAATGTTGGTTGATGGGTTGTTGCATGCGTATGACTTCCAAATCCACAATTGATCGTGAGAGCTTCCTTTTGGCTAGAAGGAACTACCTATAATGAAAAGAAAGACCACCAGAAAGAGTTAAACAATATGTGCAGTGAACTGCCTAGCATGTGCTAGATCCAGGAAGTGTGATACTTCCTAGACGTGTCAGTCCACTATTTTAAACAATTTAATGCAGAAATGAAATAAATCCTATTGTAATTTGAAATGATTTAGGTATCTCACTTAAAACACAATAAGAAAGATCTAATCTAATAGGCTAGGTTAGAATAGGATCCGAAGGTCAAATAGTTGGTTCTGGGTCTCTGTAGGTCTAACAAAAGTCTTAGGTAGGTCACAGGTGATTAAGGGGATGTAAAATTAGGTGGATAGGTCCATGTTCTAGGTTGTATGAGCACATACAGTAACTAATGCCGGTTAAGGGTGACTGACGGTGGTTAGGCATAACTGGTGTCGGTTACTGTGGAGTTTTGGGGATGCCACAGAATGGGTTTGGGGTCTCCTTTGTGATTGCACAAAGGATTTTGGTTGGTCGGGATGAGGTATTGGGTGATTTGGGAGGGATTTGGTGAGGTTTTAATGGGTATATGGAGGGGGAATGTTGAAGGAGGTCAATGGGTGGCTAGGTAAACAAGTGGTGATAATATAATGACAAAATGAAGTGAACCAGAGAAGTATAATTTTTTACTTACTTGGATTCTCATCCTAGACGCCTATGAGTGAGGGATGGGGGTGCTAGTAAGAGGTTGAAGGCTATAGGTGATCACCAATCGTAAGAGAGCTTCTGAATGGGCTGCATGTGCATTCCTCTTGTATTGGTTAGATCAAATCATTGTTGGTGGCTGTGTAGGAGAAAATACTTGATCTCTTTCCTTGCATGTGTGTTCTCAGTTGGAATTTGATCTCAGAAGATGCGATATCTCTCAGGAAGATCTCAATGTTTGCCAACTTTTTCCAATCTTTGTCAACCTTGAAAATAAGGTTATTTTGGGGGTTAAAAGGGTAACGACGATGGTTCCAGCCTAACCGGTGACGGTTAGGGCTAACCGGTATCGCTCAAGGTGGGATTTCCTAGGTTTACTAAAATAGGTAGATCCCCTTGATTTTATTGGATCTCATGTCATTAACCCATGGATTAAACTGGAAGCTTCTTGTAAGCATGCGGGAATGTGGTTAGAGAGAATGTAGGCATTGATTTTTAGGGTTTTGGTAAGTCTTAGTTAGTTATGACAACTTACTAAGAATAGGTCTTAGGGTGAGTTGGCTTGATGAGGTGTCTAGGTGAAGTGTATGTGTGGATATTATTTAAATTAAGATATTTAAATAATAAATATGGTGAGGATAATGAATTAATTTAATTTAATTAATTAAATTAATATTAGTGGGTGAAGGGGGCCATGGCTAGGTGAATGTGATGAAGGGTGCTTATTTGTCGAGGGACCAAAGGGGAGTGTGACCTAATTTTAGTGTCTACATTTTCCCCTTTTTTTGTATAGCTTGTATTAGTAAGCGACGCTAACAAAAATAAGATGTGGTTGCCCCATGTGTGGGTGAAGGTGATCCCCCTCAAACCAAGAACTGATAAGGCAGCAGGTAGAATTGGTGAGTGGTTTGATAAAAGGTAAATGTGATGAAAAGAAAGGTGGGTAATGGGGAAAGAGGAGCAAGGTCTACTTGGGTAAGCTAGGTAATGGGTCAGGGTCAAAGGTAGTAACTGTCAAATGCACGCACACGTATAAACTGTAGCATGCTACCGGGTTGAAGAGCAGTCAAACTCTACATCGTCTAAGGTCGATAGGTTTATCCAAATGAGGTTGAAGTGATTATGGTATCCAAGGTATCGGATATTTTTAGGAAACACAATGTAGGTTAGGTGTAGGAACGTTTAGGTGTGTTCCAGTACACCAAAGGTAGGGTCAGGATAAACGGTCATGGCAAGAGGCAAGGTAAGGTCATTAGGTCAATCAACACAGGTAATAGTGCCGCAAGGTATAGCAAACACATGAGGTCAAAGGTCACTAGCGATGTTCCAAGTCCAAGAATCTAGGTCACAAAGCATGGGTAGAGGCAAGGTATGGGTAAAATAATGAGTCCCAAAATGAGGATGAGGTTAGGTAGTAAATGATGAGGTCGGGAGGGTGAGGTGAATGGTCGGGATAAAGGTGGGGTGGGGTAAATGATCAGGGTGAAGGTTGGGTGAGGTAAAAAAAGGAGGTAGGGGTAGGGTAAAAGGGTAAAATTTAGGGAATGGGTAGGTGAGGGTGACTAATTCCGGTCAAGGATAACCGACATCGGTAGAGGTCAACTGACCATGGTTGGGTAGGGCATGCAATCGATGTCGGTCAAGGGTAACCAACGTCGGTTAGGTCAGGTTTGTTATAAAAACAAAAAATCCACATTTTTTGTTATTCATTTGTCTTTTAGCTATTTGAGAAAATGACAAAAGAGAGAGAAAAGAGAGAAAAGTTTCCAGGACATAGTGGAGCATTGAGTTGGTAGTGTGAACGATGGGTGATCGAGTTGGTGAGAAGCGGGTCCACAGGATCAGTGTGAGGGATTTGATTGGGTAGAGGTTGCAGGTACCGATTTGGTGATGGCGGAGGCTGGAGAGGGATCGGGCGGGCCACCGGTGTAGTGGCCAGACATGCCACCGAGATGATGGCAAAGGCAACGAGGTAAGTGCCCTACTCTAGGTGTATGTGATTAGATAGAGTAGAGGATTAGTATATTGTTTTTTGTAGTTTTGGTTGGGTTTTGTTTTTGTGGGTAGGAATGGGTTAAATTTGGAAATGGGGGGAATAGTGGGTAAAAAGAGGAATGGGGAGGGAAATAAATGGGATAGGTGGGGTGGGTGGAGGTCCAGGGGTAGTGTAGGTCTTTGTAGGTGGGTAAAAGGGGTAAGGGGAGGTTTTTTAGAAAAGGGGGGTTTTGGGAAATCATGGGTTTTACTGCGCGACAAAGTGACCTGCATGCATCGGTCAAATTTGGCCGACGTCGGTTAGGTGAACCCAGTATCTGTCACCAAACAGTGTGACCGATGTTGAAGTTAAGGGGTGTCTAGGTTTGGTAAGGGTGAACCAAAGTATCGGTAACCAAATAGGTGACCAATGTCAGTTAAGGGGTGACCGGGGTCGGTAAGGGTGAACCGGTACCGGTCGGGTTATTGGGAACAAGGGTCCAAAAGTGATGTGGGCTAGGTGGTTGAGATGGGTAGGGTGAAAATAGGGTGTGGGAAAATGATAATTGGTAAATATGGATATGATAAATGGAGATTAATGTTTTGTTTGTATGGATGCAGGGGAGAGTGCAGCTACATATACGGGAGGGTTCCGCCCCGCTCATGGATGTGCGTGTGTGGCGCAACAACCCTAGAGGAGCTACAACATGTGGAGGCAGTGGGCTTGAGTGGGGTTCATCACTATTGACATGTAGTTTGGCAGCCCAGTTTGATGGTCGCGCTCATCGATAGATGGGATTCCGTAACCAACACGTTCCACCTACCGATGGGTGAGATTACTATCACCCTAGAGGACATGTTTAGATTCTTCGGCTACCCATATTAGGTGCACAGTCTACTCCATCTCCTTTGAGGCCTTAGAGGAGATGATTGTGACTATTTTTGGTGAGGGGATGGCCGACCTGAGATTCCATAGCGCCAGCTTGAGATATGGAGAGATGTACCTAGCCTGTCCGAAGGAGACAAGGCTAGTGGTTCTGTTGATGGAGGCAATGTGTCTTTGGTATGCACTACGAGATGCTGCAGAAGGTGGGCGGTTTCCCCGGTCACGCGATGGGGGTACTCCACGACATGATGGTGGATGAGACCTACTTTTCCTGGGCACCAGCATTCTTGGTGTAGTTGTATAGGGAGTTATGGGCATATGGGCAGCTGTGCATGTTCAGCGTGTGTTGTACATTTTTACTACACTATTAGGTGTATGAGCACATAGTTTGTGTGCGGCCTATAGGGATGCCCTGAGAAGATGCATTCTAGTGAGATTTTATGGGTGGGGTATAGGAGATGGGTGTCGGTTATTGGAGAGCGGCGATCTGAGAGGCCCACACATGATGTGGCCTATTTATGGGCGGTCAACTGGAGGGGTTGTCCGGAGTGGACATTATCTAGAGGCCATATGTGGGATTCCCCTCATATAGGCATATGCATTCACAAAGCAGTGCGAGAGATATGTCCTACAATGGCAATTGACCACTCTCATTACCCAGTTGGGTATACTATAGACATAGTTTGAGAGGCTCGAGAGGCATAGGTAGGCACAGTAGAGAGCTACAGTGCACAGTGGCAGTCACGAGCCCAGATGGCTAGTGGAGGAGATGGAGATGGAGAAGAGGGGGATGGTCGGGCGCAGCCTTATAGAAGCTCAGTGGTAAGGTTACGAGGCTAGTTGACCATAGCAGCCCGAGTGCACATATTGGGGCCTTACATTCCCAGATACACATGCACAGGGTAGGGGCACCAACACAGGCACCACCATCACATGCACCGAGACCGGGTCCTAGTTCATAGGCAAGAGCGAGGCGTGGTCCCACAAGCAGTGTACAGGGGCCAAGACCTATGGGACCACCACATATCATGTCTCAGTATCAAGGTTACAAGATGCCCTAGGTGAGGCTAGATATTATCAGACCAGCTAATGGCGGTGAGGATAGATTTCATATTCTATGCTTGAGTATAGGGCATAGAGCATCTAGTGAGAGGATAAGATCCCGCACTCACAGTGTGGAGAGTACATGAGGTCAGAGAGCTCCAAGGCCCGATCAGGTAGAGGCTACCAGTGCACAAAGAGCCGTTGCAGTTGAAGTGCCAACAAGGACCCAGGAGGCCGAGGGCACAGGCAATACAAATATGGAGGACATCTGCCAAGATGCCTGATATGTGGTCACCTAGTTTTTGATATATGATATTCTTTTTGTGATTTATACCGGCCTGCATGTCAAGAGATAGTTGTATTTTTTATCACATACCAGCCTGCATGCTAATGACAGTGAGGATGTATGAGAGATTTTGTCTATTTTGAGCATATACCGGCCTATGTGCGAAGAGATTTTGTATTATTTCATTATTTTGTTGTATATATGAGACCGACCTACGTGCCGATGACATTTTGTATTGTGTATCACTGTGTGCCGATGATTTTGAGATGATGGACACGATGAGATAGCCATGTATTTTTGAGATACACATTGATTTATTTATATGATGAGATACATGGTATTTTTGATTTTTTGATGTGTTGATGAGATTTTGATTTGTTATTTTGATATGGATGGAAAGTAGGTGAGTTAGGCATGATGGAGTCAGGTTGATTTAGGCCTGGATCAAGTCAGGTCGGTTAGGCATGGATCGAGTCAGGTTGGTTTAGGCATGGATTGAGTCAGGTCGGTTTAGGCATGGATCGAGTCGCACAGTAATAGGCATAGATCAAGTCAAGTCGGTTTAGGCATGGATCGAGTCGAGTAAAGTAGGTGAAGTTGTGATTCATTATTTTATGCAATGAATGATAATATGGGTCATATGTGAGATGTGGTATAATCTAAGCATAGTGATGATAAAGAAATGCTAGGTGTAATAAATGTATGTTGTGATAAGGATTTAAAATATGAATTAACTTGTTTGTTTGGTTTAATTTCCAATTTGGGATAAAAAGGGGAAACTAAGTGAGGTGTGCGGAACATGGAAGATGAATTATTGAGGGTAGAGAATGGTTGAGCTAACCTCCAAGGGCCCCATGCCCTCACAAATCTACCTACATAGTCCTGGTGAAAGGGGACCTCAGGCCGATGTAGTTCTCCCATGAGCTAGGGAAGAATATGATGAGGTATGAAAATGAGTTAGTAGGTTTTAGGCATGGTGTGGGTTTTAGATCTGTTAGGTGTGGGTGGATTATAGGTAAAGTGATGTAGGTGATGTCGATTGTGGCAAAAGAAGAAGATTACCCCAAAAGTAAGCGTCGAGGACCAAGTCCTGTATAAGGTAATCAAAACGTAAACAAAGATGGTTTAAAAGATAAGAGGGGGCAAGAAAGCCACCTGATTGGGTAGGATCATACCGAGTAGATCATGCCTTGGAGGAGGTGATGAATGTAAGACCCTAAAGACATTGCATGATTGATTGTTCTACGGTGAAAAGTAGTCACATGATCACCAAATGTCTAAGTTCTAAGAATTCGCTTAAGGCATTATAAAATGGGAGTGGGAATGGTAAGAAGGGTGAAAGGTAATTAATTGTTAAATGGTGTGAGGTATCATGCTCTTTGGGCAAGAGATCCAAGGTCACAATGGGTAAGTCCATGACTAAAAAGGTTTGTTGTTTTGACTTATAGTTGAGATAGACTGATCGATGCGGGAAGTCTATATGGGATGAAGAAAATTTAACTCCTTGAGGTCTCTGAAGTGAATGATTGATGCGGGAAGCTTCGGTTGCTCTCTTTTTTTTTTAAGTTTACATAGTTTTCCTTCGAGGGAGCAGTCTATTTATAGCAGTGATTGTTGAGAGGAAGATGTCCTTTTGAGGGAGTCATATTTTGAGTGGAAGTTTGACTCAAGGAGTTATATCCCATGTGAGGGCTTTGAAGTCATGGACAAGACCAAGGTGGAAGATAGGACTCTTGTTTAAAAAGACAAGGTGGAACGATCATGGGATCTCATCTAAAGGTAAAAGTATCCATGAGAATCATGTTATGTGCAGCGCCATGGTACACATATTCAAGAGAAGATAACAAGTGACGGGTACTCACATGATTCTTGTTTAATCATTGGTGAGGTGTATGAAGTGAATAGTGCTCAAGGGATGAGCATGGAAAGAGACAAAAGGTGAGGTAGGATGAAAATTCAACAATAGAATGGTCAAACATGCAAGGTGTTAAGGGGCTCATGTTCGGGTTTACCATCGAGTGAGGATAAATGATAAGCACCGATCCGTAAGTATGGGTCATGATGTATGGTCCAAGCCAATTAGGATAAAAATTTCCCATTTACTATTTCTACTTTGGTTACATGTGTATTTTCTTTCAGGACAAGGTCACCGACTTGGAAGGTTTGTTCATGGATACGTTTTTTTTAGGCACGTTTGATACATTTTGGTAAACTTAAAGGTGATCTAGAGCGTTAAGATGACATTCATCTAGTAACTCTAACTGTGCTAAATGGTCCTGATGAAATTCATCATTAGTGAGCATGTCATGGAGAGAAATGTGGAGTGAGGGAATCTGGACTTCGAGAGGTAGGACTGCCTCTATACTGTAGACCAGAGAAAAGGGTGTGGCCACGCAGTGGAAGTGCAAATACTAGTGCGGTATGCCCACAGGGAAAAAGGAATGTGTGTATGCCAATCCTTCCCAGTATCGTTGACCACTTTCATGAGAATATTGTTTAGGGTTTTGTTAGTGGATTCGGCTTGGCCATTGGTTTGTGGGTAATAGGGTGATGAGAAACTAAGCTAAATGCCAAAGGCATCACAAAGTTTTTGCAATGTTTTGTTTTTGAATTGTTTTCCATTGTTAGTGATGAGGCGATGAGGAACACCAAAGTGAAAAATGATATGGTGGTTAATGAACTCACATATTTTCTCATCTTTTGTGGAGATGAGTGGTATGGCTGCCACCCATTTTGTATATTATTCGGTAGCACGTGATGACCCATTGATGGCATTGGGAAGAATGGGGATTGATTTTTCCAACAAGATCCAAACCCCATTGAGAGAAGGGCCAAAGGTTACGGGTGACCTGTAAGGCGTGGCTAGGTGTATGATGAATATTGGAATGTTGTTGGCATTTTACACAATGTTTAACGTAGTTGCAACAATCATAGTTAAAATGGGCCAGTGATAGCCCAGTGAAGAATATGCTTAGCAACAGCAAGGCCACTGAAATGACCTCCGCATATGTCGTCATGAACTTCCTTAATGGTATAAGGAATTTCAGAACTCATGAGGCATCGTAAGAGAATACCATCAAAGCCATGCTTATAGAGGAGTCCCCCCAGGATGATGTAATGAGAGACCTTTTTAAGGAAGGCGTGTTGTCCATTACGGGTGAGATTAGGAGGTAAGATGGAGAGAGAAAGGTAGTTAGAGTATTGTTTATACCAAAGGTCACTCAGGTCAGAGGTGGCAGTTCCAACAGAGTAAACATCATGAGGTAAATAAGAAGGTGATTGGAGTCATTGTACGATGACAAAGATTTTAGAATCGGCGGGTGAAGCAGGTATTTGGGAAGCTAAGTAGGCCATGGTATCTGCAAATTTGTTGGTTGAATGTGGGATGGTTTGAAGGGTGTAACGATCAAAGGTGGTCAAAATTACATCTACATGATGTTTATAATTTTGAAGTATCTCGTTATGACATTGGTATATACCATTGACTTGATTTACAACCAATTAAGAATCACCAAAGATGTTGATGGATTTGACATCTAGGTCATAAGTGGCTTGGAGACCTAGTACGAGTGCTTTGTATTCGGCAATATTGTTGGTGCATTCAAAATATAGTTTGAAAGACAAAGGCATGGGTTCACCATCAAGAGGAATGAGGATAATACCAGCCCCACCCCCATACTGACACTTGGAACCATCGAAGAAGAGTGTCATTTGGTAAGGGGGTTCATCCAGAAAAGGGTAGCAATCGACTCATCTGGAAAGTCAAAATTAGAAGGTTGAACCCGAAAAAGAGTGTGTGGCCAATTGGTCAATGATTGCTTGTCCCTTGATGGACTTTTGATGAATGAATTCGAGGTCAAGATCAGCTAAAATCATAATCCATCGTGTGGCACGTTGATTTTGATAAGGTTTGGCATACATGAAGTGTAAGGGGTCGGTGTTGGTCACAACATAGGTTTTGTGGTTGAGTAGGTAATGACGGAGTTTGGTGGCAAATGAAAACTAAGGCTAAGAAAAAAAAATTGGGATGGGTGTATTGGGTTTCATAGTCCAAAAGAGTATGGATTATGTAATAAACTACTGCTCCTGTGTTGTTCATCGTGATGAGCGAGCATGGATCCCAAGGAATGATCGGTAGTTGAGATGTATAGGTAAAAAGGTTGATCATCTTTAGGTGGAATGAGTACGGGTGGTTGGAGAAGGTATTGTTTTAGGGCCTCAAAATCTTTATGATAGTCATCATCCCATTTAAAGGAGACATCCTTCTTGAGCAGATGATGAAATGGTTGACATCGATCAGATAATTGCAAAATGAAACGGAAAATAGATTACAATTTACCTTGCAGGCTATGGAGTTGTTTAAGGTTAGTGGGCAGAGGCATTTCTAGAATGGCCTTGACTTTAGCAGGGTCAACTTCTATACCATGTAGGGAAATGATAAATCCCAGGAGCTTTCCTGAGAGAACCGCAAAGACACACTTCTTAGGCTAAAGGTGGATGCAATATTTAATGAGGCGGTCAAAAATGGTTTTGAGGATGACAAGGTGTTTGAAGCGGCGCTTAGATTTGGCCAAGAGATCATCCACGTAATCTTCCAATATGTAATGTATATTGTCATGGAAGATGTAAGTCATAGCCCGCTGATATGTGGCACCAGCATTTTTAAGGCCAAAAGGCATGACTCAATAGTAGAAGGTCCCCAAGGGGTGATGAATGAGGTTTTTGTTGATCCTCTGGGGCAAGCGAGAGATTTGGTTATAACCCGAGAAGCCATCCATGAGTGATAGCATCTCATGGCAGTGGTAAGGTCAACCAAGCTGGTCAATACCGGGTAAGGGAAAGTCATCTTTCGGACATGCTAGGTTGAGGTCATGGAAGTCCATGCAAATACGGAGTCCCCTATCACCTTAGTGATAGGGACAATGTTAGAAATCCAACGAGGATAATCAATGGGTAAGATGAAGGAAATGAAAAGAATGCGTTGAAGTTATTCTTTGACGAGAAGGGCAATACGAGGGTGCATTTTCCTCGGTTTTTGTCTAATGGGTTTGGCATCGGGAATAGATAGATATTGTGGACCACTATGGTGGGGTTAATATCGGGTATGTCTATGTAAGACCAAGCAAAAGTGTGGTTATGGTCTTTGAGGAAAGAAGTGATGGCTTCGATCAACAAAGATCTAAAGATTGATTGATCTTTAAGATGTGCGGGTCATCCTTAGTATGAATTTTGATCTCGATAGTTAATTCATTCAACATGGTTTACATCTCAAAAGGTAACGACCGATGAATATATGAGTCTTTGGCACCAAGGTAGGTTAGTATAGAGTCATCATCCCGACATTGAGCGAGCGTTAATTGAAGGTGTATCGTCATCGATCATTTTAGGATACATGAAGGGAAGAGTGGAAGGGGCCTCACCCTCACATTGATAAGTCAGAGGCCCCAAGGAAATGGTTTTTATGAAAAAAATAAAGTTAGGAGGGAATGATTCAGGATCCATCAACTCCATCAATAAGGGTGGTGATAAAGGTGGAGAAGGTGAAGAAGGTGGAGAAGGGCTAGAGTCCTTAATGAGTTCAATGTGGGCATGTTTTGCAGTAGGTTGTTCAAGAAAGCCGATACCACTACGGTCGTTATGTTTATGGGTGGTACATGGAATGACAGTATGGTGGCCTTTCTCGTAAAATCCAAAACCAAAACCCTTCCACGCACATCGGTGCAGGAAGGTGTGGGCAAAATGGTGATTGGTAAGTGATTGGAAGTCGGCGAAAAATGGGCAAGTTTATGACGGTGGTTCAAGTGTGTAAGTGGTAGTATCAAGTCCCCATAGGTGAGACTAGTACAAAGGTGATGGGGACCATATAGGAGATATTATCCTATACGGTGATCATAACAAGGGTGTTGGTGAGGCTTTCCTACTCTTTTGGAGTAAGGAATGTGTTGACACTATATATGTGGTACTCCCCTAGAGTGAGGTGTTGAAAAACACATTCCAAGGGATCAATGGTTGGTATGTAGGTAGTTGGAATGGATGAAGTGTTGGAGGTCGATGCGGAGGTAGAGTTAACAGATTGGGAAGTTGATGGGTCGGCCATGGAGGTTGTGGCAGCGGTAGGAATGGAGGAGGTATGTGTGGTTGAGGTAAGCGACTATACTGGTAAGTGGTGGTGGTCACGGAGGTAGATGCTTTAACGGGTATGAGCACATCATTAGGTCGATAAAGCATGTTGCATGTTTTAAAAGGTGATGGATCAGCTGGAATGGTATAGGTGTGTCCTTTGTGTTCAAACTTTACACAATGATGCAAAGTGGAAGGAACGCAACCCATGACATGAATCCAGGGTCTACCAAGCAACAAGTTATATTGAAATTCCCCCTCCAAGACGTAGAATAGTTCTGGAATAGTGCGGGGCCCACGCGAATGTGGAGGATGACGGTGCCTAGTGTAGAGGTGATAGCGTCATTGAATGAATGCAACATGATAGGATTTTTATGCATGCAATTTTTAGGTATGTGCATTTGAGTGAATGCATGGGATGAAATGATGTTAATGTTAGTGCCCCCATCAATCATCACACAGCATACCCATATGTCATTAATGTGGATAGAGATGAAGATGGTTGGAGTCCAGGTCATCATTTTGGTGTGGTGCGATCTCTCCCTCAAAGAAGCTAAGGGAGGCTACTTAGTGAATATGGTGGGGCAAAGATGACGGTGGTAATTTGGTGAGAGAGGCTACATGATGGGGTGTGATAATGGAGGCTACGGGTGTAGGGTCATTGGGTATAACCTCAATAGATTGAAGAACCTCCATGAGAGCTTGACAATGGGATTCTGAGGTTTGAATGAGGTCAAATAAGGACATCTTAAGGGGAGATTGGTGTAATTGTTTAAGCATGGTGCGATGTGTGATGCCGTTAGAAATGGGGTACATGGGGCCACGGATAGTGATTTTAGGTATGGGTGTAGATGGTATGTTGGGTATAGGATTGGTTGGTGGGTCAATCACCTTTTCTTTACCTTTATCCTTTTGAGCACATGTAGTGACGTGTATCATGTTGATCTGAGGGGAGTTGGCAAATGGAGAAGGTGTAGGGTGAGTGGTATAACGACATGATGGGAAAAAACCTACCAGAGGAGAAAACCCTGTGAGGTGAGTTGGGCACAACGACATTTGGGTGGTGGCATGGAAAGTTCTCTGATGTGAACCATGTTAATTTCAAATCTTGGGGGTGGCTCTAGGAGCTATGAGGGTGGAGTTTGTGGTTGTTGAGTGGATAGTGTGGGAGTGGGTGTCGGTGAAGCAGGGTCCTCGTCGAGAAGGTCACGTCGTCGTCAAAGTTGGCTTCTAGAGGACATAACTAGATCAAGATGATTTTCAATGCCTTACAGTTCTCCACATCATGCCCTAGCACATGATGGTAGGCGCAAATTTTAGTATCATCAAACCCTTTTGGCTTAGGTTTGAGGGGGTCATAAGGTCTGAGTGGCAGTAATGTCATGACAGAAGTCTCAAGGAGGTTGGTTAAAATTTTCGCATAGGACCCTGCTAGTGGATTGCAATGGGAAGTGAATGTGGGTTTGGGTGTAGGTGTGGTTGATTGTTGAGGAACAGTCTTTAGAAGAGGAGGAGTGGATCGAGCTATGGTTTTGGGTGTCAACGTGGTTTTGGGTGTCGGTCGTGTTTGTTTAGGTAGGGGTATGGTGGATGAACTGGTAGGAGGGTGTGTAGTTGTTTTGACTATCTTATTGTGGGGTAGTGGAGTTTTGTTTTTGGGTTGCACCTTCTTGGGTAAAGGTGATATGGGTGTATGAGGTCTAGAAGGAAAGGCAGATGGGGGAAGAGGACGAGTTACCCACAGGGATAACAAAGGTGCTATGAAGGTAGAGGATGGGTCGTGCAGGAGGTGTAAGGGATAGAGATTGAAGTGTAGTGGGTAGTGAAGGAATTGCTGAAGGTATTAGAGGTATGGGTGGTAGCGATGCTACAGGTGCGGGTGTAAGTTGTGTTGGGCATCTAGGTAGGTTAGAGGTTTGTGAGGAAGGAATGGGTTGTTGTGCTTTTGGTTTATTGATGGGTGGAGGTTGCTTGACCATGTTGGGAAGCTGAGGTCTTAAGATAGACGGGATAGGTGAAGGTGTGATTGGCGTAGCTGGGTATGAGTTCTATGGGTTTGGTGCTTTTGCTTGGGTGTCAGAGTAGGTGTGGTGTTGACTTTGGAGGATGTAGCTAAATCTAGTTTGATAGGTGGATGAGTAAGGCTGGTGGTTGGGGTGACCCCTAAGGTGGTAATAGGTTTAGTCGAGGAAAATGTTGTAGGTGTGGGTTTGGGTTTAGATGTAGTTTGGGTTATGGGTAAGGGTGTATGTGAAGTTATGATGGGTGTCGTGGAAGGAGTTGTGATAGAGGTGGTTGTGTTTGGTTCGATTGGTTGAAATACTTTTGGGTAGATAGTGGAAGTATCAGTAAGTGACATCTACATCTGTGTTGAGACCGAAAGCAGAAGACACCCCCATAATAAGGCTCTATCCACATAATCTAAGTGATCACCAAACGTGAGAACGACACATCTGTGGGTGGAGTTGATGAGGACTTAATGGAAATTCCCGTAAAATGTGTCTTAGAGATAGGAAATTGGCTAGCTTCAACTTCCATGGGTAGGAGAGCCGAAAGTAGGTCTACAGGATTTTGGGTAGCTGATGGAGAATGCTCACCAAGAGGCAAAGGTATCTCAACTGGGTCTATGATAGGTGGAGGAGATGATGGGAGCTCCTCTATAGGTGGAGGAGATGATGGGTGCTCCTTTGTGGGTGGAGGAGGTAATGGGTGCTCCTCTGTGAGTGGAGGAGGTACTGTGGGTACCGGTTCTCTAAGTGGAGAAGCCAAAGGTGAAATGGTCTCGATGTTAGCGAAAGACTCCTCTCGTAGGTGATGAAGGAGATGAAAGGTGTTCCTCTATGGGTGGAGGAGTAGGTGCGGTGGATTCCAATGCGGAAGGAGGATTTCGGGCTAGGATTTCCTCTATGGAAGGAATATGGGGTAACTGGGAGGCGATAGGTACGTCAGTAAAAATAGCATGAACCTCACGGGCATGAGTACCATGAGTGAGGTCTCGTTGTTTTGATCGACGAAGGGGCATGGTTGGGAAATGGTTTCTTGAATATGTGTAGGTTTTGGTTGGCAGGTGCGTTAGGATTATCCACGGTTAACTTGTCTTTCTCGAGCATTTCTTGGACAATATTTTTGAAAGTGATGCAATTACCATCACTATGACCCTTTACTCGATGAAAGTTACAAAAGTCATGTTCTTTATACCATGCGGGCATGGGGTGAACAGGGTCTAAAAAAGCAGTGTGTGGTTTTATAATTGGAAGGGTAATTTCTCCGGCTTTGATAAGCTTTTCTAAGATAGAAGAGTAAGGTTCCCCGATTGGGGTGTATTTCCGATGCTCTCGTCTGAATTGAAAAGTTTGGATGGGTGAGAGATTAGATGAGGGAGTAACTTGATTTGATGGATGAGTTGGGCCAACCTTGAGTACCACTGTGTTAGCAGTGCGCTTAACTTTTGAGTAATTAGTTTGTGGTTTGGAAGAATAAGAGGTATCATTCAACTTGAATGCTGAATTCTTATTGCGTAACTACATTTTCTTCTCTTTGATGGCCCGAATCTCTAACTTTCATGCCATAGTGAATGCTTCATCGAATGTTTAGAAGGTTTGGACCTGTAAGGTCAGTGAGATATGTCTAGCACAAGCCCGTGTGAAGAGCTCAATGAGTTCTTTTACTGGCAGTTGGAAGGTGAGTTGATTGATCAAGCTACACCAATGAGCAACAAAATCTATGATAGATTCATCCTCATACTGACGTGTGGAGTATAGGTTAGTCAAAGTAACCTTCTTGATGATATTGATAGAGAAATGATCCAAGAAGGCTTGGGCTACCTGATTGAATGAGAATATAAAGTGTCTAGGTAACCCACTATACCAATCTAATGTAGGTCCAGTGAGAGACATGGGAAAGGTTCTCAAGAGCAAGGCATCATCGTGAGCAATCGATAACATAGGCATCATCAAGAGAAAATGTCATTGCGGGTCTTCTTTGTTATCAAACGATTGAATTTAGGCATTTTGCAATGCACGGAGTATGGGTGATAGGAATGGATGGGTGGATGGGCTCATTACAAATATCGTCGTAGGTGAGAGTGTTTTGGGATCCGGAAATGGATGCCTCCAATGTCTGCATCTTGTCCAACATTAATTTGATTAGGTCTTTGGTAGGTTGCGATGATTGGGTGCCTTTTGTAGCATGAGGGGGTTGGTTTTGGGCATATAACAAGGGTGGCACTCCAGTGTATGGTGTTGCCATGTTGGTTGATTGAGAAGAAGGCAGTGAAACAGGGGGTATGTACCCAGAGGGAATAATAGATGAAACGGGAAGGGCTGATAGTATGTATATGGAGGTGGAAGGGTTGTGGTAACCCTAGTGGAAATAAGGGCTAATGATTGTGGAATGGAAAGGACCATGTCTACGAAAAGGGGTAGGGATCACCGACATGAGAGGTGGCACTATAGCTACGGGTATGTGTGAGACATTAGGGGTGGATGAGGTTGCGTTGTGGGTAGTTGTCGAGGGTATGGTGGATGTGGCAGGTGCCACAGAGGTGGAAAACACGGTGGCCATAAGCGGGTATATGACCTAGCTGCAAAACAAGCTGGGGTAAGGTAGATGCGGGTAGTACAAAGAGAGCCAAATGGGAACGATGTAGGAGTGAGAACAAGAATCGGGGGATAGATACGGGCATGCCATATATCAATCGACCCAAGGCATCTCAAATAGATGAATGGGAAAGGTAAAGCGCAAAGCGTTTGGTCAAGGAGTCGTGTGAACTCCTCATCTCCGATAGCGATAGTGATAGGTTGGATGGGATCCATGGCTAGTGATAAAATTAAAGGTGTTAAAGGACTAGGTGGGAGTGGTTGACAAAGCGGCGTGAAATATGAGTGCGCTTGTTTGTTTTCAAGTCAGCACCATGTGAACCAGTATTAATCAGTAGAGTTGCTTCTCTATAAATGACACAGAAAAACAACAAGAACAGGTGAATATGACTAGTAAAAAGTGTATTAGGTACCAAATGTGGGTTGAGAAATGAAACAGCTAACCAATGCCAGTTAGGGCAAACCAACATCGATCAGGGGTAACTGTTGTCGGTCACTATAGAAAATGGACAGTGAGTGAAAAACAAGGTAGGAGGTCAAATCTACAAGGTATGCCAAATCTGATGAGTTTTACAATGTCAATGGGAATGATGGCAGTGACAGGGACTGTGAAAAGTGGAAGAAGATGAATAAAAATGTCCCTTTGGGTAGGTTAACAAAAGGACCTAGAACCGACGTTGGTTGGGTATAACCGATGACGGTCAGAGGGTAACCGATGGCGAGTTATTGTGAAATTGAAATAGTGATGAAAGAATAGTGGTTGTGAATTAAAATTTGATGTGGAATCAGACCTGAATTATGAGAATGATGATAATATGGTCCAGGCACACTCAGGTGAAGCTAGAATACACCAGTTGTGATGAGGAGCGTGCAAGGATGAACAAGAAAAAAATGAAGAATGTGCTCTTTCACCTCAAAACACAAGCCAAGCAGAAACACTAAGAAAAATGCAATCCTAAGAGAGCATTTTCTATTATGTTTGTTGAGATTATGCTATTTAAGGACTAACACATGGACTATAAAATAATTTTTTTGGTGAGGATGGCTTCCTACGAAGAAAGAGATCTAAAAGGTGAGGTTTTAGGTATGTTATGGTGAGAGCGGGCCTCACTCTAAAGTATGAGTCGAACAGAGCAATGAGCTGGGTGCCCATTGTGTCGTGATCGTGTGATCATGTATAGGTTCTTCCAGGTAAGATATTGTTTAATAATGTGTGTATTTTCAATTTTTGTGAGGTTTGGTAAGACTTGAGAGAGAGAAAGAGAAAGAAAGTTCTTTCTATGGTTCATTTTTCAACCATCAGCTGGTCATGACTTCCAGCGTATAGGTTGCCATGCAATTAATGTGAGCTAATGCGATAAATCAGAATGTAATGCACTTATTTTTAAGCCCAAATCGAAGTGTGAAGTTGGATGACACAAAAAGATGAAGAGGAAGAGGGATGCTCTTTCACTACAATGCAGAAAACACGAAGAAATGGTTCTTTTTAATTACACCAAGAGAAAGATTTCTTTTAGAGAAAATAGAAAGAAAAGGTAGGTTACCAAGGAAGAAAATTAATGTGTATGCTTTTCAGAAGGGAAACAAACACACAACTTTTCCTAAGAATCAATAAAATGCAAGGAACCCTGCATGGGTCCCACCGGGCATGCCAAAATGTTTCACCCGATTCTTAGATAGTTATTTAAAGTATTGTGGAAATAGATATGGTAACGGGCATAGGAGGAATACATATTTTAATGTTTTTGATGTTTTTGTTGCGCATGGTATGACTTCCGAATCCAAAGCTGATTGTGAGAGCTTCCTTTTGGCTAGGAGGAACTACTTGTAATGAAAAGCAAGACCACCATAAAGAGTTAAACAATATGTGCAAGTGAACTGCCTAGCGTGTGCTAGATCCAGGAAGTGTGATACTTTCTAGTTGACTGTCAGCCCACTATTTTAAACAATTTAATGTGGGAAATGAAGTAAATCCTATTGTAATTTGAAATGATTTAGGTATCTCACTTAAAACACAATAAGAAAGATCTAATCTAACAGGCTAGGTTAGAATAGGATCCGAAGGTCAAATAGTTGGTTTTGGGTCTCTGTAGGTCTGACAAAAGTCTCAGGTAGGTCACAAGTGATTAAGGGGATGTAAAATTAGGTGGATAGGTCCCTGTTCTAGGTTGTATGAGCACATACAGTAACCGATGCCGGTTAAGGGTGACCGATGGTGGTTAGGCATAACTAGTGCCAGTTACTGTGGAGTTCTGGGGATGCCACAGAATGGGTTTGGGGTCTCCTTTGTGATTACACAAAGGATTTTGGTTGGTCGGGATGAGGTATTGGGTGATTTGGGAGGGATTTGGTGAGGTTTTAATGGGTATATGGAGGGGGAATGTTGAAGGAGGTCAATGGGTGGCTAGGTAAACAATAGGTGATAATATAATGACAAAATGAAGTGAACCAGAGAAGTAGAATGTTTTACTTACTTGGATTTTGTTCTAGACGCCTGTGAGTGAGGGATGGGGGCTCACAGTAAGAGGTTGAAGGCTACAGGTGATCACCAATCATATGATAGCTTCTTCATGGGCTGCATGTGCATTCCTATTTTCTTGGTTAGATCAGATCATTGTTGGGGTGGTCAGGCAGAGAAAATACTTGATCTCCTTCCTTGCATGTGTTTTCTCATTAGAATTCAATCTCAGAAGATGCGATATCTCTCAGGAAGATCTCAACATTTGCCAACTTTTTCCAATCTTTGCCAACCTTGAAAATAAGGTTGTTTTAAGGGTTAAAAGGGTAACTAATAAATAGTTCCACCTAACCGGTGATGGTTAGGGCTAACCGGCGTTGTCATGGCAAGATTTCCTAGGTTTACTAAACTAGACAGATCCCCTTGATTTTCTTAGATCTCGTGTCACTAACCAATGGATTAAACCTGGAAGCCTCTTGTAAGTATGCGGGAATGTGGTTAGAGAGAATGTAGGCATTGATTTTTAGGGTTTTGGTAAGTCTTAGTTAGTTATGGAAACTTACTAAGAATAGGTCTTAGGTGAGTTGGCTTGATGAGGTGTCTAGGTGAAGTGTATGTGTGGATATTATTTAAATAATAAATATGGTGAGGATAATGAATTAATTTAATTTAATTAATATTAGTGAGGTGAAGGGGGCCATGGCTAGGTGAATGTGATGAAGGGTGCTTATTTTTCGATGGACCAAAGGGGAGTGTAACCTAATTTTAGTGCCTACAATAGGATATTACAAAAATTTTATCAAAGGATATGCCAAAGTCTCTGCACATTAGAATATTTACTAAAAAAGGAAAGGTACGTTCTACTAGGGATAACAACAACAACACACATTCGAGACATTGAAGGAGAAACTTACTACCATGCCTATTTTGTGTTTTCCTTCGTGTGACAAACCATTTCATGTACATATTGACACCTCTAGCATGGCCATTGGTGCGATGTTAGCTCAACCTGGAGAAGGTGTTATAGATCATCCTATTTGTTTTGCTACTAGAAATTTGACTCCTGCATAATAGAATTACACAACTACAGAGCGCGAAGCTTTTTCAATGATTTATGCCGTTGCATAAATTCTGCCAGTACCTACTAGCTACACCATTCATATTTTATACAGATCACATGGCATTGAAGTATTTTGTAAATAAACATGTTTTAAAAGGGTGCATATGTTGATGGGTGCTCTTATTTCAAGAATTTGATTTCATAGTTTTGGTAAAACCAAGAAAAAGTAATTCTAGACCAGACCATCTATCAAGAATACAATCAGGAGAAGAAGCGCAAATAATTGAGGATACCATGCCATATGCATAGTTATACAAGTTATAATGCGTGCCATCAGAACTAGAGGACATTGTTATCTTTATACTAACAGGGATGGCACCAGAAGGAATGAAATCCTTGGAGAAGAAATAACTTGTTATATGCGCCGCACCTTATATGTTGATCAGTGGTGACTTATACAAATTGGGTCGAGATGAGGTATTGTGTAGTTGTGTATTGGAACATGAGTGCATGAATATTATGGAAGAATCTCATGGTGGTATTGTGGGTGGCCACTATGTCATTGATGCCACAACACGCAAGATTCTACTCATTGGACTATGGTGGGAGACCCTATATAAATATTGTAAGGAATTTTGTAAGGCATGCGATCATTGTCAACGTCTTGGAAAACCAGGTCAACGAGATGAAATTCCTCTCGACACTTATTGCTAGTGCAGAGCCATTTGAGAAATGGGCTATAGATTTTTTGGGTCCTATTTCACCAGCTGTATGTAGAATTGGATCACGCTACATCATAACTTGCACAAACTATCTGACAAGGTGGGCGAAGCAACACCTACAAAGGACTGTACAATGGCTACAATAGCTAGGTTTCTATGGGAAAATATTATTACAAGGTATGGATGTCCTTTAATTTTGACTAGTGATAGGGGCACACATTTTCTTAGTGAGACAATCATAATTTTATTTCTTGAGTTCATGATTGCACACCATAAGACTACATCATATCATCCTCATACAAATGGAACTGCTGAGGCTTTCAACAAAATTTTGAGCCAGACATTGACAAAAATATGTGATGTTGGAAGAAAGGATTGGGATGATAAAGTATCTACGAGTACTTTGGGCATATCAAACAACATATAAAAGGTTGAACAAAGACACACCTTTTCGATTCGTGTTTGCATGTACAGTAGTTCTTCCTATGGAATTTATGTTACCTTCTTTGCATATTACATGTGTTGGAGGTCTAACTGATGAGCAAGCTTTAGAAGAATGGATTAAAAATATAATTAAGTTGGATGAGTGATGATCCATAGAAAGTTGGAGTCAGAAGCAAGAAAAGACCAGGCAAAAAGCTTGGCATGACAAAAACATAAGGGATAAGAAGTTTGAGATTGGACAAATGGTACTTCTCTATGACTCTAAGTTTATGTGCCATCTAGGGAAACTTAAGGTACATTGGTTGGGGCCGTATGTTATCACTTACATCCTTGAAACAAGCGGTTTTTGGTTAGAAGCACTTGATGGAACATGAATACCCGGTTACTTCAATGGGAGGATGCTGAAGCCCTACTATAAATAAGTCTTCTTGGTGTTTGTAATAAGGTAGTATTTCCATTTAGATTAGGTTTTACATTTTTATTTCCTTAATGTAATTCCTTCCTTGTCACTATGCTTTGTCAATTTAGTTATTGTTCTTGTGTAATAAGCGTGCTTGCGCACATGAAGCTAATTACTATATGAAGCATGTTTATGCACAAAGGACTACACATACTTTTAGTGTGGGGTGGTTATCGATATCCAGTACAAGATTGTGGGAATTGAAAGGTGAAAGGAATAAGCTGCTACGGGTGTTTTTCAAGTCAAAGGATTGCCTCTAAAAAGTGACCAAAGATGGAGATGGATGAAGGGATAGTATAACGTGAGGTAAGCAGAGGCCATAACAACTACCAGTGGAAGGTGCAGTGACAAGGTACTCGGGCACAAGGAAGCACACTGAAGAGAAGTCTATGACCAAAGGGTAGGAAGGCACACTAGAAGGTTATAGCTGGGGCACAAAGATGTACCGCACGGAAAGAACAAAGTTGGTCAATAAATGAGAGGACATTGGGTAGGTGAAGGAGCAATAAATGCATCAAAAATTTGAAAATATATATAAGGATGGGATGCAAGTTCATTTTTACCATTGTGATTAAGATTATTTGAAAAAGAGCTAAGTGTGAAGAGTCGAGTGATCGAATTGAGGTGTGAAAGGTGTGTAGTCATGACAAAGAGATCTGTGTGTAAAAAGAGCTTACGTCCCCGGTGGTGAAGGGTTTGAGTGAAGCAAGGTGATGGAGAGGAGTGAGGGCACATGATTTCACCTAGGGCACACTAAATTGAGCTAGGGTTTGATTCACACATTGTAGAATTCAAGAGGTGAGTATTTACAAAGGATTGCAAGGAAGAAATGGCACCCAAGAAAGTAGTTACAGCATGAGTGAAGGGAAAGAAGAAGGTGGTCATAGAAGAAGAGGAGATGGCTCGAAAGTAATTTTTCTGAAATGCAATATCCAGAGGGGGTCATCGTAGGCTAGGAGTGGGATTCTCACATAAGGAGAAGTAAGGTGAGTGAGTACAACCATCATACCACAAAGAATAAGAAGGAGATTGATGCCTTGTTGAACACAAAGATGAATAAATGCACATTGCGGAAGACATGCCGGTGTACAATGATGCTCACGAGAATCTCTTGAAGAAGATTGGAGTTTACCAACTATACAATCTCCCTTACTTCAAGAAATATGATCCCTTGTACTAGTGGCTCATGAGAAAAGTGCACGAATATTTTTCTACTCTACAGGATGCAAAGCCAAAATTTCAGCCACACTAATCTCCATCAGTAACAGGATTGAAGGGCACAGGAGAAGATTTGAAGAATGATTTAACAGATAAGGCCACAATCTTGGAGACCTAGAAAGGAGCTAGGGTACACAAAGGGTCCACGTGGCATGGACATAGATAAACTGAAGAAGTATCCAGTTGTGCAAGTAGTCACACATCTTGTTATGAAGCTAAATGACCAGGAAAGGTGGTCACAAGTGAACACCATGTGGCTACATGTTGCGAGGAGGATGTCTGAAGGGGTAGTCTACAATATTTTAGGCTACATTGTAGAGACGATAGTCGAGGAAGTGTGCATAGGAGGAAAGATCAGCTTTGGAGTTGTTTTGTTGTTGTTGGTGTTCATGGAGATCAGAGTACCTGATGGACCAAAAGAGAAGATATGGGAGTATCCCATGGAGCATAAGTCACCAGCAGAGTAGTTCAACAAATACCTATGTGAAGGATCCATGACAGAACCAATCAAGAAAAGGGATGAGAAGTGGTACAATAGGCTCCGTGTGGCCTTTGAAGAAGAATGGTGCATCCCTAGGAATTGCCTTCGGTGGTTGGAAAGGTAGTTCAGTTCATTGTATACCAGCACTTTTGCATAGTGTGGTTCACCATGAGGGATGGAGCATGGAGCCCTTGGTGTAAGTTACCATATTCCTTCATAGCAAGGTACTTCAGGTGTCATTACATAGGTTCTCAGACACATGATGCCTAATGTTCAATGCGGACAAGGTATATTGTGACTACCACATGCTAAGGAAGAAATATGTGTATCTAGGATGGGGTGCATATATTGAAAGGCTCATTTCAGATGTATTGAGCATTAAACTAGTAATTTTGGTTGTGGGAGATGTTGGAGCAGCACTGGTGTACCTTCAACTGAAGCCCAAACGGAAAACAACAAGTATGTGGAGGATGAGTTCGCGCTCCCAGGGCCGCCAAAGGGTAAGCATACAATGGAAAATATTCCAACACCCAAGCCCACAAAAACTATTCAAGTCGATGATGAAGAGGAGGAGCATGAGGATAGTGGTGGTTTAGAACACTAGAGGTAGAAGACATCCTACAAATAAGGATGAAGCTAAGCGCGTAACTACACCACCTCAGCCACAAGAGGAGGATGAAGAGGACTTAGGTGTGGACCAAGGAGAGCACCAATTCAAGAGAGTATTCAGGAGGACAAGGACCCAAGGTGCTACTCCACAAACATGACGCAAATCACCTCGACTCTCTCCATAGAAGGAGACAACTGAGAAGAGGAGAAGGAAACTAAAATTGAATGAGGAATCGAAGAGTCATAGGAAAGTGCACTTAATTCTCCTACACCTCCAGAGAACGTAGAAGGACATCAAGATGAAGAAATGAAGGAAGGAGAATGGGAAGAAAAGGGAACATATGAGATAGCTATCGAGGAGCCGAGGACATGGAAACACAAGTCCCAAGAGTTCAAGTAAAGTTGGAAGTCTGAAAAAAATTTTAAGTCAAATTCAAAAATTTTGTAAGTCAAATTCAAAATTTTGAGCTCACACCCTCCGAAGTGTTCGAGTAAAGTTGGAAGTCTGAAAAGATAGAAAAATTCATGCTTTAAAGTTGTTTTAACTCTCTAGTCTGCACATTTTGATAAATTTTTCATTTTCCTATCTGGGCATGTGAAAATTTTATTGTTGTCCTCATTTGAATGAAATTATCAACCTTTCTATGGCCATGGATTGTCGAACCTTGTATTTTTTCAATTCCTTGGTTCACGAAAGAAATTTGAAAATCAAGCACGAAATGGTGGAGTTTTCTTCTTCTCTACATTTTTCCACAGTCGTGAATGACGGTATTTTCTTCCCTATCAAATTTTGGCTCCATTATCTAGGGGTACGTGGAAATATATAATTGGAGGCGGGCAGTGAGCAAATTTTTTTGAGCCTTTATGTAAAAAGGGATAAAATTCATAAAGTGACCTCGCAGCCCCGATCATGCTATGAGGGAAAAAGTCAAATGTTGAGCCCACATCAAAAGAGTCAAAGTGGGGAGGCAGATCGTCGGGGAGATTTGAGAATTTGAGCCTTTTTATTAAAGGGGCTTAAAGTTAAAAAGTGACCCACAGCCCCGCCAAACATAAAGGAAAAATTCAAATCTTGGGCCTGTCGTTGGAAAGTCAAAGCGCGAAGTAGATTGACAGAGAACTTTGAGGTTTTGAGCCTTTTGTAAAGAGAGCTAAAAGGCATAAAGTGACCCGCAGCCCCGATCATGCTATAAGGGAGAAATTCAAACATTAAGCCCACATCAAAGGTCAAAGCAGGTGGGCATGCCAACAGAGTAATTTGTGTTTTTGAGCCCGCATTGAAAAAAGGTAAAATTATAAAAGTGGCCCGCGACTCTATCTGCACTCAAGTGAATCCATGTGTCAAGACCATATCAAAAGCAAGTGGGTAGGACAAAATGTTTCAAAATGCCAAATCTCTATAAAGTCACAAAATGTAAAAGGAATCCTCCATGCCCGCTCCAGTAAATTTCTCCCACGTGGACGGATCTAGTTTAAAGTTTCAAAGGCAAGATGAACGGTTCAAATTCAAAGTTACAAAATGATTGTAATGGCTGCGCTATGAAAATTCTGGTTTCTTCCACCATTGGCATTTCTTCGTGAATCAAGAATATGAATGGACATGAATGACTGAAAATATTGTAAACCATTTCTTACTAACAAAGAATAAGTTGTAATTGTTTCTTTTAAGATATTTAATGGATTCTCCATGCCATTGTACGGTGGGAAATTTATCTTGTAAACTCACGAGTGCATTGTACTTATAGAAACCAAAGAAGATAGCCATTTTCTTCTACTTTCCTCCATTCTCAAATTTCTTCCATTCCCACATTATGTACAACTTCATTGAAGCATCAATCAAGAAGAATGATTTTATAGCCTCTTTGATGAGGAGATTTTACAAACTTTGGGTTCGCAATCTTATCTCGCCTTGTTTCCATTCACATAGTTGTTTCTTCCCATAAAGGCATGTGTTGAAGTTTCTAACTAGTGTTTCTATAGGAATCGATTTTCTACCCGTGACATTAGTTCTCCTACCTCTTTTCTCACTCCCTTTCCCACCTTCATAGCAAATTCCCCCTTGCTAGATAACTACAAGCATTTTCCGTAGGGTCAGTGGAGTGCCCCTATTGGATCCCCGACCGAAAGGCCACCACATAAATCCACACTTTTTCTCACACATGCATACATGGAAGCTGCACCGATTAAGTAGAGGGACTTAGATTCCCAGAGCATTGGCAAGGAATTCACATATTTTCCACTCGACAAATTCCCTCACCAATAGTTTTTAGTGCCCACCGTGGGAGGCGATTTAGTAAGCGTCTGCACTGAATAGGACCGCAAGGTCAAAAATTCAAAAAAGAAAAAGAGAAAAATTTCTAAAATTTGAATGGCTATATGAGCCACATGGATTCAAATCATTGGAATGAGGCTAAAGAACCTCAAAGCTTTGCTAACTCATCCATGCACCATAGGATTAGAGCTAAACAAGAGAAACTAACATGCAAGCATTATAACTTTGACAAAAACATCAAAACTAACATGTATACTACTCTACTCTATGAAAGCTTAATGAAAGTGAACCTAGTTAGATTTTAGCAATCAAATTGTGTGTTGTTTACTCCATGAGGGTGAATGAATCTCACTAAATGGCTACATGGCCAAGTTTAGCTATTTCATTACTAACCTAACATGGGTGCAAGATGAAGCTATTTTAATGGTGGATGACCCAAGATCAAATGCCTTATTAGCTTGGCTAATGCAAAAGAGCTCTTAAGCTTTCTAGGCTTGTTTTGGCTTTATCTTATGTAAAGTTATGTAAAGTTGTTAGTTTGAATGGGTAGGCTTAGCCTTGTATTTATAGTTTTCCACTTGGGAGAATTTGGAATTTGGGTGCATGTGGGACTAAAGCTCAAAAAGCACTTTTAGATTAGATTAGGATAAACATGCTTTAGGCTTAGTTAAGCTAGGATTAGGCTAGTTAAACTTGATTAGCAAGTGATTAGAGACTCATTGAGAGTTGGGAGGGTCGGATAACCAATTGTGACTGATAGATAGCCTACGAAGCCAATAGAAGTGGTCTAGAGAGAACTAGGGAGGTTTTGAATGGTTGAAAGGAGGAATGTTTAGCTAATAAGAGAGATATTAGCCAAATAAGCTGATTATAGGAGGAATATGACCAAGAAGGTGTCATAAATGGGCATTCGAGAGTGGAGCGAAGTATGGGGATTTAACGAAGTGTCATTAATTGATTGGATTGGATGAAATGCTAAGTGTAAGCATATTTTAGGTGTCTACATTTCCCCTCTTTGGGGTGACGTAAGTGACATCACTTCAAAGAAAGTAGACAAGCATAAACAAGTAGAAAATCTTGAAAGGATAGAAGAAAAATGAGAATAATGAAGGATGCCCCTCGATTGGTGATGGGGTGATAGAAGAACTCGATCGACGATCGAAAAGATGACAAAAAGATAATAGAAGAAATAATAATGTGAAGAAGAAGAAAAGAAAGGGGATATAGAAGAAAAGGAGTATGAGGAAGGGGAATGAGCTAACATCCATCCAATGCCTTTTAAACAACTTTATTTTTCATCATATTGCTAGAGATCTTCATCATTGGTCCTTATTAAAAAGAATGAACAAAAGTGTAGTATGACATGAAAAGCCATATACGAACAAATTTCCATTGCTAAAAACACCAACTCCATGCAACATACAAAATGTAATGCAATACGAGAAAGTAAAATATGCCTAACTCCATACAACATACATAATGCAATGCAATACGAGAAAGTAAACAAGCTAAACTAACAGAGAAACATAATGTAATGTTTTTGTTATCAAGCTTCAATTCCAACCTATTTGAATTAATGATAAGGGTTAATGATGGTGCCCCAAGCAAGGATACATGCGAGGGGAATAACGAGAGGACACTTTGGTCCGATGAAAAGCAATGTGCACTATGAAAAAGATGCAGGAAACTTTGTTGTGCCCCAGAGTACAGATGAAGTAAGCAACCTAGCTTTTGTTGATGGAGGTAGATCAAGATGATCCACGAGTCACACACATGAACAAGTGAGAACCAAAGAGTGATGTTTTGTAGGATGATTTATATTGTTTAGAATTTTTTGAAACATATTTGAACATTTTGATTTTTCTAACATTTTTGAATGTTTTGATTTTTCTAACATATTTGAAGTTTTCTAACATATTTGAATGTTTTTATGATTCTAACATATTTCAATTTTTTTTTTAACATATTTGAATGTTTTTATGATTTTTCTAACATATTTGAATGTTTTTTATTTTTTGAAAATTTTTGAAACTATGTATAAGAAGATGAGGAAGCGTGGATGCCCCTAGCGATAGATGGGATGTACAAGGGCATAAGGCCACGTGCATATGAGAAAGGTGAAGATGCAAAAATGCCCCAGCGATTAGGTGGGAGTATTCAAAGGCAAACTCTTCACATGTAGAAGTGGGACCCAAGGCCATTATGGATAGGTTCAACATGATGATGAACGTAAACCAATGAAGTGCTAGGAAGAAGCAAGGATGCCCCCAGCGTAAGTTGGCCTAAAAGCACATGATAGAAAGGAAGGAGAAGATTATTTTTGTGAAGGGGACAAAGGTGTCCAAAACATGGAAAAAAGTAATCTTATACACATGGATGTTCTAAATGAAGTAGAAGAATGATGTGAATGATATGAATGTAGCTTAGAAGCCTCTCGTGAAGAAGTGATTAGCCAAAGGCACAAATCATGAGATGAGATATGGACTAGAGTAAGAGTCTGAACAAGGTCCAAAAAGACACTTGGTAACATACTAATCCTATTTACTCATAGAGATCCAGTGTGTGCATGTGGAATTTATTACCTCTTAAAGGGAAGATTTAATAGACAACAAGTGAAGATACCCTAGCCAATGTGTAGGAATGATTTATTTTGATAGGTGATTTTGTGAATGAGGGTGAAAGGATAGTCATACATTGCTCGTTGCTCTTGCCCAGCAAAGCATCCATAGCCCTGACGGAGATGTATTTGATTCTAATCACAACATTTCTCTACTACCAATTAGGCATCCATAGCCCCACGATAGAGATTATTGGAAATACCCCAAGAGAGAGTTATATATCAATTTTCTTTTGCTTTGTAGCTTTTAGCTTTTGATTTTTGATTGATTTTGATTCTTTTGCTTTTTGAAAACTTATTTCAGATCTCTCTTTTTTGACAAGGGTTAAGAACCACTGATGGCTTGATGGAAGGAGGTGGAAGTGATTGTGATGATGACATTGGCTAGTGTTAACAAATATGTCCAAAAGTTCTTCGCAAAAAGTTTATTAGATGTTGAATGTGATAGGATCTCTAAGAGGTCAATCATTCTTTAATTTACCAAGGTGATGAAAGACTAGGGTCAAATGGATACCATAGAGATAAATGTCACAAAATGCGTGTGAATAAGCTAACCAAAACATCACCAAAGGGATGAAAATGGTAGGGAGACTTGAAGAAAAATAAGGAAGGGAAGAAAGAAACATCCATGTGTACACAATACCTGATTGCAATGTTTGATCTTTGTACCTTTGATTTTTGTTGTGTTTTCTCAATGTTTTTGTATTTTTGAATTGTTTTTTATTTTTAGATTTTTGATAGTTTTGGAGAGGTTGGGACTAACAAAGTCACTCTATGTGGTAAGATCCAACAACAATGTTTGTGACTTCCTTGATAAGGGAGACTAGGCGTGTTTGTTTATCAAGAGTGATATTATCCCTAATCTCGATGATGAGGTGAGTTCACACTCAATAAATGACTATGATTTGTTTTGAAACATGGATTTTATATGGGAGATTTAATTCCTATCCATAGGTTTTGCACTTTGTGCCATACTTGATGGTTATGTTGTGTGCATTCTTGAATCACACGCTTGATTTAGAATTTTGAGATTGTTTGATTTGTTGGGAGCTATAGATCTCTCTTTGCATTTTGATCGAGCTTGATTAAGAACTGTTTGGGTTTCTTATAAGCTAACATGTGACTTTTCGATCCTCGAGAAGGAGAAGAAAGTGAACATGGACATTTAGAACTGATGTGAGAAATGAGTGGGCTTGCTACAACCATTTATAGAAGAAATATGTGATGGATGAAATGGATATGGTCCAAGAAGTGAAGAGGATGGGCTACTAGGAGGTGAGCCTGCGATAGAAGATGATGAAGGGCTTCTAGGATGTGGCCCAAGAATAGAAGAAGAAGGGCTACTAGGACGTGACCCATAGATAGAAGATGAAGGGCTACTAGGATGTGGCCATAATAAATAAGAAGAAGGGATACTAGGGCGCCACCCATAGATGTAAGATGATGGGCTACTAGGATGTGGCCCAAGAATAGAAGAATAAGGGCTACTAGGATGTGACCCATAGATGTAAGATGATGGGCTACTAGGATGTGGCCCAAGAATAGAAGATGATGGACTACCCGGGGTGATCCATACCTAGAAGACAAGGGGCTAGTTAGGCATGCCCCAAGAATAGAAGATAGTGGACTACTCAAAAATGTCCCACAAATAGCGAGAGGAGGGCTACTAGAAGGTGACCCACACCTAGATGAAGATGAAGGGATACTTGGCATTGACCCCATAAGAGATTGTGATTGAGGAATTATGATAGACAAAGAGTTATTGGGTGATGAGAAGATAGGCCATGGATCAATGCAAGACCAAGGAGTTTCATCACATAATGAAGAATGTGAAGATGGAAGAATAAGAGGAGGATCAAGTTACATGATCTAAGGCTCTTCCTCTATTTCTTGATAAAAGGAATCAACCTTTTCTCACAATATGTAGACACATCAAAGTCTAAAGAGAATCCTTTCTCGTAATCTGCTAAAGGAATATATTCATATGCCCCTATAAATGCCTTGATTGTTTCTTCATTCTAAAAGAGATCAATTGGTATGAGTTTTGATCGAACACCAGGGGTTGATTGGAAGAAAGAGGTTCACTTGGTGTGGAAGACTTAGAATATGTTTGATGATGATTGATAGAAGAAGATGATGGGGGGATGAAGAAGATGTGTAGCTAGATGTCTTAGGAATAGAAGAAGGTGGTGTGGACCTACCTATATGATGATATATCATCTGTAAACTAGTAGGATTAAGTCCAAAGTCTATAGATTGTGATGCATGGGTCGATTCAGACATTTGACTCGAAGGACTTTGAGTCACATGAATCTTCAAAGAAGGAAACTTATTGGGGGTGAATAATGAAGAAGGTCCTACGAAGAAGGGAGGATTGTGATTCAAGAATCACATCGGATGAATAATAACAAGGGTCCTGCAAAGAAAGAGAGGATTGTGATTCAAGAATTATATTAGATGTTTGATTGGAGAGATTTGGAGTCACGCGTATCTTCAAAGGAAGAAGATGTTGTTGAGGTGACTAATAAAATGAATCCTACAAAGAAAGGGAGGACCGCGACATAAGAGTCACATTAAATGTATGATGAAGAGGTTCTATGAAGATAGGGAGGACCATGACATAGGACTTGCATTAGATGACTTAAGTCAAATTAGATGAATCGAATAGTAATTTAGATCGAAATCCTTAGAAAGTCGGAGGAAATATTTGGATTGGAATCCTCAGAAGAAGAGGAAATGTTTGGATTAGAATTAGAAGAAGAGTGGGGGGAACTCGAATAATAATTTGGATCAGAAGTGTCCAAATCATACCACCGACTATGAGATGAAGGTGGGGAATGAGTTACCGTATGGGCTCTCTAGCATGAAGAACCAAATGAGGTTTAGTTGTAATGGGAATCTTTTGATTTGAATTGCTAAACCTAGGTTCCATATTTTTGTAAGTATGGGGAACCGCACGATAGTCAATCATTTTGGCATTATTTTAAGCAAAAATGTCTAGATCTAGATAGTGTGATGGAACTCCTTCAAAGGGAAGGAAGTGACATGTCAATTTTGGTAGCATAAGGAAAACCAGCTAGACATTTCGTAAGTATTGATATGCGTGCATGATTTTCTAAAGAAGGTCTAAGGAAAATAGACATCGTGATGATGCAATATTGATGAGATCGAAGAGGGATTGTCCTAGAAAATAAGTTTTCTAAATGAATAATCACAAGGAACAATCATGCAAGTGTGAAACACAAAGCCAATCAACAAGGAAATACACCATATGAAAATGCGATGCAAAGATGATCAACACAATGTCAATATTTACGTCAAGCTCAAAATGAACAAGGTGTAAATATTAACAAAGGGTAGATGTGAATCCCAATCAAAGGATACCACGACAAGTTTAACAACCAACAAGGCCTAAATGTTAAAGGGTGAGGTTTACAAATGTAAGCCACGTAACCACACCAATTGGACACGTCTATCAAGCTTCACGGAGAAGTGAGATATTAGTGTCAAAGTGGTATCGAAATGACACAAACAAAGTAAGCGACACCCTTCAAGATTTGGGACAATGTTTGAAATCAAACTAAGTCAAAGTATACTAAGGATGTGTTAAAATGTGCGCAGTGTAACACCATAATGCGGATACTTAGATCACGTTTACGAAAAACATGACATAAGTATCTTAATTGTGTCGAGACAATGCAAACAAGGTAACATGTCAAAGGGAGATAAAATGATGAATCAATCCTAACTATGATGACAATCCTGATGTGGGTATCAAGATCACAAAGGCTACCAATGATATAAATATGCCTCCACACACTTTAGACATTTAACTTACCCATCCGCAAACATGGATGGGTGTAAATGGACAAAAAAGTGGCAGAAGCAATCGATTGGTAACAAAAGGTAGTCACCCTTACTTTGATCAACAAAGTATCAAAAGAAGGTGAAGGAGGAAGATCAAAATGGGGGTGAAAAATGTTGGCTTTACTTTGGCAGAGTTTCACCTTACCTTAAGGTAAGTGAAGAACTAAGCAAAGTAACATGTCACACATTTCGTGATAAAAATGATGGCTCACAACTCAACACTATTTTAGAATGGTCAAAGTGGGCTTGGCCAAAGTATATTTTCCTAGGTGGTTCTCTCATCCTAGGTGTTACAAATATTATCCACGAGTGGGACGATTTACCCAAAAAGTCATGACTATTTGGGAGTATCTCAACTTTGCCCCCTTCAAGCACAGTGGGCAATAAATGCATCCATCATGTACTCAAAAGGGTCGCATAGGGACAACTTGTAACTCTATCTCACAAAGGAATCACTAGTCAAGTAGGTAGTGCGGAGCACTTCCCATTTCATCCACAAGGTTCCCTCTTGTGTGGAATACTTTGGGGTTCCTGGAACCACCCCCATTGTTGTAGCTTAAGGTGTTATGCCAAAGGGGTTATGTTCTAAGTTGAGCGGAGAGGGACGTACCCTTTTCCGAAACCTGCAATATAATGTTTTGAATATGGTGTGTTTTTATCTTGCTTAACTTAATGTGGTTTTAAGTAGCACACCATTTGGCAACCTACAAGAAACATGTGTATTAGCGGGTTTGTGTTTTGTCTTTGATGCCTTTCTTTGACAAGCGTTAGGTCCTATAGACAACGAGTTTAGTAATTTTTATTGAAAATTGATATCAATAAAGGGAATTTACACCTTTCTTTTGATTCCTAAGATCACCAAAAGGTGTGAAGGAAGAGCATATGTAGTGTGAAAATTCTTACTAAATCACATAAAAATTACTTTATCTTTTAGAACAAGTGTTTTTAACATATGATACAAAGTTGTGCAAGTGTTTTTGATCTCCAAGATCACTTTTGAAGGCACGAGGAGAGAGCATACACACTTTACAAACCTTTCTCAAGCTAAGAAATGAAACACTTAACTAAGTTAGTCAAAAATAAAACCAAAATAACCCTACAAATAACTGATTAGTGCTACAAAAATATTTCAAAGTGTTAGAATGGCCAAGAAAACACTTTTTTGAACTTTAAGATACGTTAGAAAATTAATATTTACCTAATAATGTAAACCATAATTTTTGGTAAGTAAAAATCCTAATTTTATGATTCCATTATGTATTTCACTTCAATACCTTTCCAATGCAACAAAAACAAAGTCATTTCGAGTTCGGGAGCAAAAGTTATGGCCTCGCGTGCTAAGATTGCTAATGATGTATGTGCCATTATTAGTCTACACAAATTGTGCCAATTTTTTTTTGATGCCGCGCCCTGTGTAAAAAAAACACAGTGAGAGTTGTGCCTACACACACAGAGTGGCGTGTGCGCCCCCTTTCCTGTAGGTGGCTAAAAAACACATGATTTTTCAAAAATATCAAAATTTTATCGATTTGGTTCAATTTTTGGTAGCACTTCACCTCCTTTGATCCTGCAAAGAGCACAAAAATAAGAAAAACCTAGCTTAACTAGTTAGGAAATCTGATTTTAGCCATTAATACAAGAAAGGTTAGTGATATCAAAAACTTGAAACTAATCCAAAAACTTTGAAAAATTAATCTAGAAATCTTTGAAACTAATCTAGAAAGCTTTGAAACTAATATAGAAATCTTTGAAACTATCTAGAAATATCAAAACTAAGAAATACTTAGAAAATAAAACAAAAAGCTTCAAAGTGACTCCATTAATGGAGGATGGACAAAGTGTCCCACCAGGCGTGCCAAATGTGTGTAATGGAAAGTGGCAAAAGCTATGGAATGAGGCTAAAGAACCTCAAAGCTTTGCTAACTCATCCATGCACCATAGGATTAGAGCTAAACAAGAGAAACTAACATGCAAGCATTATAAATTTGACAAAAACATCAAAAACTAACATGTATACTACTCTACTCTATGAAAGCTTAATGAAAGTGAACCTAGTTAGTTCTATGCAATCAAATTGTGTGTTGTTTACTCCATGAGGGTGAATGGATCTCACTAAATGGCTACATGGCCAAGTTTAGCTATTTCATTACTAACCTAACATGGGTGCAAGATGAAGCTATTTTAATGGTGGATGACCCAAGATCAAATGCCTTATTAGCTTGGCTAATGCAAAAGAGCTCTTGAGCTTTCTTAGGCTTGTTTTGGCTTTAGCTTATGTAAAGTTGTTATTTGAATGGGTAGGCTTAGCCTTGTATTTATAGTTTTCCACTTGGGAGAATTTGGAATTTGGGTGCATGTGGGACTAAAGCTCAAAAAACACTTTTAGATTAGATTAGGATAAACATGCTTTAGGCTTAGTTAAGGTATGATTAGGCTAGTTAAACTTGATTAGCAAGTGATTAGAGACTCATTAAGAGTTGGGAGGGGTCCTGGATAACCAATTGTGGTGATAGATAGCCTACGAAGCCAATAGAAGTGGTCTAGAGAGAACTAGGGAGGTTCTGAATGGTCGAAAGGATGAATGTTTAGCTAATAAGAGAGATATTAGCCAAATAAGCTGATTATATGAGGAATATGACCAAGAAGGTGTCGTAAATGGGCATCCGAGAGTGGAGCGAAGTATGGGGATTTAACGAAGTGTCGTTAATTGATTGGATTGGATGAAATGCTAAGTGTAAGCATATTTTAGGTGTCTACACCAATCACTACTTCATTACCATGAGAATTATGGACCTTGAAGAAGAACACGCTACTGAATTGGAGAGGTAAAGACAAATTCCAGCACCGCAAAGAAGAGCATAGATTTTCAAGCTGGTGGATAGAAGATTCACCTGAAACAGAGACAAGGAGGACAAAATGATCCCATTTTTGAGGAACTTCAAAGGAGACAAGAGCTACTCGGAATCCAGAGGCTTCCTTTTCAAGCAACCGGTCATGTTGGGAACCTGAGTGTTGCCAATCCTTTGGATGGTGAATTTTCATACATCAATGAGAACCTTGTAGACTTCACTGACGTGAAGACCGAAGAAGAAGCTAGAGAAAGAGAGGTGAGAGACGACGAAGAAATAAGAGCTCAACTCAAAGAAATCGAGAGACTTCAAGCCAAGGCAGATGAAAGAGAAGCAATGCAGGTTGAAGCATGCACCTTAGCAAGGTTGGAAGCTAGAAAAGAAATATAAGGGGGATCGTGAGCGTGAACATGATTGTGATGATGGTAGGCCTAATGTACCATGGGGAGGAAACATCAGTCCACTTGCTCTTGCTCAACCACTCCATGAGCTACTGAGAGGCTCAAGAAAAAACTTTGCAAAATTCAGAGGGGATGGTTCTCAGCTCCCCAAAGAACATGTAGCAACATTTATCACCACTTGCCATGTCTTGGGCATTAAGGATGAAGATGTGTCAGTATGACTCTTTGTGGAGTCACTTCAAGAGAAAGTCCGAATGGTTTTACATGTTACCCCAAGGTCCATCACTGTTGGGAGGATATAAGAAGTGCATTCGAACATAGGTTCAAGAGCACAAAAGATTGTCAGGATCTTTTGGTCTAATTGGTACAAATGAAGAAATAAACCTTCGAGTCAATGAGGGACTTCATAGCAAGATATGATAGAGTGATAAGAAGGATCCCTGAAGATGTGGTGCCTCCCAAAAATAATTTGAAGAGGTTTTTCATCAGTGCTTTGCCATCAAAAGTAGGTTTCTTCCTCAGAAGAGCCCAACCAAGAACATTGAGGGAAGCCAAGGACTATGCAATAGAAACCGATGATGATCTAATCCTTTCGAAAAGGTGAAAGGCCCCAATGGAAAGCAAAAGGGTTAGAATTCAAACTCTGTCACCACAGATCCAATGTTCCAAAAAATGGCAAATGACTTGGTTGCCTTGAAGAAGCAGCTATCTCAGATCACAATGCAGAATGCTTCAGGAAACAAAACCCTCCAGATAGGTCAAGGATTGCTCCACCTCCTCGTCATCTTACTCTTGAAGCACCACCATTTAATGCCATTATGTAACACCAAAGAGCTAGAGGAGGAAGTAGAAATTGATGGCGAAGAAGAAAATATGGAAGACTATGAAAACTATCTTGAGGTCAAGGAATTTGATATGCACAATGGCCTAATTGAGTACATTGATGATGAAGATGAGGATGATGAAGAAGCTCCAAGTTTCTCATGTGTTATTTTCACTCATGCACAATCTAGGAAAGGTGCTTCATCCTCAATGGTTACGGTAAAGGATAAGAAGAATAAAGAAGATTCTCCTCTAGAGGTCACACAAAATAAAATCATCAGTAGAGGATCACCATTACCACCTTCTATGGAGTTGGCCAAAGAAAAACCAGACTCACTGGTTGTCAAGGATCATGTTACTATGCCAAGTAAGTCATCTAATTCTTCTCCCAGCTCAAAAGTTTCTAAGAACAATTCTCCTTTAAATGTTATTCCTATAAAAACATCTAAGGTTCAATCAAAAGCTACACCCTCACCCCCTTCCAAGCCAATTTCTATTCTTGAAAAGGAGAATTCAACACCCAAATTAGCAAAGCCTCTACCATGTAAATCTTCCTCCATTTCCAGAACCTCTTCCTCACTCACCATAACCCCATTTGACTTTGTGGAACATGCAAGCAAAACCAAAGTCCAACTCTTAGAAATAGAATACCTACAAACACACCCTACCCAATTTGACAAGTTCATTAATGCAATTCGTGGTGGTAACCCTATATCCTTAAGTCCTAATTCTAAAGGCTTACTACCCACACCATCCACACCACCTTCCCAAAACATGTTAGCCCTCAGTGCCTCCAAAACCAACAGGTTGAACCTTTCTACCTGTCACTCCTCATTAAAGGCTTCTAGCTAAATAATTGTATCATAGATTTGAGCCTTAGACAATGTGATGCCAGCCAAAGTTACAAATTCTCTAGGCCTCACCTTGACCCGGGTAAATGGAACCTACTACTCAATGGAATCCAAACAAGTGCCATTGGTAGGAAGAATCAAAGATGCATAGGTAGCACTAGTTGATTTTACAGACAAGAAGGTGCTCCTAACCATACTAGTAGCAGACATCCCTAGCATCCTTTGGTATGTTATTGAGTAGGAGTTTCTATAGAGACCTAGGTGGAGAGATAAAAATGGATTGGTCATCTGCAACTATCCCAGTAAAAGGCAAGATGAAGAAGTTGCTACTAGTAAGAAAGATGAAGTTCATAGTATGAAAGTCTGATGATCCGAAAGCAAACATTCTCTTTCAAGATTGTGGGCTAGGAAACTACTTCCTCACATCAAAAAAAGAGAACTTGCCACTTCTCATGGAGGAAGAGGAAGATCAAATTTAGACAATGGAATTTGATGGTAGTCATTCCAGTGCGGGCTCGGGAGTTGGTGTAGTATTTTACTCTCCTTCCAATGAGTTGTACCCATTTTCCTACAAGTTACAATTTGATAATACAAATAACACTGCAGAGTATGAAGCACTACTCTTAGGCACGAGTGCAGCAGAGGACATGGGAATTGAGAAACTTAAATGCCGAGGTGATGCAGAGGTTATAGTAAAGCAGGTCCGCCAACAATATCAGGTGAAGAATCCAAGACTCGACATTACAAAAACAGAGTGTGGGACTGCATTGAATCTTTTGATGCATTTTCCATTGAATCTATTCCAAGGGAACATAATGAAAAGGTTGATTCTCTTGTAGTGTCAACTTCCCTAGTGATACCTCATCCTTCTTTTGGTAAAGACAAAGTGACCATTGAAATGGTATTTAGGCCTAGTGTACTAGAAAATGCAAATCATTGGCAAGTCTTCAATGATGATAACCAAATTCTATCCTTTTTAGAGCAAAGGGATAATTTCAATAATCTCTTCTTTGAAGGAGGTGAAAATCCACACTGAGAAGCAGTCCCCAAAGAAGGGAAAGAAGGAATTAAAGGGATTTATGATGAGGAGTAATCAAATTGAAAGGGAACAAAATTCCCAAAGGCCTAGTCTCTTTAGAAGACCTCTTTGACAAACATGACAAATTCATTCAAGAGAAAGAAAAGCAATCTTCTCGGTGCCCAGCTGATTTTGATAAAGAAAACATTGGTACCCCGGAGGAGCCAAGGATGGTCAATATTGGAAAATGTTAGCTTTCTGAATAAAAAGAAGGTTTGTTTCATTACTCAAGAAATACTCAGATGTTTTGGCCTACTCTTATGATGAACTCAAATCCATCCAGCCAAAGGAAATGCATCACTCAATTCCTTTGAAGCAGGGTGTTAAGCCCTTCATGCAAAAACAAAGGCCATATAACCCAAAGATTTTGATATCATCAAGGAGGAGGTAATGAATATTCTTAATGTAAGGATCATCTTTCCCATCCACCATTCAACGTGGGTGGCTAACATTATGTCAGTGCGGAAGAAGAATGGTGAAATAAGGATATGTGTAGATTTTTGCAACCTGAACCAGGCATCACTAAAGGACAATTATCCTCTTCCTATCATGGACCATATCCTACAAGTAGTCACTGGATCTGAAATGCTTTCATTACTTGATGGATTCTTAGGATATAATCAAATCAAAGTGGTAGAGGAGGACTACACCAAGACAGCCTTTACAACACCTTGGGGCACTTTTGCCTATAGCAGAATGCCTTTTGGCCTAATCAATGCAGGAGCTACATTCTAAAGGGTGATGGATTTGGCCTTCAAAGATCTAAAGCATTGCATTGTCATATATCTTGATGATCTCACAGTATTTTCAAATAAGAGGGGAGATCATATCTATCACTTAGAACATGTACTTGTAAGGTGTAGGAAACATGGAATATCACTAAATCCAAAAAGTGCATTTTTGGAGTCACAGAAGGCAAGTTATTGGGGCACATTGTGAACAAACATGGAGCACACATTCATCTTGATAGGATTAGATCCATTTAAGCATTAGCCCTACCCACAAGCAAGAAAGGATTCCATTCATTCTTCAGAAAGGTTAACTTTCTTCATCATTTTGTACCTGAGTTTGCTGAGTTGACAAAGCACATCACTTCCATGATGAAACCACAAGAAAACTGTAAATGGAACAATGAAGGGAAGGCATCATTTGAAGAGATAAAGAAATCCATTGCCAAGGCTCTGACTCTTGTATCTCTAAATTTTAACAAATAATTCATCATGTATTGTTATGCATCGAACATACACTCCCTACGTTCTCGCTAGAAAAATGATGAAGGCATGGAAGCGCCTATTGATTTCATGAGTTGTCATTTGAAAAAGCATGAGCTAAAATATATCTAATTTGGAGAAGCATGCCTATCCAATGGTCAAGGCTATAAAAACTTTAGGTTTTACATCCTCAATTCCCATATGGTGGTGATGGTGATGATGGTCCATGACGGATCCCGAGCTAAAAGAGAAAATTGGATCAAGTCCATCTTGGCCCTTTAACAAGGGATCCTTGTGTAAGGAGCTAAAAGAGGTTTGTAATCTGGAATCATGCACTTTACAAAAGAGGCCTAGATGGTTCTTTCCTCAAGCTAAAGGTGTGTAGATAAAGAGTGACAAGAAAAGTTTCTTAAAGCATACCATGACCAAGCATGTGGTGGACATTTTTCAGCAATGGTCACTGCACACAAGATCCTCTAAGGAAGGTATTATTTTCCCACCATCTTTGCAGACACTCAAGATTGGGTTTCTAAATGCAAAGCATGCCAATAGTTTGTTGGAAGACCACAACTCGCTGCATTACCACTCGGGCCTATGGTTTTGAAGAATAATTTCAATAGTGGAGGCTAGACTTCATTGGTGTTCGAACCCTCACTCAAGCATAGGGCACACCTATGTACTTACAAAGCAATAGACTACTTCACCAAATGGGTGGAAGCCATTCCGACCAAACAAGCCAACATTGAAATAGTATGCAACTTCATCAAGGAGAATATCATAGTCTGTTTTGAGTGCCACATAAGATTGTAGCAGATATGTTACATATTTCTCTTCAAGATAAGCGACAAGGGTTTTTCTATGGCTATGGAATCTCCCTATCTCATTCTTCTAACTACTATCCACAAGGAAATGGATAGGCCGAATCAAGCAACAAGAACATTGTGACCATTGTCCACAAGCTTGTAAATGAGAATCAAAGGAATTGGCACAAAAGGTTGTACGACGCATTATGGGTGGATAGGATCACTCCTAAGAAGGCAATAGGTATGTCACCATTCCAACTATTGTATGGAGTCGAAGCAGAAATTCCTCTCACGATCGAGATGCCAGCTCTCAAGCTGCTATAGGAAATAGAAGATGGTCAGTACAAGGATTCCATTGACAAGAGGATCCTCTTTCTTGAGAAGCTGGAAGAAAATAGACTCTAAGTGGTGGATCACATTAAGGAGCACCAATTGAAAGTAAAGAAGATTTTTGATAAGAATGCTAAGGCAAGAGAATTCAAAGTTGGAGACTTCATCCTGCTATGAGACAAGAGAAGAGAACCAAAAGGCAACCATGGAAATTTTGATTCATTGTGGCTCGGCCCATTCCAGATTCATGAAACTTGTGGCAAGAACGCTTTTTTCTCTCATATTTGGATGGAATCTGTACATACAAAAATTATAAGTACTTGCACCGTCGAAACAACATAACACGTGCCCCAATGATGATACAGGTCTCCTCGCAAGGTGTTCGGGATCTAGAAAAGCTCTCCAAGTATGCGTTATCATCCCGCATGCCCCACTTAGCCCCCGCACACTTTTCTTTTCTCTTTTCCCCTCTTTTCTTTTCCTTTTTCTCTTCAGTTATGAAACCGCCACCTCGCACGGGGTGGCGATCTCATGATTTCGCGCCCTGATCAGGGCGCATGGTCCTGTAACCGCCACCTTGCTCAAGGCGGCGGTCCTTTACGCGTTTTCCAGAATTCTCTTTTAACACGACTCACATAAATTTCAACGTTTACCAGCTTTTTTTCACCGCCTTGGGCTTGCATTAATGATTCTGGTTCCCTGGACTAGTGTTTTGCCATTGTTTATAGTTTAAGAGTTCACTTTGGTTTTTACCTTGGGTAAATGCAAATGCTATAAATAGTTGGCTTGTGCTCAAGCAAATGGCCCCTCAAATTTGCCTCTGAATTTCTCATTGCAATAGATTAGTCTTTCATTTTGCTTAGAATTCTTAGTTTCTTTCATTGCATGCTTAGTTAGTGTTGTTTTTTTGTTAGGAAGCCACATATCCATCTTGTGCAAGTGTTGTTGATATTTCATCCAATCCATTGGAGTAGAGTAGTTTGTTTTCAATAGGAAGCCATTAAAGTTGCAGGTTTTGTTCTTCAAGCAGGATAGTTTCAGGTTCTGGACGTTTTATGTTGCATGACTCGTAATAAATCCCGCTAGGAATTACATAAGCCAAGCTCTGTACTCTTGCGCTATCTCTCTCCTACTCGCATTGTATTCAGTCTGTATCCTAAGCTGCCTTTGTCCCAATATCTACTTCTATTGATGCTAGCATTACACGATTTTCTGGATCCACGTGAACACGAAGGAGCGAGGAGGTCACACTGAGGGGACAAGATCACACACATCATCAGATTCGCCACTGTTCTGTCAGAATCCAGGTTTTAGCTTTCAAAGTTCTAAATTAAAAGCATATCAAATAGAGTAGCCAATCACTTTATTTCAGTCAATTTTACTTTTGATATTGCCAGGGAATCTATGAGGATTGATAGTTTCTGAGAGACTATGATTCTTTCCTCACTTCTGAGGTAGGATCAAGAGTCTTTCAAATAGATTAGATCAATTATTTCATTGTTTAGAATAGATTTACAACTGCACAGGCAAGTAGCTATACTCGGTTACTTTGTTTGTTTTAAAATTCGTCACTAGATTAATTTTCAATTTCTAGATATATTAAAATAGCTGCTCCTTCAAATTCATTTATAAAATTCATCAGAAAATAACAAAAATATAGAAGTTATATATGTTATAGATATACTTCGCATAGTTAATTTTATTTTGCTGCATTTAGTTTACATTATTACTTTTGTATGACAATCATGGGACCTAAAGAGCCCAGGGAATACATATTCGAGCCAATCGTGCCCCAACCCAATCTCGTCACATCCATAACTGATATAGATTAGAATCTTAGGATCCAAGTCTTCCAAACAATGGTAAACTTACAACAAATCAGTTTCCAACTGCACGGGTTAAACATAGAAGACGACCAAGCACACACGTTTTGGTCAAATCAACCAAACTATAGATTACTCTAGATACATATCCACATGACTGTGGAAGGGTTTGAAAGAGAGCAGACATTCGGTTGTGATCCTTTGGTCCCACGACCCGAGACACAAGAAACACTCTCACGAGATATAGATACCGACTTAAGAATTGAGTCGCACGGACCTCTGTGAGATACTCTGAAAAGATCCCACAATTAATAATTCTAAATATAGAGGCTGAAAAAGCATATGACTATTAGATACTAGGGATTAGGGATTGATTCTCGCACATAACCATAGTAGGTCCACGAAACCAGGGAATCTACGGTTGTGACCCAAAATCCCTGACCCAACGAGTCCATAGATGAATCGAGACATAGATGTTGGCCTACGTACATTAGTATTCGAGATCTACTCCACTTCCACCTATCATCATCAAACATTATCCTTACTAGACATAGATAGGTTAACAAAGCTAAGGAGTTACGGGTGGGCCAAAGAATCACCCATAGAGTCAATTATATTTACCATCTACCCTATGACCTCATCGGAGATATACACGAAACTATCCCGAGGTCATTTTCGCATATTCCACAACCCATAGATCGAATCACGCTGGAGCTTGATATTGATTGGAGCCTTCGAGCAATCATCATTACTGATCAATCTATCATACCAGTTTAGGTTAGGAGGGCCTTCTTTGCCTTAGATTCACAATTTCCACTAGTGCACGTCGAAGACATCAGATTGCCTAATTAGCTTGTTTGCATCCCACACATATTCAATCCCCATCGGCTGTCTCGGCATGACCTCGGGAGGTCGGGTGCGAGGAAAAGTTACTTGTAGATTCCCATGCTCACTTGTCACTTTTCCATCATACAAAATTGGTGAACCCGACGTGAACCTTTCTACTTTCTGATTTGGAGTCAGATTTCTACTGGTTCTTTTAAATTAAATGACCTTTTTCGTCTTTACTACCTCATCAGCTTTCACCATCACCTTCGCTCCTTCCCATTATTCTGTGGGTATTCATATACCCCGAATATGTTGGGATTTGATGTGTATGGTAGGCCTCTCTTAGGTCTTGAGGCATACTACGCTCAACTGAATAGACAATCATCGCCCTCGCTCTCAGTATGGGGTGACAACTACGCAACTAACCAGTCGTCAACACAAACTCCAAGGGTCAGATATAGCCCATCTTTCCAAACAGAGGAGTTGGATCAATTCGCTCAAACACAACAAACAGAGCCTTCAGGCTTGAACAATATGACGCTCACAGGAGAGTCTAGTTCATCTCCTCAGGTACTACTTAGACCACAAATTAGTAGACAAGTTGACCCATACCTAGTTTTAGATAATGAACATTCGACACATTATGCCAAGAATGAACAACGTTCCCAAGGTATGTACCCACCTATAGGGAATCTACAAATACAACCCGAGGTCTCTTTTCAAGGAAATACCTCCATGCCATTACATATAGGAAATGTCCCTCGGGGAAACTTGGCAGGGCAGTGATCAATTCATAGCAGGATATCACATGCCTATACAACACCATGATATACAACAAACACCGCTAAGGCAAAACACCATGACTTCACCAAATGAATTCATTTCAACGTTAGTAGAAAAAGTGAGGGGGTTAGAACTTGCTCAGGCAAATCACCATTCTCAACTCATGTAGGCAGGAAATTCTAAACCTAGCCAAATAGACCTCCTCACAGGAATAGGTACGTTAGGCGTGACCCCTCAGTATTCACAACAAACGCCGACTAGAACCGTCATTTCTAACACCGATCTGACACCTCCCGGTCTAGTACAAAATAATCCATTCTTGGACAATACCCCTTCATACTTAAACATGTACTCCAAATCACCACAAGGGGATATGTTCTCCTCTCCCGAGCATGATTCCTCAAACACAGGGGTTTCCTTACACCCCCACTAACACGTATGCTACGCCATATCAACAACCCATTCCACCTCCACTCCCTCAACAGGCACCATCAATGGTCGAAACCTATGCGATAGGGACATATTCAAAATACTTGAAAGAGCCCTTAGATTTCATTATACAAAGCATCATGCTTCCAAGACCTCTTCCGATTTGCCCAAGTACAAAGGTGAGGGAGATCGAACGCACATATCAAAGCTTACGCCTTGACCATCGAGAACTACTCCCTTGGGATGGGGTTGTTGCTAAAATATTTCCCAAAACCTTGGAAGGTATCGCTCTCGATTGGTATTATAGAATACCTGAGGCTTCCATCCATTCATTCAAGCAACTCGTTTCAGAGTTCATCAAGGCATTTGACATGAACAAACTATTAAGAATAGGAATCAGGGAATTCTTACACATCAAGCAAGAACACAATGAATCTATCACCCATTTCATCCAGAGGTGGCATACAGTTCTTTATTCTTCGGCAAGTGCTCCAAATATGGACCAAATGGAACTATGTGATTTATTCCTTCATTCTCTCAGCAGAGAAGTGAAGGAAGAAGTCCAGAAGTTCCCACTAAGAACTTACGATGAAGTACTTGAGAGTGCTCTCTCGAATAGATCAAGCGGCAATTGATAGTGGTCGTAAAACATATGGAGAAAATGGGAGGTTAATCACTTCCAACCAGAACACTACAACTTATCCTACTACCACGAATGTCAATCAAGGACCTAAAATCCTTAATAAAAATCGTGGAGTGACAACAGATGGAGTAACTGATCAGGATAGAAAGGTAAATGTTGTGAATACTCCACCACAAATAAACAACCAATGAAACAACAACTTTACTCCAACAATCAATACAGTGGATTTTAATCATGCACAACAACAACAACGAAAACAACGGCAAAGCCCTACGGGATCCAAATCAAAATTCAACTAGGTATCAAAACCAGAATTCAAACCAAAAACAACAAACACAAAACTTTAATAGGCAACGGTTTGATCAAAGTTTTAGGCCACAATATACACCAAGCCAACAAACTAGGAATTACAATCCTAACTCATATTGTGGTTTTCACAAAATCGAGGCCATGACACTAGAACGTGTCGTGACTACAATAAATTTATGCAACGTTTGCTAGAGGAACAAAGACAACTTTTTATAGATATGTTCTTGGCAGATCCTACGTCACCAGCACCAAATACTTTTACAGGGGCAGTTTCCCCTCAAAATGCACCCCTCCAGATCTTCAATGATCGCTTCCAAATCACAACAATAACAAGATAAATCCAAATGGGACAAACAAGGGTGTAATTACAGGAAACAATGATCATGAAGCCTCAACTTCACTGAATCCGTTAGTTGTGCCACAATTAGGAAGTTAGCCATGACCTAAGATAGTCGGTTTAGTGGAGTTAGATGCCAAACTACCCATAGAAGCTGTAACAAGGACACGAGAGTATTCCTCTCAGCTAAGTCCAAGCTACCCACTAGAAATAGACAATATCCAACAAGTATTAATAAAACTCATGGGTGCTTATGACTTAATTAATGATCTAACGAAAACTTTCTCACACATCTCCTTTTTGGATTTATTGAAAAACTCCCCTGCTTTCATGAGGCTTCTCTTTAGAAGCATTGGGTTTAGGTCATCTAATTAGCATTACTCCACCTCCCGAAACATAGGTAAACCATATAGACTTTGATATCCACCCCCATGGCAGCGGATAGGGACACCGAATTCATATTCGAAATAAACAAAATGCCAACAGATGCTGAGATTGCACGCCGAGGTGATTTGGCCTTACACTTGCAAGTGTGGGTTTATAACAATTATGTGAAATGCACGATGGTTGATGATGGGGCAGCAGTTAACATAGTCCCTTTTTCTTTCCTTCAAAAGCTAGGGTATGGAGAAACAAATTTTTTCCACAACTCGAAATACACTAAGAGGCTATGACATGACCTTAAATCCACTTCAATTAGAACTATAATACTACCGGTCACCTTAGGACCCAAAACAATCTGTTGAGTTTTATATTATAGATCGGGAAACTAACTATAATATGATCCTCGGCCAACCATGGATACACCGTATGAAGGCAATCCCTTCTACACTATTTCAAGAAATAAGATTCTTGCATTTAGGAAAGGTGTTCATAGCCAAAGGTGATCCAAAACCATTCGATGTACACCTGGCTGACCTAAAGAAAAGACCAGGCATGCACTTGGAGTTTGAACTCCCAACGAACCAACTTAATAAACCTACTGACGTGAAACCAGAAGAAAAGTTGGTACCTACGACAGATCTTGAAACTATGAGCCTAGCCAAGACAATCCCAGCCCTCAAAGATGAGGCTAACATTGTAGAAACAGTATCATTAGGAACTACTACAAAAATTGTTGAATTACTAGAACAGGATCTACCAATGTTCCTACCATTTGATTTTGTAGGCATGGGGTACACCCTAGGTGTCGGTTCTCTCCCAATGAGTAGATCTCTGCATGGTAGAGGTAGAAGATGTTAACACAACAAATATCCTAGCGCCCATATTCCCAGCTAAGTATTGGACTCTCCATTTCGATGGAGCTAAATGTCATTACGGAGCTGGGGCAGGAGTAATCCTTACTTCTCCCGAAGCAAAAGTCCTACCATTTTTTTAAACTAAATTTTGAATGCACAAACAACGACACTGAGTACGAAGCCCTCCTCCTTGGCCTCATCGTAGCTAAAAGAATTATTGCTGATAACATCAGAGTGTTAGGAGACTCGCAATTGGTAGCAAATCAAGTTGCTGAGATGTATGAAACCAAAGCCGAGCACTTACTGATTCTACAAAGCAGTTGTATCTTGAATTTAAGCAAGGAGTTTGACTTCATATCAATCTAAGCAATCCCGCGAGAACAAACTCTTCTCGCTGATTCAATAAAGAACCTCGGCATCACGTTTTACTCCAAATAGTAAGTTATAGGACACCCATTTTATGGTATCCCTTCGTCTTGAACCACCGATAAAAACAATGTCAAATCCTCTTTTAAATGGAAATGAAAACAAATCTACTATCCTAGACCACATCGATAATGATACTGACCACTCTTGATTTCTTGAATGCCTATGCGGTGTTACATCTCACCCATCACATGGTAGATTTATCCCTAGTCCCGCATTCATCCTCCTACTTGGAAATCCCATGTGAGCTTACCCCACAAAAGGAACTCAAGCATATACACAGTCGAGAACGGAGATGATGCGGAACTACCTCATTACTGCCGAGTTTGAAGAAGGTAACACTTCTTTAATCGAAGAAACAATTGATATTAACATCGGAACGGAAGACGAACCAAGGATATTGAAGTTAGGATCCTCGTTAACTCCATTAGAAGTAGAAATACACACTCGGATCCTCAAGGAACATCAGAAGGCTTTTGCATTTAATTATAAAGAAATGACAGGGGTTGCACCACACATTGCGGTGCACAACCTCGTCACTAAATCTGATGCAAAACCGATTAAACAAAAATCAAGACCAATGAAACCCAAGGTAGCTCTCATGGTGAAAGAGGAGGTAATGAAACTCCTCAAGTAGGATTCATCAAACCAGTCGATTACTCTTAGTGGGTATCTAATATCGTTCCCATTCTCAAAAAGAATGGGAAGATACGCATCTGTGTAGACTTCCGAGACATTAACAAGGCATGTCCTAAAGACGACTTCCCATTACCATCTATAGATGTCATTGTTGATGCAACAACTGGATTTGAGCTTTTATCTCTCATGGATGGATTCTTAGGATACAATCAAATCAGAATATCCGAACAAGATCAAGCTAAAACCACGTTTATAACTCCTTGGGGAACCTATTGCTATGATGTTATGCCATTCGGTCTCAAGAACACTGGTGCTACGCATACCAGCGGGCTATGACGTATATATTTCATGATCTTATTCATAAAATTGTGGAATCCTACGTAGATGACTTGTTGGCTAAGGCCAAGAAGCGTTGTGACCATCTAGAAGTACTTCGCATCATTCTTTCACGTCTGATAGAATATAGAGTCACGCTAAATCCAGAAAAATGTGTCTTTGGTGTGACAAGAGGGAAGCTCCTAGGTTACATTATATCATCACGCGGGATCGATGTTGACCCAACCAAAATTAAAGTTGTTCTTGAAATGGTCCCACCTTCGGATGAATTTGGAATCAGGTCATTTCTCGAGAAAACTTGGCGCAATCCGGAGATTCATCCCGGACTTAAGTTTCACCATTCATCCAATCAACAATCTACTCAAGAAAGATTATAGCATCGATTGGACCGAAGACTGTAATGAAGCTTTCAATGCAGTTAAGTGTTTCTTGTTATCACCACCCACACTAGTGCCACCTAAGCCGGATCGCCTGTTAATTTTATATTCGCGAGCCACCAATGTCTCACTAGCTTGTATCGTTGGCTCAAGAAGACGATGACAAGAGAGAGCGTGCAATCTATTTCATTAGCCGAACATTGCTCGACTATGAAACATGTTGTACGCAAGTAGAACGAGAATGCCTCGCCATAGTCTTTGCAACCAAACGCTTAAGACATTACATGTTAAATCAAGAAACAAAGGTCATTGTAAATACAGAACATTTACGAACTTTCCTCACACAAGGATCCTTGTCTAAAAAGGCTAGACACTTTATAACCTTAATGGGTGAATTTAATTAAAATTCGTAAATTAGAAGTTAGTTAAAGGACAAATCATTGTGGATTGGTTAGCTGATAATCCATTAGATGGAGGTGATCTAGTAGATCTGGACTTTCCCGATGAGTGCATATACTACATCGAAACCCGGCTTTCTATCTCTGAGTGTCCTTAGTACACTGATATTATTAATTATATCATGGACCATGCATATCCAGAAGGTGCTACACCACAACGAAAAAGGCATTTACACATTATCGTAGTTGAATACGTCATCATAGAGCAAATGCTCTATCGAAAAGCGTTCGATGGAATGTTGTTAAGATGTGTCGACACAGAAGAATCCAAGAGGATTCTCCACGAATCTCACAGTGGAATGTGTGGAGGCCACTTCGGTGGCCATGCCACCACTCAAAAAATACATTGAATGGGCTATTTACGGCCTACTATAGAACACGACGCAAAGTAGAGTTTGTAGAAAGGTGTCATAAGTGCCAAGAATTCTCTCATGAGATTCACATGCCGGCACAAGCTCTACAACCAATCGCTACTCCATGGCCCTTTTCTACGTTGGGCCTAGATTCAATAGGGAAATTCTCTCCCTCGTCTACAGACGGCCATAATTTCATAATCACGGCCACCGAATATTTTACCAAGTGGGTAGAGGCTATGCCTCTTACTACTGTGTCGGGTTCTGTAATCGCCAAGTTCATTTTGAACCAAATCATTTGCAGGTATGGTATCCCGCAAGTCATTATCTCAGATAATGGGACTTCTTTTAAGAATGATGAAGTTTGCAAATTATGCAATAAATTTAAAATAAGCCATCATACGGCCTCCTTGTATTACCCTCAAGCCAATGGACAGGTTGAGGCGACAAACAAAACATTAAAAGCCATTCTCCTTAAAACGGTGAAAGAAAACAAGCGAGATTGGCATTTGAAGTTATATCCGGCCTTATGGGCCCACCGAACCTCAATAAGAACACCAACAGGAGCCACTCCTTTTCTCTAGTATTCGGGCGAAGCGGATCTCCCATTTGGAGGTTGAAATACCCGATCTCTGTATCTCATTACAAGGGATCCTAGACGAAGACGCTTACAGAGAAGCACGTCTCTCCCAACTAGAAATCCTAGATGAAGCTAGGATAGATTCGAACAGTGGCACAGAGTCTATGTTGACCGAATGTGCTGGAAGTATAACAAGAAAGTTTATGAATGCGACATATATGAAGGTGATCTAGTTCGAAGGCTAGATAGCCAAATCGACAAAAAAACCGGCGAAGGAAGGAAGTTCCGGCCCCAATGGTTGGGCCCATACCGAGTCATGAAGGACTATGGAAATGGTGCATATCTCCTATGTACACTGGAAGGTGAGGAATTTGGTGAAACAGTCAATTCCCTACACCTCAAATGATTCTACGCGTAAGCAATTAGTACTACTTGTATAATTATATCTACATTGCATCTTCATATAGTTAGGATCATTTTGTCCGCTTGTTTCGTACAAATTTGTGATCAAGGAATTTATTCTCAAAGTAATTCATTACAAACTCATGATGTTGTTGGCATAAACACTCTAATCATACTTCTCTATTTCCATGATATCATCAAACTATTTTGGAATCACTTCATCAAATAAAGCTAGATATGATAAGGTCTCAACGGTAACCATACCAAGATCTGCGGGTTTATCCTCACTTTTGGTTTCTTCTTAGGATAGGTATCTTGCCTATGGTCTGTTTTAGAAGCTTCATGGTGTCACATCTATCCCATACGTATATCTCTTTGGAAATAAGAACACACTGACATTTTTCTCAAATAAACAAGTCAAATATAGATCAAACAGAAAATTTTAAATTTACACATTTCCTTGCCCCACCAACCTTCGGTGATGAGCTTACGTCTCTTACTAGTGACGTAGGGTTGGGAAAGGATGGAAATGTCCTTACTCGCCTATGCCTTGCCTATGGTGATAAACCCACACTTCTTACTAGTAGTAGCATGGGCAAGGTGTGGGGTCCTCTTGACAAGCAAACGCAAAAGGTCATAAACAAACAATTCAAATCTTGAAGTCTTGAGTCAAAAGCAAATGAATCGGATGTCCAAAATTCCAAGAGAATTAAGAATCCTAAAACCCATATTTTTTCTACCATGTGGCCATCTACGGATCTAAGTCTAGATAAACCGCAAAGCAAGTTGCATCCCAAAACTATGAAGTCACTCGAGTGGAGTAGGCTTGTAGCATCCTAATTTGATTCCACCAAAGCTTTGTCTATCTTTCATCAATATCATTTCAACAAATTTCATAACTTGTGCCCTTTTCAGCTCTCGGTGATGAGCCCTCGCATCTTACTAGTTGCGTGGGGTTAGGAGAGAGCGGAGGTTTATCTCGCTTATCATACCGGACTTATCTTCACCACTTTGCCAAAGCAAATATGAAGTATCCAAAATTGCTTACAGAAACTAAGATTCAAAATCACATTGTATCTACATTATCATATATCAGCATCATGAAATACAAAAGGAAAGTAAACATTTGTATCATTTGTTCTCCATTGCATACATTCTAAAAAGCATATAAGCATAATATCATAGTTCACATGAGGAAACGGAAATGCAAGTAAGCCATAAATACCAAAAGTCTGATCCAAAAAGAATATATATATATCAAAATTCCTGTACAATGCCATCATGTGCTAAGCATGGTCAAAATGCTCAAAGAGCCCGAGATATACAAAAATATCATGCAAAAATCTAGGGGAGCCAAGTGGCTTCTCAACCCCTATGAGACCCCTCTGAAGGTGCACGCCCATGCCTAGGACTCTGGCTACGCCGGCACTCTGAGTGCACGGAGGGCTCAGGATCCCAAGGGGCAGCCGCAGTCTCGCCACAAGAATGACTCCTCATCAAGCGCTCGGTTGTCCTATACCCCGCTAACTCCGTATGGAGAGTCGATACCATCCTGGCCACATGCTAGACAGGGGCAAAGATGTCAGTATGTCTGCCAGCTGCTGAGGGCTCCCCGGCATCCACAGATAGCTCCGCACGGGTCCTCTCCATGGGAATCATCAGGGTATCGGTGCATACCCTGCGAATCAAGTCCCGCCACTCATCGGCGGTCTCTGCAAACAAAGGAGAAAACAAATTAGAAATGAAACAAGAGATAAAACACAAGTGTAAACAAAAGGAGAGATAGCAACTAAGGAAATCCTAACTAAAAACAAACATTAAAAGGAAGGGTGGTAACTTACTTGGATCACTAGGCCTCAGGATGGATCTCTCAGGGTCGGCCCCGCCTGCCACGAGATGTTGCGGTTGGACCGAGGTGCTCCCCATGGCTGGAGCGACGTAGCATCCTACAATGGACTCATCCTCCCCACCATGGCCCTGGGAGAGTGGCTCCTCTGAAACCAGAGTCACTCTCTCTACACTCTGCTCTGCCCTCTCTGCCTGCATGATATCCTGAGTGTCATGCCACTCAGGATCACTATCCTCCTAAGTATTCTCCTCCTCTGTCTCTCCCCCTGTAAACTCCTCGGACTCGAGATTCTATGTTGATGGGGTCATCATCTGCTATGGGCAGGACCCGCAGAAATCTAAAGTAGGGGTTCCTGAGGAGCACCGGCTCTCCCTCGGGCACATACTACCCTCCTAGCCTGCAATAAGAACGCCAGGTGTAACAATTGTCCAACCCCGGCCTCTAGGACCCCCTCTGGCCTCTCGAACTAACCTATATACTGGCACTACCTGGGGAAGCATGCCCATGTAAGGTATGCCAAACTGTTGAGGAACTCGACCAAAGGGGTGTATCTCCACTCGCCCCACTCTGTCAATAAGTTACCCTGTGGTGGAGCAGGAGATCAAAGTAAGAGCCTCCTCGCCCCATATACCTGCCATGGTCTAATATGGTGTGGCCTCCATGTCATCGGTGGTTAGAGAAGCAACTGGATGATGAGGTGCTCTAGGCACCGACATATCTGTCCATCTGGTTGCCCTCACAGCTCTGGGATCTGTCACCTCTACGCCTCTACCATAGGGGATGAAGTGCTCATAAACCCAACTCATGACCGAGTGGTCGGGTGGCTCAAAGAGCGCCCCTGTAAACAAACTACCCTATATAAGTCATGGTAGGTAGTCCCAGTATCTCTGCTCCCGGGCGTAAATCCGGCCATGGCCACCAACCTCGATCTGTGCAATAATGGGGGACCAGAAATATAGTAGTGTGTCTCCTTCCTTGTCCCGATCAATCTCGAGGCAAGGATCCCCATAATAGCTTTGTGACGAAGCAAGGGGATGGGCAAACTAGGAATAGACCGAACTCTAACCCCCTTCTTGAACCCGTGGAGATGATTACATCTCCCATGTAAGAATCCCATTGTGTTATCGGGCCCGTGAACTTGTTGTCTCGAGGGTGAGTCACCTCCTAATGATCGGGACCCCGAGGATATGGTAAACATCCTCGATGTGATGCTCCACTCACCTCGGACCCACAGTAATCGGAAGGTGTTCGATTAACATCCTAGTAGGAAAATAAGTCACGAGTATGTGATTTGGATGGTGCAACATGTGGTACCTACGATATACGTAGTATACCGACCCTACGAAGAGTATCTGCTCGTCTGTGAAAGAGCATCTAGCACCTCTTTGGGAGCCAGTCACACTCCCTCTCTCAGCTCCACCGAATGTACTCCTCTCTGCGCTTTGCATACACCCAAAAACACACAAAACAAAGTAAGTTAGCATCCGAATGACATTAGAAAAATCATGAACACTCTGCGAACAAGGCGGTGGTCGTGTAACCACCGCCCTAGGTAGGGCGGCAGTCATGTCTCGAAAACCCACGCGGGTTTTTAAACTTAAAAAGGCCAAAAAAACATGAAAAAGACCATTTTAACTAAAAACAAAGCCTACCCAGTAGGCGCCCCCCTAGATGGACCTTTTGAACCTAACATTTTCAAAAATAACCCCCCCACGACAAAGATTTTAGCATTTTAAAAGTTTGGAGGTAAAAACAATAAATTGAGGAGAACTAACATGTGATCTCGTGGGTCGATGATCTGCACGTGGAGGCATGATCGCTATCTCGTCACAAACATTTTGACTCTACTCTCATAAGAAACCATCACCATGGGTCCCAGAGCTCAGAATCAATCAAATCAACACACGCAAATGAATAGGAAAATGGGCCCACTTTCATATATATAGCAGCCTGACTTGTTTTGAATGTTTTTTTTTCACAAGTTTGGAGCGCCGATGGAGGTAAGTTCTTACCCCGCACAAATGGTACGTCCTCATTTCCCATTATTTTAGTGTTTATTTTCTAATCTATCTTGTCTATCTGCACTTGAGTTCTCTTTTCGTTTTGCAGGGAGCGGGAATTTTGGATGGCGTCATTTCGACACATGGACGTATCAGGTATAACTTCCAACTTCCCATTTCGGGACCGCCATACTTGGACCCACCGTTTTACGCCTCTTCATGGCTAAAATGCTTCTCGAGGGGGCAATATGTACGTACCCAAAATTGTAAGTCTTGCTGCACCATTGGAACAACGTAACATGTGACCCAATGATGATACAGGTCTCCTCATGAGTGTTCGGGATCGGAAAAGCTCTCCAGTATGCGTTATCATCTTGCATGCCCGCTTAGCCCCCACACACTTTGCTTTTCTCTTTTCCCCTATTTTCTTTGCCTTTTGCTCTTGATTACTGAAACCACCACCTGCCCGGTGGGTGTCTCATGACCGCCGCCCGATCAGGCGGCGGTCTGTAACCGCCGCCCCTACTCGGGAGGCGATCATTTACGCGTTTTCGGAATGCTCTTTTAACACGACTCACATAAATTTCAACATTTACCAGCTTTTTTTCACTGTCTTGGGCTTGCATTAATGATTCTGGTTCCCTGGAATAGTGTTTTGCCATTGTTTATAGTTTAAGAGTTCAATTTGGTTTTTACCTTGGGTAAATGCAAATGCTATAAATAGTTGGCTTGTGCTCAAGCAAATGGCCCCTCAAATTTGCCTCTGAATTTCTCATTGCAATAGATTAGTCTTTCATTTTCTTAGAATTCTTAGTTTCTTTCATTGCATGCTTAGTTAGTGTTGTTTTGTTGTTAGGAAGCCACATATCCATCTTGTGCAAGTGTTGTTGATATTTCATCCAATCCATTGGAGTAGAGTAGTTTGTTTTCAATAGGAAGCCATTAAAGTTGTAGGTTTTTTTCTTCAAGCAAGATAGTTTCAGGTTCTGGACATTTTATGTTGCATGACTCACAATAAATCCCACTAGGAATTACATAAGCCAAGCTCTCTACTCTTGCGCTATCTCTCTCCTTACTTGCATTGTATTCGGTTTATATCCTAAGCTGCCTTTGTCCCAATATCTACTTTTGTTGATACTAGCATTACACGCTTTTTTGGATCCACGTGAACACGAAGGAGTGAGGAGGTCACACTGAGGGGACAAGATTACACACATCATCGGATTCGCCACTGTTCTGCAGAATCCAGGTTTTAGCTTTCAAAGTTCTAAATTAAAAGCATATCAAATATAGTAGCCAATCACTTTATTTGAGTCAATTTTACTTTCGATATTGCAAGGAAGCTATGAGGATTGATAGTTTACGAGAGACTATGATTCTTTCCTCGCTTCCGAGGTAGGACCGAGAGTCTTTCAAATATATTAGATCAATTATTTCATTGTTTAGAATAGATTTACAATGTACGGGTAAGTAGCTATACCGGTTACTTTGTTTGTTTTAAAATTCGTCACTAGATTAATTGTCAATTTCTAGATATATTAAAATAAATTTGCTCCTTCAAATTCATTTATAAAATTCATCGAGAAAATAACAAAAATATAGAAGTTATATATGTTATAGATATACTTCGCATAGTTAATTTTATTTTGCTGCATTTAGTTTACATTATTGTTTTTATATGACAATCACGGGACCTAGAGAGCCCGGGAATACGTATTTGATCCAATCGTGCCCCTGACCCAATCTTGTCATAGCCATAAGCGATATAGATCAGAATCTTAGGATCAAGTCTTCCGAACAACGGTAAACTTACAACAAATCATTTTTCAACTGCGGGTTAAACATAGAAGATGACCAAGCACACACGTTTTGGTCAAATCAACCAAACTATAGATTACTCTAGATACATATCCACATGACTTGAAGGGTTTGAAAGAGAGTAGACATTCATTTGTGATCCTTTGGTCCCCTGACCAGATGCAAGAGACACTCTCACGAGATATAGATACCCGGCTTAAGAATTCAAGTCGCACGGACCTTCTGTGAGATACTACGAAAAGATCCCACAATTAATAATTCTAAATATAGAGGCTGAAAAAGCATATGACTATTAGATACTAGGGATTAGGGACTGATTCCGCACATGACCATAGTAGGTCCACAACAACCATGAATCTACGGTTGTGACCCAAAAATCCCATAGCCCAACGAGTCCATAGGTGAATCAGACATAGATGTTGGCCTACGTACATTAGTATTCAGATCTACTCCACTTCCACCTATCATCATCAAATAGTTATCCTTGCTAGACACAGCAGCTAACAAAGCTAAGGAGTTCTAGACTAGGCCAAAGAATCACCCATAGAGTCAATTATATTTACCATCCGCCCTATGACCTTATCTGGAGATATACACGAAACTATCCCAGGTCATTTTCCGCGTATTCCACAACCCATAGACCGAATCATGCGAGCTAGATATTGATTGAAGCCTTCGAGCATTCATCCTTGCTGATCAATCTATCACACCAGTTCAGGTTAGGAGGGCCTTCTTTGCCTTAGATTCGCAATTTCCACTAGTGCGCGTCGAAGACATCAGATTTCCTAATTAGCTTGTCTACATCCCACACATATTCAATCCCCACCGGCTGTCTCGACATGACCTCGGGAGGTCGGGTGCGAAGAAAAGTTACTTGTAGATTCCCATGCTCGCTTATCACTTTTCCATCGTGGGAACACCGTTGGAATTACCTCAAACTAGGCAATACTCTAAATTGTATCATCGGTGAAAGCGGGTTGTCCCCACCTTGTACCATAGAAGATTATTAGGTGTGTTTCCCTTTCCATTGTGTGGTTTTTTTCCCCTTCTGTTGTGTGTCATGTGTTTCCTTCCCGTTGTGTGTTTGTGTGTTTCCTTCTTCTGATATTTATTTCTCAAAGTTATACATGACTCTGTAAGGCCCAATGGATAAGGCACTTGTCAATGAATTACAAGGGATAGAGATTGAGAATTTGGATTCCCATGTCATGCCTTCATTATGCTCAATCCATGTCATGTCCCCAAGCTAGAGCCAACTTTTGTCACCCTCAAAATCCCCCTTATTTTCAAAGTTAAATTCAAAAATTTTGAGCTCACACCCTCCAGAAGTATTCAAGTAAAGTTAGAAGTCCGAAAAGATAGAGAAATTCATGCTTTGAAGTTGTTTAAACTCTCCAGTCTACATGTTTTGATAAATTTTCCGTTTTCTGTCTAGACGCATGAAAATTTTATTGTTGTCCTCATTTGAATGAAATTTTCAATCTTTCTATGGCCATGGATCATCGAACCTTGTATTGTTTTCAATTCCTTGGTTCATGAAAGAAATTTGAAAATTAGGCGTGAAATGGTGGAGTTTTCTTCTTCTCTGCATTTTTCCACAGTCGTGAATGACGAGCATTTTCTTCCTGTCAAATTTTGGCTCCATTATCCATGGGTACATGGACATATCTAATTGGAGGTGGGGTCGGTGGAGCAATTTTTGTTTTTGAGCCTTTATGTAAAAAGGGATAAAAGTCATAAAGTGACCCATAGCCCCAATCATGCTATGAGGAAAAAGTCAAATGTTGAGCCCACATCAAAAGAGTCAAAGCGGGAGGCGGATCGTGGGGAGATTTGAGAATTTGAGCCTTTTTCATTAAAGGGGCTTAAAGTTAAAAAGTGACCTGTAGCCCCGCCAAACACAAAGGAAAAAGTCAAATCTTGGGCTGTCGTTGGAAATTCAAAGCGGGAAGCAGGTCGATGGAGAACTTTGAGGTTTTGAGCCTTTTTGTAAAAAGGACTAAAAGGCATAAAGTGACTTACGGCTCCAATCATGCTATAAGGGAGAAAGTCAAACATTAAGCCCGCATCGAAGGTCAAATCGGTGGGCGGGCCGACGGAGCAATTTATGTTTTTGAGCCTGCATTGAAAAAAGGTAAAATTATAAAAGTGGCCACAACTCTGTCTCCACTCAAGTGAAGCCACGTGTCAAGACCATATCAAAAGCGGGTGAGCGGGCCAAAATGTTCCAAAATGCCAAATCTCTATAAAGTCACAAAATATAAAAGGAATCCTCCACACCGCTCCAATAGATTTCTCCCACATGGACAGATCTAGTTTAAAGTTTTAAAGGCAAGATGAACGGTTCAAATTCAAAGTTACAAAACGAGTGTAATGGATGCATTATGAAAATTTTGGTTTTTTCTACCATTGGCATTTCTTCGTGAATCAAGAATCTGAATGGACGCGAATGACTGAAAATATTGTAAACCATTTCTTGCTAACAAAGAAGAAGTTGTAACCATTTCTTGCAAGATATTTAATGGCTTCTTCATGCCATTGTATGGTGGGAAATTTATCTTGTAAACTCACGAGTGTATTATACTTAGAGAAAGTAAAGAAGATAGCCATTTTCTTTCTACTTTCCTCCATTCTCAAATTTCTTCCATTGCCACATTATGTACAAATTTTGTTGAAGCATCAATACAAGAAGAAGGATTTTGCAGCCTCTTTGATGAGGATATTTTAGAAACATTTGGTTAGTAATCTTATCTCGTCTTGTTGTCATTCACGGAGTTGTTTCTTCCCATAAATGCATGTGTTGAAGTTTCTAACCAGTGTGTGTGTAGGAATCTGATTTTCTACCTGCAACATTAGTTCTCCTACCTATTTTCTCACTCCCTTTCCCACATTCATAGAAAATTCCCCCTATGAGATAGCGTAAGCATTTGCCACAGGGTCAGTGAAGTGCCCCTATTAGACCCCCAGCTGAAAGGCCACCACATAAATCCACACTTTTTTGCACATGCATACATGGTGCTGCACCGAGGTAAGTAGGGGGACTTTGATTCCCGAGCATTGGCAAGGAATTCACAAATTTTTCCACCGAAATTCCCTCGCCAACAAAGCTCAATTTCCTAAGCAAACTAGATTGAAAAGAACAAGTGTGGAATACATTCCACCATCCATGGGCTACACCGAGGACACAGGTAAAATTGTCTATGCCCACTTCCAGAGCACAATGACACAAAAAGAGTTGTATGGTTGGGAGTTAATGGATGAGGATATGGTAATAGTGTACACAAGAAAGTAGTTATCATGGTTGATGCACATACACATGGATGAACCAGATTTTGATGTGTGTGAGGAGTCATGCGTGTCGAGGAGGTTGAAAAAGACACCTTAGGCTAGACACATAACAGTAAAGCCTACTATTATGTCAAATGAATAGGTGAGCAATGCATTAATAAAAGTCTCAACAGAGGTGGCACGGTGGAATATGGACAAGGCTGCCACAATTAGGGCGCTAAGGGGAGAGATCAAAACTAAGGATGAGGAGATAGTGCGCTAACGCAGGAAAGATACTTAGCACTAGAAGAAGAACTCTGTATTTATCAACATCGCAAAGGAAATTGGTGATAATGTCATAAGAGCTAGGCCACACTTAGAGCCAAAGGTACCAAAGACGTTTCCTTCGGTAATACACTATGTAGGTACATTGGTGGACTTAGTGCTTGAAGATGAACCTTTGTGCATGCCAGCGCCAAAGGATCCAACATGATATGCAGAGCGAGAAAATGCTTCAATGATGTGAAATATTGCATCATATGAAGGACTATTACAAGCGATGTGGGAAGACCTAACAAAGGAAGACCAAGCCTTGAACATTTGTACAGCACCAGAGGCGCTCATCGACATAAAAACCTTAGAGGAGAATAATGAGGTCCAAGTAGTGATAAAGGACGACACATTGGGCCACGCAGAAAGATTAGCATTGGTTAAACAGAACCACGAGGCCCTGGTAGCAGCCCAAAAACTACACAAAAATTGGCTAGAAGAGCTTGGGAAACTCATTGTGCAGAAGATGGATTTTCTAGACCGAAGGATAATTGCAATGTCCAGCATTGTGTTGGTCTTGCAGAATGAAAAAGGAGAAATTTCACAAGAGGAACTGGAGTCCATTACTGTGGAAGTTCTAGAAAAAGAAGAGGAAGCACTCATTAAGTGGCAGACCTTGGAGGTCAAGATAAAGGAGGAATATCCTGAATTAATTTTTCAGGTTGTAGAAGAAGAAACTACAGATTAAAAACATTCTTTCATTCATCCAAATTCTTTCTATTATTCTATTCTTTAATTTTTTTTGAAGATAACCATTGTCAGGGCGATAATGAAATTAGTGTGGGGTAATGTTGATCAGAGAACACTTGACAAAAAGCACACAAGAAGTCCACGCGAGAAAGTAGGTCATATTCAAAGGCGTGAATGGATAGGGAGAACACGCACATGGAGCAGAAGTTCAGCTTTCGGGACTTAGCCATTTTCACTCATGAAGGTCTATTTTTAGAGATGGTGTGTAAAGCACACAAACGAGGTAGAGACGTGCGTGCCACGCATTGGCTATTTTGGAGGATCGGATACAAAGTGCTTTGCATGGATACAGGATAGGAATATGATTATCATTGTAGTTAACTACCAGTAGTCTATTGTTAGCACACTTGCATGTGTGGCTATTTTTGTAATGGCGTGTGGCTAATAATAGCATGCGACCTATTTTGGGATTGGATAAGTGGTGAAGGGAAAGTCCCCACCCTTATAAGTATGTAGTAAACTGTGTAGTAAAAAAATGAAGGTAGAGAGGGATAGATATATGCATACATAGGGAGATTATGTTGCTAAATATGTTACGCACATACTACTATTATTGTAATGAAGCTTTTGTATACTTATTGCATTTAATATAATGGAGGATATTGGTTGAATCTAAGTGTTAGTTTTGTGTGTATTTGAATCTAGTATGTTCTGATCTCATCATGGTTAATACTTAATTATGTTCTCCCTTAGATATAGATCTGGCATGCTCTGTAGAATGATGTGTTAGTAATGGAACTACATGTGTTAAGTCTTCATCATACTAACATCCTGCAACAACAACCCTAAAGAGGGACTGGTACCTTTATGCACTTGAGTGAGCGCTCGGTCTAGGGTGAGTGATGTGTTGCTGACGTTTAGGGTCTTATTTTGCTTGTAATCTATGAATTCTATGTTGCATCATGGGTCATAACTTTGTATTGATTTGATGTAAGGGCATTTCAAGAATGTGCCAATGGAGTTTTGAGCCATTTCGCACATGTATTGAGGGTTTTGGCTAGGTCGACATATTAGGGTCATATGTAGTTTTGTAATTAAATTTTTGAATGTTTTAGAGATTTATGGGTCGAAATTATCATAATATACCAATCTCCTTTGGGTAAAGATGAAGATCTGCATTAGAGGAGAGTTATTTATAGGTATGAAGACATGATTTGAGGAAATATCATATGTGTTTCGGATATTGGAAGGTATGATATCATGTGTGTAAGATATTAGAAGAAAAACAAGGTGAGAAGGAAGAAGTTAGAGCAAGATTGAAGACCTAGGGTTTGTGAGTTGAATTTGTGATCTCCATCAATTGTGGCAGCAACATTATCGAGAGATCAAATATCTTCTAGTATCTAATTTAGTGCTTAGTAATATTTATAGGGTTTTAGCCTCCTTGTGGAGTTGGTTCTTCACTAAATTAGGGTTGGTGTTCCTTGTAGGGTTGGTGCTCTACTAAACTAGGGGTTGGTGCTCCTTGTGGGGTTGGTGTCTCACTAAATCAAGGGTTGGTGCTTCACTAAAATTCTTTTATCTCTATAATATAATCATATTTTAGTGGTTTTTCTTCCCCATAAGGGTTTCCCACTTATATATGGTATTCTTGTGTTGTGAACTTTGTTTCATGCTCTTTTGGTGATGTTTCATATCTAACGCACACATATGGTTATGGATGGTTAATGGATGAATGAATCAATGAATGTATGTGATGGTAAATGAATTGAAAATAATTTGTAGGACTGATTCACCCCCTCCCCCTCTCAGTCCATTGTGCTTCTAATAATTGGTATCAGAGCAGGTCCTTGAGAAGCAAGTTTCACCACTTGAAGGAGATCCTAGAAGCAAAAAATGGATATAGAAGAAGAAATTCGGAAGTTGAAGATGTCGGGAGAAAAAAGTCAAGAGGCTTTTAATTCAGCTGGAAGAAGTAGATGCAGACCTAAAAATATATGAAGAATTGAGGAGCAAGTCATGTGAAGAAGATGATGATGATCATGAAGAATATGGCCCCAAAGTGGAAGATGGTCAAGTGAATCCATTGGTCAGAATGAGGGTTTGATATATGGAAATCCATCTATGAAGTATGTACACCATCTCCATCGAGTGACAAGGATGAAGACCTAGTAGTTGACAATGAAGATGACCTAGAAGTTGATTATGATGTTTATGACTACAAAGAAGATGGTAAAGTTGTTGAAGATGCCCTAGAAGAATAGGTTAAGGATGTTCTAGATGAATTAGGACCTATAATGGCATATTCATCATCTCAAGAATACCTAATCATGAAATATATCTATGAAGGCATCAAAGAGAGTCATGGAATAGAATTGACTAGTGTGGTTGAATTAAGAAAGTTAGACTACAAAGGCTATATCCCTAAGAAGTGTTCATGTAACAGTGATTGTCAGTGGATGACAAACTTTATGCTATTGGAAATATTATTTTAGGATGTTATCTTTAAACTATCACAGAGGAAAGGCAACTATTTCCCTATGCACATAGTGCAGATATGTACCTATCATGTATTCCACAAGCAATGTGGACATAGATCTAAAGAAAAGTGGAGAGAGAAGCCTGATATGTATCTTGTCATCATTCATAGGCATGGTTGTGTGATTTCATTAAGATGTCAATATTTGTGAGTTCTTAGTGATCTATAGTTTGTGTTGCATATTTGTGTGTCTCCTCAACAGTTGTTGTGTCTATATTAAGTGTCATATGCTCACAAGTCGGTATATGTTTATGAGATCTGTGTCATCTTTGAAAGATGTTGTTATCTTCTTGGTATAATATTTATGTGTCTTGTATTTGTTGGGTTGTCAAATATACCTTCAAAGTTGTAAGGTTGTCAAGGTTGAAGTCTTGTTGTCTTTCAAAAGTATTGAAGTCTACTATTGATCAAGGGAGAAGGTTGAGTGTTGTTAGAGGCTTCATAGCATATGTATACTCCTTGAATATGTTCCAATGAATACCGAGTTTTTCTAAAAGTTTGTATGCTTCATAAAGGAGCTGGTAATGTGTCTCAAGGTTTGTCAAAGTGCATATATTGCTCATGAAAATCTATAGTATGATATCTTGAGTATGATTGTCTATGAGGAGTCAATATGCATTATGCAAAGAGAGTCATGTACATGTATTTTCTGATATGAGTTTGGGTCTTATGATCAATAAGTATGGGTTATTGTAAAGAATAAGTAATTCCTTTGATTGGTCATATATTTTTGATATCTCGTGTCCTTGAATGGGTATTATGAGTTTGTCAAATTCTCATGCATTATTATGTTTAGTACATGATTATTCAAGTCAATTAGGTGTCTCGGTCAAGTATACTTTGTAGAAGTCATAATCTAGATTCAGGGATGTGTATTGTTGGAATCGAGTCATGACAAGACCTAATGAAATGGTGTAGTCTCTTAAGTTATCATGTAAAGGCCTATTACTTTTAAGGTCTGAGTATATTAAAAAGCATATTTTTGTGCTGTCACGATCCATCCTCTTTTGGGTTCAAAAGTTTTTCTTAAAGGTGCAGTAAAATTCATCCATGAGTCTCATAATCTGTGTTGAGGGTGATGATGCACTTTATTAAAATATTCTCTTAAAGATTGTTGTTATGAGGATCACTATCCCCTTACCGTGTTCTCGATTGGAAATCTTCAATTTGAAAGTTCATGTGCAAGTTCTCGTGAAGCTTTCTCAGTACAATTCGAGTATTGTCAAAGTCTCGGTCAATCAAAAAATAAGTTTGTGTCATGATGTAAAAATCCTTGGTCTATGTAAAAGTTTTCAAGTGTGTGATCTTGTGAATCTTGCTTATCAAGTCAAGATTAAATGTATTTGTCATGTTAGTTGTCAATCTACGATATTTTTGAGTCTTTGTCAAAGATGTTTTTAGGTCATGCCTTAATTTGGAAATAAGTCTCTGTGTCTTCAAATTCTAAGTCATATCCTGAAAAGAAGGTGTATTTCCATGAAGGGGTTGAGTACTCAGAGGTCTAAAAGAAAAAAATTATGAAAGCTATAGTGTTATCTTTATGCCATCAAAAGATTTGTGACTTCTCAAAGTAGTATCTAATCTATGAAGATGGTGTTCTTATGGGCTCATGATATCAAGAAGGCATTAAACTACATGAATCTGCATCAAGGTGTAAAGCTTTAAAGTTATGCTACATGAGTGTTTGCAAATTAGCACAAGGTAGAGCAATATGTCACATGCATTAATGTTAACAAGTCTTTAAAGGATTGTTCTATGAATATAAAAGCTCAAAGAGACAAGATTGTGTAAACTTCTAAGGTGTCTAATAGTGCATTCAGAGGTATTTATGATCTCGGTTACATGAGTATGAGGTATAAAAAGGTGCAAATGCATTGATCCAAGTTCTCAAGTTGTGGAAGAGGTACCAAGTAATCCAAATGTAGTAGGAGACAAGATAGATTATGGAAGAGGTACCAAGTAATCCAAATGTAGTAGGAGACAAGATAGATTATGATCACTAGAGGTTTCAAGTGCTTATGACAAATTTTTGTGGAACATTGAAGTGCATGACTATTGTAGGTTGATGAGTCCAAATGTCTAGAGCATCAAGGTAATTTACTGAGTATCTAAGAAGTACATAGTAGTGATGATTGTGAAGTGTGAACTCGGGATTGGTACTTGCCTAAAAAGTGATCAGAGGTCAGTGATATTATTTATATCATGAAAGAGGTTTGTTGGATATGTTGCAAAGATGTATATGCCATGAAGTTTAGTGATCACTCATTAGGGTGCTCTCAAAGGTGTATAGAGACCCTCAAGTAAGTACAATATATTGAATGTCATCATAAGAGGTTATGAGCCATTGCGGGGCCTAAAAGGAACTTCTATGAGTAGAAAAAGGTTGACATAAGTTGAGAAGTAATGTTACGGTGAGAAATATGAATCTTTTGGAGCCTAGAATGGATGAAAAAGCAAGATGTTTCCTAAGAAAGGTGATAAAATGTAGTATTGATAGCCTATGAACAATGTAGAAGTATGCAATAGGAGTGACCATGAATTAAGAAAACCATCAAAAGTGCAAACATCACACAAAATCTAAAATGGTAGTCTTGTAAGTATGCTCTCGGTGAAATTTGAGTTAAAATATGACTCTGAGAGGAATAATAATCAAAACTCAAGATTTTGTGGATGGGCATGGTTAGTTTAAGGACTTTGTAGGTGCATGAAGACAATTTTCAGAGATGATCAGTTATAGTAAAGGTTTTGAATGCTAAAAAGGGATGATAAATCATGAAGATTATCAAAAATTTAGTGTTAGAGGATAAAAAAATAAGTGTAATGAATCTTAAGGCCTTCAAAAGGTTACTTGATCGCTTCAAGTATTCCAAGGATGAAGAAACTATGATAGTATGGTGATCTTTCAAGTATAAATGACATGTATACATATGAAGAGGTATTGGAATGTAACCTCGGTCTTAGTTAGTTTTTGTTTTCTCACATATGACTTTATGAACATGGTGTGGAAGAAGATGACATTTGTCTCGGTTGGGTCAAGAAGAAAGCTACATGAGTCAAGAGGCTTAATCATCTATGATGACATCAAAGTCTCCCAAAAACAAAGCATTGTTCTCTTATTAGGATTTGGAGGACCAATATGTATCCATTTTGGATTGCTAATGACTGTATAAATTTTCTCAATAGTAAGCTATATGTTAGTTTCAGTTCATGAGCAACTTGATTCATGAGTAAATCTCAAGATCTAGGTTGTTATATTTCAACATTTGATGGTAATTTTGTGTGAAGGGTTCAATAGTTGAAGGGTTTTCTAAGCTAGAAGAAATTAATAGGTATAGGGGTCAAAGAGTGATCTCTTGTTATGACATGAAAGTGAGATGGTCCTAAAAGAAGTACAGTGGGTCTCAATGTATGCTCATAATACATAGAGCTCGAATGGTGAAGAAGTCTAAGAAATTAACAAGGCACAGAGATGTATGAGTGTTTTTAGAGAGGGGATTATGCCTTCGGACTTGAATACAAGTATGAAGGATGTAAAGTGTTTAAGAAGGTTTGTAGGGAGTATAAGTGAAGTTTGAAAACAAATCGGGATCAAAACAACGATGAGGAGATTCAAAGATCGAGGTAAGTAACCTAAGCATTTTCAAGGCAGCTAAATCAAGGTAAGAGTACAAGTTTTTTCATTCTAGTTAGTTCTTTGATTGTGTATGAAGGATTTATGGAAATATATGTTAGTTATGATGCATCTAGAGTATCAAGTAAAACTAAGAAGGGCTAAAAGCATGAAATGAAGTTGAAAATTATTGAGAAGATGTTTTAAGGCAGGGTCAAAGTGCTTGAGTTGTCCCTATGGCATGGTGACAAATTAAGAAGAAAATTTTTTGTGTTCTTCTACTAGATCAAGATGTAATGACTCCAGGGGGAGCTATAAGAAGACATATCATGAAAGGATTAGGCTTTTAGGACATTGAAAAGTTGGCTAAAATTATACTGAATTTGTTGTTTAAGGACAATGGTCCTTAAGTGTGATATGACAGCCTTGAAGGAAGATTTTGGAGTTCTTGGTCATGAATCAATCCTAGAAAGTGATGTAAACTATGAATGAAGAAAACATAACATGGATATCAGTTGAGAGGGAGCTTTGTACAGGTCCAAAAGATCATTTTTACTGTTGATGGAGTCAAAGTAGAGAGTTCTCAGTCCCAAGGGGAGATTCTTGTGCAAGTAAGTCAATTTTTGCATTTCTATCCATGTTTCTCATATTTTTTGTAAATTATTCATGTAGTGGATTCATTGTAGCCTTTGTCATAGATTGAAAAGGGGGAGAAATACATTAGAAATATGCTAAGAGATATGTTAGTGTGTTTGTCTTGTTGGTTGCTATCAATGATAAAGGGGGAGATTGTTGGCCATTGTTGGTTTATGTTGTCATTGATGTCAACCCCAATTGATGGAAAAGGGTTTCATGGTGTTTTATGAGTCTCCCTATGATGTTATTCAGCTGTCATGCATGTTTATTAAGTGGTTTAATGATTTCAAGCAGGTGTCCTAGAGCATGTTTGAGTATGCCTAGTCATGGTATGAGTCTTCTTGAGATGATTGGTTTATGTCATGAGGTCAAAAATGGATGGTATGATGTTTTACAGATGTCTATAGGTCTACATGAGGTCAGCAAGGTCAATTCATGGTTTGTTAGCATTGTGTTAAGTCATTCCAGGCTTGTTTCTAGCCCTAGAACATCCGAGAAGGAGGTAGAGGTGTGAGATATGGAGTTGATTATTCTTATTGAAGCATGAGAGCAGCATGATATCAGTGTATCTGAGGTTTATGGTGAGTTTATAGTTAGAATTTAGTGGTTTGATGTGTTTGCATGGTCCTTGTGAAGCTACGGGTGAGAAACAAACAGTTTGGCATAGGTAAGTCGTTATGGCTATATATTTTGAGAGATATCTGCGATATGTAGTGAATTTTAACAATTACAATATGTTTTCATGGTGCTTCATGCCAAATTTCAGGTCAATATGCTAAATATTTTTGAAGATATGCAAGTTTTGGTGAAACCGGGTAAGTTTGAGTGTGTTTTTCAAGCAAAGTTGGACCTTCTGATGCTCATTGTGAATTGTATGATTTTCATGGGGACCTGATCTCTTAGGCATAGATTCTAAGGTTAGCTATGTATATTTTACTAAAATAATTAGGTTTTTTGATCATCACAATTTTATGAACGATCGTTAATAAGGTAAAGTGGTCTAAAACCCTAGCTAAACCCTATGTAGGAGCAAGTTGCAGAAAAGTGAGTATATCAGCCCAGTTTTGATTGATATTGAAAAAGTGATGATTGGATTTGTATAGGAATCTTCCATATTTCCATAAATGTAGGATAGAGCTTGTGGTCATATGTGGGCCCCACCTAAAAATGAAAGTTTTTGAAGAGTTTCAGTTTAAAGAAAGGTTCTCCAAAGAAGGTAATGGATGAATTGAAATTGTGTGATGTATGTGATTTATCTTGATGTCCATGGATTTTTTAGGACAAGTTCATTAATTTTTTGAGGTCCAAACAGGTTAACTGGACAAAGGGTAGTTTTGGGGTCTCAAATAGCAGTGCTTAGTAAAATGAGCATAACTTAAGATACGGTGGAGTTTTGAAGTTATTCCGGTTATGTTGGAAATATGATTTATATATATTTCCATTTATATTATGCTTACTTATGATGATCTTATGTGATAGGGTTTCCAAGGCATTATTTGATCAATAATATTTTTGGCATTTCAAGACATGGTGTGTTCCAAGAAAAGTTTGATGATATTTGAAGCATGAGATGGATTTTTTGATGCATTATATCACCTAAAATATTAATAGGGATTAATTTTTCATCCAATTAATTCATTTTTATGTCTTTAATGTATGTGTAAATGATTTTATGAGCTAACCTTTGGAACTAGCTTTTTGGCAAGTTGATCTAGTGAAGGAAAAAGTAGTTGTGGTTTGAAGTGATGGATGTTTAATGTCTTATAAATTGATTAGAAGTGATCTACAAGTTATGTAATTTCCATCAAGTGGTCACATGGAATATTTATTTCATGTTGAAATAATTTGACGGCATTATGAAGTTTCCAAGGTGTTGAAGGGTGTAGGAAACATCAATTTTGAGAATTGCAAAGAGCATTGGGCCCATTAAACGAAATAATTTGATTGGTTGACGTAAATTGTGACCATGTATGGATGTTAATTATTATTTTACTCATATATAATGGGTTATGGGTCATAAATTTGTATTGATTTGATGTAAGAGCATTTTTAAGAATGTACCCATGGAGTTTTGAGTCATTTTTGGCACATGTATTGAGGGTTTTAGATAGTTCGACCTATTTGGGTCATATGTGGTTGTTTTAATTAAAAAAACTTAATTTTATAGAGATTTATGGGTCAAAATTATAATAAGGGACCCACGTTCTTTGGGTAAATACGAAGACTTGCATATAAAAGTGAAGTTTTAGCTCATTTTGAGAGCGAGTCTTGCATAGGGGAGTAGTACAACCTAGAGGAGAGTTATTTAAAGGTATGAAGACATGATTTGATGGAATATCAGATGTGTTTTGTATTTTGGAAGGTATAAAAACATGTGTGCAAGAGATTAGAAGCAATATAAGGTGAGAAGGAAGAAGTTAGATCAAGATTTATGACCTAGGGTTTGTGAGCTGAATTTGTGATCTCCATCGTTTTGGCAGCAACATTATCGAGAGATCAAACATATTCAATTAGCTGAGTTGATTCTTAGTCATCTTCTGTGGGGTTGTAGCATCCTTTTGGATTTGGTTCTTCACTAAATTAGGGGTTGGTGCTCTACTAAACTAGGGGTTGGTGCTCCTTATAGGGTTGGTGCTCTACTAAACTAGGGTTTGGTGCTCCTTGTGGGGTTAGTGCTTGACTAAATCAAGGGTTGGTGTTCCTTGTGAAGTTGGTGCTTCACTAAAATTATTTTCTTTGTATAATATAAGTAGATTTTCAATGGTTTTTCTTCCCATGAGGGTTTCCCACTTACATATGGTGTTCTTGTGTTGTGTACTTTGTTTCATGCTCTTGTGATTGATGTTACATATCTAATACACACATATGGTTATGGATGGTTAATGGATGAATGAATCAATAAATTTATGTGATGGTAAATGAATTGAAAAAAATTTGTAGGACTGATTCACCCCCCTTCAATCCATTTTTCTTCTAACATTTCTCATTATTGTTCACAAGTTGTATGGATGAGACAAACTTTGGAGGATTACAAGGTCAAGAATGATGGACCTACATCTATATTTTGTGATAGCAATAGTGCAATTAGTGTCTCAAAGAATCCAGTTCCACATTCCAAGACAAAACACATTCCTATCAAGTATCGTTACCTAAGAGACCTTGTGAGAAAAGGATGTATCAAATTGGAGCATGTATCTACAAAGGAAGAAATGGCTTACATCCTCACTAAACCACTTCCAAATCTTCATTTGAGTAATTGAGAAGATTTTCGAGAGTAATCTCAGCTCCTAATAGACCTTAAATGGTCTAAGGTGTGTCTTAGGGAGCAAGAAATGGTATATCTACTCCTAGCAAAGGATAAATTTGTTAAGGTCTTTAATCTCTTTGTGTGAGGTTGTAGTAGATGTTCTTGAGTCAATTAGACATGTGGAGGTGGCCCTTGAATTCATAAAAGTGAGTTTCATAAGTCTTTGTGTAATTTCTTTGGCATATTGAAATATAGTTTTAACTATAAAGATGTATGGAATCAAGTCTAAGCTTTAGTGTGTATCTCATGCTTTGTCAAGTGTTGTCTCTAGTGAATATGAAGTCCTTGTGATGTATGAATTAGTTTTCAAGGGTTTGCATGAGTTCTCAAATGGTTGTGTCATCGAGTTCTAGTCTTTTTGGTCCCTCCGAGTTATGAGATGGTTGCTGCAATGTCTTTTCTATGGTGTCGTGAAGTTATAAAGAGTTGTCATGGTGTATATAAGTAGTCTTGACATTTGTACCATATTGTCTTCTGTGTATATAAAGCTTCAATTGTCTTCCATGCATTGAAAGAGATGGTCTTAGATAACCAATTCATCAAGATTTATCAGTTTCTAGTGGTTTTTGTTTGCATCTTGGTTTGTGTTGATCTTTTTGTTTAGTCACGGGCTCCACAGGTATTTATACTTCTCTCTCAAGAAGCTGAGGTATCTCTAAGGAGATGGTGAAGGTGATCAAGTGATAACTTGATCAGTTCTTGAAGTAAATGGCATCGTTGTGGTCCAAGCAGCTCATTGTCGGTGTTTCTACAAGAAAATTTGAAGAGATACGATTATGAAAGATGGATTTTCATGATGTATAAAAATTTAAAAGGGTGTTTAACATGTTTGAAGTTGTTTTTTACAAGGTGCTTGTGCAAATTTGAAGTTGGTGAGTGAAAATTATATCAATGTTGATACTTCACTACCCCTTACTTGGGTTTACACAGTCTTTCTAAGCACTAAGCATGAAAACTCAATTTTGAAGGGTCAAATGATGGATTTAGAATCCAAAATTTTGGAAAAAGTTCATGAGGCTCATGGGGTTAAAGGATACAATAATTTTCAGGTTATAACAATATTTTCTCTTTCTAGAATCTATGATAAAGTTTTAGTCAAAATGCTCAAAGTGACAATGGCTTGCTCTTTATAACCATAAATCTTGGATGTTTCAAAGAATGACAAGGTTCTTTATGTTTTGACTCATTCTAAGGAGTGTTCAAGTTCTATACAAAGTGTCTCTTATGGATAAGAATGGTTGTGAAGAATTTTTGGTTGTGTTTCACCATGATTTATGTTAAAAGTGCATGCTACAAAAGATAGAGGCATTGTTAATGGTATCTATTGGTCTTCAAACTTGCACCCGTGTCTTGGATCCAAAAGGATTGAGGTGTTTGAGATGACAATGGAACCATCCCCAAGTTGTGGGACCTTTCACACTTGGGACGAATCTCTAAAGAATGTCGATTCCTCTATCTATTTCTACTGCTATTACTACTCCTAGTGTTGAAAAGGAAAACTAAGCTAATAAATGCCAAGGGACCAGGGATGAAAGGATAACATGAAAGGAAACATACACTAAAAGGTGGTAGCACCAGAAAAGTGGGATGAACACTATCTGTTTTGAGCAGGAATGAAAGAAAATGTGTGAAGGGAGGCTAGGCATGAGTAGGACAACTAAACACGTATTTACTATATTGTTCTCATGGAACACAACTAAATAAGGAACTGCAAGGGACGTGAAATGGCACAACTAGAACACAACACAAAATAAAAGGCAAGAAGAAGGAATGCAAACACATTAGGATAGAGAATAGTCATAAAATGATGCTTCTATTACTTCCGAAAACTCACAAAAAACCGTCTACAATGGCAAAGGAGGCCGATATCCACATGCAAGAGCTAGATCTAGAGGTATGCAACTCAAAATATAGAAAATATGAAGTCCTTGGTAGAAATGTGTAAGGATTCAAAGTATCCAACGTTAATAATGAGCCCAACTCTTACATTTATAGATCAACCTGTAGGAGAAGAAGAGGAGGGAAAACTCGAATTTGAAATACAACCAACAACAAGAGGCATTTAATGCCTGTAAATCAACCTAAGAATCTATTAGATGCACTTCCCCAAACCTATTTGGTGTGTTGAAGAAGGAAGAAGGGTGAATTAGATTAAATCAGGTGGTTAGAGCAATCAGATCTACTCATCAATTCTTAGAGAAACATTTTCCCATTTCTCACCTACCAGATCCGCCAAGAATTTGAATTTGAATGTCCAGACCTGTAGCTGATGTCAGCATTTTTTTGACAAGTCCAAGCACGTGCCAATCAGAGCTCTCTAGAAAAATATACGACTATCAGAATATGTCAGAATTGCTTACACAAGCAAGACACGTGGTGCACGCTAATTGGCTGAAATGATGGCCAACTGTGCAAATATTTTTCATTTTTGCCAGTGTCAGTCATTGGTTTATTGTAAGGATTCAGTGCCCTATTAGCACACTTTGATAGGTTGTGTGTGGCAGACTCAAGTATGTCAGAAGATGACCTAGCACAGAAGGGCACAAAGGAGGGTGCGAGGGAAGGGTACGTGGAAGAAAACATAAGAAGGTGCAAAGGAACGTGCATGGGAAATGAGGAAAACTGGTGAGTAGAGAATGCATGGTCAAGGTGCAACTATTACAAAGTAATGGGCGTGGCACGTGAGAGGTCCAGGGGCTTAGATGATTGAAGTTAGTGTGAGATGTGCGCAATGGGTGAAGAGGCTTGGGAAGAAACCAAATGAGCGAAGTTGGAATGGAAGGAGAGAAAGGAAGGCACACAAGTGGGCGTGAGTAAAAAATAAGGGGGTCGAGAGGAAAAATTGTAACCAAGTAATTATGCCAACTAAACCTGAGCGCGTGTAACCTTCAATGAGGAGCTGAGAGCCAGAATATGTATACAAGTTACCCAAATAACTAGGAGATTTATTTGGAAAATAGTATCTTAGGTATAAATGGTGGTTTTCCCCTCATCCTCGGTGTGATTCTTAGCTAGGTTCTATTAGTGATGTGTTTCAAGTGCTTGGAAGTTCATGTGGTGATGATCTTAGATGATGTGTACTTGAGGAAGTCTCGTGTTACTTCTTAAGAAAATGAAGACCTATAGGCTTTCAATGATGAAAGGAGGTAGGGTAAGATGATTTTCAGAGGTATGTTATGTTTTCCAAAGAATATTCTCTTCTTAAAAGGTTTGTTCAGTCATCTATTTATGGTTTGCAATGTGATGGTGTAAGGAGATAGTCTTGTTTCTTGCGTAGGCCAAATAATTGTGTTTTTTTGCTCAAAATAGCATCCTACGGTGCCTATAGGAGTACTTTTTCAATATGATGTCAGCTGAATTGAAGTGATAAATATGTATTCACTTAATCTATATGAGAAAATCAAGATGAATGTATAAAAAGAAGCATGTTAGGGGATGAAACGATGTAGTTTAGGTCAATATGTTGATCTTGACCTTCAAAAAAAGCTTGAAATTGTGCTATAATGCCCTGAGACAGAGGTCCGACTACTAAGAGGTTGTAGTTTTTCTTCTCATGATAGGGGAGCTTGGTATAGCTCACTATGCAAGAAGGTGTAAGTGTTCAAGAGCCATAAAGACAATTTATTTCCTTCTCAATGGATTTTTGATATTGATATGTTGTTGTCAGTCCTCTAACAGTGTTGAAATGTTGTCATTGCAAGAAGAAATGTTGCTCAAGGTGTGTGTGAGCTCTCCAAGACAGGGGAGTGCTTGGTTGATCCTTCATGGGATTGAAATGGTGTTCTCAAGGCCATTCAAGGTGAGAAATGTTGTTTTCTCCTTTTTCCATGCTTGTGATGGTATGTATTGGCTTATATTAGTCAAATATGACTATAGAAGACTGAAAAAGTTTTTTGGACCTTGAGAAAGTGATAAAGTTGATTTCAAGGTATGATAACAATGCTAGTAGCTCAAATTTGTACTCTTGAGCTAGTTTTGGAGGTATTGTGTTCGGGGGAGTGATATTTTCTTGAGTCAAAGCTTGGTTGACCTATGGTTGCATGTTAAAATTGGTCAAAATTGCTCTAAGAAGTTTGTTTTGGACTCATAGTGTTGTTCTTGGTATGAAGAGTAAGTATATGCCTTGTATTGCATGGTTTATGCCTAGATAAGCTGGATTTTTCGTCAAAGAAGGTGGAGAATGGGTATGGCTTGGCATTCATGTCATTTTTGGCATGCTAAAGGTGTTGATGCCCTTGTTCCAAGACTGCTACAATGCCCTTAAGAAGCTCAAAATAGGGTTATAAGTGAAAATGTGCTTATTTGCATGCTTAAGTGGTGGAATATGATGTTGTAGCTCCTAACAAGGTATGATTTTTCTTCTTTCATGCATTACTAATGTTTTTCATATGTTGGTAGTGTTTGTCCGAGGGGGAGCATAGAGTTTGCATGCTTGAAATGAAGGCAAAAATCAAGAATTTGAGATTCTTTGAGACATTTGGTTGATGTTTCTAATTAAACCATGATGGTATGAAGTGAGGTAGGTGGATTATTTGAGCTACAAGTATGACTTTGTCATTAATGTAAAAGTGGGAGAAGTTTAGGGTGTTTTCCATCAATGACAAAGGGGGAGATTGTTGGCATATGGTCCTAATAGGTGTTGTCATTGATGAAAAATCACACTAATGAAAAAATTTCATGATTTATTATGATATCATGATGTTGTTCATGCTAACATGATGTTTCAGATGTTTATTTGGTACACTGTCAGATTCAGTGAGGTGTGCTTGCTCTTGGAAGCCTATACAGGTGCCTAGAAGATGCAAAGCATGGTAGTAGGAGCTTCTTGGATGCTTGGGAAGCATGTTGACATTATGGATAACATATTTTTAGGGTGCTTTGGCACTCACAAAGCAATGACATAGTGCAAGTATATGTGTTTCACTTTGTTATAAGTGTTCATTGGGAGTAGGTATCACAGCTTATAGGTGTGACAATGTGATTTGGAGCTATATGAGCTCATGGAAGCTTGTATTCAAGTATATCATGGTATATCAAGTATGTTTGGGTCATTTTCAGAGGTTTTGTGATCAATTAGTGCATTATTTTAGTTAACCCTAGCTTCTACAATGAGGATCAGGCATGCAAACATAGGTAAGTCTTAGTGACTGGAGAGATTGAGGCATGACATTGATATTATGATGATTAGATATATGTCATAGTACTTTGAGAAAAATTTCATGTTTCCATGATGAGAATTTTGCAAGATATGATTGATTATGTGAGACAGGGTGAAAAACAAGTCATTTTCCAACTCGAAGTTCAACTTCAGATGCTCATTGTGAATAGTGTAATTTACATGGGACCTTGTGGGTTTTAGGTAAGATTATATGGTGATTTTATAAGGTTTCACAAAAATAATGAGGTCAGTTGATTGTCAGGATTTTATGAACAAATGTTAAGAAGGTAAAGTGGTCTAAAACCCTAGTTAAACCCTAGCTAGGAGTAGTTTGTAGAAAGTGAAGTATATTGACCCAGTTTTGATTGATTAATCAAAATTGATAATTGGATGTTGTATAGGACTCTCTTATATTTCCATAAATGTATGGTTGAGGTCATGGTCATATGTGGGCCCCACCTAAAAATAGCATTTTTAAAGAAGAAGGTTTTAGGACAAGATGATCCAAAGGAGTAACATGAAAAATTGATGGTGCATGATGTATGGTATTTTTCTTGATTTAAATGGAGGTTTTAGGACATGTTCATGTAGGTTCATGGTGTTTTGAGGTCTAAATAGGTTGACTAGTCAAAGGGTAGTTTTGGGATCTCAAATAGCAATCTTTAGTAAAATGGCTATAACTTGAGCTACAGGTGGAGTTTTGAAGTGATTAAATCTGTGTTGGAAAGAGGATTCAGAGAGATTTAAATTTATATGATTTTTTACTCATGATGTGGTGATTTAGTGTATTTCTAGGGCATTCTTTTGACATGAATATTTTTGGCAGTTCAAGACAACATGTGTTCTAGTAAAACATTTATGTTGTTTGAGGTATGAGATGGTTTGGGTGATGCTTCCTATCACCTATAATATGAATAAGAATGAATTTGGCATCAAATTAATCCATTTTAGGTATTTAATGTATTTATATATGATTTTATGAGCTAACCTTTGGAAACAGATATTTTGGCAGGTTGATCGATGAAGGACAAAGTAGTTGTGGTTTGAAGTGATGGATGTTTCATGACTTCTAACTTGTTTAGAAGTGTTATACAAGTTCAATAATTTCCATCAAGTGTATATATGAAATATTTTTATCATGTTAAATTGATTTGGTGATCAGATGAAGTTTCCAAGGTGCTGAAGGGTGAAGGAAACAATTGTTTTGAGATTTGTAAAAGGAACTAGGCCCAGTAAATGAAATAATTTGATTGGTTGATCAAATGTACAACCATGTATGAATGTAAAATTATATTTTATTCATATGTAAGGGGTTTTGGGTCATGAAAAAGTATACATTTAATGTAAGGGCATTTTTAAGAATGTGCCCATGGGGTTTTGAGCCATTTTTAGCATATGTAATGAGGGTTTTAGCTAGGCCAACCTAATTGGGTCACTTGTGACTATTATATTTCAAATTTGAATGGTTTCCTTGATGTATGGATCAAACCAAAATGATGGAAAATATTTTTCCTAATTTTGAAATGAGGAGAAGCATATAAAAGCATGTTTTTGGGTGCTTTTTGGAATAGGGTGTGTGTGTGTGTGTGTGCAAGTGGAGTGACATAGGTGAGATTTTATTGCATTTTTTAGAATGATTTGAGTATGATCCAAGTCTGTTATAGGTGAAGAAAAATTAGAGGACATGAGAGAAAGATTTTGATGATTTTTAGAGGGTTTGATGAGCTTGTTTTGTGAAGTGTGATCACCTAGGGTTTGAGTGAAGAAGTGTGAGCTGGATATTGGATATCCATCAGTTGTGGTAGAAAAAAATCAGATATCTACACATCATAAGGTGGTTGAGTGGGTTATTGATCATCTTGGGGGGTTATAGCCTCCTTGTGGAGTTGGTGTTTCACAAAATTAGGGGTTGGTGCTCCTTATAGGGTTGGTGCTCTACTAAACTAGGGGTTGGTGATCCTTGTGGGGTTGGTGCCTCACTAAATTCATAAACATATCAATATAATATTTTGTTTCAGTGGGTTTTCTTCCCCTTGAGGTTTTCCCACTTATATCTTGTGTTCTTGTGTTTCCTTCTTTGCTTTCATGGTTACATGCTTCATTGATGGTTTATGGTGTGCACACATTAAGAGTTGAATAAGTGGTTATTGTGATTGTATGCTTATGGTATTTTGAGTTTCATATCTGAAATATAATTTGAATTTTTTTAAGGACTGATTCACCCCCTCTCAATCCATTGTGCTTCTAACAAGTAGTGAGTATGTCTTGTGTTATAAGACAATGCTCACAAAATTGAGCAATAGACTTATGGATAATAAACTTCAAGAGCTATTTACTTAGAGAATCATATCTCCAATGAAATAATAGGTCATGTTTAAAAAAATTTGATCCTTTTTCTAATATATTTCATACTTTAAAATAAAGAGAGGTCAAGCTCATAGTATTAAACGTATTAAACAAAATTAAGTATGGATCTACTACAAAAATACATCTATATATAAGTTCTAAGGAAAATCTTTACAAAAGAAAAATAAATCATAAAAAATTAATCTAAAACAATAATTAATGTTATATCTCAACCTACAAGGATTCATCTACAAGCTAATCCCCAAATGAAATTCACATGGTTTATTTCTTAATAGCATGATATCTTACGAAAGTTATTTGAATGTAACATAATATCTCTCCCTTCACTTACTAAGGTTAATACGAGAAAGCCTTAAGATAAATATTTCAAAACTAATGCCTATTGTGATTACCATCAAAGTATTGAGAACTCTACAAAAAAATCAAGACTAAAAATGTTATTAAACATCCGGTTGATTTCAATACTACTAAATTTGATTCCTCTTTAGATAAATCTAAGCCTCGTGTTAAGAAGAACCCTAATCTCAATATCCTTAAATACCCACTTCCTAATTATCACAGTAATGAATCTAAGAGCAATCTAGAGTGCATCATGAACATGAGTAACAACCTCCTCTAGCCACATACAATTATCCACTTGATTATCTCATTGGTACACTTATTATTTTCCTCATATGCCTCTCATTACATTTGATGATAATGAAATACTTAGTGACGATGTTATTTAGCATGCACTTTATATTAGATCACATTTTAATCAACAACATATCCACAATATATTGGTTTATAGTGTCATGCCCACAATTTTGACACACAAATACAACAATAAAAATCTTGGAATGATTTTTTTACTTACATTGTTGGATACACGAAACCACGTGAGATCACTTGAGATAAGACACCACACATGAGACGTTTGCACAAACATGAACCCACATAGATAACCTGAAGACACATGATGCACATCAAATTTGTTAGGAAATTAATGTTCACATGATTTTGGGTGATTTACCGAAAGGTAAATAGTAATTGGTTAATTAATATTTGATAGTAATATTGTTATAAATAATATTACAATATATGTTAGAAAATATAGTTGTTGAGATATATTGTTTATATTGTTAAAAAAAAAATCATATTTATTGGTTTGCTTAGTTATAGGATTTTCGGGTGAGAAAGTAGTGTTAAGATAATGGGAATTATATTCCAATATGTTTGTATTGTATCCCCAAATGATTCGTGATGAGAATATAGAATAATTATTATACTATTTTGTGTGTTCATTCTAAACCAAATTCAAGATTTGGTATCGTGAGTAGATTCTTTGAGAATGGAAGAGTAAGATTTATGATTAAATTTTTTATTGATTTGTAGAAGGGGCAGTCACCATTGTTTACTGCCCATTATGAGGAAGACATAGATTTTTGTAGAATTCAAATTATTTAGATATATATCCTTATGCTATTAGCGACTGTGCAATCCTAATGTTGTGCTAGCTACATAATTTCTAGTGTTCTATATATAACTGCTCCATGCATTTACATTCATTGTACATTCGCTGCTCTCATATAAGTGCATCTACATATATGTAAACTCAACACAGGCATTGATTTGGCATTTAGATGAGGTCAAACATTTCACTGCAGAGCCATTCACATTTTGTGATCTTGATCAGAGCAATCTTAATCTTTTTCTTGTGATGGGACTTTGAGTGTAGCCAGGAGTTATGGTGTTCGATATTTCCTTGATCAGATTGGTGCAGAAGAAGTTAGAAGAAAAAAATCTTACACCTTGAACACTCCAATTCGGATTTCTGACTTTAGATTAGAATGCAGCAACGTGATTCTTAAGAGGAAAAATAGTTTCTAAATTCCACTACTTATTAATTACATTTGATGTATTATGTCGCGGTCTATATATTATCAACAACTTCATTGTTCTAGTTCGTGCATTGGACACATCATCCATCACCCACCTATTTGGAGGATCTGAGAAATTTGTGGTGTATGCACATTAATCAACACATCATCAATGCCCACCGTCCATGACTGTCATGCCTGAGAATCATCTATTCATTAAATGTGGATATCTCTAAATAATCAATCAATTTTGCCAAGGTTTGAAGTCTTAAAAAGAGCATATGCTTTGTTGAAAATTGATTCAAAGTATTCGTTATCAAATTCAAACTGGCTCATCAATTCCTTCTCGACTACATCTCTAAGTTGCTCTCCAACTCGTCCTACAACAACATATATGTACTGATCTCTAAATCAAATCATTTTTCACCTCTGTGGCATCTATAAACTATAGTGAAAATATTTCTTGTTTAGGTATTTTATTATTCATACAAGTCATATTTTTGGTAGCCTTATTTTATTAGATTCATATAGTATTTCCATGAGTAGTTATAATAGTTTTATATTTGAGAGTCAAGTTTTTTTGTCTATGCCAATCTTTTTATGTTTCAAGTACACAAGTTTAGGAAGATTCATTTTTAACAGTGGAGTCATGTCAAATATTAGTATATGGTGAAAGAATTTTTAGGTTTGTTCTATAGTTTTGTCTTGGGTAATTAGATATCAAGTGGAACATTATTTTTAAATTTTGGATATTGTCGTGTTAGCTTGTCAAAAGATTCAATTTATGTATTATGCCATATAATAATCTAATGTCAATTTAGGCTATTAAAAGAGTCATTTAACATGGTCGTTGTCTAATGTTATTGTTATAATTATTGTGAGTTGTAATCAAAGTGTCATTTAGGTGATTTTAGGTCGATTCAAAAGTTATTTTGGATCATCATTGTGTAAAAAGAGTCAAAAAGTGTCTGTAAAATTTGTGTTGTCAAAAAATTATTTGTAAAAATAAAATAAAAATTGCCTCATGGACACATTTTTGGTGTTACCTAACGTCCGAAAAATAAAATGTTTCACATTACGGGAGGGAAGAAAAGAATAAGCTTAATGTGGAAACAAATTTTCTTCATGTTCATATTTTGTTGAGTTAGCAAGAGTACTGAGGCATTTGAGGCTGGAGGACAACCAATAACCTCTTTTCAGTCACCAATGACGGGGCTGCACTTCTGGTATGGTGACTTGTTTTTTAGTTGTGTGGTGTGGATTTCATATTTTCAGCATGGTGTGGAAAATAAGAATAGATGTGGTATGTTCTTGTTCACTTGTGTATGTGAGTATTCCTATATAATTTCCCAATGTAATAACATAGTGAAGAACATATATCATAGTGAAATGCAACATCATGAGTCGTAAATAGGTTGAAGAGTCAGATATGTTCCTGTTCATACCTAGGTTTGTGGTTAGCCTATGGAAAACCATTGAAGGTTGTTCATATGTGCTCCTGCTTGAGTTCCCACACTACTAGGTTAGATGTGTTCCCTAGAGTGACTGGTTGATAAGAATATGATTCCTAAGCGTGTTCCCATCCTCTTTGGTCAGATGTGTTCCCAACAGCGCATGGTTGATAAGAAGTTGATGTGTTCCTTTTTCTACCTTCAGTTTGAGTGTTGTACCAAGATCATGATCAAGCACGGGTGACAAGCTGCAAAAGATGTGTGAGAGTTGTTTGCTACCATGTAAACATTAAGGGGGAATGTTAGGAAATCATTGTTCACATGATTGTGGGTGATTTACCAAAAGGTAAATATTAATTAGTTAGTTAATATTTGATAGTAATATTGTTATAAACAATATTACAATATATGTTAGAATATATAGTTGTTGAGATATATTGTTTATATTGTTATAACAATATATCGTATTTAGTGGTTTGCTTAATTATAGGATTTCGGGTGTGAGAAAATAGTGGAGAGATAATAGGAATCATATTCCTATATATTTGTATTGTATCCTGAATCATTCATGATGAGAATATAGAATAATTATTATATTGTTTTGTGTGTTTGTTCTAAACCAAATTCAAGAAAAGCTTTCCCCAAATGATAATGCACAAAATAATGATTCAACTACAAGATAAACTCACATATAAGCATTTTCCATGAAACAATACTTCCATGGTTACATATTTATTACAATCCTATTTTCATTATTGACCTTAATTATTTAAAAATCACTTAACATGTAGACCTTCATTCTTCTTTAAACTAGCTTGCATTTTTGTATTTTGTTTGGCATTTTACGTATAATGGTTCCATTTAATTATACTCATGTCTCTTGTCGCATTTAATTTGTATAGCCTGATTGTTAATGGGGGCATCTAAACACCTATGAGGTTATTCTTGCTTATTATAAGGATTTGACAATAAGGGGCTTGTTTACTTTCTTTTATAATTTACCTTATCTACAACAATGGAGATTCACATGAAACAAAAAGGATGTCTATCGGGTCAAGAGTAGATAGATTCCATGTTCTTTTCATAGTAGCATTAAAACATTAAGGTTACACTCTTTTGCTTTTAAGTTATTACAACTAACTATATATTCTAACTACTTAACTTAAATACTTAGTTTGCATCGTTCATGATACACATAAGAGGGTTTGCATTGAGTCAAAAGGGGAAAGTCTCCAATTCCATTTTTGATAATTCTATTCATTTAACATTATTATTTAAACCACATTGATGGGTATGGTGAATATGTTCTTCCCTTAAGTATTGCAAGTTTCCCATTTAATAGATTGAATGATCACTAATGAGGCACTATTTTATTTTTATTTGTTATGACAATTATCTTAGTCATTTTAGTCATGTTGGCATCATTCAAGGTGTATGCAACATTTAACAACCTGTTCCAAAGTATCCTCCCATTTACACATGTTCTTATAACCTTTACGTCATTACATTGACTTCCTTTTAGAAAAACTAAGGTTCATATAATACTTGTCCTTTACTTAGTCATCAAGATCCTAAGGAGTATGATTTCACACTTAACCAAGTTTAGATTATTCCTGGGAAAATTAAGTATTAGATTCATGTTACAAGGAGACATTCAACTACAAAATTTACCTTCTATCCACTACCCTTCTTGTCGGTAAAACATATATTAATGCATATTTCACCCTAATTCTCATGAGAGGTCCACATTTGAGTAATTTCCATTAACACCTAGAAGGGGTATACACCATATCAATAGGAAAACTGGAGAAAACAATTATGATTATCTCACAAAATTTTCACAACTAAAATCACTTCTTGCTAAGGTAACACCTCAATTTGTGAAGAGAAAAAGGATTCAAACTCAAAGGTTTCATACATAGGTATCTTACGACATAGGTTCCACTTATGTCCTTTGAAACTCTTTAATGAGATCATTAGAAGGTTAAAAAACACCGAATAATATTCATAAGGATTTAGTTTACTCTTTAGAGCACCAAAGACAACACACACATGAAGCATATCTTGTTCAAGAGGAGACTCAAATTACGACACCTAGGTAAAATGATTGTTTTCACACCCAATGTGGCAGGGTGTTAGAGTAGGTATTTACCTTAGCTCATGTTCACCTAGGTACTTTATATACCTTTATTGTATTTATCCTCACCCACTTATGTGTGTGGATATTTTTGTTTATTTATTTAGATATTAGGAGATATTATATAGTTGTTAGGTATAGTTCTTTCCTTGATATATGGTATTGAATAGTTCTTTTCTTGATCTATGGTATTGCTAGATCCTGATGTCTAGTTCTCTCCTAAATCTATGGACTTAACTAGTTCTTTGATGAATAGTGCTTTCCTTGATTTATGGCTTGATCTAAGACCTTGACTGGTTCTTAGATTGTTATTCCTTTCTTATATAAGAAAGGCCCATTCTCATTTTATTTCATTGAGTTCCATAATAATATATGATATTGCTGCTCATTTGTTTGCAAAAGTTTATGTAAAGTTATTCTAGCAAATTACTTTCATCTTATTGATCATGGTGTTTGATTAGCATCTATCTTCTTAGCTCAGTACGATCTAGTTATCATTTTTTTATGGTATCGAGTAGGTGATTGTTGTTGACATTTGTTTGTAAGTTTTTTTTTGCAAGCATTTTTGTATATTCATATATTCGTGGATTTGTCCACAACCATTTCTAGAGGCAGTCATTTTTTTTGTTTTTTTGTTGTGTAGAGAAACGTGTTGATTTGCATCAGGATTCATGTCACTAGGAAGAAAACTCAAAGCAAATTATTTTCTGGGTTTTTGGGTTTTTTGAGATCTGATCTGGGTTTTTTTATGTGGGCGCAGCATTCTTAGTTGGTGTCACATAGGTGGTTTCCAAAAAGACATTTCTTTCCTTTTTTGGTAGGGGTCCACGTGCTACTGTGCACAATTTGTTATTTTGGGAAAATCCGTAAACTACTATTTTGGGTGGCAAAGGTCATTTTCGACACTGAGTTAAATAGCAAGTTTTTCCAAAAGAAGCAATTGGATGTGACTTTCTCGAAAACCAGTGGCACACCCTAGAATAGTAAGTGGAGCATAAACCCATTAAAATCCTTAGCCCTTGGTCATATGGTATGGTCGTATGAGGAATTAAAGCTTGTGCTTAACTCCAGCCACCTTTCATTTTATTTGTGTGGTGAAGGCAAGAGCATTTTATTCTATTTCGTGGCAACTAAAATAAATAGTAGAACAAAATATTGAAAATCTTGTATCTTTTGATCGGTAAATCGGTTTTGAGTGCCATTTTTTGCAAAAGTGCTTGTTTTCCATGCTCTTTCCATTAGAAATATTTATTTTAAGAATTGAATTATAATTATAAAGTTCCATATTGTAACATGCACTCATTATAAAGTGTCAAAATATGGGGGGCTCTTGTTACATTGTTTGGGGGTCTTGTTGCATTGTTTGGTTCTTACATTTCTTTTGGTGAGTTTTTGAGGATGACATTTTTATCTACTTCGCATTAGATCATGTTGAGCCATTAACAACACATAATTACCACACATGGAAACAAAGAATGGAAACAATAATTAAGTGGAAAGGATTATGGGCTTTAACTTCTTCAGTAACAACCAATGTTCACTAAAGATTATGATAAATTTCAATACCAGTGAAAATTTTATGAGTGTATAGGTTTGATAGGAACTTATGTAAGTGGCAATATTTTGTTTCATTTGGAAAAATGTGACTCTCCTTTCAAAATATGGGAGAAATTAGAAGATTTATTTGGTAAGGTGGATCATATGAGACCCATGCAACTTGAAATTGAGATCACCTCTCTTAATCCTAAAGATTTTCCAACAATTATCAGACTATCTTACCAAGTTTAAGTATTTGTTGACACGGTTGAAGGGGATTGGAAGAGATAAGAAAGATTAAGAGTGTGTTTACTTAATTCTATCCAAGTTGAGAGGACCATTTAAAATCTTTTCTTCTACCTTTGTTCTCGGCATGGATGCCTTAGGTGACACATTCAAAATGCCTGACTTAGAAACATTTTGTGAAAGACTTACTAGGGAAGAATCCAAATTGTCTCACCTTGAGTCTTCCACCTCTCAAAAGGCATTAGTTGCATCTAATCTTAAGGGTAAGGGAAAACCAAAAAGTAAAACCAAAGCCACCCCTTCTCCATCTCAAAGTGCTCCTAAACCCAAAGAAAACAACTCGCACCCAAGGAGTCTTTTAAATATAAGAATAAGTATAGTTTTTCATGCTATTTTTGTGGGGGTAGTGGTCATGAAGAACATATGTGTTATAATAAAATGTAAGCCTTAGAGGATACATTCAAAAAACACAATATTTCTATCTCCACTCTACCTCCTTCTAATAAGCATGACAAAGCACTTAATGTTGTCGGGAGATCTCAATCACCACTTGCGAGATAGTTGGGTTATAGATTTTGGTGCTTCGATTACATGACTTCTTCGAGGAGTATTTTATTTCTCTAGGTTTGAGTTCTACTTCAAAATTGAGGTTGGAGATTCTTCATTTCTTTTTGTTGAGGGAAAAGGTGATATATAGCTTGATGGTGGTAGTATATAAGATGCACAATATGTTCCTAACATCACAACAAATTTGCTTTTAGTATATCAAATTTTCATTTTGGTCAAGAGAAAATAGTGACTTTTACACAACATGGGGCAAAAGTATGAACTTTTTGGAGCCGTATTCACTTGTTGTTCAAGAGTATTGTTGATCATAGTTCTAGACTATATCACTTTGAGGGTTTTGATGACACTTCTTCTATATGGACAAGATTGGTTTCTCATAAGATTCATAGAGTAAGCTTGGCATGAAATATTTGGACATTTTAATTACAGATATTTGAAGGAGTTGAGAACTCATGGTATGGTAGATGGTCTTCCTAGAGTTTCTTGTCTTGAGGGAGTTTTCTCTAGATATGCATTAGGGAAACAACACCAAGATCCATTTCCTAAGAATTTGTCTAAGAGAGCTTCTTCACCACTTGAGCTTGTGCATAATGACTTGATGGTTTTTCCTACCCCCTCTTTCAATGGAGCTAAGTATGCACTTACCTTTATTGATAATTTATCAAGGCGTACTTGGGTTTATTTTCTCAAGTACAAAAGTGATGTTTTTTCACACTTTAAATTCTTCAAGGCTTTGGTCGAGAAACAATCTTTGAGTTACATAAAGAACCTTTGCATTGATAATGGGGGAGTACTTCAGCAATGAGTTTTTTAATTTTTGGTAACTCAAGGCATTATTCACTAGCATTTTATTCCTCATACTCCACAACAAAATGGCTTAGCAGAATAGAAGAATAGAACTTTGAAGGAAATGGATAACTGTATGATGCATTCTAGAGATTTACCTCCTATCTATTGGGTAGAAGCAGTTAATTGTGCTAACTACATTCAAAATCACACACCACATAGAGCACTTAAGCATTTGACTCTAGAGGAAGCTTGGTCCAACACTAAGCCAAATGTCTCATTTTTTCGAGTCTTTGGGAGCCATGCTTGGGCCTTTGTGCCAAATAAGAAAAGGAAATCTTTGGATAAGAAGAGAAAACCCTTGATATTTATAGGGTATTGTGAGGACATGAGAGCTTATCGACTTCTAGATTCTAATACTCATGATTTTCTTTTCGAACACATGTTCAATTTGATGAGTGCTTCACTCCTCATGATTCTTCATCTTCTTCCATGCATCCTTCTTCTTCTTCATCTCATCTTGAGGATCCTTTCTTTGAGGAGGTTGATGAGGAGGTTATAGATGTCGTTGAGGATCTTATTCCCACTGATGTTGTCACTATGCCTAAGTGGGCTCGTACTACAATTTCTGAGGCAACACCTTTCATACAGGATCTTCCACCCATTAGGCATCATCATGCACATTCTACAGGTTCTAGACTTTTGTGTTAAGTAGTTTTTGAGGATCCACATTCTTTTCAAAGGCTCATGGGATACAGGAGTGGGATGATGTGATGGTAGCTGAGTATTCTTCTTTGATGAAGAATCATACTTGGGATTTGGTATCTCTTCCTAAAGGAAGAAATATGGTTAGGTGTAAGTGGGTATACCGAACCAAATACGCATTGATGGGTCCATTGACAAGTATAAGGCTCATCTTGTTGCAAATGGTTTTTCACAAGTTGAAGGTATTGATTACTCTGAGACTTTTGCACCCATTACCAAGATGGATTATGTATGCCTTGTACTTGTTATTATTGCATCACAGGGGTGGCCCATATACCAAATGGATGTGAAGAGTGCCTTCTTACATGGATATTTACAAGAGGAAATATACATGGAGCAACCTATTGGATTTGTTCAGGATTCTTCTCTTGTTTGTAGGATCCGAAGGTCTCTCTACGGTCTCAAACAAGCCCCTCGAGCTTGGTATGAGAAGATGGATTCTTTTCTTCTATCTACTAGTTTTGTTCATTGCCACTCGATCATACAGTGTATCTCCAACATGTTGGTGAGGATATTGTGATACTTTTCTTGTATGTTGATGATCTGTTACTTACTGGAATCTCTTTTCCCACATTCGACTATGCGAGGGATCTTTCTACACAATTTGACATGACAAATCTTGGGTTATTGCATTATTTCCTTGGATTGCAGATTTCTCAGATAGATTCAGGGATTCATTTGAGTCAGAAAAAGTACACCCATGATCTTCTTCGATGCTTTGATATGGTTGATTGCAAGACAAGTCCATCTCCTTTTCAGTCTGGGGTTACTCTTACTTCCACATGTATACACCACTTTGTGATCCTACATTGTATAGATAGTTGGTTGGGAATTTCATGTACTTGACCCGTACTTGCCCCGATATTTCAATTGCAGATAGGGTTTATATCTCGGTTTACACATTCTCCTCATAATATTCACTAACAGATTGCTAAAAGGATTTTGCATAATTTGTAGGGCACTTCCCACTTTGGCCTACACTACACTAAGGGTTCTACTTAGTTGGTTGGGTATACAGATTCATATTGGGTAGGTTCTATTGATGATAGGCGTTCTAATTTTGGCTATCTTTTTGTCTTGGTTCTTCTCTAGTTTCTTGGGCATGCAAAAAGCAATAGGCTATTGCACTTTCATCTTCAGAGGCAGAGTATAGGGTAGTAGTTACAGCGAGTCAACAGATTCTTTGGCTTCAACAGTTATTGATAGAGTTTGGATTCCCATAGGATTCATTGACTATACTTTGGTGTGACAACCAAAGTGCAATTCACATTTCTCACAACCCAGTTGAGTACCAGTGGACCAAGCATATTGAGATACACATCCACTTCATTCATCAAGCACATTTAGGATGGAGTTATTTGCTTGGAGTACATTCCGACTCAACAGCAGGTTACGAACATCTTTACAAAGCCTTTTGCATCACCTTGCTACATTGAGTTGCGTAGCATGTTTGGGGTTTCTGAAGTTGTTCTTGGGGGTGTTCGTGAGAACATATTCCTTCTTCTTCTTCTTTCTCTTTCCTTCTAGCAAGATTCTTTCCTTCTTTTGGTTTGATATTTCTTCATGGATATATTGTACATGAGTACCTCATCAAGCCTAGTTGTTGAACTCATACTATGGACATGCCACTTCTATTTTGGCCCCTAGCTTCACTTGAGGGGGTGTTAGAGTAGGTATTTACCTTAGCTCATGTTCACCTAGGTACTTTATTTACCTTTATTGTATTTATCCTCACCCACTTATGTGTGTGGATATTTCTTTTTATTTATTTAGATATTAGGGGGATATTATCTAGTTGTTAGGTATATTTATTTCCTTGATCTATGGTATTGACTAGTTCTTTCCTTGATCTATGGTATTGACTAGATCCTTGATGTCTAGTTCTCTCCTAAATCTATGGACTTAACTAGTTCTTTGATGACTAGTTCTTTCCTTGATTTATGGCTTGATCTACGACCTTGACTAGTTCTTAGATTGTTATTCCTTGCCTATATAAGCAAGGTCCATTCTCATTGTATTTCATTGAGTTCCATAATAATATATGATATTGTTTCTCATTTGTTTGTAAAGGTTTATGTAAAGTTATTTTGGTGAATTACTTTCATCTTATTGATCGTGGTGTTTGATTAGCATCTATGTTCTTGGCTTGGAAAGACCTAGTTATCGTTCCTTTTACGGGTACATATATATAGTGCAGCCCTTTCCTCACATGAAAGTATCTCGAGTTATGGACATGGTCTTGCGAGGTGTTTCCCAATTGTAAACTTGGAAACAACTAGTGAAAGGTCTAACTTTTTCTTAACATGATATGGGTTTTCAAACTTGACATTACTCAACTAAGTGTGAAAGGAGGACAAAGAGGATTGATATTGGTTTGGTTTAGTTAGCTAAGATAAGATAATATGCGTCTATACATTTTAATTATTAAGAAGGAAATACGACAATTATCATGGAAAATGATTGTTTAAATACCTTTAAATCACAAGTACAACATCTAATACAACTACATATCCATTTCAATGCACACATGGTATATCCAAATTTTAATCTATTTTCATGCTATAAGATGATTGATAGTTTCTGCCCAAATGAAACACACAACTACAAGTTTTTATTATTCCTATGAGACTAAGAGAGTTCCCTAGGTCAACTCCTCACCTAACCATTGAATAAATTTTCCCATTCTTACTTTGTCACCATCAACTTTACTTGTATAAGTAACATTTAAAATGTGAATTTTCCAATGAGTTCTAAATAACAAGTTTCCAAATTCATCTACCTATACTAGTTACGGATATTATCTATAGGAGTTCTTTCGACATCAAGTTCAACATAATACATCAACTTATTTTACTCAACCAAAATAAAAAGTATGACAATTACGGAACTATTCAAACATATAAAAGTGCAACAAGTACGCAAATGACACACTTTTCCCAATGGGTTAAAAATTTCATAATCATCATAGAAAACAATGATTTACATTTCCATTCATAACAATGTCACCGATATAACATATACAACTACATTATTTCAAGACCATATGTTGATATGCAAACACCAATACGCTTCACTTGTCCTTATTCTAAGCACCGCATCCAACGTATGGTCGCAAGACAAAGCTGTTGACATGGAATCTACCCTAAATCTATAATAATTCACATTTTCATAGTTTTCCATTCACATGGTTATACTACTTAGCATGTAGAAAAAGGGAGTTATAAATACATTCATTTCTTTTCATTTCCTAACTAGAGGAGGACAGAGAGAGAGAGAGAGAGAGAGAGAGAAACACCAATTAATTTCCCAATATCCAAATTTCTCAAAACAACCACAGATATAGTTCCATATATTCATTTATAAGCACCTACAATTTTGCTCGATGGTTGACTTAAATAGGGTCCTATGACATCCTTTCACATTTACCTACTAGTTTGTGAAAATGTCCAATTTGGACCCGAAGGCTAGGAAACTACGTTCACAAACTAATGTCCGATGGAAAAATACACCACGGAAAATCCTATACTCTCACCTATATACAAGTAATTCACCGAGTTGGCCAAACTTAGAATTGGTAAATGGGATACAAAATGTGACTACTTTTCCTGAGCCATTTGGTCACAATTGGGTTGGTTTGAATTAGTCAAATAGCAATTAGAGGCCTACAAAACCCCCTCATAAAACTAACTAGTGATAGTTTTTCTTGGAAATAAAGGTTGCAAGTAATTTTTGTGTATAAATACTAGAGGTTTACAAAGGTAGATAGTCATTTCTTTAATCAGGGCCAAAACGGGAAGCCAAAACCAAACCCAACTTTTACGTTTCAGAGCTTCCCAAAACTACGAAAAAGGTTAACAAGGCTCCTAGAGGGGTGATGAATAGTGCACGAATGGTCATTTGAGGGCATTATAAGGTTTGGTGTGACACCCCACATGACAGGGAACAAAACCAAGACTTGAATTTCCCATTCTAGGGTTCAGAAAGGTGTTTTGCTAGTGACCAAAAATCACATTTAAATTAGCTTTTGTAAGGTAACCAAAAGGTTGTTTTTAATCTAGGAATCAAGTTGAACTTGTTATTTTTTTGTTTTTCATTATCAAATATAGTTATTAAGGCTAACCAAACAACTAGAGGGGCAAAATAGAAAATTGAATCGCACTCAAGCCATATACTTCAAATGGCATAAAAAGGGGAGTTTTTTAATTAAAGTTTTGGTGTCGCATCTCATTAACACTCGTGAAAACATATTCATCCAAGGTTTTATTTTCAATAACTATAAGAAGGAAAAACTAGAAATATTGAATTCATGCAAGATGGAGGAAGATAACCATGCTTGTTAGCCAAGAATCGAGAGAGAGATAGTTCGATCCAGTTGGATGCATACAAGCTACAAGTTTGTTTCAAGGGCATTTGTTAACCAGTACATGTAAATTGCATGAGTTTCAAGGCCTATTTACCATTCTTGTTGGAGCACATCTTGGAACCATCTTCTTTTATAGAGCTGCATTCATTTGAAGCAATTTGTCAACAGTTCACATACCTCCACATTTTGCATACATATCCACAAGAGCGCCCTCTAAAACAAATTCAAGATCAAACCCACTCTAAATTATATCTCAATGAATCTCAAAGCACCTATTTCGTAGAGTAGCCAATTTAGCACAAGCTAGGAGAACAAGAGAACCAACGTAATACAATCCAGTTTTATACTTGTATTTTTCATGTGATCCAACAATGTCAAATCCCTTTTCAGCATCCCCATTCTTCCCATATCCCACAATGACCACATTCCAAGTTATCACATCTTGTGATTTGGGTATCTTTTCAAATAGGAAAACAACCTCATCCACGTTCCTATCATGTGCATAACCAGAAATCATAGCATTCCGAAAACCAAATCTTATTGAGGAAGTTTTTCAAACACTTGGTGTACATCCTCCATGCTGGAACTTTTCACATACATAACCAAAAGGAACTCTACACAAACACATCAAACTGGAACCCATTTCTAATTATGTCATAACGAATATTTACACCTTCATTTTGGGTCCCCAATTTGGTGCAAGAGGGTAAAAATTTGGCAAATGTAAATTGGCTCGGTTGGCACTTGTTGGTTACATTTTGTGAAAAATGACAATACTTCAAGAAGATGGCATGTCTTGTATAAGTTGCTTCATTGGTGTGAAAGGCATAACCACCATTTATAATGGTATGTGACAAATTTTTAGGAAAAATAAAAAAACATCATACAATGCAAATGTCATCCTCTACCAATCTCAATCCCATAGATATTGCATCATGCTCGGTGAGGAGGAAGGTGGTGTTGTTGTTGGAAGAAATCTGTTACACTTGCCTAGATGCATTTGCTTGAAATATTCCAATATTTTTTTAATGAACTGTCTCGAGAAACAACTTTTATTATAACAATCCTTGTGCCTTTATTCTTGAGGTGCTTGCAGACAAGCCATGTCCTTTACATGCTTCTATGTTTTATGCAGATCTTGCAATCATTACATTCCATAAGACCACATTTTTGAGGTATGTTATCAAACATTCCATGAAATCTCGTCTCTGCTCCTCTTCCAAGCATTCAAGACCTATTTCAAATGCCCCATTTTAATAAGGCTAAGAATATGCTAGTGAAGGTGAACCTGTCCCGTGAACATCTGTTTAGATGCTCCATTTCAAAGACAGGCTCGTAGCATGGTAGCGAAGGTGAACTAATCAAACTATATACTGCGTTCTCACCAAAAATGAAATTTTTACAAGAATTAAAGCCTGGAAAAAGGCATTAAATTGGGAAATAACAAGATCCGGAAGGGAAGACTATTGGCAAGAGGATACCTATTGGGTAAGTGACTGATTTTATGCTTTTGGTGGGTGTGGTAGTTCTTAGTGAGCATGTTCATGCCCTACCAATATGACCGGGCCTACCACACCCCATGTTGCCCTTAAATCTCTCTCTTTCATATTCACCCACTCATCACGACAAGGCACGGGAACTACATTTCCCTCCCCTTATAAGAGAATCATCCCCAATGCAACCTAACATCGAGGCTACAAGGATGATTAAGCTAGGAGAACAACAACGAAAAATATTGTTCAGTGAAATTAACTCTACCGCTAAAATGTGACCACAAGGTAGAAGGTAAGTTTTGACAATTTCTTAATATTTTGTGAATATTGGTAGTTCTCTTTTAAACTAGTACTTAGTTATTATTTTTTCGTTATAGTATTTCTTAATCCTAAAGCTCATAATATTACATTATTTGGGATTTCAATTGATTTATTTTGGTGGTTTCCCAATAATAAACAACTTCATGATGCCCCAAAAGTCCCCAACACACACTAAATACCCACAAGACATTTGTTACACACTTCACGATCAGTATCACATCACAAGACCCCAATCCAACCATGGGAAGAAAACTTTCATCCACACAACATAGTACTTGACACACATGCCTTGACATAGGTAGTCTACACAATACAACCCTAACATAACAATAAGGAATTCCCAACAATACACCCACACATGTTTCACATAAATCAAAACCACAATTGTAACTACATAGTGTCAAAATGGGATCAACATCATCAAAAATGAGGAACATCAAGCCTCAACAACATAAAACATAACCAGACTCACATGAGTACTCATAAATCATAATACCAACTCCATATACCTCCCAATCTCCATAAGTCTCCCAAACAATAAAATGAAGACAAATTTTCCTTTTCTCTCCACCAAAGAGGTCGGTCACCCTATGGCCCTAGGCACATAGAGTCCATGCACCTCTAACCCAAGTGACATAATAACATGTAGTTCGACAACTACACCAATTATCTATAACTCCTTGGGGCATAACCCCATATAAAAAGTTAGCCCATATGTACCTCCAAACCATGGTGAACCCATGTCCATATTACAACACATAACACCATTAGAACCATCATGCCAAAACAATCAAAATTGCTAAGTGGCATCAAATTCAATCACCTTGGGCCAAGTGAGAAAATAAATTTGAAACTCAAAGAAGAATTTTAACTCAAATTCAACTTCCAATAAAGCAAAATAAATGGCTAATTAGCCATATTTAGTGCGAAAATCATTATATTAGTGCAACGATTGAATACAATTCCCAAATTTGCAAGCATTAACTTAATCAAAAGTAAAATAGCAGAAATTGTTGGTTCCAAAAAAGGAAGAGAAAAGAAAAGTCAATTTAACAAATAAATACGTACAGAGAAATATCACATCATGATCATTATTTGGCCTTTTACGGCCACCCAAGAGGTACTTATCGAGTTTCGCACTCAGATATCGAGCCTCAACTCACAAAATATATAACAACATATGCAACATCACAAGTACATCGTGTTGGCATGTGTGTGCTTATGGTGTCATTGATGTAAAAGGTGAACGAGGCATTAATGGAAAATGAGGATGGTGGAAGTGCAATAGGATGTTTGTATTGATGATGCCATGGGAAAATAAGAAGTGACATGGCTCCAAGAGTAAAGAAGGTGAGAATTGTTTGGCCAAGTAGGTCTATTCAAAAGGTCTAGTCGGCAAGATATGTGATGGCATATGCGGGATATAGATGCATGAAGGCTTATGAAGTATGGTAGAGGCATGGAGATCATGTTGGTGATGTGTTGAGATACTCATATAGGTCTCGGGAGGTGAATGCAGGGTTTGAGCATGGTTTACAGGTGTTCATCTAGACCTAGTCTAGGTGTTTGGAAGCCTAATGGAGCATGAAGGTTAGTTATAGAGGTTTGTGGGCCCATGAGGGCATGTAGAGATGTGAGACATGATGTCTCAAAGGTGTTAAGGAATTGTGAAGAGCTCTAAAGAAAATTTAAGAATGTTTATCTACTCTATTTGGGTCTAAACTAGACCTAATCTTATGACCTATCCAGGTAAGTCATGGTGGTTGAGATGATGTAGAGCTAAGAATTATTAGGTGAGCATTTGGCAAGTTGAGAGAGGTTTTCCTGGAGCTTTGGGAAAAAATTAGGTTTTTATGATGAATATTTTGCAAGATATGAGGTTTTTACCCTTACCAAGCTCTACAAGGCATGTTTCTTAGCTCGATATGAGATAAATCAAGTTGGTTGGCATGTGCAAAGTCTGCATATGGATATTATAATTTTAGGGATGCTAAGGCATGGATCTAAGAAGATATCGAATTGGAATGAAATTAAATAAGGGTCTAATCCTTATGAACGATTGTTAAGAAGCTAAAAAGGTCAAAAACCTACCTAAACCCTAGTTCACGAGCGATGGAGGAAATATTGCATGTGTATCTCAAAATGCATTAGATCATCAAATGTGATGATTTGAGGATGGAAAGGACTCTCCCAACTTTCAGATGGTGGTGATTTGGAGTCTTGATTATAGGTGGAGCCCACTTAGATTTGTTTGTTTTCAGGAAATTTTATTTTTCTCTCAGGTTTTCCATTTGACCCATGATATAAATTGATGTTATAAGTATATGGGGAGCTATTATAGATGTTTTAAGTGATTTCAGAGCTTGGTGAAGTCATTTGGTGGTTTGCACAAGTCTAAATGTGAAGATTGGTTTTTAGACCTAGCATGCAATTTTTAGTAGTCATGGAGGAATAAGGTTCTTGGGCATGTGTGGCATAATTTGACGATTCTAATGGATATGTGAGTGTTTTATACATCCAATATGATGAGCTGAATTCTTTGGTTGAGTTTTTTTAGGTTAGTTTGGTTCACATGGTTGAGGTCACAACTTGACCTACTTGATAGGGTTTCAAGACAATATAGGTTCTTTATTGAAATTGGTCTGAAATACCAATATCTTGGCTTGGTTCATGATTCCTAACCATTTGAGAGTGATTATGTGTTAAAATTTATCATTTTCCTTGCATTTAGAGGTTTTGAAAGTGTCACTAAAGGTGTGAGAAGGTCCTACTTCTAAGAGTGGTTTATAGGTTGTTGAAGTAGGTCAAGGACAAATTTGATTTGATGGCTCTATGGACCGAGTCATGAATTATAAAGTGGTTTAATGTGTTCATTTTTTCAATGGATTTCTAATGTGTGGTTTTATGCCATGGTTGAGGTGATTTTTGGATCTAGGTCTTCATCTTTAAAGATTGGTCTGCTAGAGGTGTCCATATTAAGTAAGAAATAGTCCTACTTGGTGGTGTCATGATAAGAATGGATGATACAAAGATTACTAAGATTTTGGAAGGTTTTTATAGGTTTTACATGACATGCATGGAGTTTTTTAAGTCTTTAAGATGATGGATTATGCCCTTGGAGTCCATGAAGTGCTCGGTGGAGATGAAACTAGTCATGTAGGCCTAATTGTGCTTGTTTTGTGTCTTAGCCTAATGCCTACATATATGGTCTTATGTTGTGAATTTATATGATGTATTTTATTATTGTTATGACTGACCTTAATGGTCATTTCCAACCTAGATTTGTTTAGGAGTTGAGTCATGTATATAAGAGTGTTATATTTGTTCATTGTGACTTCGCGATGTGGAGAGAGGAATGTGCGAGCTAAGGAGATTTTAGAAGTGGTATAAGGGAATTAGTAAAGAGCTGAAAGAGGGTATTAATGGTTGAGAAATATATAATAATAGAGTAGCAAGGTTAATAGACCTAATCAGCCTATGAAGAAGCAAGATTGAGAGAAGTAGGAGAGTGTGTGTTTGAAGAGGGTTTTAAAGTGTGTGAGATGAAATTGTGATCACTATATGTTGTAGGAGAAACAATACATCAGTGGTATTCATCTTCAGGTGGTTTATTTGGTTCTTGATCACCTTAGGGGGTTATATCCTCCTTATAGGGTTGGTGCCTTACTAAATAGGGGTTAGTGTTCCTTGTGGGGTTGGTGCCTCACTAAAAAAATCTTGTGTGATGTGTCATATTCATGCAAGTCTTTTGGATTGAGTAATATATTCAAATTTTTCAATGGTTTTTCTTCCCTTGAGGGTTTCCCACTTATATTTGGTGTCTTTTGTACTCTCTCATTCATGTGTATGGTTGATCATGCTTAATGTGCTTTTAATGGTTAATGAATGTTGATTTGATGCTCTAAATGGTGTATGCAACTCAAGGAATTAAGTATCTCTTAGTCCATTATGCTTCCAACAATTGGTATCAAAGTTAGGTCCTTTTGAAGAAGTTTAATCACTTGAAGGAGATCCTTTGAAGAACTAAAATGGTGAGTCAATAGAGTGGCTCTTCTACTAGAAAATCTCCCTTGTTTGATGGATCAAACTATGCATTTTTAGCATTATAATTTGGACTCACATCATGTCCCTAGGATGTGACATTTGGAATTCATGTATAGATGGGTAAACTATTCCTAAAACTCCTCCAACTAGTATTGTAGATAAGAAGGAAAATAATGACAACTCCAAGGCAATGAATGAAATCATGTGTGGACTAGTAGAATCAAAACTTGTCAAGGTCATGCATTTTACATCAACTAAAGCTATGTGGGAGAAACTTTAGGTCATCTATGAAGGATATTTCAAGGTAAGGATAGCAAAATTCCAAACTTTAAAAATCAGATTGAAAGTTTAAAGATGAGAGAAGAGGATCTATTGTTGCATATCTTCTCAAAGTTGATAAAGTTGTCAACACCATGAGAGGATTAGGTGAAGAAGTGAAAGAAGAAGTAGTGGTGAAAAAGGTGTTGAGATCCCTCACTCCTAAGTTTTACCCTAAATTATCTACTATTGAAGAAGCTAAGGATTTGAAGGTCATATTGATGGATGAGTTACATGGCATCTTGATTGCATATGAGATGAGGATCATGGATTCTAAACCTGTCAAGAAGGAGATTTCATTCAAGGCAGAGAAGAAGCCAAACGGTAAGAATAATAATGATGATGATGTTTCTCCTAAGGTTTTTGATGATGAACTAATTGAAATGTTTGCTAGAATACTGAAATATGGCTCAGGTAAGTATAAAGGTAAGTTTCCTTTAAAATGTTTTAACTGTGGAGAAGTAGGTCATTTTTCCACTAAGTTCCCTCATAAGATCAAGGATGAAGATGATGAAGAGTATGATTAATACCATGAAAATAAGACCCATAGGTCTAACAAGGGTAAAAATAATTTCAAGACGTTTGAGAATAAAAAGAAGTCCAAGAAGAGTTTCTACACAAAAAAGGAATGTTGCTAACAAATCCGAGGCAAGAAGCTATGATGATGTTTTAGATTTTGATTCGAATCGAGCCAAGAGGTTGGTGATGAAGTCTTGTTCATAGCCAAAGATTTGATGGGATCTATGAGTGAAGATTGCATATTCTTTAGTGACTCCATGCACTCTAAGGAAGAAGAAGAAGGAGATGACATAGAGACTGAGCTAATGTGTGTCGAGTAAAGAGATAAAACATGTCGAGAAGAATGTCAAGAAGCTAAGATCTTAAGTCAAATATTATGAAGGAAGATCCAAGACCTTAAGGATAAAAATGGTCTCGACATATGTAAGCTTGATGAAATATTCAAGAGGTTAGAAATGCATATGAGTTCCATGACTTTAAGCCTAAAATCCAAATAAGAAGAATATATTAAGCTTGAAGAAGAGATGATCCTTCTAAGGGGAGAGTTGTCTGAGGTAGTTAATAGAGATAAGACATTTTAGAAGTTTGAAAAGAGCTCCAAAGATCTTAATGATCTATGGGACAAGATTAGACATCTGCATTTAGAGATAGGACTAGTTTGGGGTTTAAGGATAACCTCAAAGGCAAAGAAGTGATGCAAGATGACATTTTTCCAAGAAAAGAGGCTAAAGGTCCAAGAATAAAAGAGGAACAAAATAAGAGAATTCAAAGACAATGTGAAGACAAAGTCTATGAGGCATCCTAATGCATCAAGGTATGAAAAATATTTTAATGGCTATTGTTATACTTGTAATGGTTTTGGGCATAGAGAAAAGGAGTGTAGGAGGTTTTTCAAATATTATCACCCATGGAGGGATAATAGAGATGATTATAAAAGAACGCCATTTACTATAATTTTCATGAGAGAGGTCATGTTGCTAGGTACTTCCTATATGAACCGTTTAGTCAAAATTGGAGAAATGAAGGTCTCAGAGGTAAGAGTGAAATTGTGTGCTTCAATTGTAATAATGTTGGACATGTTGCTAGATATTTTTATGGTACTTTAAGGCAATCCAAGAGGTTTCAAAATCCTCGAGTGCAGGAAAGGAGGCAAGGCAAGTTATGGGAGCCAAGAGTGAACAATGTTATTCCACCAAAAGCAAATGTGGAAGAAAAAAAAGAAGGTTCTCATATTGTTGATCAGAAGAAAGAAGGAAAAGGTGAGTCACATGGGTCTAAGATGGCATGAGACCTCTTCATCTTGTTTTTCTAGACTCCTCATGCAATAGGATGTCTCTAATAGGCTTCTTAGAGACATTTCTCTTACATATGAAGCATGGTGTTAAAGGGAAGCATGAACGGATTGAAGTATAATAGTGTACGTGTTTTATCATGGTGTTAAGGTGAGTTCATTATGTTTTTGAAGTACTTCGGTTTATTTTGGAGATGATTTAGTCACTATCATGTTGTAAAGCTATTGGATTCATGAAGAAGAAAGTCATTTTGTATGATGACTTGATCAAACCATTAGAGGAAAGGTATAATGCTACATTCCAGGTATGTTTGTGAATTGAGTGAGTCTATATGTTGTGTCCCAGTCCTTGACTCATGTTTTGAGATATATCAAGTATGATCATGCTCATGGAGATAGTATGAAGAAGTGAAAAGCAAGATTAGGTCTATGGAAGTCAAAAAGGTGAGTTCTTTAGTTGATGTGCATTATTACAAGTCACTATAAAGATGTTTGGCTCTATAGTGGTGTCTCTAATAGGAGTATGGGATATTAAGATGGTTTGTAAGGTTATATAGGCCTAAGATGAAGAGTTGTATCTTGTGAATGACTACAAATTCTATGTAAGTGCATTAAATCTAAGGCATGTCTTAGAGTTTTATTCTTGAAGAGGTAATGAGTAGTAAGGTGAAGCATGTCCTCTTGTTGACTATGTGTGAAGTTTCATGGTGTTATGTGTGATTACATGAGTTGAGGGGGAGTATAAGTGATCATTTTCCTTGAGATATGAAGTTAGGAGTGTTACAACACTTTTATGAGTCAATATTGCATCATGCGGTCTGGTACAATATGTTGTTATGTAATTTAATGGTGAGCTATAGGAATTTGAAGGCTTCATGAAATAGAGAGAGCTTATGTTGATCTTCAAAAGATGTATTAGGTGTCAAGAAGGGCTAGTACAACATATTTTTGGTTTTTTACAAGTATATTTGCAGGGGGAGTTGGCCATATGATTCAAGAAGTTATGATGACATGGAAAGAAGACTGAAAACACTAAAGAGTTGCTTTATGTATGTGGTGTTGACTTTTACCCGTCTCCATGGCTTTTGGTAAAGGTATGTGCTTTTATATTTGCATATGTAGTTAGAAGTTGATGGTATGTTTTCAAAGGGAGTAATAAGGTGATGTTTCATGTGTTTAGTATGATTCTATAGCAAGGAGAAGTTTGGAATTTTTGGTCCGAAGAGGTGTTGGTATCCGCTTTTTTCCCCTAGCAAAATTGGATAACTTGCAAATTTTGGACTTGGATGATTTCATGGGATCTTGATGGATGATTCCATGGGATCTTGATGATGAATCTGAAAAATCAAGTATTTTCATGCTTTGGGAACTTGCAATTGTTTTTAGGCACTTCCCTCCTTTTCTCAAAGCTTAAAATATCCAACACTTAGCCAAAATTTTGGGGGGAAATGGACAAATTTGGCTTTGGGATACTCTATTCTCCTTTACATAACTTCATGGGTACATACTTAGTTTAAAAATTAGAAAATTCGGAGAAAAATGAGGAATTTGGTAATTTTTAGTGTATTGCAACCTTTTGGTGTCCAAGAGGAACAAGTTCCCTAGGTTTGGAAGTTCCCGCATTGCGCTTTAGACCCGCAACACAAAGGAGTGGAGTTTGTAGTGTATTTTGGAATAGCGGGGTGTGGACTCGAACCTCATGCGGAAGAACTTGAGTGGGGTAGAACATATCTACCCAAGGGTTAGTTCCCACATTAAACACTGGGTAGCAAGGAAAAGAGAGTGAGTGTAATTCGGGAGGGGTGGAAGAAAACATAACACAATGAACTAGTTCCTCACGAGATCGAGTTCCCGAAAAGTGTTTTGAGCCACAAAACAAAGGTGAGATAGGGAGATAGTTGAATGTGGAGGAATAAGGATTTGGAATAATGAGGAGGTGGTGGAGCAGTTCCATGGAACCAAGGGTTCCTCGCACCAAAGGCCGACTCGATAGACAAGGAGATAGAGTAAGGTGCAGTTATAAAGGCCACAGAGGAACAAAGTATAAATGGAACTAGTTCCTAAGTTCCCTCGGTGCTTTGAAAACCTGAAATATCCACAAGCCAGTGAAAATAAAAAGGAAAAGGAGGGAAAATGGGATTGATTGTAGACTGTGACATTAGATCTAGAACCCGTGTTCCCTACGTCTCCTCCAGACCTAATTCACCATATCTTTTGCTCATGTGCTCCATTTTTCAAAAAGTTTATATCACTGGAAACATCTTGTCGAGTACTACATTATGAAATCTAGAAAATCAAATTTAAATTGAAAGCACAGCTCTAGGTAGCTACAAGATCAATTTAATGAAGTAAGGCACCCTTTTCTTATCCCACAAGGTAAAAGACATTGGGGAATGAGTTTAGTAGGTCGCCCATGCTCTTTTCTAGAGAATTAATGCATGTTGTTGGTGGAAAGGGGAATTTTGGGATTCTCATCTCTTCTCTCTTTCTCATTTCTTTTATATATTGTAAAAACCTCTCATTTGAAAGGGGGATATTCTAGGATGTGGGGAAACTCTGTTAAAATTGTTTTCTCAACACCAATGAGTTACAAGCCTTCACATAGGCTTGACAAGTGTTTTTGTGCCTCTATTCTTCACATGTAATGGACTGTGCATATTCTAAAGAAATAAAATCTGTTTTTTTTTTGGTGTTTCCTTCAACCCTAACATTTTTTTTATTGTATTTCCTTGCCTCTCCATTCTTGTTGTATTTTGTGCATGTATTTCTCATTTGCAGTTCGATTATTGTGTTTCATGGAGAATAGATGGTGAATGAAGCCTTGGGTCTGTGTCACATTTGTTTGGCCTCTCCCTACTCCATTTTCCTTCTCCCTTCTCCCTCAACAGGATATTTCCACACCCTTTCTTAGTGTTATCACTTATGTTAGTGTAGGATTTCCCTTTTCATGCATCTTTCTCTTCCCTGGTCCCTTGGAATCATAGAATAGGATTAGATAGTTGCATTTCCTTCCTTAGGAGTACCTTAGCATTAGGATTAGGTAGAAGAACTAGCCTTCTTTAGAGGTTGATCTCACTTTACAAGTCCCACACTTGTGAGATCATCCCATGTTAGTAAAAAGTAGGGATCTATAACAAGCAAATCCTAGGGTGCTACTTTTTTGTTATAAGCAGTGCTTTAGGGCTCTTGGTCTTAAAAGATACTAGTAGTCTATGTATGGAAAGCTCAAGTTTGTTTGAGGTGTCTTCATATGAGATAGGTTTGAGAAGGATTTAGGCATGATGTTTTCACTTAGAATCGTGTATGTAACATGTGTGTGTTATGATATGCTTCGCCTGTGGGGAGCTACATTGACATGATGAAGCCAGAAATAGAGTCAAGAGAAGAATGACAAGATTGTTTATTTGATAATTTTGGTTGATTTTTCCAACCAAGAAGTGATCCTAATATGCTAATGAATATGAATACTATGTGTTACAGGTATGTGCTTTGTCATTAATGTAAAAAGGGGGAGAAGTACTAGGTTATTTTCCATCAATGACAAAGGGGGATTGTTGGCATATGTGTGCTTATGTTGTCATTGATGTAAGAGGTGCAAGAGGCATTAATGCCAAACGATGATGGTAGGAATGCAAGAGGATTTTTATACTAATGATTTTATGGGCAAAAAAGAAGTGACACGACTCCAAGAGTGAATAAGGTGAGAATTGTTTAGCCAAGTAGGCTTATTCAAGAGTTCTAGTCAGCATAGGTGATGGCATATGAAGGATAGAGATGCACGGAGGATTTTGAAGCATGGTAGAGGCATGGAGAGCATGTTGGTGATGTTTTAAGACACTCATAAAGGTCTCAAGAGGTGATTGCAATGTCTGAGCATGGTTTGTAGGTGTTCATCTAGACCTGGTATAGGTGTTTGGTGGCCTAATGGAGCATGAAGGTCAGTCTAAAGGTTTGTGGGCCCATAAGGGCATACGTATATGTTAGACATGTTGTCTCAAATGTTTTAGGCCTTTTTGAATAGATTCAAGTAAAGCTATGATGTTTATCCACTCTATTTGGGTCTAAAATAGACATAATCTTATGACCTAGCCATGTAATTCATGGTGTTTGAGAAGATGCAGAGCTAAGAATGATCAGGTGAGAATTAGGTAAGTTGAGAGAGGTTATCTTGGAGCTGTGGGAAAATTTTCAGGTGCGTATGATGAAGATTTTGCAAGATATGAGGTTTTTACCCTTACCAAGCTCTACAAGGCATGTTTCTTAGCTCGATATGAGATAATTCAAGTTGGTTGGAATGTGCAAAGTATGCATGGGGACCTGATCCTTTTAGGGATGTTGATTCATGGAGCTAAGAATATTTCATAATTGGAATGAAGTTAAATAAGGGTCTAAGCTTTATGAATGATTGCTAAAAAGCTAAGGAGGTAAAATTTACCCTACCTAGTTCATGAGCGATGGAGGAAATATTACAGTGTGAGCTCAAAATGAATTAGATCATCAAATTTTATGATTGGAGGATGGAAATAACTCTCCCAACTTTCAGACGGTGGTGGTTTGGAGTCTTGAGTGTAGGTGGAGCCCACTCAGATTTATTTATTTTTCAGGAAAGTTTGTTTTGATCTTAGGTTTTCCATTTGAAACATGATCTAAATTGATGTTATGAGTAGATGGGGATTTATTCTATATTTTTGAATTTATTTTAGAGCTTGATGAATTCATTTGGTGGTCTTCGTATGGGTCCAAATGTGACGACTAGGTTTTAGACCTAATAGGCAATTTTTAGCAGTCATGGAGGAAGAAGGTTCTTGGGCATGTGTGGCCTAATTTTATCAATCTAATGGTTATGTGAGTGCTATATACATCCAATATGATTATTTTCATGATTTTTTTAGTTATGTAGGTTATTTTGGCATGGTTGAGGTCACAATTTGACCTACTTGACAAGGTTTTAGGACAAGACATGTTTTTGGTGAAATTGGTCCAAATACCAATATCTTGGCTTAAGTTAATGATGCCTATAAATTTTAGAGTGGTTATGGGTTAAAATTTATCATGTTTCATGAATTTATAGGTCTTGAAAGTGTCATCAAGGGTGTGATAAGGTCCTACTTCTAATAATGGTTTCTAGTGAGCGTTCAAGTAGTTAAAAGGACAAAGTTGTTTTGATGGCTCTATGGACTTGAGTCATGAATTCTAAAGTGGTTTGAGGTGTTCCTTAGGTTATTTTATTTACAATTCATGGCTTCATGTTATGGTTGAGGTGATTTTTGGGAGCTAGGTATTCATCTTTGAAGACTGGTTTGCTAGAGGTGCCCAAATTGAGTATGAAACAATCCTACTTGGTGTTGTCATGAGAAGAATGGATGATACAAAGATTCCTGAGCTTTTGGAAGGTGTTGATAGGTTGTACTTGACATGTATGGAGCTATTTAATTCTTTAATATGATGGAGTATTCCTTTTATGTCCATGAAGTGCTTGGTGGAGATGAAACTAGTCATTTAGGCTTAGTTGTGCTTGTTTTATGTCTTGGCCTAATGCCGACCTATATGGTCTTATGTTGTGATTTTATGTGATGTCTTAGATATATATATTTTTAGTATGAGATACCTTAATGTTAATGTCCAAACTAGAGGTGTTTATGAGTTGAGTCATCTATATAAGAGTGTTATATTTGCTCATTGTGACTTATGTAGTGTGTGAGAGGAATGTGTGAGAGTTTGGAAGTGGTATGAGGGAATAAATATAGATATAAAAGAATGAATGGATGGTTAATAAAGATAGAAGAGCAGAGCAATAAGGTAAATAGACCTAATCAACCTATGAAGAAGCAAGATTGAGTGAAGTAGGAGATAGTGTGTTTGAAGAGGGTTTTGAAGTGTGTGAGCTAAAATTGTGATCACTATCTATGTAGGAGAAATAATACATCAGTGGTATTCATATTTAGGTGGTTGAGTTGGTGTTTGATCACCTTATGGGGTTATATCCTCCTTTCATGGTATTAAACCCTACCCAACATCAAGTGTGACTCAAAAAATAACATAATAATTGATCAAATAATATAACTTCCATAATCTTGTCTGAATCATCCCTCCAAATTCCCACAGGATCAACATAGTTGGTATCACATAGGATTATTCAATGGACAAACACATATAAGAGAGAGAAGTTGAGCCTTAGGTGGTGCGCATTCCACAATATATTGAGCATGCTCGAAGTATACCAAATGGATAGAAGTGGATTTTCAATCTACATAAGACTCCACTTCCAAACTCGTACTCGGCTCAAGGTTATGGGTACTTGGATGCATGTCTTCTCTCTCCACACATACACTCTCTACTAATTTCTTCCCTTAGGGTCAGTGAGTGTAGGGTACACAACATAACACATAACTACATTACTAACATAATGATGATTTACTCACAACAACCATAACGTCTTACGCATGGTATATTTACGGGTATAACACAACATCATTTCCACAACTCATAACACGTCATGTTTCCACATAATGCACCCAAAAGTGCAAGTACAATACAATAAGGGTCATAAGATCACCATATGCCCCTAATTCACAACATGAATCCATCACATAACACATGAAACATATGTATGATGAACACAATGACTAACATCACAACATACAAATAATTACAATACAACATGGTGACATAACATGATACATCACAACACGATGTGGTAACATCACAATATGATACAATTCACTACAAAGTAATTTTGTTATACAACACATTAGCACACATGTAATATCACAGAATAATGAAGCACTACAACATTTTCATAGTCCACAACAACATTTATTTCACACAACAAGGTGGTAAATCACACATGAAATTATCATTGAATTCATGAAAGAGAGAGTGAATACTCTCATCACAAAACACATCAACATCATAATGAGTCCACACTAAGTGGTATGCACACCTGTACATTCATATAATCATAAGTACAACACTTGTCACATCAAAACATAGTATCACATTACTCTTCCATCTCCTCCACCATCATGCATAATCATCATAACACCAACTATCCCAGAGGTTTGAGAGCATGAACCTCCGCTCTGATACCAAATGTCACGCCCACAATTTTAACACACAAATACAACAACAAAAATACTGAATGATTTTTTTACTTACATTGTTGGATACATGACGCCACATGAGATCACTTAGGATAAGACACCACACATGAAACGTTTGCACAAACATGAACCCACATAGAAAACATGAAGAAACATGTTCACATGATGACAGACACGTTTCCCCAAATGACAAAGCACAAAATAATGATTCAACTATAGTATAAACTCACGTATATGCACTTTCCAAGACACGACACTTCCATGGTTACATATTTATTACAATCTTATTTTTATTATTGACCTTAATTATTTAAATAACACTTAACATATAGACCTTCATTCTTCTTTAAACTAGCTTGCATTTTCTTTATTTCGTTTAACATTTTACATATAATGGTTCCATTTAATTTTACTCATTTCTCTTGTCACATTTAATTTGTATAGCCTAATTGTTAATGGGAGCATCTAAACACCCACGAGGCTTTTATCACTTGTTTTAAGGATTTGTAACTAAGGGGCTTGTTCACTTGGTTTTATAATTTACCTCACGCAACAAGGAGATTCACATGAAACAAAAAGGATGTCTATTAGGATGTTAGTGTAATGAAGATACAACATATTTAGAACCATAAATAAGCATAAACATTCCACAGAGCATATTCAGATCTAGATCTTAGAGAATCATGAATTAAAATGATAACCATAATAAGATTAACCATGTAAAAACCAACTACAGTCATGTTTAAAACCATTATCCATCCAATATACTCCATTATATTAAACATTGTAATACATAGAAGCTTCTTACATTACAAAGCATCACCATAAGTTATGCGTGTATCAAATCCAACAACATAACTCTACAATAATTCACTATTTACATCTCTCTTCTAACTACACAGTTCACTACATATTTATAGGGGTGGGGACTTTCCCTTCACCACCTACGCACTTCCCAAAATAGGTCGCATGTTGATAATAGCCATGCGCCTTTACAATAACATGCACACATGCAAGTGCGCTAATAATAGACATCCTATAGTTAATTGGAAGAAGTAATCCTATTATTATCTTGAACTCATGCATGGCGCTTATCAGATGCTCATTCCCAAAATAGCATTTGTGTGTGCAAGTCTCCATCCCAATGTGTGCTCCGCACGTTACCTTCCAAAATAGCCCACATCCATGAAAATGGCTAAGTCCCAAATCAGCTTGTCCTGGTGCACGTGTTTCCTTCCCTATCCTTTCACGCCTTCAAGTATGCCTTGTTCCCATGCATGAATCCTATGTGTGTCTTCTCCTTAGGAAAATATTGTCTTCTCAACATTACCCCACACTAAAGTACATCATCCCGAAATGGGATTCTTTCGATGTTCCCAAAGAATAAAGAATAAGAATGGAAAGAATAATGAATCATTATACAAAAGAATAGACCTTTACTCTGCAACACCTTCTTCTTCAACTGGGAGGATCAATTCTAGATATTCTATTTTAATCTCTTAGCCTCCAATGTCTTCTAGTCATCCAGCATGGTCCTTGTCTTCTCTGGAATGTCTGTGGCAATGGCTTCCAATTCATCCTAAGTAATCTTTTCCTTCTCATTCTGTAGTACTTGGACAACATTGGCCATAACAGTCATCATTCCCTCTAGAAGATCCATCTTCTGTGCGCTATGTGCTTCCCAATCTCATCTATTCTCTCCTTATGTGGGTCTTGAGCTGCTGTAAGGGCTTCACACTTCTATTTCACTAGTGCCAATCTTTCTGCGTGTCCCAATGTCTCATCTTTCATGGCCTTTAGAACATCATTATCTTCAACCAGAGTTTTGATCCTTATCACTGCTTTAGTGTTGCACGCACAAATATTCAGAGCTTGGTCGACTTTCTTTAATTCATCCTTCAAAGTTTGGAGCAATGCCTCATAATTTGAAATTTTCCTAACCACGGAGGCCCTTTCTCTTTTTACTTCTTGTTTAGGATCCTTTGGTGTTGGCATTTGAATTGGTCCATCTTCTAGCACCAAATCAACCAATGTGCACACATAATGCATAGCCGAAGGAAACTTCTAGGTACCTTAGACTCAAGATGAGGTCTTGCTTTCAACGTAGTCACCAATTTCTTCTGCCATGCTAATGAAGGCCTCATTATTTTTTTTTCTAGGTCCTTTTCTCCTTTTAAACATGTTATTTCTGTAGTTTTTCCTTGTTATCTTCAAGTAGTGCTCTAATGGTGGCAGCCTTATCAATGTTCCTCTGTGCCACCTCTGTAGATACTTTAACCAAAGCATTTCTCACCTACTCATCAGACATTAGAGTAGGCTTGACTATCATGTGTCTACTTTGGGGTGCCTTCTTCACTCTCCTTGATACACAAGATTCCTCACATACATCAAAATATGGCTCATCCATATGGGTCTGCATGGACTAGGATAATTGTTTTCCTTGTGCACGTGGTTCCATGTCTAGATCCATCAGCTCCCATCCATACAATTCCTTAAGGCCTATTATGCTCTAAAACTAGGCGCGAGATGATTTTTCTTGTGTCCTCAATATAGCCCATACTTGGCACAACATATTCTTCACTTGTTCTCTTTGTTCTTGGCCCCTTAGGAACCTGAGTGCCAAGGTTTGGAGTTGGCCCTTCTTCTTCCTGAGTAGTAACATGAGTGTGTTGGGTTTCTCTTGCACCGTCTCTTTCTTCCTTCATCCCTTCCTCTTCATCTTTCATTTCTTCATCTCTGGGTTCCTCCATATCTTCTAGTTGTACTGGGGTCCCTGACGTGCTCTCCTCAGACTCCTCCATGGCCTCCTCATCAGCTTCAACTTTCTCCTTCTCTTCTTCTCAAGTGCCTCTTTTTGAGGGGAGATTCTAGGTGATCTTCTTATAGGTTGTGGTGTTCCCGTGCCTTGGGTCCTGGTTCTTCTAAATACCTTCTTAAACCGGTGCTCTTCAGGGACTACATCCACATCCAAGTCCTCTTCTCCATCTACGCTTGTGGTGGAGTATCATGCTCACTCTCCACTTTTTTTCTGTGGGCTACCTCGACCTCTATGATCCAAGCCTCCACTATCTTCTTGTTCCTCTTCCTCCTCATCTATCTGTATGGTCACAACAGGATTTGGAGGCACATTCTCCATTGTGTGCTTGCCCTTAGGTGGCCCTGGGAGCATGAACTCATTCTCCACATACTTATTATTTTCTAGCCTAGGCTTGAGCTGAAGATATATGAGCTACGGCTCCACTATCCCCAATAGCCAAACTTACTGGCTTCATACTTATGACATCTAAAATGAGCCTCTCAATGTAGGTAGACCGACTGGATATACATATGTTTTCCGAGAGTGTGGTAGTCACAATCTACCTTTTCTGCGTTGAAGTTCAACCTATGTGCACATCAAAAAATATGTGAACTAAGGCCTGGAAGTAGTGTTGTGAAGGCATATGGTAGTTTTGCACCATGGACTCCATGTCCCATCCTTCATGGAAAACCACGATGCAGAAGTGTTGATACATACACCGTGAACTATATTGCCTTGCCTACTACCGAAGGTAGTTCCTTTGGAATGCACCATTCCTCCTCAAACACCATGAAGTTGGTCATACCACATTTCTTCCCTTTTCTTGAATGGGCCACTCATTGATCCTTCACATAAATATTTCTCAAACCTTTCCGTGAGGGACTTCTTCTCAATGGGGTATTCCCAAATTTTATTCTTTGGCCCATCGGGCACTCCAATTTCTACAAAAACAAGAGATAAGAGGATGGTGCCAAAACTTATCTTTTCACCTACTGTGTGCACTTCCTCAACAATGGTTTTTGTAATATAGCCTACTAAGTTGTAGATTTCTCCCTCGATCATCTTCTTTGCAACATAAAGCCACATTGTATTTACCTGTGACCATCTCCCTTGATCATTCAGCTTGGTGAGAAGATGCACGGCTTGCCTGCACCACATGGTACTTCCTCAATCTATAGATGTCCATTTCACGTGTGGACCCTTGGTATACCCCAACTCCTTTTGCTTGTGGCAATAACCATTGCTTTATCAGTTAGATCACTAACAATGTCTATCCATGTGCCCTTCAATCTTGTTAATGTTGTAATTAGGGCCATTGTGAGCCTAACCCTTCATCCAATGAAATAGAAGAAGTCCTCATGGACTCTGCTCATAAGCCATTGGTATAAAGGTTCATATTTTCCAAAATATGGGAGCTCATATAGTTGATAAACTCCTACCTACTTGCTTAAGCAATTTTTCCCAATGTCATCATACACTAGCATATCTTCCACCATGCACTTGTTGGTCTTCTTATTCAACAAAGCATCCAACTCTCCCTTATTATAGTGGTGTGGTGGTTGTAGTCATTTACTTTTGCATTTGTGGATGGGAATCCCAATCTTGTCTGACTATTACTCCTTTCGGGTACTGCATCTCTGAAAAATTTCTCTCTGGGAGCAATTTCAACCTCAACTTCCACCTTTTTCTTTCCTTTTGTGCCTGTTGCAGGTGCTTTCTTGGTGCCATCATAAAAATCCCACCTTTTTTATCTTTATGTGTCAAGTAAGTTCAAACCCTAGCTCAAAATCATGTGCCCTAGCTCAAACCACGTGCCCTAGCTCCTTCTCAATGCTTCTTCTTCACTCAAACCCTTCACCAATGGGGATGCAAGCCTTTTCTATGCACAAATCTACTCTCCACATCTGGTTTCACAACTCTCCACACCTCAACATGATTTCACTTGGCTCGGTTGCACTTAGCTCACTTGAATACTTGTGATTGCAAAGGTAAAAATGAACCCGCATCACGTCCTTATATAAATTTTCAAAATTTAGTGCATTTATTTTCCTTCACCTACCAAAATCCTCTCATTAATTGACCATTTTCAAAATTCTGAAAAATTTCCACGTGGTACAATTTTCACCCCAAACTATAACCTTCTAGCATGCCTTCCTACCCTCTAGCTACAAGACTTCTCTTTTGCGTGCTTCCATGCACCGAGTACCTCACCACTACCCCTCTCATAGTAGTTTCCATGGTTTTGCTTACCTCGTGTTATATTGTCCCTTCATTCATTTCCATCTATGGTCTTCTTTAGAAGTAATCTCCTTTCTAACAACTCCTTTCCATACTTGAATAACACCTGTAATAGTTTATTCTCATGTGTACCCATTTGTGAATAAAAAATAACAACCACCCCACACCAATGGTATGTGCAGTCCTCTACGCATAAAAATACTTCAGATTGTAATTAGCTTCCAACGCGCAAACATGTGCTTATTACACAAAACACCAAACTAAATTGACAAAGCATAATGATGAAGAAGGAAAATACATTAAAGGAAATACAAAAAGGAAAACCTATACTAAATGAAACACTACCTTATTACAAACACCAAGAAGACTTATTTATAGTAGGGCTTCAACCTACTCCCATTAAAGTAATCGGGTAACCACATTCCATCAAGTGCCTCTAACTAGAAAGTGCTTGAGTCAAGTATATGAGTGATAACATACGGTCCCAACCAATGCACCTTGAGCTTCCTGGATGGCAAAAACTTAGAATCATAAAGTAGTACCATCTATCCAACCTCAAGCTTCTTGTCCCTGATGTGTCGGTCATGCCATGCCTTCTACTTGGCCTTTTTCCTTCTTTGACTCCAACGTGCTATGGTGTGCCTCTCATCCAACTGTATTAACTTGTCAATTCTTTCTTCTAATGCTTTGCTCATCAGCTAGACCTCCAGCGTGCATGTAATACAAAGAAGGTAACATGAATTCCATAGAAGAACTGCTTCTACGCCAAACACCAACTGAAAGGGTGTGGCCTTATTCAACCTCTTGTAGGTTGTTCTATATGCCCAAAGTACAACAAAAACTTTATCATCCCAATCTTTCCTTCCAACATCACAAATTTTTGTCAAGGTCTAGCTCAATATCTTGTTAAAGGCCTCAACAGTAGTACCATTTTCCTGAGGATGATAGGGTGTAGTCTTGTGGTGTGCAACCATAAATTCATCAATAATATCTGATTGTCTCATTCAAAAAGTGTGTGCCCCTATCACTTGTCAAGCTCAATGGACATCCATACCTAGTAAGAACATTTTCCCATAAGAACCTGGTTGTTGTTGTAGCTATTGTACAATCCTTTGTAGGTGCTTGTTTTACCCACCTTGTAAGATAATATGTGCAAGTGATGATATAACACGATCCAGTTCTTCTACGGCTAGTGAAATAGGACCTATAAAGTCTATAGCCCATTTCTCAAATGGTTCTATGCACTAGCAATAGGCCTCAAAGGCATTTCATCTCTTTTCTAGGTTTTCCAAGGCACACAATGATCACATGCCTTACAATACTCTTTACAATCCTTGTACAGGGTCTCCCACCATAATCCAATGAGTAGAATCTTGCATGCGTGGTGGTGTCACCTACATAGTGCCCACCTACAATACCACCATGAGCCTCTTCCATGATATATGTGTGCTCATGTTCCAAGTACACACCGACGCAATACTTCATCTCGGACCTAGTTTGTATAAATCTCCACTGATCAACATAAAGGGTGTCACGTGAATTGCAAGTTGTTTCTTCTCCAATGCTTTCATTCCTTTAGCACCATACCCATGCGTAAAAAGACAACAATATCCTCCAATTTTGAAGGTGCATGATGTAACCTATACAATTGTGCATCTGACATTGTATCTTCAATTGTCTCATGCATCCTCCCCTGACTGAATCCTTGATAAGTGGTCTGGGCCAGAATTACTTTTACCTAGTTTTACCACAACTGTGAAATCAAATTCTGAAATAAGAGCACCCATCGACATATGCGCCCCTATAAAATGGGCTTATTTACCAAGTATTTTAATGCCATGTGATTAGTATAGAATACAAAAGGTGTTGCTAGCAAGTATTATCTGAATTTATGCAGCGTATAGATCATCGACAAGGCCTCTCACGCTCTGTTGTTGTATAATTCTGCTGTAGAGTCAACTTTCTACTAGAAAAATAGATAGGATGATCTATAATACCTTCTCTAGGATGAGCTAACACCACACCAATGGTTGTGCTAGAGGCATCCACATGTACATGAAATGGTTGGTTCCATGAAGGAAAACAAAATAGGCGTTGTTGTAAGTCTCTCCTTCAATGCCTCAAATGCACGTTGTTGCGGTTCTCCCCAATAGAACATCCCTTTTCCTTTTAGTAACTCTTCCAGGGTGCAAAATCTTCACATATCCTTTGATAAAATTTCTATAATACCTGTGTGGCCCAAGAATCCGTGCACCTCACTCTGACTGGTAGGCTCTTCCAAGCCTATAATAACTGCAACCTTAGCTAGATCCACTAACAAACCTTCCTTGCAGATGATGTGCCCTAACAAAGTTCCAAAAGGTGTAGCAAACACACACTTCTTGATGTTTAAAGAGATGCTTAATTGTCTACATCTTTCAAACATTAAGCACAAATTGTCACAATGATCCTTAACAAGTCCATACACCATCCAATCATCCAAGTAAACCTACGTAGGAAGTTGTGAATAAAATCTTGGAATGCTTGAACAACTATGCATGAAAATACAACATAGCACATTTTTCAAACCAAAGGGCATCACAATATATGCAAAACTTCCCCATTCAAGTGGTGAAATTCATTTCTCTTGATCCTCTATGTAATTCTAACTTGATGATACCCAGAGAATCCATCTGTAAAAGAATAAACTTTGTGCCCTGCAACGCCTTCTAATATTTCCTCTATGAAAGGTGTAGGAAAAGGATCAATCACACATGCAACATTCAGTTCCCTGTAATCCACACAAATCCTAATCCGACCATCTTTCTTTATATTGATCACCATGGGGCTAACCCACTCTGATTCCTCTAGGGGCTTGATGATGCCAAATTTCAACATTTTGTCAATTTCTCCTTAACTTTGATGCGTAGGTTAGGGTTCATCTCTGTAAGGTCTCTTCCTGACCGGGTGCACTCCTTCCTTTAGCTTAATCTTCATCTCTCCTAATGACTCATGCACTCCTTTTAACTCATGGTAGCCCCTAGGAAATAAGTCCTGAAAATCCCGTAGTAACTCAATTATCTTTGCCACTTCAGAATCAACCCAATAATCCCCAATTGTTGCCTCCTTAGGTTCAGCATCCATGCCAATGTTCACTTTCTTGGTCTTCATAGGTTCATGATAGGCATGCATTTTTATCCACACTGTCTAACACTTTCGTATACCTACTTGAATGATCTATATCTAGATTTTCTACTTCTTCATCATCCACTATGTAGACCATATTTCCTTTTTCTTTCTCACAAAAAGCATGCTTAAGTAGTGTGGCATTTGTCTCTTCTACTTCATCAAAAATGCTCTCTGAGTCTACCTCACCAAATAACTCCTGAATGAGTTCTTCAGCCTTTACACTGTCTCCCATAGTTAAGTGCTTTATAACCCTTAATGCCTCTTCCACTAGAGGTTTAGTAGAGAAGTAGTCAAAAGTTTGGGTCATTCCTGTAATCAAGTCCTACCAATTTCCAGTCTCCCTATGCAGCTGCATAAACATACAGGCTTGTGCGCAACCTTGTAAAGTGGAATAAAGTTTGTGCACCCAAAGTGAAGGTGGTAAAGCTTCCTGCCCTCTGTCCAGAGTCTCTCACACTGCTGAACGTGGTGTTGAACAAGTTGATTACCATGATACATGCATATTGTAGTAGGCACATTGCTCTGAAGAACCGAGTGGTTAGAGAAATTTGACTTCATTCCATTCCATAAGATTATCCTTGTGAACCATCCACCATAGTGCGTTGTTGTCCCACACAAGGTATATACTAACATATTCCTTCTTTCCACTTGATTTTTCCACTTCTCCTCCATGGCAGCACAAGAATACCATAGGATCTCCTTCTCTAGTGTACCGAGGTATAGGTTGTTACCTATCCTCCGAATACATCGAGGTTTTCTTCTCCATGCAAATGTGCTTCTTACTTCGTGCCCCAACCATCTCATAGGTGTCATGTGCCCAATTTTCACAAGCAATACTTGTAGTATCACTGATAGACTATGCATCTTCCCACGGAGGATTCCTTCCTTTAGATGGCTCAAGTACTTCTGGGTCCCGAATGACACATACATAAATTTTGTTTAGGTCTTCCTCACTCAAAGGTTCAACATAAGGTGCAGATTTCCCATCTGTCAAAGGGATAATCACTCTTTCTTCCTTGTTCTCAAAACTTATATACCCCTTGTTGAACCGTAGATCAACATTATTTGCATAACACCAAGGGTGCCCAAGTAGATTTGGGAAGTTGTCTGATTCTGCAAGTGCTAAGACCTCAAAGTCCCCAATGAACTTGGCCCCTTGTATAGTAATGGATGCATCCTTTAAAACTCCTATGGGAGTGGCCTTAGTTCGATTGGCCATGAACAATACATTAGAGGATGGTTGTAATGGAGGTCTACCCATCTGTACCCATGCATCTAAAGTAAGCACATTAACTTCCGTGCATGTATCAATCAATATATTACTCAAGAGCCACCCATCCACAACAACATTCAAAGTGATCTCCTTGTCATAATCCAAGCTATGAGGGGGAAGATTAACATGCAGGATCTGTCATCCATTCTCTATACCGCATACATGAGTGTTTCCTTTAGCCAATTCCCTAGTAATGGAATGATATTCTCTGGTGTAACATTTTGCATACCTCTTTCAAGTCATCAATATCCGATTGAACTTGTCTCTGTTGCCTTCTTTTGTTCTAACTTCCGTGATTGTTCCTTCAAACATTGTATTTCACCCTGAAGATTTATGAGTACCTCCATGGTTTCTGGTAAACCTCCTTTTGATGTGTAGGATCTGGGTACCTTGCATGTAAAACTTCCTCCTTGGTGATGGTAGGCTTTTTTTGTAATGCCTCTCTAGCGTGCATGCGTGTCAATTTTCACGTGTAGTAATCTTCACAGGTAATACCTCAGGTTTCGGTGTCAGCTTTGGCATCCATTGATTTTCCACAATCATGTTGTATTCTAACCATCCCTGTGCCTTTGTTCTCCTATTTATGTTGCTCTTGCTAAGATGCTCATATAAGTCTAGGCATTCTCTCATATGTGATTCTTCCCACAAAAAGAACAAGTAATATTTTGAGGACATTCGCGCCTGTAGTGGTCAGGAGATCCACATGTAAAACATGTTCCATGAGGGAACTCACCTCATCCACCACCACGCCTCGACCCCGAATCCACCATGGTATCCTCGACCTCTACCATGACCTCCTTCAAAGTGCCCTTCATTCCGATCATAAGCGCTTGAGTGTGATCACGATCATGGTGCTCACTTTTCCTTTAGAATTATCTGATACTCCAGTCTTGTCACACACCAATATCTATGGCATCATGGATCTGACCAATCAACCTACGAGTCTTTTGTATCATGAGTCATGGAATGAAAATTTTACAATAACAAGATACATTCTTCCTTATCGCATGTTGTAATAATGGGTAGCGACTTGCATCATGGTCCAAATGACATATCTCACAGTCCAACAATAATGAACACATTGATTTATGAGGACAACTATCTTTGGTGTGCCCTTCCACTTCACAATTTGTACACCAAATCCCAGTGCGTGTCTCATGTGTTGAATTTTTGATAGTTTCTCCAACTACTTTGCCATAGCTATAATTGTGCCTCAAGAATGGGCTCACTCCAGTGTCTATACTCCGACTACCTTAGCGCATAAAGCTGCTTCTTCAAGTGCTTCGCATGGGTCCGTATAAGTCTTATGTGACAATGCCCTCCTAAAAGGTGTGATCAAGCCCCAACGAACCACTGTGCATGTTGGCTTGCATGAATATCATAAGAAAGTTTAGACAATAGTGTCTTGAAATGAGCATCATATTCCCAAATGCTCTCAGTAGTTCCCTGCTTAATATCCTTGAGCACACTTATACTCTTCTACTCAAACTTAGGGATATGAAACTCCTTAAGGAAAGCATCCTTTAATGCTGCATAATCTACGCAAGTTTGATTAGGGTCAAACTTCTTGTACCAACTGTGTGTGTGTCCCTGTAATGTAGTTACAAACTGACTTGCCTTGCACTCAAAAGTCCATAACTCCTTTTGCACGCCACAATATCTCACACATGTGCATGTGTTCAACAACATCTTCTATGCCCCTATACTCTAGAAGATGAAGAGACATCTCCATGTAAATATTATGGGGTTGGTGTGGACCCTGCCCACTTGATCTAGAACCTCTTGTGTTACTCTCCCTAAGAACCACCAGATCCACAAAACTAGAGCCACCTATGCCCCCTGATCCTCCACCTATAGCCGGAAGTGGACTAGTGGATGTACTGCCCTGTGTCCCAACAAGTGGTACTAAACTAAACTCCTATAGTCTGCAAAGTGGTACTACTCCTAGAAGTGAGTCCAAATTCTACACGCTTGAGTTATGTGTTGATGATGCACCTGAAAAGGTACCTCAAACAACAAAGAATATGTTTTCCCTGCCATAGATGTACTTGCTATCTGACTTACTCTACTCTTCTACTTGCCCAAACTAGCTTGTTGACTACTGGTTGTACTAGATACTGGAAATCCAAGCGCAAGGGCTAGGTTACTAGGTAGATTTAGATGTGTGCCCGTGGCCCATGTCATCTCATGATCCCATGTGAGGCCGAGGAGGGTTCCCTATTATGCTTTCCCAAATGGGGAGTTCCAGATGCTCTGGCTCCATGCCTTCTACGTGTGAGCTCAAATCCTTCATGAGCCATCTCTCTCCTCAATGCCATCCACTCTGCAATATCACGTTGCTTCTCTATCTCCCCTCTCATGCCTCATTATACTTAAGCCGCCTTTCTTCTCTCTACCTCTCTGCCGCTAGGTCCGCCATCTTTCACCAAACCTGTTCTACCCCACGCGTGGTGGGGTTTAGCTAGCCATCGGTTTTTCTTCCAAGTTCAAGGTTACCATCAAGATTTTGATCACTAATGGAATGCCTTGCAAATAAGTTCCCTTGGATAATGTAAAAATTGGAACTCAACTACCTCTGGAAAGAATAAGTGGAAATTGAGTACTCCAAAATATAGCTATTCAAAACACCACAAAACCAAGTATCCACAACACGTGTCCAAATTAGATCAACATCATAAAGGGCTGAAATTATTCTACATCCAGACAAGCATGTGATACCTCCAATTCCTTTTAGACGCATAAACAACCAACCACTCGTACAACTCTACCTGGAAAGATAACAAAGAAGCTCTCATACAAACAATCATACAAATTCTGCTCCACCCCATGCACATGCATCATCAAACTCAGATCCAGTGCTAAACCTTTGAGTGTACTCTTCTTCTAGATCCTTTATCCACTCCTCAACACTTGCTAAGGTCAACCGGTATGTCTTCATCAAAAACATCTGAAAAAAATTGAAAAGAGGTCCCAACAATGGAACCAATGATGCAACCTAGAATCTACTATATAAAACCCAGAAAAACCCTAGGCGCATTGGCACATCACCCAACCTGAGTTGAGCGCTCACCCAAAGTGCACAAAGGTACCAGCCCCTCTTTAGAGTTTTTTTGTGCAGGATGTTAGTGTAATGAAGATACAACATATTCAAAACCATAAATAAGCATAAACATTCCACAAAGCATATTCCAGATCTAGATCTTAGAGAATCATGAATTAAATGATAACCATAATAAGATTAACCATGCAAAAACTAGTTATAGTCATGTTTAAAACCATTATCCATCCAATATACTCCATTATATTAAACATTGTAATACATAGAAGCTTCTTACATTACAAAGCATCACCATAAGTTATGCGCGTATCAAGATCCAACAACATAACTCTACAATAATTCACTATTCAACATATTTTTTAACTACACAGTTCACTACATATTTATAGGGGTGGGGACTTCCCTTCACCACCTATGCACTTCCCAAAATAGGTCGCATGCTGATAATAGCCATGCACCTTTACAATAACATGCACACATGCAAGTGCGCTAATAATAGACATCCTATAGTTAATTGGAAGAAGTAATCCTATTATTATCTTGAACTCATGCATGGCGCTTATCAAACGCTCATTCCCAAAATAGCATTTGCGTGTCACGCAAGTCTCCATCCCAATGTGTGCTCCGCATGTTACCTTCCAAAAATAGCCCGCATCCATGAAAATGGCTATGAGTCAAAAGGAGCAAAGTCTCCAATACCCTTTTTGACAATTCGAATCATTTAACATTATTCTTTAAACCACATTGAGGGGTATGGTGAGTATGTTCTTCCCTTAAGTAATGCAACTTTCCCATTTTAATCGGTTGAATGATCACTAATGAGGCGCTAATTTATTTTTATTTGATGACAATTATCTTAGTCATTTTAGTCATGTTGGCATCATTCAAGGTGTATGCGACATTTAACAACCATTCTAAAATCTCCTCTCATTTACTCATGTTCTTATAACCCTTACGTCATTACATTGACTTCATATTGACTTCCTTTTAGAACAACTAAGGTTCATATAATACTTGTCCTTTACTTAGTCATCAATATCCTAAGGAGTATGATTTCACACTTAATTAAGTTTAGATTATTGCTAGGAAAATTAAGTATTAGATGTATGTTACAAGGAGACATTCAATTACAATTTTATACACCCTATTACCTTCTAGCCGCTACCCTTCTCATTGGTTAAACATATATTAGTGTGTTTTTCACCGTAATTCTCATGAGAGGTCCACGTTTGACTAATTTCCATTAACAACCAGAAGGGGTCTACACTATATCACTAGGGAAAATTGGAGAAAATAGTTATGCTTATCTCGCGAATTTTGCACGACTAAAGACACTTCTTGCTAAGGTAACACCTCAATTTGTGAAGAGAAAAAGGCTTCAAACTCAAAGGTTTCATACATAGGTATATTACGACATATGTTCCACTCATGTCATTTGAATCTCTTTAATGATATCATTAGAAGGTAAAAAAACACTCCAATAATATTCATATGACTTTGGCTACCCGTTAGAGCACCAAGAACAACACACGCATGAAGGATAACTTGTTCAAGAGGAGACTAGAAGTATGACACCTAGAGAAATAGATCATCCTCACACCTAATGGGGAAGGGTAAACATAGTATCCCTTTCCTCACACGAATGTATATAAGTTATGGACATGGTCTTGTGAGGCTTGGCCCAATTGTAAACAAGGAAACAACTAGTGAAAGGCCTAACACTTTTCTTGACATGATATGGGTTTTCAGACTTGACATGACTCGACTAAGTGTGAAAGGAGGACAAAGGGGATTGATATTGGTTTGGTTTAGTTAGCTAAGGCAAGATAATATCCGTCTATACATTCTAAGTGTTAAGAAGGAAAATACAAAAACTATCATGGCAAATAATTGTTTAAATACCTTTAAATCATAAGTACAACATATAATACAAATACATATCCATTTCGATGCACATATGGTATATCCAAATTGTATTATATTTTCATGTTATAAGATGATTGACGGTTTCGCCCAAATGAAACACATGACTACAAGTTGTTATTCTTCCTAGGAGACTAAGAGAGTTCCCTAGGTCAACACCTCACCTAACCATTGAATAAATTTAGCCATTCTCACTTTGTCACCATCAATTTTACTGGTACAAGCAACATTTAAACTACGACTATTCTAATAGTTCTATATAACAAGTTTCCAAATTGATCTATGTGCACCGATTGCATATAAGATCTATAGGAATTCTTTCGACATCGAGTTCAACATAATACATCAACTTATGTTACTTAACTAACATAAAAAGTATGACAATTATGGAAATATTCAAAAATATAAAAGTGCAACAAGTACACAAATGACACACTTTTCCCAATGGGTTAACATTTTTGCAATCATCACGTAGAAAACAATAATTTACATTTCCATTCATAAAAATGTCATTGATATAATATTACTAGATCAATTGTCACTTTGGAAAGAGTGATTTTGATGTGTGTAATTAATGTTGGAGGTTAATTGAATCAAAATATCCATCGATGCATTATTTCATCCTTTTTATGTATGTTAATTAGAAACACATTTAAATCTTTTAAATGAATGAAATAGAGATTCACAAAAGTGAAATCGGAAGCCTTTGCATTGTTGTACCTATATATGTTAGTGCTCCTATCATAACGCAATGGAGTAAAAGAGCACATGTATTCATTTCCTATACAACATTATTTACTCCATGTATTTGTATTACTACATACACATACCATCACGTACATAAACATATTTGTCACTTGTTAACATTCTTATACAAATTATTCCTTGTAGGTTACCTCAAAACGTGATCATCATGATGAATGCACAATGCCGATTGGTTTACACTAAGACTAAAGACACCTTAAATTAAAAACGTCAACATAGATACACCCAACATAAAAACAACCTAAATGTGGCCAACTCAAAACAAACAATGACGTATTATTCCTTTACTAGAAATCGACTAGTTATTAGGGGCAATACCTATCTGGATTTAAGTAACATTCAAAAAAGCACGTAATAAGCTAGAGTCCCTCTCTTGTAAGCATGTTTGCTTAGTATGTAATGAATCATACCCAAATATGCAAACAAAAGCTACAACTATTGGTCATATCTATTGTAGGTGTTTTAAAGAAAAACGAGCATCTTTTCTCTTCATGAAACAATACGGATCCAAGACCCCAACCTAAGGAATTAGCTATTCTAACATAGGTTGAGGAAATGCTTAATGCAAGTGTTGCACCCATTTGTCATGTCACTCGTGCTCATCGGGGCCATTACAAATGTTTGACGACTACCTCCTAATGCTTGACCTTTTTCTCCTACCATGTCAATTTTGTCATTGCAGCGTGTTGCTCGACATCCCGACATCCGCCCTCACATGTAGTGCTTCTTGTTTTGTCATCATTTTCGCTATGCTTATTTGGTTTTTTGCTAGTGTTTGATTATTCAATAAGCATTTGTAGTAGCTTGGTCGCAATGATAGACACCACATTATTCTAGTTAATGCAAGTGGGGTTTAATGTTTGGCTCTTGCACGCTCGCCCTTTAAGAAAAAAATATAAAAGCTTATGTGTTCAAAGCCCCTAAATCTTAGTTCGAATCAACCACTACAATCGACATTGGTCTTAATGGTGCCACTACTCTGAAGGAATTAAGCCTAGTTTAAGCTACATGATTGCCCAAGTAGGAACTTATACAACCGCAATCAAGTTTAGTTGGATACCAAATAGGAAAAAGATCCACCTAGAGTAACAAACTCACTTGTTAGAGATTACGTTACTGTTAGGTGGAAATCTGTTCAGGAAATCTTAGCAAGATTGGTTGATAATAACAGAATTTTGTTCTCCCACAAACTCATAGGTTACCGGCCTTGTAAGGTCTGTATCTTTCTGTTTGTTGATGTTATTGTAGCTTCACTTCACACAAAAGTCTGATAACATTTAGTATAAGTATCTTGTTGTCTGCAATTACAGGGCGGTGTGGAGGCTTGTTTTAGATGTGGAAATAGAATTAAAATAGTTGGGACTAAGCTTTTGATTGGGGCAGATGGAATATGGTTTGTTGTGAGAAAGTAGATGGTAGGGGTTCTCCAGGGGTACCTCAAAATGGTGGATTGGAATGCATTGCTTTACAACCCAGACCTCAAGTAAGCACTAGAATGAATAATGATTGTTGCAGTCCCTTTGTTGAGGCTTATGCTTTAATTTTCTATGCAAAACAATGATAGGTAGATTTGCAGAAATAAAGCTTTACCTTAAAACAATAAAAAATGGAATGGAAATGAGGTTTAGGTGGTCTATCTTGCAAGTTACTTTTAGTTTATGTTTTCTTAAGGTGGACTAAATATGATCTTATTTGAACATCAAAGATAAATTGTTGCTCGATCAAAAGAAAATATGCGGGCCTTCAACATTATAGCCCATGCAGATACCAACATGGCTTTCAATTTGAGGATCGAGGATCCTAATTCATTCTAAATTTCTCTATTGTGGTAGTAAAATGATAAAGGTCATTTTCAAAATCAATGGCAACTAGGACAACAATTTGATGTTCTACACCTCACAGAAGTATTGTTTTTCCATTTACCCGATACACTATTCAAATTTTGAACTACTAGGTTTTGCTATCATGACTTAAGTTTAATAGTAGACGAAACTTATAACCCATCTACACAGGAAGAAGTACAAGTTCTCATAAACTAACTCAATGAATCGAATTTATGATTGTAAATTGCACGAGATTACACAAAGCATGGATTCTCCGTAAGAAAATGCAAGGACGAGATACTATTTAAAATGCTATTGATGTAGCTAGTGAGGATATTATATCATAAAGATTGATCATTGATAGGTTGCCCCTAGATATTGGTGATGTTATTTACTACGTGCCTTGATTCTAATATAAATGTTCATCAAAGTTCATAACTTCATCCAGTGGGTTAAATTTTCACAAACAATTTTCAGTGTGACGGTAATTTTTAATTCGCCTTCAAAAATACAAAATAATGTTATTTTTACTAATTATTCTATATTTATTATATCTTTTTTATATATATTTACATATATTTTTATAATTTATATACAAACCTATATAAAAATTGACGGTCACGTTTTAAATGTGCAAGTCGCATGTGACGGTTAGATAAAATATTTACAAGTATTTTACGTCTAAAATCACGAAAAACGTCTAAACGGCCGTCAAATTTAACCCTGACTTCATCCTTTGTTAGGCACTTTTGGAATTGCGTGAATCACCAACGTCAACGTCTATGCAAATCTAGATGTATCATAATGTCTGCCTCCTTCACATGCATTCTCATTGCTTATTCAAAAAAGCTCTTAAAACCTGTCTTAGCGCACTGTGATTTGTATACCCATTACTTTTTTACTTTCCATCAACGTTAACAAAACACCGCCAAATTGAGAATGGAGTTCATGTGATGATAATTTGATAGATTGTTAGCTTTCTAAGTCTCGCTATAAATCAAAGGATGTTACAGTAACACCGATTTTATTTCCACTCTTGCCCAACCCAACTAAAACATAGCATCCACCTAAAACCCTCGCGGCGTAGACTTGCTCCTCCGTGAGCAACCCCTACTCAAGTTCAACAACAATGAGGCCCCCAATGCCCATATAACATTTTGGTGGGGTAGACTCAAACTTGGTCTCCACGTCATCCTAGTACCCAAGTTGTAAGGCCTTATCCCCGCCACCCAAGTGGATAGAATTTGGTCTGATTTCAAATTCCACTAAAATAAGAAAGCCAGCTAGGTAAGGATAAGCTCAATTTCTGCATCGGAAAGGAAAGGAAAGGAATGGAATGGCAAGTTCCACACTGTTTCCAAATGTACTTATGCAAAATAGGATGACCCATTACGCAGGAAGAGACGGATAACTGCAGAAATTATTAATAATTAGAGTAGATGAGCGTATTTGGCGAGGGTCCCTACCAGATAAGGTCTGCCCAGAAGATTGTCGGGAGCCATCTTCGACGCTTAACTGACAAATCTGCTTATGCCGTCCCTGTCGCTGTCACTGTCGCTGCCACCTCACCTACCTGCATCCATTTTTTCCTTTGTTTTAACCCCCAGGTAACTAAGTAGCTTCTAACTTTCCCAGGATTCTGTTACTTTTTTGCAGTTTCAACCTTTACCAATGTCAAATCTGTGGGCTAAAAATACAAGCGAGATATAGAGAGGCCTTTGTTCATGGTATTGGCTGAAGTTGTTGTTGGGGAAAAACATATAGCGGTGAGTTATTGCCTTTATCTGTTAAAAACTTATTATGGGTGTTGGGCTCATGAAGGCCTTGCTGTGGGTGATGGTTGTTGCAGAAGAAAAACAGGGACATGGGTCTAAAAGATGACGGCTTCTTTTAGATTGGGGAGATCTCTGGGCTAAGATTTTGGGTTGGATTTGTTATGGTTGTGTGTATAGAAAGGGTAATAGAAATGTATTTGGTGGAGATGGGTCAAGGGCAGGGGAAATCTTTCAAGGAGTCCTTGAAGGCGCTTGAGGCAGACATTCAGCACGCTAATACCTTGTAAGTCCTCAATCTATCTATGTTTTTGTCTTGTGTTTGATTTTTTGATGTTAGATTTCACCCCTTGCTTGCTCGCTATTAAATCTGTACTTCTATAAGGGGAAGAGGGTCTTTTGAAAAAAATTCCTTTATTTTCTGACTTTTTGTATGAAGTTTTGCAGACTCTGGATTGCTTTGTTGTGGGTGTAGGTTTCTCTCGCTTTTGTGGGGGTTTTATGTCTCACAATACATATGTATATGTAAAAAAATAAGAACTGGGGTTGCTATTGATGGGTTTTTAATGTTCTGTCACATATAATCAGGGTGCCAGTTTTGAAGGCAAGTAAATAAGGCAGTTAAGATGTTTTGGGGCGGGACAGGTCCATGTGACTTGAATATCCCACGCAATGTTGTTTATTAACACCAGCTGGGTTTTATATGTTACAATGATCCCTGTAATTTTTAGTTGTATTTACTATTTAGGACCATGTTCCTCAAAGATGGGGTTTTGAAGTCCCCATACTTTTCGTATATGGCAGCAGCCATATCAAGTCTTATCGGCCTAGAATTTTAATTAAAAATCGTTCTGGGATTTTATAAATTTTTGTTTGTAGTGCGATAGAGTTTTGTTTTATTGGAGTACAGTGTTTTTAGCTGTGTAAATCTTGGGAGAGGTCATGGGCCCTTTCAGTGCTGTGTTATTCAATCTTGGAATTTGTCTCTGGTGCATGCTTCTGGGTTGGGCCTGCCAACATTCTTAAAATTAAAACCTGGATGAAGCTGGAATGCACCCATTAAACCTGGGTGAAGCTGGAATACACCTATTAAACCTGTCTCACACCAAGGGATTAACTGCAGGGCTTTTAATTTTACACATTACTAACTTAATTTGAGTGTCTTATAATAGGGCGCTTAATATATTTTACTAAATCGGGATTATGGTATAATGAAAATTTTAGCCAAACCTAAATTTGTAATGCTGCATTTAGGTTAAAGGTCTTAAGGCTTTTCTTTTGATTTTGGACCTGTTCAAAGAAACTGCAAGCTTTTTATGCAGGGTATGTGTTGCTACGTGTTTAACTTGAAGAGAATGTTGGAAAATATTTTCGGCACCCTTTTTCTTGCAAGAGCTATTTGTGTAACAGTTGACATGATAACAGTCCTTAAGGATAGGATGGAGTGTAGGCATTAGTGAAACTGAATTCCAACTCTATAAATAAAGCAAAATGTAGTCACAAATATTAAACATTTGGAATTTTGTTAACTATGCAATGCAGGGCGTCTGACTTTCCAAGGGAGTATGATGGTGCATGTCTGCAAATGAGACTTTCCTACAGCCCAGCGGCACACTTATTCCTTTTCCTTGTACAATGGACTGATTGCAGCCTTGCAGGGGCTTTGGGTCTGCTAAGAATACTCGTATACAAGGTTGATGTATTCCGCTTCCTTATTGATGTATTCCGCTTCCTTATAAATGTCTGTATTGTCATCCATGGCAGATAATGTCATTACATGGTTGGTGTTCAAATGATATTTTCATTAGTTAGTAAATATTATCAAGTTAGGAAGGAGCTTCTAAACGTGTTACTCACACATACATGTTATATACTTGGGGAGATGCGTAGATGTCCAAGTGTCGTATCTTTTTTATTGATAACTGACGGTTTTCCCTAAATCCAATATTATTATGTGATAACATATTCAAAGTGGGAACTCTACAGGTTTATGTGGATGGTACCACCACAATGTCAATACATGAAAGAAAAGCCAGCCTTCGAGAATTTTATGGTAGATAACCTAAATTTTACCCCTTATAACATAGATAAATTAGTTAAACACCAGCAGTGCATGATATACCTCTGACTCTGTCCTTGGAAGATCTGATGTCTTACCATGAGGTTTTTTGTTCATGTTGGCCAGCTGTAATATTTCCATCTTTACTACAGCTTCAAGGAGGTATAACTGAGATGGAAGACCGAAAACAGAAAGCAGTATGTATGGAAAGATATAAGAAAAAGTCAACGAAGAGAGGGGGCAGCTCTCTGCACTTGATTTGGAACGAGAGGAAGAATGTGGAATATGCATGGAGACCAATAGTAAGATTGTCTTGCCTAATTGCAACCATGCCATGTGCATGAAATGCTACCGAGAATGGTAAGAAGTGTTTATAATCTTTTACTTGCCCGCCACTTTATTTCTACTTCCAAATTGAATTAATATGCAAGCAGAGGTTAAGCCTAGTGGATTCATGTTTACAGGCACGCACGAGCACAGTCATGTCCATTTTGCCGCGATAGCTTGAAAAGAGTAAATTCAAGGGATTTGTGGATATTCACAGATAATGGAGAGGTAGTGGACATGGTGACATTGGCAAGAGAGAACTTAAAAAGGTTATTTATCTATGTTGAAAAATTACCACTCCTAGTTCCTGAGGCGTGTTTAGTGTTTATGATGCTCATTACGACTGCCACATCAAGTAAACATTGCCAATGCCATTTGCAGCTGCTCAGTTCCTTTCCGGCAATGTGTGGTTGCCAACTGTGTTTATTTATATTTGCTCATTGGTACGCAACAAAATGATGATGATGAAGAATCTCTCATTCTTCTCTGACATAGGTTCTGCTTCTTGCTAACATAAGGTAGGTAGGGTTTGATGCAAGGAAGAAATTTTAGTTAATCCAATTCTGCGTGGCTTCCTTGCTTCTATCTAGTAGTATGTTGGAGTCAAATTGTACAGCATGTAGCATCTGTTTATAGAATTGTAATTGGATGATTCGGGCCGTATGATCTGCAAGTGATCTGGTTGGCTGTCTTTGTATATAGTATATATCTGTACATACAAGTTACTGGTAAAGGTGGAATATATTTTGCCATTAGCTTCTTTTTAACCACCCATGGATTCAGGAGGATGGGGGTGTGCAAGGCTTCTGCTTTCTCTTTGAAGTAATTGGCAGGCAAAGGCCAGCCTTTTGCATTCTTGCCTGTCCTTGGCATCAAGCATCTGAGAACTTCATCTGTTAACTGTTCAAACATCATTTTAGTGATGGTTGCAGTTTTGAAAATTTCTCAATCAAGTTGCAGCAATTCACCTGTGCCTTGAATATTTTATCTTCTTTTTGTCAGCTGTCTTATTTTGGCATAATCTATTGCTTTGTTCTGGTAACATACTATTTGTTTGAATTATGGTAAGTCATATGTTGCATATGTCCTATGATGCCCTCACATTTATGTCCATTCATGGCATCGGGATTGATGTGTTTAGCTATTGAATGCTGGTCCCTGAATATAAGTCGGATGTATATGAAGTGCACAAAAGGGCATATCTTTGGACCATGTAATTGATTCATTTTGCTTATGTTTTAAATACGTGTAATGTTGAATAACATGTAACTTGAATTATCAAGTTTTAATGTGCCTTTACAATGTGTTTTTATCTGTAACTGGTGCTATAATTGATGATACAAAACAGGGTAGTGATCCTGTTTGCCAAGCCTAAAAAGTTAGGGGTTATTAACTGCTGTGAAACACTGGCAAGACTAGAGGTTGGAGTGGCAGATACTTCATAATTGGTGTTTGATACTGACCCATGTTGGATGGGTACATGTCTTTTTGGTGGTGCCCATTCTGAAGATGGATATGCTTTAGAGACTTGGTATAATCTAAGAAAATCAGTTATTTCTGGTCATGTATCCATTAGGTGGCTAGGGAGATTAGGGACCTGTGTATCAGTCATTTCATCATGATAGTGGCTCTGATGGGTGCTATATCCTGACCAGGGCAGCAATCCTATTTGCCAAACCTAATTCAGGCAGGCTTCTGGCTTATTAATTGCTGTGAAGCACCAGCAAGACTAGATGTTTGGGTTCAAGTTACTTCATCATGAGTGTGTGGCACTGACCTATATTGAACGGATATATGTGTATTTGGTTGGTCATATTTTTGGTCATGTCATATATTATTATGATGGTTGCAGCTTAGACAATGTGTCATTCAAGTTTCAGCAATTCACCTGTGCCTTGAATATTTTCTCTGCCTTTTGTAGGTTGTCTTATTTCAGCATAAATATTTTTGAATCCTTGTAACATGCTATGGGTTTAAATTGGGGTACATGCTCATTTGCATATGTCCTTTCATGCTCTCACATTTATGTCTATGCAGGGATATTGCCATTGAAGTGCTCAAGGAATGTTGGTCCCTGAATATAAAGCTAGATGTATACGAAGTTCACAAATGGGCCATGAACTTGATATATTTGGCCCACATTTTATGTGTAAAAACAAATAACATGTAACTGAAATAATCAAGGATTTGTGTGCTGTTGAAGTACATTTTTATCTGTTATTGGTGTTATATTTGATTATACAGATTAGTGTCGCAAGTAGCAATCCTGTTGTTTGCCAAGCCTAATTAAGGCAGGGCTTATTAACTGCTGCGAAGCACTGATAAGTCTAGATTCTGGGGTGGCAGTTAGGTTATCATGGGTGTGTGACACTGATCCATGTTGAGTGGGTGTACATCTTTTTGCGTGTTTGCCATTGCGGAGACAGGAATATGCCTTGGAGACTCAGAAAATTTCCAAAAATACTTGTATATTTCTGGTCATGTACCCATTTTACATAATTGGGGAGACTAGGGGCCTGTGTAGCAGTCACTTCATCATGATAGTGGCTCTGACCCATGTTTGCATGGCTATGTAGCCCTAGAGGTTGGTGAGCATTTCAGAGACGGGAGTGTAGCCTATAGATTGTGAAATGTCCAAGGGGGCTTGTGATTGTGTTACCAGGGTGATAGTCACTTTTGTCACGAGGGCCACTGACCCATGCTTCCTGGCTATATGGCCCTGGAGTTGGTGTACATTATAAATACAGGGATGTCTCTAGAGTTGGAGAAACATGCCAGTGAAAAATAGACTTTTGGACGTGTACTCAGTGTGTAGGTGGCTGTTGGGGCCAGATTTCAGGGTAGCAGTCATGTTTTCACAAGGGTGGTACTCACCCTTGTTGCATGGGGATCTGTTCCCAGGGCTGATGTGTATTCCAGGGTCTCAGATTTATGGTCATGTAACTTATGGGTGGCTGGTAAGATGGACCGGGGTTTATGTTCTCTTCATTTCGACTTTGTTATTGACCCCATTTTACATGCGCTATGTACCCCATTCAGGTAAATGTACATTTCACAGGTGCATGTGTTATCCCAGATAGAGACCGAGAAACTTCTAGTTATGTAACTTAGTGGGTAGTTGGTATCTCAAAAGTGCCTAGGTGGCCTCAGAGTGCCATCAAGCTTTACTTTGCTAGAATGCCCTTTCACCTCATTTCAACTTTCTCATTGATCCATTTTGCATGGGGTACCTACCCCACTGAGGTCAACGTACATTTCACAGTTTCATGAGTTATCCTAGATAGAGACTGAGAAACTCTAGTCATGTAACTTAGTGCATAAATCGGTATCTAATAAGTGCCTAGGTGGCCTTGCCATCAAGTTTTACCTTGCCAGAATGCCTGTTCAGTTAGGTTAAAAAGTAAAAAGAAATAGAGAATTTAGAGTAGCTCCACAAGATGTATTAATGAGATGCAGCGAGCTATTATACTTTGTCTAGGTTGCAAAGCTAAATAGGTACGGTTTGCAAGCTAGCTAGTTGTCACACTTTTAGTACATTATTGTGATGTAATGCCATCATTATTGCGTGTCGTTGTTTCATGCTGTAAATTGTCCCAAATAACTGGTGTATAGACGGTGTGGATTCATTCCAACCTGTTTGGAACAATATTACACTGTTCTGTTCATCATATATTTGTTCTGCTTTAGTTTTATCAAAAAAAAAAGGCGGCCTTAGGGGATGGTTGGCTGCCTCAATTTAAGGGATATCGTCCTGGTTTCAGATGTGCCATATGAATATTTGCGTGTTTGTTTAATTGGGCCAATACTTAGGAGGTCATGTGTTAGTATATTACAGATTAAAGTCCAATGTAATCCAAGAAAATGTTTATTGACAGTTGTCATTCATTACCTATATATATCTTATGGTTGAAGTGTTGTTATGTGAGGAACACGTACTCTTGGGCCAGGGGTTATATGCATGCTTTTGACTGTTAATTTTGACAAAGTTTAAGGAGCTGACATACATATCAATTTTTTTGAGAGGGGACTTTCACAAGTGCATGGACAGGCCTGATTACTAGTGGAATTTTCCAAGTCTGGCTACAACAATCGACCTTTCAAGGTTAAAAACCTCCATTTCCAGATTAACAATAACTCCATTAGGTTGCATATTTCATCTAGATAATACTTCATGAACTATATTTCAGGAATATTTAAGCTGTTGCTTGTTAACTACAACCACTATAATTTGTAGGCAACAATGAAAGCACAAAATAGGAAAATTTGTCCCCTTGGTGCCCATTATTAGGGGGCAGTATTCTCTCTGTTGAATGGTGTAGATTGACTTAAACCACGTGATTACGTCTGCACTGTTTCACACTGTATATTTTGAATCCAGTGATATTGATTTGTCTTTAACTCGAGTCTAAGGTTTCCTCTACTGCTCCTGAAAAAATAGGAGTCTTATGACCTGCAAATATTTGAAGTGTTGTATGAAGCTCACTGGAGTGCCTCAGACCAGTGTTGGATTTTCACATTCAACGTTACATCTGACAATAAAATTACTTGACAGGCCATAAAATTATATCATGGATGTCATTTGGCTTTCAATATTTAATATGCACGTCAAATTTGCTTTTATAGTAATTGTTACAAAATACATACATTTGAGTCTGTATTTTGACGAGTAGTGTGTATTCATTGGGCACTAGATTACATAGATTGTCGGCATTTCTGCTCATGCTTCGGAGGAAACATATAGCGGATTTACTCTGGATTTACAATTATGAGTAAGCGTTCTGACCACCTTTAGCCTAAGCAGCTACGAATAAAGGTTATCCATGCCATCAAAGTCACTCGGGGCATGATCTTGGCCTTAACTGTTTTGACTCTCCATGTTGGGTATCACCAGGTCTTGCACTCAAAAAGACTTGATTCTTGGTGGGCTCATTGAAAGTCTAACATCACCAATAGACCAAGGGCCCTTCGATGTTGAGTTAAATCTTACATCCACAAGATTGAAAATAAATTTAAATGACTTTTAAATTTAAAATTGAATTATATAATTATAAAATTAAATGCATAATATTTCTAGATATTTAACAAAATATAAACACCATGCCAAATAAAACACCATGGCAAATTTAATTTCAATAAAATGAGTTTATTAAAGAGCTGGAAATTACATTTATCAAATAGTTGGACATTACATTAATCACTTGTGTAAATGTGGAATTTTGTAGAAAACAAGTTCTATCCAATTTTAATTTCCAGACTTGCGAATTCAATCTTTAAATTTTACCTTTCTTATAAAATTTCAAATCCAATGTATCTAGTCCACTATTCAATCTTTATTTATAATAAATGAATTAAATAAAAAAAAATAATTACAAATCAAAATAAATAAAATAAAGCTAAATAAGAAATCAAATAAAACTCAGCAAAATTAATCAAAACTAATTAATAATCAAAATTAATAGATATTTTTTAATCAATGAGATATGAAAATAATTCTATTATTATTATTTTATTTACATTCTAAAGTTTCTATTTTCCTTTATGTTGTATTGGTCATGAATCTCACAAATTTATAATGTGTAGTGCAACGACAATACTCATGGTTAAAAAGTGGTTGTATTTTGATATCTAAAATGACTAAAAATGTCTAAATGCCTTGTAAAACCCAACATTGTATCACACTATGAAAGTAAAGACGAAAAACAAGTAATAACTAAAATGGTCATATTTTATTTTTTTGGATCGAAAAGTGCACTTTTATTTATAAGAAAAATTTAGTATAATGTTAATGGTACAAAAAGTTGGGTGAAAAGACAATCCATAAAGGTAAGCACATTGAGCATGATAGGTCTCAAAAAAGAAATCCATCTCACCTCAAAACAACATTAAAGTTGGATTTACAAATTAAAAAGTGCATTAATAATCAAAAGAGGGTGTGGTAAATGAAGCATTAGAGTAACACAAGAACAAGAGAATTATGGAACATTAATAAATAAACATGGCAAAGGGTGGGGCTGGAGGTTGAGGAATGTTATGCTTATCCCATCGCCATTAGCCGTGGTGTGCCATGTCTAGAATGGGCTCCCATTTGTCATTTTGTTGTTGCTTGTTTTTTCTTCATTTTGGTGATAGGGAGAAAACTAATGCAAATTGTGAGTTTTTTTGGTAAGGAACTAGGCTAGCCATTCTTGCCACCACCTCCAAGATGGTCAAATATGTCCCCATTGCGAGTGTGCGAAGGGTCTCGAGATCCGGGTGAAGAGTGACAACAATAGGGAGAGAAGCTTCCTAGTTGGAATGATGTTTGTGAAACTCTTGGCCATAATTTCGAGTTGGGGAATGGCGGTGCGACGAGTCTAGAGGCACTCTAATTGACAATACAAGGGGCATCAACCTAAAGTGCAAGTAGTGATTGCAAATGCTACATCTCCAAGTAGACTTTCTTTGCTCGAACTTGGATTTGAAGCAACACATTGGAGATCACAGTAATTTTATTAGTCATAGAGAAGTCTCTGTCTCTAAATGCCTTGTTAAAAACAACAAAATTTGTCTTTCCATATAGGAAAAAAGTAGCAACATGCAAAATTTGCCAATAATTATTGTATTTTGCAAGAAGCATGGCTAAATCCCCTAGCAGAACTATTTTTCGAGGCAATTATTTTTATGGATTAAATGTTAGAAACGAGCATAGATACATTTTCATGCAGATTGAGCATGCAGTAGAACTAGAAAATGTGTTTAACAAAACTTAAGTTGGCAAGTAGGGTTAAGTTGGCAAGTAGGGTTAAAAACTCTCATGTGCTTAACCCTATCTCCAATATGAAGATTGATAAATGAGACACCAAAGAAAATGGGCTTTTCTAGGCTTGATGCAAGCTTTCCAAAGGGTGGCAAGCCTTATGGACCAAACCGCATCCCGAGATCTAATGTTCTAGCGATGGCTTAGAGAATCACCCAAAACATGTTGCGAGACAAGGAAATTGTAGCCAATTTAGGGTTTGTAGTGGCAAAAAGAGGTGGTTGTTGGCCAATGCTAAGCTCTCCAACCAGGGACCCATAGGAGATTCTAATTTTATGTAGGCAATCATCGGGGATGAAGTTTTGAATTTCAGAAATGGATTTTGCATCATCATTTTTGAGCTGAAATTTAGCTTTAAGCAAATTCATGGCAACCACGTATGAGAAGCCTTGCCAAATAAGTCACTAATAACTTTGATTCCCTTTTTGAAAAGTCCAAGCCCTTTGATCCAGGTACCATGGCAAACGGGACATTATGAAAATTAAGAATGGGAGACCACCAAAACAGAGCTAATTGAAAGTCTAGATCTCGAAACCACCACATACCTAAATGAGGTTGGGTTTGAGAAGTTCTCAAGCTTTCCAAATGCTTTTAGCAATGATAGTGCCACTAGTCTTCATAGGCATGAGCAATAGAATAAGACTTTGAAACCTTACACCTCTCCATGATTGTTGGTCCATAAGAGTTCCCGAGTGATGCTTAAGAATTCCTTGGGTGATACAATGACAGAGCAAAATTTTCCATGCTTTAGAACCTTCTAAACTTTGATTATTTATTTTACCTTGAGAGCACTCCCTTGTACTTTAATATCCAAAGTAGCCATATCCCTCTTTGCTTCTTTGGGCGAGTGCAACAAACCTCCCAAGTCATCATATGGAAATCTTTGTCCCCATCAACAAAGTGGCCCATAAAAAATATTTGAGAAGCTTTTCCAATCTACCATAGGGCCTTAGAGGGTCCCCAACAAGATAAGCAATAAACATCGATTCTTTGTCAGGGACTCTAGAGCATATTTGAAATTTCCCTACAAGCAAAAGAGGTTTGGTGATCCAATAGGCAATTTTCTTCTCAACCCTCTAGACAACATAAGACCCAAGCTTAGATGGTGAGACTTAAAAACAAATAGTATGCCAAGAAGTTGAATTGCACACGTGGACCGAATCCATTCCCATCAAAATTCTTTCGACCATGGAGGTTTGGGAAAGGGAAATTGTCTATACCACTGAGTCTTTTTCCATTAAATGGAAAATCCAAAACCAAGGTAGAAAATATCGGGCATTCAATAGTGTTTTTACCGTCTCTTTTCCTCAAGCGAGTGAGAAAGAGTCATCAACAAAATGACCATCAATGAGTTGTTGATTTGAGTGGGGGAGAGATTCCTTTCACCAAGCCTTAAGAAGATAAACTAACACACATACTAAACTCTCCAAAGAACAAGAACATAGAGAGAAGGGGCTAAGCAAAGAACCTTATCTGATTGATTTGAATAGCCCAAACATAGAATATTGAGCACCATTGATTGAAATACAGGCTATAACATTTTGAAATAGCATATTGATAGTGTGGACAAAGTGAGGACCAAAGCCAAGAGCTTGTAGCATGGCAATTATAAAAGGCCATTCAATCTTGTCATAAACTTTTCAAATTCATTTTTCACATAAAGATCTTTTTGATCAAAGACCCTCACCCATTCTTAAGCCTTCCAGCACAATAATAACATTGTCAAGAATATACCTATACTGAATAAAACCAACCTTCTTGTTTCTAACAATGAGGGGAAGCAAATCTTTGAGCTTGTTTTCGGGGCCTTGGAAATGATTTTATAAGAGACATTAAGGAGAGTGATGAGGCTCCAATTGGAAATCTATTCAAGGTCTCCAACTTTAAAATGAATTTAATGTTCCTCCGATTGATGAGCTCTCCCAAGGAAATGGAAATCATAGCTTCAACATAAACTTTGTATAGATTAAGTCCAATTGTGTCTCACATGACTTGAAACAACTCAAGGAAATCCCTCAATGCAAGGGCCATATCGAAGTCATTTGTACGGGTACTTTTGAGATCATTGAGAGATATGGGTTTGTCACATGCAACTCTTTGAGCTTGGGAGAGCTTGTAGGGGATCACTTGTATGTACTTCATAAGGGCATCTTCTCTTTGCTTAGGAAGGTGCTTGGGTTGGAAAGATGCCATGATAATGGTGAATAAAAAACTTGGAGAATGTTAGGAAATTTGGTAAGTCTACCACTACTAGTTATAATGGATTTTATCTTGTCGGAAATGTTTAGAACATGGAAGATCAAAGAATTCTATAGAATCTCGCCATTGATTTGAAGTTATTGCAATCTAGCTCTTAGTCGAGTCCCTTTGGCTTTTTACACTTCCTTAATTTTGAGCTCTTGTATCCATTGAGAAACTTGATGTTGTAAATGAATATTAAAGGGAGAATTATCAAGTCCCCATGAAATCCTTTGGAATTCATGGTATGAAGCCTCATGGGCCCTTTGTTTGAATATTGTAACTCGCTTTCCATAATTTCAGAGGAACTTGAAGTTTTATTAATAACATCAGACCACCATTCTATCTAGTCTCAGTATCCCGCGATGACTTGGAAACTAGATTCCAAATCCATTTTATGTGCTCAAGGTCCTCTCATGCTTGAGATGAGCAATATTGAGGTAAATGTGAGTGTTCTTATTTTGAGACAAAAATAAATAGGGTGGCGATATGAGAGAATGAATTCTCAACCATGGTAATAGACCGAGTAGTCGCATGAGAGAGAGAAGATTTTGTTTTGCATAAAGAACACAATCAAGTATTTTAACAACTCGATCATGATCAACTTTGAAGTTGGACCACATGAACCTTGCTACAGTGGAGTCTTTCATGTGATGGCGATTGGGGTTAAACAATCTTAAGTTGTGCCACATAAAACCATGATTCCTGCTCTCTTGCACATCATCTCATAAGAAGGCGACCTTTTTGTCTTCATTAAATTCCACCATATTAAAATCTCCACAAAAAATTCAACACATGCATTTGGAAGGCAATATACTAGTCAACACACAAAAATGATCATTCGATAACATCTTTAGAGGCATCTGGGGTAGCAAGCCAAGGATATGCTTGCCAAAATCAAATAGGATCCACACAACTCGAAAGGGTTGGGTGAGCCCCACAAGATGTCAATTTGAGATACCTTTGATGCAAGCAATGTGATGGCCCCTCCACCACCTCGGCTCATGATTGGACATCGGAAGATGGTGCTTGGCCAAATTATTTAGGCAACAAGTTCGAAGAGAAATCCAAAGAATTTAACTCCCCGCATGTATAAAACTTTCATGTTTCAAAAATTAAGACAACTATCCTTGACCATATATCGATATGTCAATTTAATGAGACCACATACATTCTAAGTACATACGATCATTGGGAAACATCAACATGCATGGATCCCTCATCATTTAGATCTTAGAGGGAAACAAACTTATTAAGCGAGGAAGGTTTGGTGAAATGGCGTGAAATCCAACACTTGGAAAGATTGTTTTTCTTTTGGGCATACTCTCTCTCTTCGGAAGGAGATATACGTAAAGAGTGGTGGAAGATGACTTTTTGTTTAAGTGTAATGACATTGTCCTTTAGATAATTCACCCCAAAAATAGGAGGCTGCGAGAGTGGTGGGCCGAGAAGGCACAAATGAAGATGCGGGGCTTGGGAGATTGGTGGTGGAACTTCGGTGGAATGCGAAACAACTTGTTTGACAACACTTGTAGAGAAGTTGACTTTAGAGGCTCCGACAAGGTAGTAAGTGGTTGTTGGATGCCGACCACAAGAAGTAGTTTTCTTGTTAGTGACAGTAGTCTAATCACCATTAGACTTGGTGAGGGCTTTGGTTTTGTTGGGATTTTTCCTTGCAGGGTTTAGTGATTGTAGCCATAAGAGGGTATTCCAAAATCATATGGTCTAAGGCTTTGCACTGAAAAGAAGTATTTAAAAGGTTAATGTAAAGCACATGTTAGGAGAATCGGGGCAAACCAATCTCGATATCTATAGTTTCCTTGAGGTTTTTAACTAGGTTGATTTCAATTCGAGAGGTGTTTTTGAGGGTGAGCCGCATAAAACTTAGATTGTGAAACAACATAGGGGTTTTTATGAGTTGCTCAACAAATCCCCAAAAGGGTAGAGGGAGATCAGGGAATTCAATCCAAACTGGTATTTTGAGTTTGGATTGCTTAGACACTGGAAGTCTCTAATCAAGTGAGAAAAAAGAACCAGTGTTGTGAATAAACCACGAGAAATGATTGAAAATGGCGTTACAATGCTTGGCATTGTTAAAACAAAATAAAATAACAAACATTTAGTTAGGGTTTGAACCCCTCTAGCTTGACAACATGGGGTTGTCAGTGGTTATGCACCCATTGTTTGAGCATGCTTTTCGAGGGGTTCTGATCAAAAAATTCCCAACAAGGGTAAAAGATTCAAATCAATTGCACGTTTTGTCAAATTGAGGTAAATTAAGAAAAAAACTAGGCAAAGGGGTTTTTGGTTGAACTAATACCTCATGGAAGACTTTAAGGAAAAACTTCCTTGCCTTCTTCTGTGACATGGTATTCTAGAGCTCCATTGGCCATACATGCATCAAATGTTGCATGTATCGAAGATATGACCATAAATAAAGGTTTAATCACTACCCTAAGGGCAAAGTGACATGCTGATTCAACACAATAGATGGGTATAACTATTGATATTTCTTGTCTAGATCACTAACAAATCAACAATATGAGACCAAACCTATAGGTGTGCAACGACCCACAACATTCTCAAACATGTAGAGCAACAACTAGCTAGGGCCATATATTGGGATTTAAATATAACCCAAAGAACAACAAAAGCTCTCTAGTGGGCCATCTCTTATCTCCTAATGTATTCAGCTTGTGTGTATATAGCCAATTGTTCCAAATAGGTATTTCGTTAAAATTGGTTTCTACAACGAACTTTGAATCAATGGTTACATGTATGCGGGATGCTTAATTGAGACTTTTGACTTCATTGGATCTTGTTGTTGTGGGAGAGCCTCTCTTTTATCTCACAAAGTCCCATCAAAGTCTTAGCATTATATATATAGTTGTATTTTTAGAAAAATATCCTTTGTTACACGAGTTTTGAAGCTTGTAAGGACACATTTACTTCATAATTGTTTTTTTCAATGGGTATTTTGCCGCACAAGTCCAATTGTTAAGTTGATATATGGTTAAAAACGGTTGATAGATTTTCACATTTACTTGTGATCAATTTCTATGTTTCTTTGTGTCTACCTAAAAACAACAATGCATATTTGTATTTATAGACTCGCTTGAATTCAAATTAAAAACTTATTATCCTTCAACATTCACACACATTAGGTAAAAATGACGACAAAATTTGGTCCCAAAGCATGGGTGAAATAATTAAAAAGGAGAAAGTAGAAATGAGACAAATGGGGCTCACATAAAGAAGAATAAGAAATTGAAATGAGGCCCAATATGTTGAAACGTGAAAAGAGTGGAAAGTAAGAAATGCAAAAATGTACTAATAAGAATCTAACTTGGACCAATGATTAATAAACACATAATAAATACACTAGAATCAAATTAATTGATTAGTTCCTTACCCAAAAATATACGCCAATCATGCGTGTAAATTTGTACCCCTAGAAGAAAACATAAGTGAATCAATATTTGTATAGATACACATTCAAAAGCTTTTAAATTCTAGAAAGTGAAATTGAAGGGAATAAGAACGAATATGCACTAATATGTTGAAGTTTGTATCTCATCTTGAATAAGACAAGGGAATAAGAACCAATATACATTAATATGTTGAAGTTTGTATATGTTGTGAATTTAAATTCGAGTGTCTTACACGAGACCATGTGATTTCAGTCTAATTTAGGTATGTCATGCATCATCTTGAATATGCTTTCATACGAGGAAGTAGATAAGATGTGGGACATCTTGCATAATATGTCGACTACTCATATATGAGGAATTGAAGAAAATATTTTGAAAATTGGAGATGAATAATTTATTTACATATTTGCCCCTCTATTGAGGTTTGAGATGAACTTGTAAATCTCACATCCTAAAAGAAAGGGATTATGCACGTCATATTTATAATTAAAAATTATCTAATACAAATATAGTAAGATATCATTGTGCAAGCATATGTAATAATTAAATTACCCTTATACTTGACTCGAGTAAGAAATTCATCATAGTAGAAAAGTTCTCCAAGACAAACAAGATGTAGTCAATGTAGCTTTCGATGATCACAACCATACCATTATGGTACTCATGAAGTAGTAAAATGGATATGGCAAATATTTTGTATTCATTTTGATTTTTGGTACCTACTTTGTCTTGCTATTTATGCGTACATTGTGTTGTTTATTTTTGTGGTTATCTCTTAATTTTTGCTAAATTAGATATTCCTTTAAGATCTCTTTTAAATTGCTATTACTTTATACAATTAAGTTTGATTTTACTATATTAAATGTACTATATTTAAATTGTAATGTTTATAGGTACATGTATACATTGTTAATGTAAAACCACTTTCTAAATAAATATCAAGGAAAACCTTCTACAACAATATAAACACCTAATTTTAGTATATAGTTAATTAAAGTCGCAACCTATGTTGTTAGTGTATTAGTGTGCTTTGATTATTAGCTCAAGTTAGATTTTTATTGGCATGTTTTTTCTTATACAACCACTTTTTTATCTTGTCGTTTTGTTTATCAAAATTTATGTCATTCATTGTCTAATGTAACCTTGATTTTGTTTCTCTCTTAATTTTTACATCTTATAATTTTAACTTTTCTCTCGATTTTGTCAAATTTTTATTTATATGTTTAGGGTGTAATTAATTAGTATTTTAAAATCTATTTTATTAGAACAAAAACATAATTCAATTAAGGCATTGGCTCCTAAATATTTACTTGAAACACTTTATTCCACGGCATCCCCAAGTGTTTGAAAAAAGAGTCCCAAGTAATATGTTGTGGATGGAATACATTTTCTCAATGTCACTTTCAATTTCTTTAGTTCCCATACTTCTCTTAATTCTTTTCTATCACACGCCAAACATAAAGTTGATATATATATATATATATATTATAATAACCAATGATTAAAAAGTGAGGTGGTTATTTTGGGAGGAAGCATTCTTGGCAAAATGTAGGAACTTGTTACAAGCATGGTAAACATTTATTTATTTTTGGGTTTGAAATCTTAAAAATATATAGAGTGAATGTAGAGTTATTCTATTTAATTGTAGTTAATACATTGTATTAGTAATTGTTATAAGGGCATAAAGTAGATAATAAGGGATGTGATTTTTACGGGGTTTAAATATAAAATATTTTTATATATAACAATTTTTAGAATATAAAAAAATATTATATAATTGAAAAAGTGACGATCATGATCATGTTTTTTTACCAATTCTTTATGATTAAGATTTATTGAGACAAATTTATTTTATTACTTCATAAATTTATGATTGTGGAATGGGATGTTAAACTTAGCAAACACAAATATATGAGAATCAACTTTTGTCAATCCAATCAAACTAAATTTCATGGGAGTACTTATATATTTGTCACGTAAAAACTAAAATCCATTGACTATGTTCTTGATATAACGACCATAAGATAAGGTATGCTCCTTGTGATTGCCATTATTTTCACTAACCAATATATTTGTAACTCCAAAAAAAGGTGGTCAATTTGATGTCATACTTGCCATTTAACGTTTTGTAAATAGGAACAAAATTATGTACTTGATGTACACAGATAAATATAACATGACATTCTTCCCTAAGCAAAAATATCCAAACACATTTTTACAAAATAAATGTGGTCACCTATTTTGTTTTAGTCCATAAACACTTAATATTTATACGAGACTAATTATTTTCTATTTAATTTACATGTTTATTGATTATTGGTATTAGATCATTTAATTGCTATGATTTTGATGTATTTGTGTGTTTATCAATTATTAGTATAATGAGACTAGCTAATTAATATAATATTAGTTTATTTTTGTGTTTATACTATAAAGTTTTGACATGCTAAATGAAATGTTTAAATAAACATAAAGATGTTAGTTGATGTGATTGATCCAACATATAATTATAGTAATAAAGATTAAAATGCTGAATGATGTGATGGACCTAACATATAATAAAAAATGTTTGTTGATGTAATAAATATAACATATAAAAATTAAAGTAAAGATGTTGGCATGAGATTTTTAAAAGTATGTTTCATATATATAAAAGATCTATTTACAACCATGCCCACATTGAGTTTGAACCTAGGTATATGTTGATACAAGTCCGATCACCTCACAGTTTGTCGATAGACCTCAACCCACTTTTTAGATCCTTGAATTTGATGTCTATAAGGTTGTCACTAGGCTACATTAATCATCAAATGTGGTTTTAAAACTATTAAGACACCAATTAAAGGTATGTTTGCATTAGATTGTAAGTTATTATCGAGAGTATTAACATGCACCGATTGATTGACATGGCCTTATATGAAGCATGGCATTAAGTTGTTTAAGAGCTCAAACATTTATTATGTCCCAAGTATTGGGTATTATAACCTTAAACAATGTTTGACTTGTTAGTTACCAATTGAGGCCTAAATAACACAATATTGTATCTTATGTATCAATTTAGTTTAACACTTACATGATAACAACTTCTTATCACATAAGCCTCTTAAGGTATGTGATAAGACTACGATGGGCATTTGATAATTGATTTTGTGTATAAAATTTGTAAGCCAATAGGGAGTGCGGTATTCCATTTAGTCGTGTTTTGAGCTATCATGGACTTATAATTACTTGTTTGTGTTCTTCGTGGGTTAATGCCTTGAAAATATTTTGTTAAAGCATAATTATTAATAATATTGTTGCTTATGGGGAAATGAAATTAAGTATCTAATATTGTCATATGACTTATTATGTCATTTGTTATGGATAATGATAAGTTTTGCAATATTATAATATTTTGATTTGATTTTGATCTTACCCTTGATTTAACCCTCATGGGTCATATAACCATGCTTGGACCTTTGTGATAATACCACGATTATCTAGAATTGATGGCTATAAACTTATTTAAAAGTTAGTTATATTAAAAGAGGCTTTGCATTGGGTCTTGACCTTTGAGTGAGTAAATGATTCAAATATCATTGGAAATAAATTATTTTTGACTCAACATTTAGAGGTATTATGTGTTTATTTGAGACATTATTATATTGGTTGACCTTGGAAGCAATATCATTTAGATTTTGGATAATAACAACTCCAATGATAATACGAGGGTCATAGACACAACATAAAATTGAAAACAAATTAAGTGACATTTTCAAATCCACATAGAATGTGAGGTTGACATATTTTTAAAATAATTTTTAGTGAAGCTTCGTTTAGAAACCCTAGCTTAGAGATATAAAGGTTACCAATTTAGTTGAAAAATAGTTAATTTAGAAAGCCGTTGTCACTTGAGATTGCACCCTTGCTGAGGCTAGGCTCAACATCTTAATGAAACATGAGAATGGCCCCAAGGTGTGGGACCTTGGATCCTTGGAAAAAACCTCGGAGAAGGCCAAATTATTACACTAACTATTCTAATGCCAACCACCAACTACCATTAAACACCGATCTATTGATTACAGGAGAAAAAGGATGAGGGAAAAACATAAACTAAACTAAAAGGGGTGGTGATTGCACCAAAATAGAAAGTGAATATCTCTCCCAAGATGGAAATAAGAAGACAAATACTAAACAAAGAGGGTAGAATCAAGACGTAGTTCACCCCGCACAATGACAAACTACGATTCCTTGCATGATTGACACAAAGAGATAAGACCATGCAAATATAATCCACACACATCATGAAATAACATAACAAAAATATTAGAAGGAAATAACACAATCAAAATGCCAAATATGAGCCAAAATCAACCATATATTATCAATCGTGAATATTCACAAGCTATTACGATCATTAGGAAGACACTAGACACATCTCACAACTCAATATCATAAGTCAAGTAACTCAAAATATTCATCCACCATTTGGGCATGGTAGTTTTACATTCGAGGAGAGGATATTTATAATATGAAATTTGAGTTACATTTAAAGGAGAATAAGAGAGGGAAGGGATACAAAGATGTCTTGAAATAAAGAGAAACACCCACTTCTCAACCACCAAAGGACCAAATCGCATTTAGTGTACAAATCAACTATGAGTGCTGAATATTTCTTGGATCTTAAAAATATGAACATTTAAAGTTGGGGGTTGCACAAGACAAAAATTAATTTTGGTTGTTGGGATCATTCAACACCATTTTCTCTTGATTTGGGTGCCATTTGATTGAGAAAACAACCAAAAAAGGGCCCAAAACTTTGTCACTAAGTTCTCCCTAAATTCGTAACTATTCCTTTTGAAATTGGTCCCAAATTGAATATTTGATGAATATATTTCCATTGATATATCATGCCGGTGAACAAGAGCTTTAGATCAAAAGATATGAAAAAAAGAAGCTGGGCTAGATTGTGGTCACAAAGCCTATATTTGAAAAAATGAATGCAGGCCCTTAAGATCATGATTTGATCACAAAAAAATTTGAAAGTGACCCAAAACCACTCTGATCATGATATTATTTTTAAGATCTTTCCAACAAGATTGATCTCATGTGATTTGGTGACCTTGATTGAAAGATATGATCATTTAAAGATTTCAATGTTGTTTAACATTGTTGACGGTCACGAGGCAATCAATCTTAACCTCGAATCACCTTGGATAGGTTTTGTAACATGATTGGTGACTTGAGTCTCTTTTCTTGCTTATAACTCATGCCACATGTCTTCATGTCATTGGTTCTTGGGGACTCGGGCCATGGGGGCACAAATCTTATTTTGAACTTCCTTCACCCCCTTCCTCTATTTTCCTAGGGGTATAAGTGATCCGTGATTATTCCATGTAGAGTAATAAAATATTCTCATCCCTCTAAATATTCTCGGGGACACTTGGGACTTGTAATTGATATTGGCTTGATCGTGACCTGTGATTGGTCCACATGGACCAATCACGTTTGCTCTTCATCCTCGGGCTCTCAAGATACTAATCCTTATATGTATTGGTTGCTTTCACCAACTTGAATCCTATGAGACAAAATATCTTCATAGATTGCACCACGTTTCTACCTAGCCCCTTCCATGCCTTAACCATTTTGATCGATTATTCGGATTCTCGGGTTCTCGGGAATATGAGAACTTATGCTACCTAATCCTTTAATATTTGTGGTATCTAAGCTTGGGGTGGGTTGTTATTGGTCCATGTGGACCAATTACAGATCACTATGTTCAAGAGCTTGCTAGGGTAAATTTTAAGGGCCCCTAAAAAATTGTAGAAACTATTTGGTGAATTTACAAAAACCACTTTCGAAAATATGACGAATCACATGAAAATTTGTTTCGCAGGGTTGGAGATTTTTTTACAACATTAAGGGAGTTAGGAGCACTAGTAAGAAGTGAACACGTTGTTGCATGACAAAATAAATGATACTAACGGTAGCATGTTAGATGTTATTAGCCGGTGGTAGCATGTTGGATGTTACCAACCGATAACATGTTTATATGCCACCAACCAAGAATAACATGTTTATATGCCATCGGTTGGTAACATGTTGGATGCTACCAACCGATAGTATGTTAAATGCTACCGCCCGATAGCATCCAACATGCTGCGGCCAATAACATGTTAGATCTTTGTGGCTAGTAGCATTTTAGATGCTATTGGTTGGTAACATCCAACGAGTTCTAACTAATCGGTTGTTGTCACGTCTCTATATCTTCCTATATATAGACAATCACTCTAGTTATTTTCACTTTACATAATTGCTTAGCCGAAGTTCCATATCCTACAAAAAATGAAAAAAACAACCTCAACCGTCAACCAACAACTAGTTAGACCATCCATCGATTCTAGAGCAGGCATTAATTCCATCTTTTATTATATTTCCAAGAAGGAAGACCATCACTAAATTGCCCACGACCATGCCAACGCAACTTCGTAAGTTTACATACAAGAGCCTTGTCTTTCCCTAACTCTACACCCTTCTATCAGATCCCAATTCATTTTCACAATGGATTGAAGCCACAAGTTTCATAGGGCTAGTTTATATGCCCCAATTTAAAATAAACACAAAAACACTCAACTACCTTCTAACCAACTATAACAGTTCCTCTTGTAATTTTCACATTCAACTCCCATCACACACACTATCCTTTAGAATGTCCCCTGAAGAAATTAAGCGTTTGAAAAGAATACCACACAAATATGTGGATCCTATCACAATGAAGGCCATTTTAACAGATGAAGATGTCAAGTATTTGGAGTCTCACTACAAATTATCTATTGATGCAACTATTGGTAAGTTTGTAATAACTATATTTTCGTTTACAATATTTTTTGTTTTACGAATTTTGATTTTTGTATTAATAAATATTTATAAATTTTGTATTTCATTACACTTATAACTTCCCCAAATCCTTTAAAAAGGGAATTCCCCTCAATGATTTTAGTCACCCATTTCTACAAGCTATGGTTTAATTTTTCTAGGAAAAAATTATTTTGCAGGATCGACATACAAATATTCCAAACTGGGCCTTGGCTTATATCGTGCGCACCCTTAGCAGACAAAATATGATTGGTACACTTTCTTATCCTCCAAGATAAGAAGGGACTTGAATTATGTTCTTGTGAATGAACTTGCTTATATTAGTTCCACAAATTTTATTCTTGCATTATATTATGAATCTCTTTATAATTTACGCAACACCCCTTCTCCGACCGCACTCCACATAAAGATAACATCTATGTCCTTAAAAATTGAAGAGTAGGAGGTGAGTCTAAAATTTATGATTATTTTTTCATAATAATTATCATTAATTTTCTTCATATTTAATATATTATATTAGATATTAATAGTCTATTGAATTATAACATGTCATAACTACTACAACTACTTCCCGAAGAGGGGTTGCTATAAGAGGACATTTCCCACCAGATTCTGGAGATTCAGTTAGTTTTTGAAGGATCCCAAGGAAACCACACCACAATTAAGAACTTCTCAAGTGAAATGGATGAGGAGTTCCTTAAATCCTCATCTAATTAACATGATGACCATCTCTTGATCACATATATTTATTATTTATATATTTAAATATGTTTTAAATTGTATTTATTTTCATATAAATATACGTTAAACATTTATAAGTTGTTTACAAAACTTTGCTGCATCAACCTCCAATAGTGCAGGTTTATATCCTTGTGGTAGTTTGAAAAAAATTGTATGAATTTGATAAAATACAATGTCAAGAAATATCTTCATCACCTCAAGGTATGTATCCCATTTAAGTTGTAATTTTAATTTATTTTTAGTTTTTATATTTTTGAAATGAAGAAACTGATAAATTTAAATTGTTAATGGTTAATTAGGTTTAGATCATAACTACCAAGTACCACTCCTAGTCTCTTGATCTACTCCTCAACAACAACCACAACAAGTACAAAAGACTCCATCTGCATCTCAACCGTGAACTATGAAAATAAGTAATGTTTTTATCATAAATGATTTATAATTTTTGATTATTCCATTCTTATTATGTTTTTCATTTCAATTTTCTCATATAATTTACAATTGATTATTGTAGTGCCTCCTTCGCCTCCAAATACATCTGCTACTTTGAGGAAAAATACGCCATCATTGCCACCACCCGGAATGTGAGGACCAGGGGTAGTGGAAACTTATTTCATTTCATGCACCAATTGCAAGCAGAGGTACCTTGAATTTTGCAACCGAGTTTCCAAAAATTTCATGGGCAATGTTAAGAGTGAACAAGGTACTTCAATATTAAATGAAATTGATTTGGATGAGGAATATCTTGGGATTGAAAGCGGGGTTCAAGCCCATGGATATTTCAATAAAAAAATATGATTCATGGGATAAGGAAACCTTCTCCAATAAGAGAACAAAGATCAACCACACATTTTCTAAGAGAAACTACCATAACAAATGATGAAAAAACAAGTTTTTCACTTGATAGTCTTTGGTTGACAATTGTCTAGCCAATGTTAATGATATTTTACCAAATGATATCGAATAATTAAAATTGTGGGCATTTAGGGTTAAAGTTTTGATAATAGAAATAAATTCCTGATTTAACAACCATCCGAGAGACATTTATTTTATGCTCCAATTCAAAATGAACCAATGAAGCTTGATATTTTGTTGAATCAAGCTATATCACAATGTCTGTCTGTTTAAAATTCTTCCAATGATGACGTGTTAGACATAATGTTGAATAAACTTGAGAATTTAAATGTAGAAGCACAAGCCTACCGTAATATCCGGTCAAGAGAAAAAGGTGTTGTAGTTATTACGAATGCGGAAAGGGATAGGGAATTGGTAAGTTTTAATAACTTTTCGGATATAATTTACAATTTATTTATTTTATTAATTTTTTTAATGTTTTTAAATGTAGTCAAAAAGTACCCGAATTTGAAGAGTGAGACAATCGTGATTGACGTGTATTTAAAAAGTGTAAGGAAACGTTTAATTGTAGTTATTGATTTAACAAATATTGAAATTTGTAAAACCCTAATTGTAGAGTCACAACACAATAATAAACAATGAAGTACAAATATGACCTAAGAAATAAGCTAGATAAAATTGAAACCCTAAGTGCAAGAGATGGAATAAGAGACTTAACTAATTTTGCAATAATCGAAGATGTATTGAGTTGGAAAACGATGGAATAGTAGGACAAATTGTCATGGCAACTGAACCCATAAAATTGCAGGACTATCAGAAATGTTGGGACTAGGGTGCCTGGATTGGGTTAGGGGCGCCTAGGCGTAAGAGACCTTTTGTAGGTGCCTATGGCTATGTAGAACCTTTGAAAATGATTTTATCTGTGTCACACAAGTGTCACTAGCCTTCACTTGTTTATCGCTCGTAGGTCACTGGAAGATCACCAAGTATTACTATAACCTACAAAATAAAATACCTATTGTAAAACCCCAAAACACATCAAATCCTAAAAACAAAAAAAACTGTAAATGGGGAGTCAAACTAATCATGAGACTCAATGTGACAGAGTGAACTTATGACCGAGCATTACACTACATCTTAGACTCCATGCGGTTCTACGCGTGTGTGAAGAATTGTTCCCTAGGTGCCTCTTGTGCAAGATGCACTGAATAATGAACAATAGCTAGATGTAATAATGTAAATAGATGTGTGGATGTCAAAATGAACTTCCCCTCCTATGAAGTGTATGTAGAAAAATTCAGTCCATTGTCCCTTGAATGAAGCTAGATGGATGCTTTGATGCTCTTGAAATGCCTTTGGATGCAACCTTAGGTGGTGATAGTAGATGCTTAGAGCTTGGTCCTTTATTATGATCACATAGCTTTGTATTTATATGATTCCCTTATTTGAATTTCATAATTAACCTCTAAAAGGCTGACCACCAAGAAAACAAGATGCCAAAAGATAAAAGAGGCCTAAAAGGGAGATCAAGATATAAAGAGGTCTGGGGCGCTCGGGCATTGACGTCTGGCTAAAGGCGCTAGTTTCCAAAGCCAAGAAATATAAAGAAATGAAGATCGAGACTAGGAAATGAGGTGTGAAAGATCACATAGAAAGCAATAAATAAAGTAAAGATGTCAAAGATAGATGTCAAATACTACTTTTCTCGCTTAGGAATAATATGTATAATGGTGTGTGATCAAGACCTAGAAATGTACCCAAGTGTGTGATTTAGTGTCTACATTTTCCCCCACTTTATGTTGTTGAGTGAATAATTGATAACATAAAGTAGATAGAAGATGCGTACTTAATAACCATGTAGATCGATGGCGAAAGCATGCCGAGTAGACAAGAAAAGTATGGAGTGATAAAATGAAGCGTGGAAGTTAAAGAAGAGGAGGTGACCCTAGGAGTGAAAGCGTATGTGTATATGTCACATTATTCATGTTGTCGTTGTTTATTGATGTGTTCGCAGACGTGACTCGCTGCTTCCATAAGGAAAAACTTGCAAAAGAGAAGAGAAAAAGAGTAGTCAAATATGTGTATATGAAAAATTCAATCCAAATATGTAAAAAGTGTGTAAAAATGTGAAAAAGTAGTAAAAGGAACATGTGCACCTGATCCGTGATGAGTGGAAAGGAATAGAAAGGATCTTGAAAAATGTTGTAGAAGAACGAGTTTTTTGGGCGATCTCACATCAAGAACGATTTTTCAAGTGATCTCATGCCAAGTGCAATTTTTTTGGGCAATCTCACACCACAACAAAAGAAGTGTTGGGGAGAAAGGTATAGTGTTATTCTCAACCCGGTTGCTTCGAAATTTATACACCACTATAGATGGTGTGATCTTGCATTGTTCCAATTCAATCCATTTCGATCCATTTTGATCAAACAAAAATAGAAAATTGAGATAGAATGCATGCATACTGATTGTTGGAGGATTGTGCTTGTTCAATGCAAACCGCTATGTAAAATGCTAAAAAATGTGCTGATATGAGAAAAATCTGTAACTTCCCCTAGTCATAGGCACCTAGGAAGGGTCAGGAGTGCCCAAGCGCTCATGTATGTTTCTAGGTGCCGACATCTGTGCTGTATTGAGGACCCAAGTTAGGTTCGGGATGATTTTGTGATGAAGACTATGTTATTATTGTACTATGTAAGTCTAAATTGTGATTGTGTACTACTAAATGGGGTTAGTGATTCCCCCAATGTATGCCCCCCTTGTTTGAGGTGCATGCGATGCCACTAGGAGGATGTAACCCAAAGGATAAGACCAAAAACTATGCTGAAATTGATACCCTACAGAGGGAGGGAATGTGCTTGGTAGAAACCAAAGAACATGCAAACAAAGTGGTTGTAAAACATGTGTTAGTGAAAAAAAGAAAAAAATGCATATAGAAGACAAAGTGTAAGCTAGCAAGTAAGACGACAATGTAGAATAAAAAAATTTGGTTTCAAACATATGACATCACCCACAATGTCGCAAGTCAATCAGGGCTGAAGTGGGCAAAAACATAAAATGTGTACACAAGACAAAGGGCATAACCCACAAACAATGACATACAATGGCAAGTAATGACAAACAATAACAAGCAAAGTGTCGATTACCATGGGGAAAATAGTTCTGCAAAGCAAATGTTGCACATGAAGCGCATGTTAGTATGCTAGAAAAATAAAAAAATATGTCAAAGTGGGTATGATCCGATGGAGAGTAGTGTGCTAGTAAGAATAGAAAGTAGTATATAACGAAACAATAACACTTGTGATGTGTATGGAAATTGATGCCCCTAGGAATTTTGTGGGAATGGTAAGAGTACAGCCCAAACATTCATGTTGCCTATAACGATATGTGTAAAGTTTTCATTCAACACTATAAGGAAAGTGAACACGCATGTGTTGATAGAAAATATAATGACATAAAAAATATCTGTCTAACATAGTAAGAAAAGTGTAACATGTGGGCATAAGTAAGCAAGAACAATGTGCAACCAAGATATAAAATATCGTTGTGAGTGTGAATGGAATGGAATGAAAAGTGAATGTGATGGGAGCAAAGTTACCCCTAAGTGAATGTGTATGTGTATGTATGAGATGAGGTTCATTTATAAATTCCCCCTCAGCAGTCGAGAATGAACCATAGAACAAGAGTGTGTCATCGGGAAATGGTTTGATAATGTGTGTTAGAAAGATAGATCAATGAAGCATAGAGCGTAAAGAGTGTGAATGTGGTGAGGTTCATTTCAGATTTAGACCCTCAACAATTGAGTATGAATTGTGGAACTAGAGTGTGTCATAGGGTAATGTGTCATGTGAGAATGTGATGCAAGAAAGATATGTCGTGAATGCGCCGAGTGTAATAGTGTGTAGTGTGTGAGGTTCATGAATGTACTATGCCCTCAATGGTAAAGTGTGAACTGTAGCAAAAGAGTGCGTCATCGAGTAATGAAGATACAAGTGTACCAAGATGTGTGCAAAATACTAGATGAGTATAAATGCGAGACACTTTAGAATGCTAAAAGGGGGAATAAGAATGACGCTCCCATGTGTATGATGATGAATATGATATTTGACAAAATTGAAGTGTAAAGTTCATCCTCCCAACGCTTGTGGAGATAAAGGCATGTGACCATGCTCTGAGATCAATGTTGTATGTGATAAATGATGTATCGGTGAATGAGATCTATGCACATGAGACCTATGAGGTGATGGACTTCTATGTGAAGGATAACATAGAGGTGATGAACACCTATGTGAAGGATAACATGGAGGTGATGAATACCTATGTGAAGGAAAATGAGGAGGTGATGTATACCTATGTGAAGGATTCGTATGAGTGGTGGACCTAGATTTATGCGATGGACTAGTAGACCGATGAAACCAAGTAGGATGTGCGTGAATAGGAGAGCTAGGAGTAGATTGTGCTTTAGATTTGAGAGGTTTTGAGGACCTAGATGCTCTAGCAAGTGCAAAAGAAACCTCAAGAATATTATGCAGCCACTATGTGTATGGGAGAACATTGTTGATAGTAATGACTTGCTTGTTATGAATGAACTTTAGACACAAGTGATTCATGGAAATGATATCTTGAGTAGCATGGAGCCAGGGAAGACCTAAGAACATGTCACACCCTTTGATTGAAGGTTCCATAAGAAATGGCACAAGCATGGTAAGAGGACCAACTATGAATGGAATATTAACATAACTGTAAGATTTAGGAACCATATATGAAATATGCGATAATGAATAGTCAATAGAAACAAGAAGTGCAATAGAGCACACACACATATGAATCGATGGATCAATCATTGTATCATTGATAGTGTGAGGTCCGATAGAAACATTATTATGTAATGTGTCGAGGAGAATCTAGTGAGATAGTCATGATCAGAGAATGTAATGAGTAGTGGAGATGCATTAACGTTAGTGTATGACGGAAAAGTGACATGCGAGCATGGGAATCTACAAGTGACTCTTCCTCGCACCTGACCTCCCGAGGTCATGCCGAGACAGCCGGTGGGTATGGAATATATGTGAGATGCAGATAAACTAGTTAGGCAATCTAATGTCTTCAATATGCACTAGTGGAATTTGCGAGTCTAAGGCAAAGAAGGCCCTCCTAACTTGAACTGGTGTGATAGATTGGTCAGCAAGGATGACTGCTCGAAGGCTCCAATCAATATCGAGCTCTGGCATGATTCGATCTATAGGTTGTGGAATACGTGGAAAATGACCAGGATAGTTTCGTGTACATCTCCGAACAGGGTCATGAAATGAATGATGGATATAGTTACTTCTATGGGCGATTCTCTGGCCTAGTCCAAAATTCCCTAGCTTTGTTAGCTGTTGTGTCTAGCAAGGATAATTGTTCGATGATGATAGGTGGAAGTGGGGTAGACCGGAATACTAGTGTGCGTAGGCCAGTGTCATGTTTAGTCCGCTCAACCGGGAATTGATTTGTTGCAAGCTTACCGTTGTTCGGAAGACTTGGATCCTAAGATTTTGATCTATACCGATTATTCTTTGTGATGAGATTGGGTTGAGGCACGATTGGCTCGAATACATATTCCCTGGGCTCTCTAGGTCCCGTGATTGTCATACAAAAGCAACAATGTAAAATGAACTATAGTAAAATGAAATTTAACTATGTGAAGTATATCTATAGTATATATGACTTCTCTATTTTTTTGTGTTTTCTGACGAGCTTTACGAATTTAAGAAAGCAGCTATTTAAAATATCTAGAATTGACAACTAAAATAACAATTTAAAACAAACAAAATAACCGAGTGTGGCTATTTGTGCATGCGATTTGTAGATCTATTCTAAACAATAAAATAGATCATCTAATCTATTTGCAAGACTCTCAATCCTACCTCGAAGTGAAGAGTGAATCATAGTTTCTCAGAAACTATCAATCCCCACAGCTTCCTTGGCAATATTGAGAATAGAATTAACTGAAATAAAGCAATTAACTACTCTATTTGATCTGATTCTAACTAGAACTTTAAAAGCTAGAACACGGATTACGTAGAACATGTGGTGAATCCGATGGTGTGTGTGATCTTTTCCCCTCAATGTGATCTCCTCGTTCCTTCGTGTTCACGTGGATCTAGAAAAGCGTGTAATGCTAGCATCAACAGAAGTAGATATTGGGACAAAGGTAGCTCAAGACATAGACTGAATACAATGCGAGTAGGAGAGGGATAGCGCAAGAGTACAGAGCTTGGCTTATGCAATTCCTAGCGGGATCTATTGCGAGTCATGCAACATAAAGCATCTAGAACCTGAAACTATCCTGTTTGAAGAACAAAACCTGCAACTTTAATGGCTTCCTAAGCTATTCTACTCTAATGGATTGGATGAAATAACAGCAGTGCTTGCACAAGATGGATATGTGGCTTACTAATAGTAAAACAATGCTAACTAAGCATGCAATGAAAGAAACTGAGCATTCTAAGCAAAAGGAAAACTAAATCTATTGCAAAGAGAAATCAAAGGCAAATTTTGAGGGGCCATTTGCTTGAGCACAAGCCAACTATTTATAGCATTTGCATTTACCCAAGGTAAAAGCCAAATAGAACTCTTAAACTATAAACAATGGAAAAACACTATTCCAGGGAACCAGAATCATAAATGCAAGCTTATGGCGGTGAAAGAAAGTTGGTAAAACGTTGAATTTACGTGAGTCGTGTTAAAAGAGCTTTCTGGAAAATGCGTAAAGGACCACCGCCCGAGTAGGCCGGCGACATGGAGGTCGCCGCCCTATTCAAGGCGGTGGTCACGAGACCGCTGCCCAGGCGGGGTGGCATTTTCGTCACTGAAGAGAAAAAGGCCAAGAAAAGAGGGGAAAATGGAAAATAAAGCACGCGGGGGCTAAGCGGGCATGCGGGATGTTAACGCACACTTGGAGAGCTTTTTCGGATCCCGAACACCTTGCGAGGAGACCTGTATCATCATTGGGGCACATGTCACATTGTTCTGATAGTACAATACCTTACAATTTTGGGTACATACATATTACCCCCTCGGAGAAGCGTTTTAGCCATGAAGAGGCATAAAATGGTGGGTCCGAGTATGGCGGTCCCGAAATGGGAAGTTTAGAAGTTATACCTGATACATTTGTGTGTTGAAATGACGCCGTCCAAAATTCCCACTACCTGCAAAACAAAAAGAGAACTCAAGTGCAGATAGACACAATAGTTTGAAAAATAAACGCTAAAATAATAGGGAATGAGAACATACCATTTGTGCGGGGATAGGAACTTACCTCCGTCGGCGCTCCAAACCTGTGAAAAAGTCATTTAAAATGAATCAGGGCGCTATATATATGAAAGTGGGCCCATTTTCCTATTCATTTGTGCGAGTCGATTTGATTGATTTTGAGCTCTGGGACCCACGGTGACGGTTTCTTGCGTGAGTAGAGTCAAAACGTCCGTGATGAGATAGCGATCATGCCTCCACGTGTGGAACATCGACCCATGAGATCACAGGTTAGTTTTCTTCAGTTTATCCTTTTTACCCCCTTAAATTTGAAATGCTAAATATTTTGTCATGGGGGGGTAATTTTTGAAAATGTTAGTGTTAAAGGTCCGCTAGGGGGCGCTCACTGGTAGGCTTTGTTTTTAGGTAAAATGGTCATTTTTACACTTTTAGGCTTTTTAAATTTAAAACTGCGTGGGTTTCGGACCACGACCATCGCCCTACCGAGGGCGGCGGTTATGACATTGTGCTTGTTGTTGGCGGCGGTTACACGACCGCCGCCCTTAAGGCAGCGGTTACAAAACCGCCTCTCTGCTCAGGGCGGTGGTTTTGCACAAAATGCAAAAGGATCATCTGTTTGAAATTGTTTTTTCTTTTCTAGCATCTCTACGTGTTTTCATGATTTTTCAGTGTTGCTCGGATGCTAACTTGCTCTGTTTTGTGTGTTTTTGGGTGTATGCAGGTGAGAGAGGAGTATATCCGGTGGAGTAGAGAGAGGGAGTGTGATTGGCTCCCAGGGGTACTAGATGCCCTCTCACAGGATGAGGAGGACACTCTTCAGCGGGCTGGGATACTACGCATTTCACGCGTGCCCCACGTTACACCATCTAGTCACATCCTTTGTGACTTGTTCTCATACTGGGATGCAGATTGGAACACCTTCCGATTGCCAGGGGTCCGCGGTGAGTGGACTATTACATTGGAGGATGTCTATCGCATTTTGGGGGTCCCGATCATCGGGAGATGACTCACCCTAGAGACAGCAGGTTCACGGGCATAGATTACACAGTGGGCTACATATATGGGAGATGCAGTCATCTCCACGGGGTCGAAGAAGGGGGTTAGAGTTCAATCCATTCCTTCTTTGCCCATCCCCTTACTTCGCCAGGCCATCATGGGGATCCTTTCCTCGAGACTGATCGGGGACAAGGGAGGAGATACATTATTATACTGCTGGTCCCCTATTATTGCATAAATAGAGGGGCATGGTCGGATATATGCTTGGGGAGCAGACATTCTTGGGACCACTTACCACGACTTATACAGGGTGGTCCGTTTACAAGGGCAGTCCTTGAGCCACCCGACCCTAGTCATGAGTTGGGTCTATGAGCACTTCATCCCCTACGGCAGAGGTGTAGAGGTGACAGACCCCGAAGCTGTGAGGGCAGCCAGATGGACAGACATGTTGGTGCTTAGAGCACCTCATCAGCTAGTTACTTCCCTGACTACTACCGACATGGAGGCCACACCATATCAGACTATGGCAGGCATATGGGGTGAGGAGGCTCTTACCTTGATCTCCTGCTCCACCACAGGGCAGCTTATTGATAGGGTGGGGCGAGTGGAGATGCACCCCTTTGGCCGAGTTCCTCAGCAGTTTGGCTTACCATACATGGGTATGCTTCCCCAGTGGCGCCAGTATACAGATCAGTCCGAGAGGCCAGAGGGGGGCCTAGAGGCCGGGGTTGGACAGTGGTTACTCCTGGCGTTCCTATTGCAGCCAGGAGGATAGTACGTGCCAGAGGGAGAGCCGGTGTGCCTCAGGCACCTTTACTTCAGATTGCCGCGGGTCCTGCCCATAGCAGTGATGACCCCATTGAGGTAGACTCGAGTCTGAGGAGTTTACAGGGGGAGACAGAGGAGGAGACCGAGGACAGTGATCCTGAGTGGCACGACACCCAGGATATCATGCAGGTGGAGAGGGCCGAGCAGAGTGCAGAGAGGGTGACTCTAGTTTCAGAGGAGCCACTCTCCCAAGGCCATGGGGAGGATGAGTCTATTGCAGGGGCGTTACATTGCTCCAGCCACAGGAGTAGCCCCTCAGTCGGCAGTGGCATCCGTGGTAGGTGCTGATCCTATAGATCCATCCTGGAGGCCTGGTGATCCGAGTAAGTTACCCTCTCTCCCTTTTAATGTTTGTTTCTTTGTTAGGATCTCCTTAGTTGCTATCTTGTATCTTTTAATTTCTTGTTTGGTTTCTAATTTGTTTTCTCCTTTGTTTGCAGAGACTGCCGATGAGTGGTGAGATTTGATTTGCAGGGTATGCACTGATACCCTGATGATCCCCATGGAGAGGACCCACGTAGAGAGTGTCAGTGACGCCTGTGGAGCCTTCAACAGCCGGTAGACATACGATGTCTTCACCCCAGTCTAGCATGTGGCCAGGATGGTATCGACTCTCCGTACAGAGTTAGCGGGGTATAGGACGACCGAGCGCCTGATGAGGAGCCATTCTCATGGTGAGCCGCGCCCCTCGGGATCGAGCCCTACGCGTGAACTCGAGCGCTAGCGTAGCCGGAGTCCTAGGCGTGGGCGTGCGCCTTCAGAGGGGTCTCGTAGGGATTGAGAAGCCACTTGGCTCTCGTAATTTTTTGTATGATACATTCTTTTGTATATCCGGGCTCTTTGAGCGTTTTGACCATGCTTAGTGCATGATGGCATTGTACATAAACATTGATCATTTATATATATGTATATTTGTTCTGGATCAAACTCTTGGCATTCATGGCTCACTTTCTATTTCTAGTTTCCTTATGTATACTATGATGTATGTTTATATGTTTTTAGAATATATGCAACGGTGAACAAATGATGCAAGTGTTTTACTTTCCTTTTTTGTATTTCATGATGCTGATATATGATGATGTAGATATAATGTGATTTTGAATCTTAGTTTCTGTAAGCAATTTGGATACTTCATATTTGTTTTGGCAAAGTGATGAAAATAAACCGGTACGATGAACAGATAAACCTGCCCCTACCCCCAACTCCACGCAACTAGTAAGATGCGAGGGCTTATCACCAAGAGTTGGGAAGGGCACAAGTTATGAGATGTAGTGAAATGATAGTGATGGAAGACAGACAAAGCTTTGGTGGAACCAAATTAGGATACCACAAGTCCACTCCACGCGAGTGACTTCATAGTTTTGGATGTAACTTGCTTTGCGGTTTATCCAGACTTAGATCCTTAGATGGCCACATGGTAGACAAAATCTGGGTTTTTAGGATTTTAACTCTCTTGGGATCTTGAACATCTGATTCATTTGTTTTTGACTCAAAGCTTCAAGGTTTGAATTGTTTGTGTATGACCTTTTGCATTTATTTGTCAAGAGGACCCCCTACACTTTGCCCCATGCTACTAGTAAGAAGCGTGGGTTTATCACCATGGGCAAAGCATAGGCGAGTAAGGGCATTTCCATCCTTTCCCAACCCTACGTCACTAGTAAGAGACGCAAGCTCATCACCAAAGGTTGGTGGGGCAAGGAAATGTGTAAAATTAAAATTTTCTGTTTGATCAATGTTTGACTTGTTTATTTGAGTAAAATGTCAGTATGTATTTATTTCCAAAGAGATATACATATGGGATAGATGTGACACCATGAAGCTTCTAGAACAGACCATAGGCAAGACACCTACCCTAAGAAGAAACCAAAAGTGAGAATAAACCTTGCAGATCTTGGTATGGTTACCGTTAAGACTTTGTCATGTCTAGCTTTATTTGATAAAATGATTTCGAGACAAATTGATGATATCATGAAAATGGAGAAGTATGATTAAAGTGTTTATGCCAACAACATCATGAGTTTGTAATGAATTGCTTTGAGAATAGATTCCTTGATCACAATTTGTGTATGAAACAAGTGGACAATATGATCCTAATCTATATGAAGATGCAATGTAGATATATATATATATATATATATATATATATATATATATATATAAGTAGTGCTAGCTGCTTACGCGTAGAACCGCTTGAGGTGCAGGGAATTGACCGTTTCGCCAAATTCCTCACCTTCTAGCGTACATAAGAGGTATGCACCGTTTCCATAGTCCTTCATGACTTGGTATGGGCCCAACCATTTAGGTCGAACTTCCTTCCTTCGCCGGTCTTCTTGTCGATCCGGCTGTCTAGCCTTAGAACTAGATCACCTTCATATATGTCACGTTCATAGAATTTCTTGTTATATTGCCGGCACATCCGGTCAGCATAGACTCTATGCCGTTGCTCAGCATCTAACCTAGCTTCATCTAGGCTTTCTAGTTGGGAAAGACGTGCTTCTCTGTAAGCATCTTCATCCAGAATCCCTTGTAATGAAATGCGGAGACTGGGTATTTCAACCTCAAGCGGGAGAACTACCTCTGCCTCGAATACTAGTGAGAAAGGAGTTTCTCCCGTTGGTGTTCTTATTGAGGTTCGGTGGGCCCATAAGGCCGGATATAACTTCAAGTGCCAATCTCGTTTGTTTTCTTTCACCATTTTAAGGAGAATGGATTTTAGTGTTTTATTCGTTGCTTCGGCCTGTCCGTTGGCTTGAGGGTAATACAAGGAAGCCGTATGATGGCTTATCTTAAATTTATTGCATAGTTTGTGAACCTCTTCATTCTTAAAAGAAGTTCCATTATCGGAGATAATGATTTGCGGGATACCGTACCTGCAAATGATTTGGTTCAAAATGAACTTGGTGATTACAGAACCAGGTACAGTAGTAAGAGGCATAGCCTCTACCCATTCGGTAAAATATTCGGTGGCCGTGATTATATAATTATGGTCATCGTGGACGAGGAGAGAATTTCCCTATTAGATCTAGGCCCCATGTAGAAAAGGGCCATGGAGTAGCGATTGGTTGCAGAGCTTTTGTTGGCATGTGGATCTCATGGGAGAATTCTTGGCACTTATGACTTTTGTGTACGAAATCTCTCTTTGCGTCGTGTTCTAGAGTAGTAGGCGAAATAGCCCATTCGATGTATTTTGCGAGTGGTGGCATGGCCACCGAAGTGGCCTCCACACATTCCACTATGATATTCGTGGAGAATATTCTGCGTCGACACATCTTAGAAGCATTCCATCGAATGCTTTCCGATAGAGCACTTGCTCTATAATGATGTATTTTGCTATGATAATGCGTAGCCGCCTTCTGTGTTGCGGTGTGGCCCCTTCTGGATACGTATGGTCCATGATATAATTAATGATATCAGTGTACCAGGGACACTCAGAGATAGAAGGTCGGGTTTCGATGTAGTATACGCACTCATCTGGAAAATCTAGATCTACTAGATTGCCTCCATCTAATGGGTTATCAGCTAACCAATCCGCGATGATTTGTCCCTTAACTGATTTCTGATTTACAAATGTTAATTCGAATTCTCCCATTAAGGTTATAAAATGTCCAGCTTTCTTAGATAAGGACCCTTGTGTGAGAAAAGTTTGCAAATGGTCCGTTTTTACCATGACCCTTGTTTCTTGATTCAACATATAGTGTCTTAAGCATTTGGTTGCAAAGACTATGGCGAGGCATTCTCGTTCTGCTTGTGTATAACGTGTTTCATAGTCGAGCAATGTTCGGCTAATGAAATAAATCACACGTTCTCTCTTGTCATCATCTTCTTGAGCCAGCATGCAGGCTAGCGAGACATTGGTAGCTTGTGAATATAAAATTAACGGGCGATCTAGTTTAGGTGGCATTAGTGTAGGTGGTGACAACAAGAAACACTTAACTACGTTGAAAGCTTTATTGCAATCTTCAGTCCAATCAATGCTATAGTCTTTCTTGAGTAAATTGTTGATTGGATGAATGGTGAAACTTAAGTCAGGATGAATCTTCGGATTGCACCCAACTTTCCGAGAAATGACCTGATTCTAGATTCATCCGAAGGTGGGACCATTTCGAGGACAACCCAAATTTTGGTTGGGTCAACATCTATCCCTCGTGACGATATGATGTAACCTAGGAGCTTCCCTCCTGTTACACCAAAGACGCATTTTTTTGGATTTAGTGTGACTCCGTATTCTATCAGACGTGAGAGAATGACGTGGAGTACTTCCAGATGGTCACAACGCTTCTTGGCCTTAGCCAACAAGTCATCTACGTAGGATTCCATGATTTTATGAATTAGATCATGGAATATATATGTCATAGCTCGCTGATATGTAGCACCAGCATTCTTGAGACCGAATGGCATAACAACGTAGCAATAGGTTCCCCAAGGAGTTATAAATGTGGTTTTAGCTTGATCTTGTTCAGATATCTTAATTTGATTGTATCCCGAGAATCCATCCATGAGAGACAAAAGTTCAAACCCAGTTGTTGCATCAACAATGACATCAATGGATGGCAACGGGAAGTCGTCTTTAGGACATGCTTTGTTGATGTCTCGGAAATATATGCAGATGTGTTTCTTCCCATTCTTCTGAGAACGAGAAGGATATTAGATACCCATTGGGAGTAATCGACTGGCTTGATGAATCCTACTTGGAGGAATTTTATTACCTCCTCTTTTACCATGAGAGCTACCTTGGGTTTCATGGGTCTCGATTTTTGTTTAACTGGCTTTGCATCAGATTTAGTGACGAGGTTGTGCACTGCAATGTGGGGTGCAACTCCTGTCATTTCCTTATAATTAAATGCAAACGCCTTCTGATGTTCTTTGAGGATCGAGTGTGTATTTCTACTTCCTATGGGGTTAATGAGGATCCTAGTTTCAATATCCTTGGTTCATCTTCCGTTCCGATGTTAATATCAATGGTTTCTTCGATCAAAGAGGCGTCACCCTCTTCAAACTCAGGTGGCGGCTGGGGTAAATCCAAATCATCCCCATTTTCTCTTTGTGCATATGCTAGGTTCCATTTGTGAGGAAGATCCATCATGGGATTTCTAAAGTAGGAAGGCGAATGTGGGATTAAGGACAAATCTATCATATGATAGGAGAGATGTAGTGCCGCATAGGCATTTAAGTACTCAGAGTGGCCATATCACTATCAACATGGTCTAGGATAGTAGATTTATTTCCGTTTAAAAGAGAATTCGTCATTGTTTTTATCAATGGTTCATCACGAAGGGATACCATGAAACGGGTATCCTCTAACTCATTGCTTGGGGTAAAACGTGATCTTTGAAGTTCTTTATTGAATCGGCGAGAAGATTTTTCTCTCACGGGATTGCTTCAATTGATATGAAGTCAAACTCCTTGCTTAAATCTAATACAGCTTGTTTGTAAAGCTGTAAGTGCTTGACTTTGGTTTCATATATCTCAGAGACTTGATTTGCTACTAATTACAAGTCTCCTAAGACTCTGATGTTATCAACACCGATTCTCTTAGCTAAGATGAGGCCAAGGAGGAGGGCTTCGTACTCAACGCCATTGTTTGTGCATTCAAAATTTAGTTTAAAGGCAAAAGGTAGGACTTTTCCTTCAGGGGAAGTAAAGATTATACCTGCCCCCGCTCCATAACGACATCTAGCTCCATCAAAATGGAGTGTCAATATTTATTTGGGAATATGGACGCTGGGATATCTGTTGTGTTTGCATATTCTACTTCCACCATATAGAGATCCTCTGCTGGAAGAGAGCCAATGCCTAGGGAATATCCTATGCCTACTGAATCGAATGGTAAGAATATTGGTAGATCATTTTCTAGAAATTCAACGATTTTTGCAGTAGTTCCTAATGATATTGTTTCTACAGTGTTAGCCTCATCTTTGGGGGTTGGGGTTGCTTTGGCTAGGCTCATAGTTTCAAGATCTGTCGTAGGTACCAACTTTTCTTTTGTTTTTGCGTCGGTAGGTTTATTAAGTTGGTTTGTTGGGAGTTCAAACTCCGAGTGCACGCCTGGTCTTTTCTTTAAGTCAGCTAGGTGTACATCAAATGGTTTTGGATCACCTTTGGCCACGAATATCTTTCCTAAATGTAAAAACCTTACTTCTTGAAATAGTGTAGAAGGGATTGCCTTCATGCGGTGTATCCATGGTCGGCCGAGGATCATATTATAGTTAGTTTCCCGATCTATAATATAAAACTCATTCAAGATGGTTTTGGGTCCTAAGGTGACCGGTAATATTATAGTTCCAACCGAGGTGGCTTTAAGGCTATCATAGCCCCTTAGTGTATTTCGAGTTATGGAACAATTGGTTTCTCCATACCCTAGCTTTTGAAGGAAAGAGAAGGGGACTATGTTAACTGCCACCCCATCGTCAACCATTGCATGCTTTACATAGTTTTTATAAACCCATACTTGCAAATGTAAGGCTGGATCACCTCGGCGTGTGATCTCAGCATTTGTCGGCATTTTGTTTATCTCGAATATGAATTCGACATCCCTATCTGCCTACCCTGGAGGATGAACATCAAAGTCCACATGATTTACCTGTGTTTCAGGAGGTGGAGTGATGTTAATTAAATGACCTAAACCTAATGCTTCTAAAAGAGCAGCCCTGTGAGCGGGGAGAGTTCTTTAGTAAGTCTAAGAATGAAATGTGCAAGAAGGTTTTGTTAGGTCGTTAATCAAATCATAGGCACCCACAGGTTTTACTACGACTTTTTGGATGTCATTTGCCTCTGACAGGTGGCTTGGACTTGGTTGAGAGAAATACTCTCACATCCTTGTTATAGCTTTGATGGGTAGTTAAACATCTAACTCCACTAAACCGACTACCTTAGGTCGTGGCTGACTTCCTAGTTGTGGCGCAACTAATGGATTTAGTGAGGTCGAGGCTTCATGATCATTGTTTCCTGTCATTACACCCTTGTTTGTCCCAGTTAGATTTAGCCTGTTGTTATTATGATTTGGGAGTGGATCATTAAAGATCTTCAGGGGTGCATTTTGAGGGGAAACTTCCCCTGAAAAAGTATTTGATGTTGGTGATGCAGGATCTGCCAAGAACATATCCATGAAAATTTGTCTTTGTTCATCTGGCAAGCATTGCATGAATTTATTGTAGTCACGGCACGTTCTAGTGTCATGGCCCCAAATTTTGTGGAAACCACAATACGAATTAGGATTGTAATTCCTAGTTTGTTGGTTTGATGTGTATTGTGGCCCAAAATTTTGATCAAACCGTTGTCTATTAAAATTTTACGTTTGTTGTTTTTGGTTTGAATTCTGGTTTTGGTACCTAGTTGAATTTTGGCTTGGACCCTGTATGGGATTTTTCCGTTGTTGTTGTTGTTGTTGTGGATGATTAAAATCCACTGCATTGATTTTTAGGGTAAAGTTGTTGTTTCGTTGGTTGTTTATTTGTGATGGAGTATTGACAACATTTACCTTTTAGGCTGGTCGGTTACTCCATCTGTTGTTACACCCCAATTTTTGTTAAGGATTTTAGGTCCTTGATTGACGTTCGTGGTAGTGGTGTTCGGTTGGGGCGATTAACCTCCCATTTTCTCCATATGTTTTGTGACCATTGTCAATTGCCGCTTGATCTATTCGAAGAGCGCTCTTAAGTACTTCATCATAAGTTCTTAATGGGAACTTCTGGACTTCTTCCTTCACTTCTCTGCTAAGAGAATGAAGGAATAAATCACATAGTTCCATTTGATCCATGTTTGGAGCACTTGCCGAAGAATAAAGAACTGTATGCCACCTTTGGATGAAATGGGTGACAGATTCGTTGTGTTCTTGTTTGATGTGTAAGAACTCCCGATTCCTATTCTTAATAATTTGTTCATGTCAAAGGCCTTGATGAACTCTGACACGAGTTGTTTGAATGAATGTATGGAAGCCTCAAGTATTCTATAATACCAATCAAGAGCGATGCCTTCCAAGGTTTTTGGGAATATTTTAGCAACAACCCCATCCCATGGGAGTAGTTCTCGAATGGCCGTAGCGTAAGCTTTGATATGTGCGTTTGGATCTCCCTCACCTTTTTATTTGGGAAAATGGGAAGAGGTCTTGGAAGCATGACGCTTCGTATGGTGAAATCCAAGGGCTCTTTCAAATATTCTGAGTAAGTCCCTATTGCATATGTTTCGACCATTGATGGTGCCTGTTGAGGGAGCGGTGGTGGAATGGGTTGTTGATATGGCGCAGTGTATGTGTTGGCAGGGGCATAAGGAAGCCCCTGTGTTTGAGAAAACATGCCGGGAGAGGAGAACATATCCCCTTGTGGTGATTTGGAGTACATGTTTAAGTATGACGGGGTACTGTCCATGAATGGATTGTTTTGTACTAGACCAGGAGGAACAATGTTAGAGATGGTGGGTCTAGTTGGTGTTTGTTGTGAATACTGAGGAGTCATGCCTAACGTGCCTACTCCTGTGAGGAGATCTACTTGGCTAGGATGGTGTGGAGGATTGGAACTTCCTGCTTGCATGAATTGCAAATTTTGACTTGCTTGGGAAAGTTCTAACCCTCTAACCTTTTCTATTAGAGTTGAAATGACTTCATTTGGTGAAGTCACGGTGTTTTGCCGTAGTGGCGTTTGTTGTATACCATGGTTTTGTATAGGCATGTGATACCCGCTATGACCCGATCACTATCTTGCCAAGTTTCTCGAGGGTATTTCCTATATGCAGTGGCATAGAGGTATTTTCTTGAAAAGAGACCTCGGGTTGTTTTTGTAAACCTCCTACAGGTGGATACATACTTCGAGAACGTTGGTCGTTCCTGGCATAACGTACCGAATATTCATCATCTAAACCTCGGTATGAGTCTGATTGTCTACTAATTTGTGGTCTAAGTAGCATCTGAGGAGATGAACCAGATTCTCCGGTGAACGTCATATTGTTTGAGCCTAAAGGCTCTATTTGTTGCATTTGAGCGAGCTGATCTAACTCCTCAGTTTGAAATGATGAGTTATATTTGATTCTCAGAGTTTGTGTTGACAACTGGTTAGTTGAGTAGTTGTCACCCCATACTGAGAGTGAGGGTGATGATTGCCTATTTTTTTGGGCGTAGTATGCCTCAAGACCCAAGAGGGGTCTACCATATGCATTGAATCCCGACATATTTGGGGGTATATGAATACTGCTAGAATAATGGGAGAGAGTGAAGGTACAAGCTGATGGTGAAAGCTGATAAGATAGTAAAGATGAAAGAGTCGTTTAATTGAAAAAGGACTAGTAGAAATATGACTCCAGAGCAGAAAGAAGAAAGTTCACGTCGGGTTCACCAATTTTGTTGGTGAAGCTAATGTGAAGGCTAATGAGGTATAAAAGGTGAAACAATTGTAAGTTTTACATTGGGTTCACCAATTTTGTATGACGGAAAAGTGACATGTGAGCATGGGAATCTACAAGTGACTCTTCCTCGCACCCGACCTCCCGAGGTCGTGCCGAGACAGCCGGTGGGTATGGAATATATGTGAGATGCAGATAAACTAGTTAGGCAATCTAATGTCTTCAATACGCACTAGCGAAATTTACGAGTCTAAGGCAAAGAAGGCCCTCCTAACTTGAACTGGTGTGATAGATCGGTCAGCAAGGATGACTACTCAAAGGCTCCAATCAATATCGAGCTCTGGTGTGATTCGATCTATAGGTTGTGGAATATGTGGAAAATGACCCGGGATAGTTTCATGTACGTCTCCGGACAGGGTCATGAAATGAATGATGGATATAGTTAGTTCTATGGGTGATTCTATGGCCTAGTCCAGAATTCCCTAGCTTTGTTAGCTGCTGTGTCTAGCAAGGATAATTGTTTGATGATGATAGGTGGAAGTGGGGTAGACCGGAATACTAGTGTGCGTAGGCCAGTGTCTATGTTTAGTCCGCTCAATGGGAATTGATTTGTTGCAAGCTTACCGTTGTTCGGAAGACTTGGATCCTAAGATTTTGATCTATACCGATTATCTCTGTGATGAGATTGGGTGAGGCATGATTGGCTTGAATATGTATTCCCTGGGCTCTCTGTCCCGTGATTGTCATACAAAAGCAACAATGTAAAATGAACTATAGTAAAATGAAATTTAACTATGTGAAGTATATCTATAGTATATATGACTTCTCTATTTTTTTGTGTTTTCTGACGAGTTTTACGAATTTAAGAAAGCAACTATTTAAAATATCTATAATTGAAAACTAAAATAACAATTTAAAACAAACAAAATAACCGAGTGTAGCTATTTGTCTGTGTAATTTGTAGATCTATTCTAAACAATAAAATAGCTCATCTAATTTATTTGCAAGACTCTCGATCCTACCTCAGAAGTGAAGAGTGAATCATAGATTCTCAGAAACTATCAATCCCCACAGCTTCCTTGGCAATATCGAGAGCAGAATTAACTGAAATAAAGTAATTAACTACTCTATTTGATATGATTCTAACTAGAAATTTGAAAGCTAGAACCTGGATTCTGTAGAACAGTGGCGAATCCGATGGTGTGTGTGATCTTGTCCCCTCAGTGTGATCTCCTCGTTCCTTCGTGTTCACGTGGATCCAGAAAAGCGTGTAATGCTAGCATCAACAGAAGTAGATATTGGGACAAAGGTAGCTCAAGACACAGACTGAATACAATGCGAGTAGGAGAGGGATAACACAAGAGTACGAGCTTGGCTTATGCAATTCCTAGCGGGATCTATCATGAGTCATGCAACATAAAGCATTTAGAACTGAAACTATCTGTTTGAAGAACAAAACCTGCAACTTTAATGGCTTCCTAAGCTATTCTACTCTAATGGATTGGATGAAATAATAAAGCGGTGCTTACACAAGATGGATATGTGGCTTACTAACAAGTAAAACAATGCTAACTAAGCATGCAATGAAAGAAACTAAGAATTCTAAGCAAAAGGAAAACTAAATCTATTACAAAGAGAAATCAAGAGGCAAATTTTGAGGGCCATTTGCTTGAGCACAAGCCAACTATTTATAGCATTTGCATTTACCCAAGGTAAAATCCAAATAGAACTCTTAAACTATAAACAATGGCAAAACACTATTCCAGGGAACCATAATCATAAATGCAAGCTTATGGCGGTGAAAGAAAGATGGTAAAACATTGAATTTACATGAGTCGTGTTAAAAGAGCTTTCTGGAAAATGCGTAAAGGACCGCCACCTTGAGTAGGGCGGCGGTTACAGGATCGCTGCCGTGTTCAGGGTGGTGGTCACGAGACCGCCGCCTAGGCAGGGCGGCGGTTTCGTCACTGAAGAGAAAAAGGCCAAGAAAAGAGGGGAAAAGGGAAAAATAAAGCACGCGGGGGCTAAGCGGGGCATGCGGGATGTTAATGCACACTTGGAGAGATTTTTGGATCCCAAACACCTTGCGAGGAGACCTGTATCATCATTGGGGCACATGTCACGTTGTTCTGACAGTACAGTACCTTACAATTTTGGGTACGTACAGTTAGTAACTAGAAAATCAGAACCTCGATGGAGGACGAGACACCGCACACAATATGTATGATTGGTTAAAGATTCAACAAATTTCTTAGCATGTTTAGGAAGAGGATTGTTGAAGATCTTGAGCTTGTGATTTTCATTTGCCGAGCGTGGATGCCGTAGGCTTATGAATCTTAGTTACGTTATTATAGACGAGATCTTAAATAAGATGTCTGAGTTTGAAACAATGATGAGTAGAATGTCCCATGCATTGATGATAGTCACATCAAAAATTTTCATTATAATTGCAACCTTTAGGATGAGATGGGTCCAGATTGAGCGGAGGAGGAAGCGTAATAAGATTTCTCTCGATGAGTTACGACAATAGAATATGTGGAGCATAAGGAAATTTAGTAAACGTATGCTTAGGTGGTTGCCATTGAAGCTTTTCAGGATTAGAGACAACATTGAGAGTAGATTTTACTGTAGTAGGCTTGGTAGATGGCTCGAAAGTTGATTTACTTTGAAATTACGTAGAAGATGAAGCCTGCTCATGATACTTAAGATTTACCATAGATAATAGTTTACTTTCGTGTAGCTTAAGAGTATGACATAAATGATCAAATGATGTAGATGTATTGAAGATGACACTCTCATAGAGAGGTGGTAATTGAATTTGGAAGAATGGATCTTGAAGTTCGTAGTCCGCAAGTATATTACACATCTTAGCTAAGTTATTCGTATATCACAAGACATAATCCACTATATGTTTGTTAGATCCTTTTTTAATTTGTGTTAGTTGAGTATAAGATACCTTAGAGATGATATTGATAGAGAAACAAGTGAGAAAAGCATTGAATAAATGCGTAAAAGATGTTCTTGAATGGACGGGTAGATCGTAGAACCAACACATTACATAATCTTGAAGAATTATAAGAAAGAGCTTAGCTAATGAGTATGATCATTCACATAATCTAGACATGACACATGAAATGCTCAAAGACGCTCTTGAGGGTTACCATGGCCATTAAAAGTGGGAAGATTTTGGGTGATGAAGTTTAGAAGAAGTGCATAAGGAGAAATGGCGGGTGAAAAAGGATAATGAAGTAGAAAATTTGAATTAAGCGAAAAAGATGCACGAGAAGTATCCTCTGCAGTTGATGGATTTGAACTTGAAGATCCTAATAAAGAGAGGCTAGGTCTTGAGTGCCAGTGGAAGAGGCTGATGATATGCGAGAAAAAGATGTGAAGTGAAGTGGTAGGTGGGAGTAGGAATAAATATGGGAACAATATAAGTAGGCAAAAGAGTGTAAGTAGAGGATTGAGTAGCAATAGGCATGGAAGCGGGGATAGATGCAAGAACATTAAGCTTAACAAGATTGGTGGGCTCCACATGAGCGAGTGAATAAAATCAGATCTAGATCCTAGGGATGTTCAAAAAGATGATCATTGAGCTCTTAGAAATGCACTTTTGTAAATTCACCATAAGATTGAGCTATGATGGAAGAAGAAGAGGAGAGTATTTGAAGAACGGGTTCACCAAATGATTTAACAAATATTTAAATTTTTAAAAACCTAATTTGAGATCCATGCAACACAATAATAAACAATGGAGTACAAATATGACCTAAGCAATAAGATAGATAAAATTGAAACCCTAAGTGAAAGAGATGGAATAAGAAACTTATTTGATTTTGCAATAATCCTGAAGATGCATTGAGTTGGAAAATTGATGGAACAGGAGGATAGACTGTCGCAACCAAACCTTGAAAATTGTAGGGTGTCAGAAGTGCGGGACTAGGGTTCCTAGACTAGGTTAGGGGTACCTAGTTGCTTAGATACCTTCTATAGGTGCTTGTGGTTGTGTAGAACCTTAGAAAATAATTTTTTTTGTGTTGCTAAAGTGTCACTAGCCTTCACCGTTAATCACTTGTAGGTCGATGGAAGATCATCAAGTTTTCTTGTAAACTGAAAAAAGACCTCCTACAAAACCCCAAAACACATCAAATCCTAAAAATACAAATATGAAAATGGGGAGTCGAGACTCACCTGCTGGTCACACGACAAAGTGAACTTACAATCAAGCACTACACTACATCTTAGACTCCTTGCACTGCGTGTGTGTGCGTGTGTGTGTGTGTGTGTGTGTGTGTGTGTGTGTGTGTGTGTGTGTGTGTGTGTGTGTGTGTGAATAATCGTTCCCTAGGTGGCTCTTGTGCAAGACACACTAAATAACTAGCAATAGCTAGATGTAGCAATGTAAATAGATGTGTTGATGTCAAAATGAAATTGCCCTCCTATGAAGTGTATGCAGAAAAATGCAGTCCCTTGTCCCTTGAATGAATCTAGATAGATGCTTTGATGTTGTTGAAATTCCTTTGGATGTAGCCTTAGGTGGTGATAGTAGATTCTTGGAGCTTGGTCATTTATTATGATCACATAGATTTATATCTATATGATTACCTTATTTGAATTTTATAATTAACCTCTAAAAGGTCGACCACCGAGAAAACACGATCCCTAAAAGATAAAAAGAGGCCCAAAAGGGGCGAGAAAGATACAAAGAGGTCGGGGGGTGCCCATAGGGGATGGGGACGCCAGGGGGCGTTGGTATCTGGTTGGCCGCTAGTGTCCAAAGACAATAAAGATAAAGCAATGAAGATCAAAGCGTGCAAAGTGAGGTGTGAAAGACCACATAGAAAGCAAGCAAGAAAGAAAAGAGGCCAAAGATAGATGTCAATTACTACTTTTCTCACTTAGGAATCATATCAATAATAGTATGTGATTAGGACCTAGAAATGTACCTAAGTGTGTGATTTAGTGTCTACATCTATTGATTTGAAGAAAAATATTGTTACTTTAAACTGTATGCAGAGAAGAATCACAATGAATGAAAGATAAACAATAAAGAATGCAAACCTCCCCATAATCCGTTAGTGCAAACCCTCAAGTAAACTTGTGGAGACATCGTCTATGGAACCTTGCAAATGGATGTGGGTGCTCTTGAATATTCTCCAAATGTAAGTGCAAATTCTACAAACATAGATACTTTGGAAAGCTTTAGATTGCAAATTGACAGAGTTTATTTGCAAACAATTCAGGAGGATTTGTAAGAGAGTAAGCTTGCAATTTATAGAAGCAAAAGTGGTTGGAAGTTGGTTGAACACAGTTGAATGCACATGCTAAAAATAGCATTGGAGGAAGTTATAGTAGTGCCGGGGAATTTAGGGGCAGTAATGGATTTAATTACAGAAGTTGCATCCGGGAAGGTGGTTGTACGTGTAATTCAATTGCCCCCACCTTTCTAGGATTCTAGAAGTGTAGTTAACTAGGATGAGGATGTGGAGTACAAGTGGAGTCCAAGTGGTTGTTGACTGAAATAGGTGGAATTAAATAACTAAATTTAATTAGTATTTAATTATGAGGAGATAATTAACCATTTAAATAAATAAATGTTTAATTATATTAGCTAGAAGGTGTTAGGAATTAATTTAATTAATTCCAAGAGAATGGTATAATTAAATTAATTTAATTGTGAGGAGATAATTAACCATTTAAATAATTAAATGTTTAATTATATTAGCTAAGAGGGTGTAGGAATTAATTTAATTAATTCCAAAGGCATGTTAGAATTAAATTATTTAATTCCAATGGGTAGGAATATAGCTTAGGTAAAAAAATTAACTTTAATTCATTCTAAAGGGAATATTTGAATGATGGAATTAATTTAATTAATTCCAAAGGGGTGTATTGCGGCGAGATATAATTAATTTAATTAATTCTAATTAGATAGAAGTAGGATAGAGTATGTATGTATTTTTAGGGTGTCTACATTTTGCCCCTCTTTAAAGTGCTATTGCGAAGTAATAGTGCTTTTAAAGATAGTAGATGCATGCAGATCGACGAGCAGAAAATTGTGAAGCATCAAGATGCCCCAGCAAACAAAACAATAGAGGAATTCCCCTCAAGTGGGTGGATGATGCAGCAAGGCGATGGACAACCACTTGATAGGAAGGAAAAACAAGGATTGGAACAAGGATGGTAAAAGGACTGTGTTCGTAGCATGAGTGTTATTTGGAGAGTAATTTTTAGAGCAACCTGATTTTTTTGTTGCACAATAGATTTGTCACCATGATTATGAAATAATCAAGATGGTTAACCCTAGATGCGCGTAAACAAATACACATAACAAAGAAAAGATAAAAAAGGAAAACAAACCCAATATACAAAGTAGGTGCGACATCAGGGTTATAAAGGAACCAAGATGTAATCACACTACTTATAAGTGGTCCAAAAAGAGTAAACATCAACAATGCAACACAAATTTAAAAAATAATACAATCAACTATGCCCCTAATGCATGCCACAATGATGATTAAGTAGATACAAATGCTCCCAAGTAGGAATATGATCAGACTGGAAGAATGAAGTTAAAGTGAATCCTTATGACACTCTTGTTGAATCCATTGTGTAAATGATAAAAGTTAAAATTGCCCCATGTGAAGTTATATCACGAAGGAAAAACAATTGTGTGACTTTCCCCAAGCAGAGTTAACATATCATGCAAAGGGAAGAAAGTGATACTTGTAATATTAACACAATCACGAGGGTAATAGATAAAAGTATGACGTTTATCAAGATTGTATTGAGATGTTGAAGAATTCACTTTAAGGGTTTTCCAATTGTAGGATTTTTATGATAAGTGAATGTTTGTCGAAAGTTTTGTGATGATTTTGTTTTTTTGGATTTTGAAATATTTGATTTTTTTGGATTTTGATTCATATTTGATTTTTTTGGATTTTCGTAAGTTTTGAAATACAAATGCAAATAAAAATGAAGAAATTTCATGGCTAAAATAAACTAGGAGGAAAACACAACATGTGTAAATGACAAAAATATATAAAAGAAGTAATAGAAAGAAAACCCAATATGAACAGGAAGGAACCACACCAAAGTTATATGTGAACTAGGATGCGAATAAATTTCCCTACAAGTGGTCTATAGTAAAGATAAACAAAGTAAATGAAAATCGAAAGAATAAAAAACATCGTCACAATGTTAACAAACTACAACAGACAATAAAACGTGTAAAAATGACGTCTAATGACACTCTGAATGTGTTCCACATTGAAGAACTAGACAAATTTGAATGCCCCCAAACCAGGGTTCATTTTAAGAGACCTCCTGGAAATCGAGAGGTGGAGAATACCTGGCGAATATCCCTGGAACCGGTTTCACGGGAAGGTGAATTTTTTGGGGGTTGTATGAAAAAATTTCGCCTGATTATCAAGCACTACGACAGAAGGCTGCAGACGCGCGACGGGAGATTTTGCTGTCGCGTGTCAAAAAAATGTAGTGACATGCGTCAATAGACCTATTGACGCGCGTCACCGACAAACATCCTTAGTGACGCGTGCCAATAGGTCTGTTGACGCACGTCACTAAGGTCTTTTGACGCGCGTCACTACATTTTTTTGACGCGCGACAGCAAAATATTCTGTCGCGCGTCTGCAGCCTCCGACCTCTGCTTTCTCATCAAAAAATCTCCGTGTCGCGCATCAACAAACTCTTTGTCGTGTGTCTGCTATGCATCAATATCTATTGTACCTCCTTGTCGCGCGTCAAAAATACGGTGGACGCGTGTCAGCGAGCCTTAGTGAGCGGCGTCGGCGAGACCCTAGTGACGCGCGTCACTAAGGTCTGTTGACGCGCGTCACTAAGGCTCGCTGACGCGCATCACTAAGGCTTTGTTGACGCGCGCGTCACTAAGGCTGTCGCTGCGCCTTAGTGCGTCAAGGCCTTAGTGATGCACGTCAACAGGCCTTAGTGACGCGTGTCAACAGACCTTAGTGATGCGCGTCACTAAGGTCTGTTGACGCGCGTCACTAAGGCCTGTTGACGCGTCACTACATTTTTTTGACGCGCGACAGCAAATATCCTGTCGCGCGTCTACAACCTCTGCCCTCTTCTTGCTCATCGAAAAAAACTCCATGTCACTCGTCAACAAAATCTTTGTCATGCATCTACTATGCGTCAATATCTACAGTATCTCCTTGTCTGCAAACCCTCCTTGTCGCGCGTTAATAACTTACCCCCTTGTCGCGCGTCTATAATACGGGATATATCATATTGTTGAAAAATGTGAAGTAGAAGTGTTCTACCTGGCGAATAATCTAGGTTTATATAGGGGATATTTTTCAAGGGTAGGCGAAGCCGACCCCTAAAAAAAATTAAAGTGTAATTTTTAGGCGAACAGGTCACTGGCCCGTGCCAAAAAATTCACCTTTTCAAAATTTTCAAAAATGGAATATTTGCCATATTACAAATATTCGCCACTAAAATTTTCTCGCCCTAAACAATAGCTTAGAACATGAGAGGATTGGATCAGGTCAAGAGCGTAGTGATACTTATATACTCTAAAAGACACTCTTGTCGAGGATCCATTGAAGTTTGATCTATATTGGATTAAAATGTAAAATCCAAGTGTGCCCCAAAGAAAAGTTATATTATGAAAGGGTAAATGATTTCCTCGGGAATAGATATACACCATGGGCAATAAAGATGAGTATGTTCTAGAACAATCATGAGGAGCACCATCAAATGGCGAAGGTGTTGAACTGTGTTATCTAGTTGCTAAAATTTTGTCAAACATTATCTGAATGTTTTGATTATGACATTTGAAACTATTTTTGGAGTTTTGGACAATTTTATATTGTTTTTTGTGTTTTGAACAATTTTATATTGTTTTTGTATTTTTGAAGTTTTGTGAGACATTTTTGATTTTTGTTTTTGGTATTTTACAACTCGGTAAAAGGTACACTGCTTGAAAGCAGGTGAAAATAATTAAAAGCATTCCATTCCATTGGCAGAAATGTAGATGGTAAAATGATAGAGTGTTTCACTCGCTCGTGACTCCACACAACTAGGAAGATGCGAGGGCTCATCACCGAGAGCCAAAAAGGATGTGAAAATGAGGCGAATAGTGATATTAAAGGTGAAGAGAAAGGATGCGATAAAACAAGCTGTAATAATGATCCCTATGAGAAAAATGTAACTCATCTTGATCTAGATTATCGACCAATTACAAGATGATTCTACTTTATAGGTTTTGAATTGACTTAGATCCATTGATGGCCTAGTGATTGGAAAATTCCCGTTGAAGGAATTGGTGTCTCTCTTAACATGAGCAACTAAATTACTTCTTGGTATGTTTTTGATTAAGCACTTTGATTCAGATTTCGTAAACGCTTTATTGAATGATTATTTATTGATTTATGTGAAGGACACCCTACATGTTGCCCCATGCCATCAGTAAAAGGCAAGGGGTTAACATCGAAGACAAAATGTAGGTGAGTAAGGGATTTCTCCGTTCTAGTCTCATACTTCCGAAGACGAAGTATGTGCTTATCATCAAAGACTGTAAAGGATGAAAGGTGTATTGATTTTATAATTTTTTTTTGTATTTTTGATTGAGTTGATTTTATTGCATGTTGATAGTGTACTTGTTGGGAAGGAAATTTATGCCCCCAAGTCTCAAAGCCTCATGCGACTAGTAGGACGCAAGGGTTCAACACCGTAGATTGAGATGGGCGATCAAAAAGGACTAGGTAAAGAAGTTTAGTGCTTTCTGTTAAAGAGAGAGCTTATTTGAAAGGAGGAGTTTTCCATCAGTAAGCTTCAAGACAAAACCGTAGGTAAAAAGATTTGAAATGGTAAGAACCATAACAAAGATGAGACACACAATGCCCAAGAGGAACAAGGTTAACATGTGTTGTAATAGGTGAAGAAGGCAAATATATGATAATGGTATGATTAAGGTATCTACCAATAGATGGAATGCCTAACATTATTTGTACACACTTTTCCATTTCCGATTGGCAAACAATGCTCTAATACAAAGTTTTATTCTCTTTTTGTGATTTTTGAGTTTTTTGAATTTTGGAGGATGAAGGTTTGAAATGGACTTATCAAGAAAGATGTCCATGGTTATTGAAGTTGAATGGTTTTGAGATACAAGGCTTATACAGATGAAATCCAAGTCAAGAGAGGGAATCGTAAAATTTGATAAGTCATGAAATACGAGACTTGGATGGACATGAGCCAAGTCAAAGGAGGAAATCCAAAGATTTGATAAGTCCTACAATATGAGACTTGGGCGGATAGAAGCCAAGTTAAAAGATTGAATCAAATGATTCGATGGGTCCTGACGTACTAGACTTGGGTGGATAGGTTCCAAGTCAAAGGATTGAATCAAAGGATTCAATAAGTGATTAGATGAGTCTTCGATGAGATTAAAATACATATGTGATGTTAGAAGAAGAGTGTCGATGTGGGGAAGATGTTGAGATACATATTCACCTGTGAGAGAAATAGCACGAGGAAAGAAGGATAAATCTCTAGATGTAGACTCAGGGTTCCTTGTAAGCCGTAGAGAGGAAATAGTCAATGTTTCTCCTTCTAGGTTGTGAATTAGTTGATTTGATGAAAGATTTTCAATTAACAATTGAAATGATTGTAAAAGGGAATTCCTGGGTATACATAACTCATAGAGTGTATGTGTGAATATGTCTTGACAAGTAGGACTCATTGTTGATGAGATTCCTGTAGAATGGATCATGTGAGGTATAATGGACACAGAAGGCTACGTTGTCGCAAGTGTCCAAGCTTGTTGTAGTTGTATTTCGACAACAAGACTAGAGATGTTAGGCATAGGAGCTGGAATGGGAAGAATGGAATGAAGCTCAATTTTTCTTGATGAAGAACCCTCTTCTGTTATGTCAAGGGTTATTGGAGAGTCTTGGAGAAAATTCAAGCTCTCGTCAGGTGTTAGAAGATTGTTGTCCAAAATAGGTTCAATGTTTGTTTGGACTATAGGAAGAAAATATGTAAAAGAAATGGATTGGTTTGAAGGGGAGATACTTGACCTTCGTCGTGATCTCACGAAATGTCTAGTATGAATATAAGTGGGAATAACAATCAACTCTTCATTTGAAGGTGTGGAAGTTGACATGTCATCAGTTGTAAGAGCTTCATCGTCAAGATCTACAAAGATCTCTCCATCATCAATTAAGTCTTAGACATAGTTCTTAAAGTGCACACACTTATCTATTGAGTGTCCATCAATACGATGAAAATCACAATATGCATGAGGTTTGTACCAATATGGCTTAGGTTCTTGTATGATAGAAAAGTGACATGCGAGCATGAGAATCTACAAGTAGCTCTTCTTCGTACCCGACCTCCCGAGGTTGTGCGAGACAACCGGTGGAAATGGAATATATGTGGATACAGACAAACTAGTTGGGAAATCTTATATCCTCAACACACAATAATGGAATATGTGAATCTAAGGCAAAGAAAGCTCTCCTAACTTGAATTGGTGTAATGGACCGTTCAGATATAATAGCTGCTCGGAGGCTCCAATCAATGTCGAGCTCTACCGAGATCCTATCTATTGGTTGTTGGATATGTGGAAAGTTTCCTGTAGGTGCTTCGTGTATATTTCTAGACAAGGTCATGGAAAGTGGTAATGGGAGGTGTAGTGGATTTATAATAAACTATGGGTGGTTTTCTGGTCTAGCCCAGAAAATGTTGGATTGATTGGCTTCTATGTTTAATATGGAAAATTACGTTATGATATCTAGTAGGAGTGGTGAGGATCTAAATACCAACATTTGTAAACTGGTGTCAATACTTAATTGACTTATAGGCCCGTTGGGTTGTGGGACCTAGGGATCACAACCATGAGTTCATGGTTGTTGTGGACCTGTTATGGTCATGTGAAGAATCAATCTCTTCTTCCGACTATCCAATGGTCATAAGCCTTTTTAGCTTCTATGTTTAACACCAGGAGTTGTGTGATCTTCTCAAAATACCTTACGGGTGTTTTGACAACTTGTATACGTAATCCTGTGTCTATGTCGATGAGAAGGTCTCCTACATCTGGTTGTGGAACTAATGGATCACAACCAAATATTTGTTCTCTTCGAGTTCTTATATGGTCATGCGGATATCCTATCAAGGTAATCTATAGTTGGGCTGATTTGACCAAAATGTGTATGCTTTGTCGTCTTCAATATTCAATTGCCTCAATTGTTCACTAACTACTTGTGGGTTTATTGTCATTTGAAAGACCTGAATCCTAAGCCCTTGATCTATATCATTAACGTTGTGAAGAGATTTGGTTGAGGTACTATCGGTTCGAACACATATTCCCTGGGCTCTCTGGGTCCCGTAATTGTCATGCAAAAGATAATTTAACTGAAATGAGAAAATTAACCATGAAAGCTATATCTACACTATGCTTATATTTCTCTTATTTTTGTATTTTCAATGATGCGTATTTGAACGAAATTAAAAGAGCAGCTATTCTAATATATTCTAGATAATGGACAATTAATCTAATAACAGAATTAAAACAAGCAAGGTAGCCTGGTATAGCTATTCACTGTGCAATTGTGAATTTATCCTAAATATTTAAATAACTAACTAGTTTAATTGAAAGACTTCCAATCCTACCTCAGAAGTGAGGAATGAATCATAGTTTCTCAGAAACTATCATTCCCCATAGCTTCCTTGGCAATATTGAAAGCGAGCTTTAATTGAAATGAAATAATTTACTACTCTATTTGATATATTGTAACTACAACTTTGATAGCTCAAACCTGGAGTTTACAGAATAGTGGTAAATCCAGTTGTGTCATGACTTTTCCCCTCAGTGTGATCTCCTCATTCCTTTGTGTTCTCATGAATCCAGAAAAGTATGAGTGTGATAGCGTCAGCAGAAGAAGATGCTCGAACAATGGTAGCTTTGGATATAAACCGAATACAATGCAAGTAAGAGAGGGATAGTGCAAGTGAACAGAGCTTGACTATGTAATTCCTAGCAGGATTTATTGCGGGGATATAATGCAAATACACCGAGAATTCTGGGATCTATCTCTTGTGAAAAAAAAAACTGCAACTCTAAGATTATCAAATGGATTCTAATCTAAAAGTGAAACTACCTTATGCTAAACTGATTGTATGGGACAACAATGAAGTAAGATGAAAGCAAGAAGATCAAATGATCTCTAAAGCAGAAAGGAGAGGCTGATAATTCATGTAAAATATAAAACTATTGAAACTCATGCAAGAACTTCAAACAAACTGAATAATCAAACACAGAAGGAGAGGGGCCATTTGTTTGAAAGTAAGTCAAGGTATTTATAGCATTTGGATTTACTAGAGGGTAAATCTAAATTGAACTCTTCTATTATTAAACAAAGGGAAAACACTATTTACCAGGCGGCCAAAACTTAAATGCAAGCTTTAGTGGTTGAGGAATGCAGTGAAATTTGAATTTTACGTTTGATGAAATCGTCAGAACATTCTAGAAAACGTGCACAGGACCACCGCCCTGTGTAGGGTGGTGGTTACAGAACCGCCGCCCTGTCCTGGGCGGTGGTCACGAGACCACCGCCCTTGATTAGGCGACGGTCTTGTAACTTAAGGAACAAAATGTATATTGGGCATATTGCAATTATCGTGACACCAACAATGATGACATTGCGGTTACGATTGATGTACCAAGAATCATCGTGAGAAGTTCTATCACAATGATTATTGTGAGTGAGATTTTTGAGAAAAATGTTTGACGAACTTCTTTGAGAGGTCCGTGAAGGTGGTAATATATCCCTTTGGAAGGTGTAAGAACCAATCAAAATATTTTCCTCCTAGACTTCTAGGAAAAAGGCACAAGAGAAAGCTATCATTATATGCCACTTCGTGACATGCTATGGAAAATTATTTGATATCGTTGTCTTGGATCAGTTTTTCCCTTATATTTATCGAATTTGGGTGTCTCAAAAGAATATGTGAAGGGTATGCGTAAGATGTCCATGTTAAAAGGGTATGAACGTAATTCATCAAAATTGAATTTTTTGCGTTGTTTTTGTAAACCCGTAACGGTGTCTTTCTTCATTTTCCATTCTTGGGCAAAGGATGAATTGTACAAATCCACCGTTGTAATGAGAAATGAGGTAGAGTGAAGAAAGGTACGATGAATAACATAACCCTTAACAAAGTGAATGCTAAGATGGAAGAGGGAAGAAGATGGAAAAAGTTCGACTTGTAGAAAAATGAGTGCTAAGAGGAAAGAAATAAAAAATGATAGTCGAAAGTGTCTGCGTCTCTTAACAAAATGATACTATTCCATAACAAAAATGAGTGTTAAAGGAAGAGAGACTTAACAAGGTGGACGTGATCAACTCGTAATCAAAATGAATGATAAGAGTGATGAAGAAATGTAAAAATGGTTAACTCCTAACATGGTAAGTGTTAAGAAAAATGAAAAAAAGGGGGACAAGTGAAATGTGCTCGACACTTAACAAAATGAATGTCAAGGGAGACAAGACTTAACAAGATGAAGGTGATCAACTCTTAACAAAATGTGTGATAAGAGTGATGAAAAGAGGGGACTTCACAACACCTAACAAAATGAATGATGTTAAGGTGGAAGATGGACTGAAGTGTTAGTTTAGAAGAATCTTAACAAAGTGAGTAGAAAGAAATATGAAGAGGTTTGAAATGATTTTACGATCCTTTACAAAAGTGAACGTAAAGAGGGGAGAGACGAAAGGTTAGCGTGCTCAACTTGCGACAATTGTAAGTGCGATAAGAGAAGACTTAAAACATGTTGGATGATGCTCAATTATTAACGAAAATGTTAAATGAAGAGACTTAGGAAATAAAATGATGGATTTTCTCAACTTTTAACAAGATGAATGGTAAAAGGGGAGACTTAGGAAGATGATGATCAATGCCAACTCTTAACAAAAGGTGTGTTAAAAGATAAGACACGACAAGGAAATGAAAGTACCAAAAGAACGAAAAGGTAAAGGTCATCATAAGAAATGAATAAACGATGATAAAAAAGGTCCGAATCTCAAAAAAAATGGAGATAAGAGACAAGGAGGAAGTGATGGATTAGTGATCTCAAATTAAAACAAAGTGAATGCTTTTAATGAGAGAAGTGATGAAGTGATGATGAAGAGAAAAGATGACAAGAAAAATAAGTGAATGTCAAGTCCAAATAAGGATAAATTTGGAGATAGCGAACACAATAGAAGATGAACCCAAATAAGGAGTATTTGGGATTTCAAAAAGAAGGTGAAAAATAATCCAAGTAAAGTGTACTTGGAAAGATGAAAGGAGAATGAATGTAAAATCCAAACAAGGAATGTTTGGAAAATGACAAAAAGATACAAACGTGAAAGATGGATCCCAAACAAGGAGTGTTTGGAAAAAAGCAAGTGTGGAACACTACGACAAAGAGAGAGAAAAAAAAAAAATAGAAAAAGAGTTCTTGTTTAACTATTTGTTTGTGGCCTCTACCTTAGATTGGCTTGGACAAGGCATGGCTTCCTAGGTGGCTCTCTTAACTAGGTGTTAACAAAATATCTTAGTGAGCCCGACGCTATTATTAATTGATGTGACTTTACTTTAACCAATTTGAAACCCCGAGCAAAGACCTTGTTCGAATGAATTGCACTAGGGTCACCACTAAGGACATCCATGACTCTAACTCACAAATGCTTTACTAGTCAGGTATGATAAAAAGATTCCCATTTCATCCACCAGTTCCCTCAAGGTGTGGACTACTTTGAGGTTCCTAGAACCACCCCCTTTCTTGTAGCTTAAGGCTTATTCCAAGGGGGTTATGTTCTAATCAAGTGGTCGAACCGTAGCTCTTAACCGAACATGCAAATACAGTGTTTTGAATGTGGTGTTTTTTTATCTTTTGATTTTAATGTGGTTTGATTGTACTCCTTTGACAACCTGTAGTTAGTAGTTTTTGAGTGTTTTATCCACCTTTTTTGAGAACGGGTCCTGTAATAAAGGATTAGAAAGTTCACCTAAGGTAGGTAGAGGATAAACCAAAAGAAGCAAGTTCACGCTTTTGATTTCCAAGATCGCTTAAAAAGTGCGAGGAAAGAGCATACACGTAAAACAAGCTTTGATAAAAATGTTAATTCCCAAAACAAATAGAAACCATCACATTTCTAATTTCTGAGATCACTTTTAAAGTGTGAGGAAAGAGCATACACGTGAGGTTGTTACGTTAAAAAAATGAATTAAAGTTAAAAAAAAAAAAACTACAATTTTTTTATTTTTTTGAAAAAAAAACAAGTGTTAGAAGAAATGAAACCATAATTTTTCTGTAAATCCAAATCAAAAAATTATTTTTCCATTGCATATATCTTTTCAATACCTTTCCGTTAAAAAAATGAAGTCATTCGAGTTCGGGAGAAAAAGTTATGGCTTCTGGAAGATGGGCTATGATAGTGCTCTTAGTGAAAAATTTGAACGTGAGAAAAACGCCCTGACAACTATTTTTTTTTAAATTTTCTGACTTCTGTACTTCACCTGAGAAGCTAAAATTTTGACAACAAGGTTAAAAAGAAAAATAAACATAAAGAAAGAGTTAGATCACAAAATGATTAACTAAAATGAAAGAAATAAAAATGTGGGGAGTCCCACTAGGCATGCCAAAATGTATGCAGAGAAAAATCACAGTGAATGAAAGATAAACAATAAACAATGCAAACCTCCTTGTAATCCTTCAGTGCAAACCTCAGTAAGGTTGTGGAGACTTCGTCTGTGGAACCTTGCAAATGGATGTGGGTGCTCTTGAATATTCTCCAAATGTGAGTGTAAATGCTACAAACACAGATACTTTGGAAAGCTTCAGATTGCAAATTAATAGAGTTTATTTGCAAACAATTCAGGAGGATTTGTAAGAGAGTAAGCTTGCAATTTATAGAAGAATTTAAGTGGTTAGAATTTGGTTAAACACAATTGAATGCACATGCTAAAAATAACATTGGAGGAAGTTATAGTAGTGTCGGGGCATTTAGGGCGTTAATGGATTTAATTGCAGAAGTTACATCCGGGAAGGTGGTTGTACGTGTAATTCAATTGCCCCCACCTTTCTAGGATTCTAGAAGTGTAGTTAACTAGGATGAGGATGTGGAGTACAAGTGGAGTCCAGTGGCTGTTGACTGAAATAGGTGGAATTAAATAACTAAATTTAATTAGTATTTAATTGTGAGGAGATAATTAACCATTTAAATAAATAAATGTTTAATTATATTAGCTAGAAGGTGTTAGGAATTAATTTAATTAATTCCAAGAGAATGGTATAATTAAATTAATTTAATTGTGAGGAGATAATTAACCATTTAAATAATTAAATGTTTAATTATATTAGCTAAGAGGGTGTAGGAATTAATTTAATTAATTCCAAAGGCATGTTAGAATTAAATTATTTAATTCCAATGGGTAGGAATATAACTTAGGTAATAGAATTAATTTTAATTAATTCTAAAGGGGAATATTTGAATGATGGAATTAATTTAATTAATTCCAAAGGGGTGTATTACGGCGAGATAGAATTAATTTAATTAATTCTAATTAGATAGAAGCATGATAGAGTATGTATGTATTTTTAGGGTGTCTACATGAACAATTAGAACAATATCTTAAGAAAGATCATAAAGGAGAATGGAATGGATCCTGAAATATTGTTCGAGAAGAAAACAAAAGAGGATCTAACATTAATGTCCACCAGTGATGCAACAAATCCAAAACGTGTAATACTTTCAAATATCAATGCAGCCGCAAAGGATATTGTTCAGTTAGGAGTTTTAAAGGAAGGTTATGATGCAAAAGAGACATTAACGTAAATGAAATACTCTACTTCTTAAGGATGAAGATGCAATATTAAATTGTAAAATTTGACATTTGAAAATTTGGCTTTTGAACTAGATTTCAAAAAATTGGTTGTAAAATAGTTTGGTATTCAAACTATATATATATATATATATATATATATATATATATATATATATAGTAATTTTATCTTCTTTATTATATAAAAATATTGAGAGTTTCAATGTATGTTGTGTTGTACTTGTATTTTATTTATGTGCAAGTTCTCCATATAAAATCATATTGTGATTAGAATATTCAATTATGTTTGATATTACATAATACATTATTATCAATTTCAAACACTTTGTCAATTGAAGTTGGATTTATTTTTTAACACAATAATATGCTAGGATATTATTTTGATTTAAAAGACAACAATTTTTTTATCACATTTGCCGATTAAAAGCTCTAAACAACAAGTTACAACACTAAAAATATTATTCAATAAATAACACATGTATAATAAATAACAAATTACATACTTATAATATGATATGAAATTTGACTTCTAGAAATACTATGTTCATACATACATCTTTAGTCAATATTAGGTAGCTCAAAAAATTCTTGACTATTTATCTCTTCAAAACTCAAACTATTATCTAATATTTCGTTGCTATTTTCAGTCACAATTTCAATGTTTATGTCTTCTTTGTTAGCCCTTGTATTAGAATTACAGACCCCTCTCCTTTCTGCAAGAGAATTCCATACTACCATTACTCTTTCATAAGGAAATGTGTCCACATCATATCATGAAACATACAATCTCAAACAAGTCTCAAGATTTTTATCCAGTCTATTTTGATATTTTGATTTAACAAATGTTAATGCACTAAATACCTTTCATCTTCAACTGATCCCAATATCATTATTTGACACAATTCATACAATCATAAATATTCACTAATGCTTTCATGTAGGATGCTACTAGGATACAAATTTTTCCATAGTCGTGTAATTGCACCATTATCTGTTGGTTCACTTAGTAAGTCATATTGTTTGACCATTGTGATGCCAAAATGAGTTGATTGACATGAAAGTAATTCCTTTTGAAGAAGACCCTTAATTTGAACTCCGTTACATTCTACTAATTTTCCAAAATGCTTAATGAGAGTACCCATGTGTTTTTTATATGAATCACTTATAGCTTTATTACCTCCTGTAAGATTCCAAAATATAGGATTGACCAGTCCACATTCTCAAGAATCTCATCCCTTTTAAATCATTCTAAGATCTCACTAGATAAGCATTATGAAATTTTCTTCAATTTGATCCTTGTTTGAGATATAAGACCTTCGTATAAATTATACGTTATAGGTTATTATTAAATGCATGTTCCAACAATATCCACTCTTCTTTGGAAAGCGTGCATTTTAATCTTATTCCCATTTACAAGGATACACAAAAAACTTTTAGGATCATTTAAATTTTTTAAAGTTGGGAAACTACTGAATACACATCCTTGAAAATATTCATCAGAGTTGTATAACACATCTAGTGTTTGACATACCTATTTTCTCAACCTAATGAATTCGACTATATAAATGGATCTTTCTTGAGCATGTTTTGTTAAGAAATTGATTTCATTCAACATGGGTAGAATCCCACAAAGTGTAAACAATGTTTCCAAATTTGTTAAGCGGTAAAGAATATCTTTTGCCTTGTTAGCTTCCATACGATACTCAAGCATGAAACCAACTAATGACATATATTCATCAAAATTCTATGTGTAGGCTTATACATATAAATCCATCTTGTACCAATGTATTTAAGATTTTTTTTTATCATATGTAACTCCAATTGTAAATTTTTAAATCTTGAGGAATATTTTTGGACTGTTTGACATATACGCATACAATTCATGGATAAGCTCTTCAAATTTTGCGACATTTTCAAATGTGTTAACTATCTTATATGCAAGATTCATCCTATGATCTAGAAAATTAATTATAGTCATATAAGATACACGATGTTGGTATGCAAGCACTGAGACCAATTCTATGGCCCTGCATTATTAATGTACCATTAACACCAACACATATAAGCTTTGTAGCTATTGAATAATCATCCATCCCAGTTATATCCTTCAAATTAGATATAACCAATTTGCAAATATTTTTAGCATTATAGTTTTCCTTCATTTTATGAACAACTAGAAGATGAGGTTGCCTTGTGTGGTTCTCAAAAGTATAAACATGCATGCAAACCCAAGATGTGTTGTCCACTACTATAACCTCATCAATGGAAAGGGAGATAAAACTTACATTCTTGAATTTCTCTTTCAAATCCTCCTTTTCAATCATTGCAAGACATTTTTCCATTTCCTAAGCACTACTATCTGACCAATGTGATTATGGAAGGTTAGGAAACCCATTAAACTTAAACAATTTCTTAAATTCTGAAAAATCTGAAATAGGTCTTCCCATTTTAAGAATGAAGAATACAGTTGAAAATTATGTGTTTTTTCCTTAATATTGTCATTTAGAGCTTTTCCAAAATTTACATTAATTGTTCCTCCTTTCTCCATAAGATTTTGACAATGTTTTTGCTCATTTTCATACTCCTCCACATATCTTACATGCATGCACTCTTTCACACATTTTCATTTGTGTCTTTTTTATTTTTCCATCATTTTCCTTGAATGTCACATATACTTTTCCACATTGTTTCTCGATTGTGTCTAATTTAGTTGTTTTTTTATGTTATTTTCCTAATTTCTAACCACAAATTATACATCTACATTCTTTTGGAGTATCATTACCATTTTTTGGCTCTACAAGTTCAATGAATGGATATTTTGTTGCCTAGTCTACCTTAAAAGACCTTCCAATTGTCTAGGTAGTTTTCTTCCTTCGCACATATTTCTTTATTTGAATAGTACTGTGAATATCATCGTATAGCTAATTTTTTTATTAGAAATTTCATCTATTAGAGGCATTTGGTAGTGAGGATTATCTTCCAACTTTGACATGTCATCATCAATTATATCTTCATCTACTAAAATGTTAATTGTTTCTTTAGGGGATATGTTTTGGTTAATTGTTTCATGTGGAATATAATTATCAATAGGGGTTTCTATATTCAAACACAAGAAATGTTTAAATATGACAAGATCTTAAAAATTTAAACTAAACTGACAAAAATTAAAGAAAAATTTAATGATAATTTGTTACCTATGTTAATGTTTGCAGTGGATGCAAGTTGGGTCCTCTTTTTTGGTTGGTTGAAATAATTTAATATGCTACTTTTTCTTTTGAATTGATCTTCCTTGTTTTCATTATTCACAGAGTCCATTGTACCTATCCAAGTATAATTTTAAAATATACCAGTTTTTAAGAAGAATATTTAAACAATTACAAACGATAGGTGAAACATAAATATTTGAATCTTAGCACTGTGCTACCATCGACATAGTAAAAATTCTACCTACGATAGCATGCACAATGCCATTGTCTCGTAGAAGCGTATATGGTACCAAACCAAGGTAGCATTGTGTATGCTTTGCCATATGATAGCATTGTTTATGCTACCGACCAATAACATTGTGTATGCTACTGGCCACTATCCTTGTTTATGCTACCATTTGTTAACATATACAGTGCTATATCGGTGTTTCCATTTTGATTTACACATTTTTGAAAAAAATGCAATAGAATACCATAACAATTAAAAATACCTTAATGCAAGGTTGCAATATGTAGTTGATCTCAATCTTTAAATCACAAAGAAATTATGAGGAATATTTGATTTGTACTTGATAGTCAGAATTTGCATACAAAATTGTAAATACATAATTAGTATATATATGAAGGTGAATATGGAAAATTTCAATTTCATGCTAAAGGCAATTTGAATTAAAACAAATACTATTAGTGTAAATGCTAGGTGAACCGACCCCTAAAAGTAACTTTTACCAAGAAAATTTAGGCAACTCGATCCTAATTACTACCATAAATTTTTTTCCAAATGCAAATTTCAAAAATTGAATGTTTTTGAATTAACAAATATTCACCACTAAAATTTATACTAGAGCTTGCCATGCTCTCGGGACTTAGCTGATTTTGTGACCCTCGCGAATAAATCAACTCACCTTCGAGCTTGGATGAAACTCAAATAAAAGAGTTAAATCCCGAGCCTTTGCTCCACTTAAACAAGTGACCACCACCATTTATCAACATGACCAAATCCCTTCTCTTGTGCATATGAGACTAAAACCATTAGGTGAACAAATGACCGATGCAAAGGATCGCCAGTGTCCCATGCCATGGCCTAATTAAAATTGATGACTTTATTCCTTAAGGAAAACAAGGAAATGTACATCCCAAGCTAATCTAGAGCCCAAGATGTGTGAAATTGATCAATTTTTGAAAGTTTTTAAGCTGTGTGAACCTGAGCTAGCTCGTGGAAGAAAACTAGGAAAGTTTTAAAACATCAAAGCTACCTAAAACAACTAAAAAAATGTAATCAAAGACTCCAAGTTTAGAATTTGTAACCAAGTACCTTAAAATGAATTACGGTTCTCATTTTGGAAACATAAACCTGATGGGTTGGTTGTTTTCATGAAAATACTATTAGCTTGGTGCTTGCATGGTGGCGAGTGCATGAGTAAACTATTTTTAAAAATTATAAATCCCTAGATATCCACGTCCATAAAGATAACATATAATGGTTTGATGAAGGATGAAAGGTGAGAAATATCGTAGTCATATGACACAACCATATTTTGCATTTTAGAATACATGGTTTCCTTTATCTCTGTTAAGCTTTTAAATATTAAGCATGTAGTGTTCTTGAATGGTCTCTTGCATTGTGAAATTTTACTTACTAATCATGGAGTAGGTGTTGGTGTAGGATATTATTTTCCTCATATTTATTTACTTGGAATAAATAATCACCCTTAGTGTTTCATATTTCTTAGGTGTATTTATGTCTTTGGAGTTATAGAAGTTATATTCCCATTCTAGAGTGTAACTCCCCTTCCTATTTTGGGAATATTATCATGGAGGAGTTACACAACACTCCTATTTGTACACACCACTTGAGTTATTGATAGGTTCTTAATTTTTCACCATTCTTCTTTTGTGAGTTAATTTCATTTTGTATCACTTGTTAGATCTTCTTGGAATTCATGCAACTACATGTGTGCAATCATTCTTTATTAGGTATTCATGTGGAAACTACAATATAATATCAAAATAATGATAGTAAAATTCTTGTCCATTTTTATTTAGTTGTGGTATTATTCAAGTTTTTTTAATCTGACAAGTTTATGTGCAAATTTGGTTAATTTCAATATGAGGGTTTATGAAATTTTTGGGGTGTTTAAAAAAATTCAAAAATTGACCAATTTTTCTTAGGGATTTTTAGAGTTTCTTTTCACAATTTGGGGTGTTCCCTGTAGTTTTCTTTCCATTTGTGTGTATTTTGGGATTTGCAGGTTGTTCGTCAAGTCAAAAACTCACCCTAATGCATTTCAGGATTTTTCGGTTTGCTTGACAAGTGAAAAATATGAGTTAGTGTCTTTCGGGTGTTCGGGCCTTTGGTGCACGTCAACAAAACTTGTAAAATATAGTCAAACCTACAACCCTTGTCAACACCCGAGTGTATTTATAGTTTTCAAGATTTTGGAACATGTTGACATAACTTGCGATCTACAATCAAATCTCTAAACTATGGTCAACGCCTAATGTTTTTGGTTTTCATGACGTCTTAAAACTTTGAAACAAACTTGTAATCTACGATCAATCATCCAACCCTCGGTCAATGCCTAGTGTTTAGGGTTTTCCAACTTTCTTGACATGATTTGGGTTCTGAATCCTACTTGACACTTGTTAGGTTCCAACACTTATTCAACACATTTCAAGTTCCACAACTTGCTTGTCAAGTTGAAAACCTTGACAACCTATTTTGGGTTTGTGGAGGTGATCAAGAAGTGCAAAACCATGACAACAGAATGAGAACATCAAATTTAAAAGATGAGTTTTTGGACATATTTGTCAAGTACAAAACTCTAATAATGTGTGTTGGGTTTTCAAAGGTGTTGATTAAGGTGAAAAATCTGATGCGCTTTTTGAGGTTTTCAAAGGTTTTTGGAAAGTTAAAAACCCTCACCACTATTTTTTCAGGTTTTTGGAAGGGAAAAATAAGATGCAAAATTTGACTAAGTGCATTTTGGGATTTACAAGATGTTTAACAAGGCCAAAAATACAATTTATTATAACTTTCGAGTTGATAGCTCCTTTTGAGGTTCCATTTTTTGAAAGTGTGCGTTTTTCTGAGCTCTAGAAATTAGAGGTATTCTCTTGCATTGTACAATTAAACCTCTATAAGTTCAGGAGAAGTGTAAAAATACTACGATTCTTTCTTTTCAAATTCATTATTTTCTTTTACAAGCACACTCAAATATTTAAATTGATCCTAATTCAGTTATTTTTCTTACTCCCTTCAACTATCATGAATGGAAGACTTCCATGTCACTCACTTTGTGAAACAAGAAGCTCTATAAGATAACTATGGATTTGCAAACTGAACCAATATCCACTTTGTAGATAAAAATAAATGGTTTGATAAGTGTGATGAAGCTTATGACTTCTTGTGCCTTTTTGTATCAACGGATATGTACTTTCAAATAACTACTACCAAAACACCCAAGGATGTATGAGAAAACTTAGAAAAACTCTTTGGGAAACAAGATGAAATGAGAGGGAAAAAATGGAAAATGAGATGATTAGTCTTAGTAATAACAATTTTAACACACTTTAGAACTACTTCACCAAGTTCAAATAAGTGAGAATGTAACTAAAAGAATGTGGAATTGACAAAACAAACGCACAACTAATTTTTTCTCATCATCGCAAAACTAGGTACTGACTATTCTATTTTCGTCTCTACCTTTTATGTAGATAAAAGGGAACTTGGAGCACAATTGCAAATGCCCTCCTTTGGTGAGTTTGTTTTTAAATTGACTTGGGAAAAATATAATATGATTCAAATGGGTGCACTAAAGTCCACCAAACCACAAGCTCTACTTACAAGGCATGACATACGAAGGCTTCAAAAGAGAAGCAACATAACAAAAAGATAATGAGAATAATAAGGATCAAACCACCCCCCAAACCAAATTCCAACACTTCATATTCTAGTGTTGAGCCTAAGAAAGAGAATATCAACTGTGGGTATTGCATAGGTAGGCATGATGTAAGTAAACATTTGAAGCAAATTGACCTTCTTATGATTCTTCTTGAGAAAAACAACACAAGTATACTAAAGTATATCAAACCATTTTCAGCTATTCACGGATATTCTAAGGCAAATGATAATGGAAAAGGGAAAGTGAAAGAATTAGAAAAGGATAAAACAAAAGGGAAAACCCTAGTTCCAGTGGTACCTTTGAATCCTACATGGGTTATTGATTTTAGTGCATCATATCATATGGATTCTTCACATGTTGAGTTCATTATTTGAATGGGTGATGAAACTTATACTCAGGTTTTTGGGAGAGGGTTTGCTTAAGTGAGCGGTGGAACATTTAAAAATGTTCTTAAGTATTCTCTCACAATCAAATAATCTCATATTAGTATATCATATTACTCACCTTGGTTAGGGCATGCGAGTTGAGTTCACTCTAGATTCAGTGTATGTTAGAGATTTATATAATGACATCATCATTGTAGTGGGTTTAGTTTATCAGATTCACATGTACATGATGATACTCCTAAGTTTGAGCAATTTTATAATGACGAGGACTTATCTTCTAGTAAAAATGACCACATCAATGATGCGGAGCTGCCTCCACCATCTATTTGTCACCTTCCAAATTTTGAGGAGTTATTTCTTGATCCACCTACTTCTGGTCCACCACAAAGCTGTTAAGGAGAATGCACTTTCCTTTAGGAATAAAAAAACTTAGGTAGTATTCTATATACTTATAGGGCCTTCCACATTCCTTCTTGATACTGCTTTGGATTCACTATCCCTTCATGGAGTAGTTAACACTTCTAACTTACATGAGGAGCATATTTCCTTGGATAAAAACCACACCTTAGATAAAGATCCATTAGATACTTAATAGTTTCATTCACTCTTCTATGGCGATTCACTCTTCACTTTATCTAATTCTGATCCACATTCGCTCTTAGAGGATTATTTGTAGGATACGGGGTGGCGTCGAAGTTGTAGCCTCAAGTGGGGATTTTTAGTCCTACATTCTCTTCTTTTTCTCTCTTTTGGGGAGGAGAATTTTTTTTCCCACTAGGTTTTCTCCTTTTACTTCACTTTGTGAGTGTTGCATTGTATGTAGGTATCTCATCGGGCCTTTTTCTAGGACCCACGTTTATTTTTCTCCCACCTATGCTTAAAGGAGGTGTTAGTGTAGGATATTATTTTCCTCATATTTATTTACTTGGAATAAATCATCACCCTTGGCGAATCATCTTGCTTAGGTGTACCGAGTGTTGTAGGAGTTACTATGACATGTATTACATGTCATAGTGTGTCATAAGAGTTATATTCCCATTCTAGAGTGTAACTTCCCTTCCTATTTTTAGAGTATTCTCATGGAGGAGTTACACAACACTCCTATTTATACATGCCACTTGAGCTATTGAGATGTTCGTGATTTTGCACCATTATTATTTTTGTGATTTAATTCATTTTTATCACTTGTTAGATATTATTGGAATTCATGCAATTAAATGTGTGCAAACATTCTTTATTAGATATTCACATGGAAACTTTTATAGTAGGCTCCAATATTTATCCGTCAGGTGAATATATATGGATATAAATCATCGTATCCATATTATAACAAAGTTGCATAATGGTGTGTGTGTGTGTGTGTGTGTGTGTGTGTGTGTGTGTGTGTGTGTGTGTGTGTGTGTGTGTGTTTCATAGTATTGATTACTATTTTTTTGCAAAACTTCATTGAAATTGTGTTTTTGATATCATCGTGTCTTTAAAATATCTCTCACTAAATGGATTTGACATGAATGACTATGAATATATAAATTCAGTTATACTATTTTTATCTACGGTAAAACCCTTAATGGAATTCAATTTCATGTTTTCTCTGTATCTATAAACTCCATCTAATAGAAAATGGTCATGATGGATTGGGGTTTTGAGTGATCTATATGTGAATGGAAAGAATCTCTCTCTATATATCCCTCCTATCTTACGTTTTTAATGAAAATGATGTTTGGAAGTATATAAACATTATATTTGCTATTTATTTCTTATTTGGCTTAATATATATGGGCATATGATGTTTTATATATTTTTTCTTATTAGTACACAATGACACCATGCCAACATGCATGTGCTAACCCATATCATTTTGCGGGGATAATGAAGAAGATTTGGTAAATAATAGTTAGAAAGTTTCATGATTGGATTCACATATTGAATGAATGGAGGAGGAAATATTATATTAAATCTTCTAACTATACCAAAGTTAATACTTGGAATCTAGATTATGTAGCTAGACCATGATAATCATTCTCGTAGTTACGAGAATCAAACTTTAATTTGTACCATAATAGAGTCTAAAATAGGAAAGGATTTTTGTAATTGCTTCTACTTTGGCATTTGTATTCTTATAAAGGATTTAATGAAGATTCTGGACATGTGTATTGATTTTGCATTTTTGAATAAAGGCTCTACTATTGATTGAACTCGGTTGTTTATTCTTTTGAGGGGAAAAAATGCCCCATTTATGGTTGTCACATTTAATAACTAATTACATACATATTTTTTATATATTTCTTGTCTACAAATTAATATATTTGGATGGGTAAAAACCTATGGTTTTATAGGTTAGCTCACTAATTTGCATGGTCAATTACTTTGTAATCTTGAAAACCATACAACGAAATTTACCATCTATAAAAAGAACATTCTTTGGTAAATGCAAGACTTAATTTTCACATTTCTTAAGGTGTATATACTATAATAAAACTATTTGTAAAAGTAATGTTATGATTGTATGTCCGAGACTATCTATAAAAAGAACATTCTTCCATGAAATTTTATTGTGTAAATATTTTAGGTGAGATTGTAATTGTGGATATTTTTCTCTCACTATGAAATTTTTGTAAAAGTAATGTTATGATTGTATGTCCGAGACTATCTATAAAAAGAACATTCTTCCATGAAATTTTATTGTGTAAATATTCTAGGTGAGATTGTAATTGTGGATATTTTTCTCTCACTATGAAATTTTTGTTTAAAGTTTACGAGATTGAGTACCAAAGTAAAATCAAGTGAAAGTATAAAGTATATCTTAATACCCCAAACCCTATTAATTCAATATTTGGTTAGGTGATCCCCTTCTATAGGTCAAACTACAAAAATTGAGTATTGTTTAATGTCCAACATAAATCCCATATGTGTAATTGTAACTAAAAGTTGACATAAAATTCTATTTACATATGGGAAAAATTAAATAAGGTTATGAGCTATATCTTATATGGACATTAGAGAAAAAGAACATAACCTTATAGGTTACTCTCCCTTCATTATACAAGGGAAAGAAGAGTAACAAGGTTAGTGAATAATATCTATGATAATATACTTTATAGATACTCTTTGATAATTATAACCATTTTTTGGTGGTTAGGGTAATAATTTGAAATGAATATTTATTTTTAATGTCATTATATTCAGTTACATATTTGTATTAGCCTATTTGATTCACTGATATTGTGGAAAGGATTATAAGTTTTCATTGTATCTAATTAAGGTCATACATGTTGAACATGTGAGTGCTCATGGAAATTAAACTTGTAGTCATATGACACATGAGGCTTTCTAATGAAGATAGTTTAGGTGGATTGCAACTTTGCAATGCACAAACCTTGAACCAAATTTGTCGGGTGAAAGAATAATTTATTGAGGTATATTGTATACTCAATGCAAGGCCTAATGATAACATCACTAAATATGTATAATTGCATTATATATATTTATCTAGTAAGTAATGTTAAAAAATTGAAATTTGTTAATTGGATTTAGGTAATATTGGAAAGGAGTTATCTTAGAACCAATCAATTAGAAAAGTAAAGAATGATGTAATGAAGTCATTATGTTTTTAGTATGGTTAAGTTTTTGGAAATATAAAGTTTTGAATACACTACAAGGGTAACAATGAAATCCCTTTGTACTTGAGATTACTATAGAAATAATAATAGGCATTGCTTTAAGATCCAAAACTATCAATAAAGAACGTGTCTAGAAAGGATGTTGGGTTTTCATAATTGCCTTGAAAAACTTAGTATTTTATAATGCAATTATATAGTATTCCTTTCTAGAAAAGGAAAATAATGCCAAAAGAATATATGTCTGTCACAAAGAAGATTGATTTTTATCACATAGTAAGTACATCTTGTTTAAATAATAATATAAATCTAGAATAAGTTTATCTTACTAACTTAATATAGAATGAGGGGCATTATATGTAATGTTTTATATAATCACTAATAAGAATATATTGCTCGAAAGTGTTGTTCTAAATTTTTATAGAATAATTCATGATTAAAAAGAACTAAATTATGACTAATTGTGAGGAAGGATTTAAGCTTGAAACATGTCTTGAATAGTAGAAAAAACCCATACAATTAATGTTATAATATCTAAGAAAATTATTTATATGTTATTTGGTTATTACCCATCTTGAGTTATTACATGTTAGATTTGGGGCATATTATAATGTAACATTTATGATTAACGCTACGCTTGGTAAGGTGGATGGGAGAATTAAGAATGAATAAAAATTCATGTAAAGAATATTTGTGATTTGGTTAGCTCACTATGAGATGAAAAAATGGTCATATCAACTATGTGGTACTGTTTCCCTAGTTAAATGAAGATGTCATACTTGGCCTCATATAACTCGAAGTATATTTATCAATCCTCAAAGAGGAATCTTGTGACAAAGGAATTTATAGAATGTAAAGAGTAATCCGGAATCTAAAGATCTAAGGTAGATATTTGAGAAGCAATGTGTCAATATTACTCAATATGCTTGTTAGTAAGTGCTAAGCACCATAACAAGTTACATAGTAATTATAATGGGTAAATCCCATAGGCATACACATGAACTTAAGACCAATTGTAATGTATTCAAGAATAAAGGAACGAGAAGTTGGAGCTTTAAGTATGTCAAACCTATAATGAATTTATTAGGTAAAGTGATTGTAAGATGAAATAAGTGGAAATTCTCTTCTAGTGGATACTTATGAGAAAGAAACATAATTAAATAAATAAATAAAGTTTAGGTCATTTTTGAGTATTAGAATAAGGGCCGTGACATCTTGGTATCATAGCCAAAGTTTCAACACTAGACATAAGGAGTCTACTAACTGACACGTATGTAGAAACTCCTTGTGTATAAAAAACTTAATGAATTGAAAATTATAACTAAATGCTCTGTGAAACTAGAATGCATAAAAATATTTCATTTACTTGCGAATAATGACATGGAACTATATGCTTGTTAGTAAGCTGCTAAGCACCATAACAAGTTACATAGTAATTATAATGGGTAAATCCCATAGGCATACACATGAACTTAAGACCAATTGTAATGTATTCAAGAATAAAGGAACAAGAAGTTGGAGCTTTAAGTATGTCAAACCTATAATGAATTTATTAGGTAAAGTGATTGTAAGATGAAATAAGTGGAAATTCTCTTCTAGTGGATACTTATGAGAAAGAAACATAATTAAATAAATAAATAAAGTTTAGGTCATTTTGAGTATTAGAATAAGGGCCGTGACATCTTGGTATCATAGCCAAAGTTTCAACACTAGACATAAGGAGTCTACTAACCGACACGTATGTAGAAACTCCTTGTGTATAAAAACTTAATGAATTGAAAATTATAACTAAATGCTCTGTGAAACTAGAATGCATAAAAATATTTCATTTACTTACGAATAATGACATGGAACTATATGCTTGTTAGTAAGCTGCTAAGCACCATAACAAGTTACATAGTAATTATAATGGGTAAATCCCATAGGCATACACATGAACTTAAGACCAATTGTAATGTATTCAAGAATAAAGGAACGAGAAGTTGGAGCTTTAAGTATGTCAAACCTATAATGAATTTATTAGGTAAAGTGATTGTAAGATGAAATAAGTGGAAATTCTCTTCTAGTGGATACTTATGAAAGAAACATAATTAAATAAATAAATAAAGTTTAGGTCATTTTTGAGTATTAGAATAAGGGCCGTGACATCTTGGTATCATAGCCAAAGTTTCAACACTAGACATAAGGAGTCTACTAAGCCCGACACGTATGTAGAAACTCCTTGTGTATAAAAAACTTAATGAATTGAAAATTATAACTAAATGCTCTGTGAAACTAGAATGCATAAAAATATTTCATTTACTTGCGAATAATGACATGGAACTATATGCTTGTTAGTAAGTGCTAAGCACCATAACAAGTTACATAGTAATTATAATGGGTAAATCCCATAGGCATACACATGAACTTAAGACCAATTGTAATGTATTCAAGAATAAAGGGCAGAAGTTGGAGCTTTAAGTATGTCAAACCTATAATGAATTTATTAGGTAAAGTGATTGTAAGATGAAATAAGTGGAAATTCTCTTCTAGTGGATACTTATGAGAAAGAAACATAATTAAATAAATAAATAAAGTTTAGGTCATTTTGAGTATTAGAATAAGGGCCGTGACATCTTGGTATCATAGCCAAAGTTTCAACACTAGACATAAGGAGTCTACTAAGCCGACACGTATGTAGAAACTCCTTGTGTATAAAAAACTTAATGAATTGAAAATTATAACTAAATGCTCTGTAAAACTAGAATGCGTAAAAATATTTCATTTACTTGCGAATAATGACATGAAACTATAGTTCCCTTGTGTTGAGTTAAAAAATTATGGTTAGGACCCCTATAATGGTAATTCTACTAGATGGTATGGGACATCCAAGAGGGTTGTTATTGTTCATGTCCTATTCCTAGTTTGTTTTTCTTTCTGTTGGGTTTTAGATGTTTGGTGGAATAGATATCTCCTAGTTGTGAGCTATGTGTGAGATAGAAATATGAGAGAGAATAGTATGAGGGATGCGCACTTGATCTAGGAAGTGATCTATAGAGACAAGAGGGCATCCTACTACACTTTCACACATGACATATACTAGGGGTAAGGGTTGATTGTGGGGGTACTAAAGTTTTCCCTCATGTGTATTTGGGTAGGATTATTATATGCCGTAAGATTTTTTTGGATCTCATTGGGGGTATATAGTGTTACCTTAGTCTTTTGTTCAAAATTATGTTTGTTATTACATTAATAGGATGTGTTGTTTTTCCATCATTTCGCTATTCATAGTCCTACCAGTTCTTGGTACTTTTGCATAGTGCTTGCGTATTATGGTGAATGCACTACACATGGATTCTTTCTCTTACCTTATGGGTTCTCATATCTTCCTCTCATTTTCTTAGCTACATCTACATGATGGATCTCTATAAAAGATAGATACTTCACTATGTGATTAAGTTATTGTTACTTATGCATTTTTCTACTCGGTATTAAAATAATGAACTATTGGGAATTGTTTTCCTTTTCTAATTTTAAATATTGGTTTAACCTTTTTTTATAATTCTAAAGTAATGTTGCCTTATTAGGTATACTAGTTTGTTTGACCTAGAATTATGAGATTTTTCAACAAATATAATCTTAATGATTGAATCTATAATTCTCTTTTGGGAGAAAATTTGGCTTTAAATTGGAAAGTGTTATTTTAGCTTTTAAGCACAATTAGATAGAATGGTTTACAATAAAAAATTAAAAATTGTTAGTGTTGTTTTCAACCCCACCAAGGGATTATTATTACTTTCATGTGTTTAACTAATTTATGTCTTGATTGACTTGAGATTTATGTGTTGCATATGGGTTGTTTAACTCAAGGTCTTGGGCTATTGGTGAGTTACAAGTAGTTTGTAATCATCAACCCAAGTTCCATTCCCATTAATTTCATTAGATGCTTTCAATAAGTGACCATGGGGACACCTTGAGGTAGGGTTAAACTTCTCCATATGGACCAAGTGGAACATAGCGAGGCGCTTGAATTTAAATCACTTGATGGGCATTAAGGACCCAAGCCCACCCCCATGTCCCACTTAGAGAAAGGGCTCCACCACTCTAGTTTATAACTTTGGTATAATAAAAGTGTTTAACATCCAAAGTTTATGTTACTCTTGCATGCTTTTCAATCACGGTAACTAGAGGTCACTTTACCTCTTTGGTTATCATGTTGTTCTAAAGCATTTAGGGTGCCATTAGAAGTTTGCTTGCTTTGTCTTCCAATGAGCTTCACCGCTTAATCATTTCCATGGGAGGTTCCCCTTGTAGAGCTAAGTCTGTTTGTGACCGAATTAGAAAAAAATGAAGATATTTGGAGGGCATTGATGGTTGATGGTTTTACAAGATTCATGCAGAGAATCAAAGGTCATGATAAGCACATTTCAATATCCTTTGCCAAGAAGCGAAAAGAAAAGTTACATATAAAGGTAAGGACTACACCATCACCGAGAATCTCATTGATTTTTTTACAGGCCTTAACATGGAGGGCATCAAATTTTATAGAAATAAATTTGAAAAATGTGCTGAGGAAAAGAAATTTGTTGAAGGAACTGAAACCCTTGCTTTTGTCAAAGCCGGTCTGGTTTGTTCCTCCATCCCTGCCCCATATAATGAGGTTTCTCGCATGGTGGTTTCGTTATGTTACTCTTGAGGGTCATTTCAACACTCTTCCCCTACATCATTTAGTGCTTCTAAATCATTTTCATAGGAGCCCTAGGGTGAGCATTCCCTACTATATTCTTCAGTTCCTTGAAAAATCTATTCAAAAAGTACACTCCCATTAGCGTAGCCTCCTCTTCACCAAGGTATCATACTTCTACTTCACTAGTACTACTACACCGACTCTACCAACATCCCCCCTGCTCTATTCCACCTCTTGAACCACTTATTCAAAGTGCAAGGTGAAAACTAAGAATCTATTCCCCCGATAGATGCCCCCTTGTTTGAGGTACATGCGACATCACTAGGATAATGCAACCTAAAATAGGACCCCATGCCAAAGTGATCTTGGTATGCAGGAGGGGATGTGCCTGGTAGAAACCAAGGCACATGCAAATAGTGACTAGAAGACAAGTGTTAGTGCAAACAAGAATGTATATAGAAAATAGTGTAAGCTACCAAGCAAGAAGAAAATGTAGACCGTGAAAAGTAGGTTGCAAACATGGGACATCACTCACGATGTCACAAGACAATCGAGGCCACAATGGTGAAAGAAAATAGTGTGCACACAAGACAAAGTATACGAGAAAAGCCCGTAAATAATGGAAAACAATAAAAAATAAAGACAAGCAATAGTAAGAAAATCATCAATCAACCATGGTGGAAAATAGGTCCTGTAAGACAAATGCTGCACATGAAGCACCCGTTAACATGTTAGAAAGATATAAAGTATGTCAAAGCATGTATAATCGATATAGTAGTGTGTTATGTACAATAATGAAACAATAACACCTGAAATGTGTATGAATGTGGATGCCCCCAGGATCCATTGTGGGATTGGTAATAGGTATTGTGCCAAACATCCATGTTGCATGTGTAGATATGTAGAATCTGCGATCACAACTAGAAAGCAAGTGAATGCGCATGTGTGTATGGAAAGATAATGACATACAAGATATCTATCTAACATGTGTAATAAAGTGAACATATAATCATAAACAAGAAATAACTATGTGCAACCAAGATATGCTGACATGTTTTGGATGAGGTGGAATGGAATGTAATTTGAGTGTGATAGGGGTAATGTTGCCCCAGTATGGATGTATGCATGAATGAATTTTGGTTCATTTATACAAGACCCCTCAATAATCAAGAATGAACTGTATAGCAAGAGTGCGTCATCAAGAAATGGTTTGAATGATGTGTTGATGTGACCAAAAGAGCATGGAGTGTAGAATAGATGGATGATAAAGCATTGTGTGTAGATTGTAAAGAGAGATGAAAGCATTTGGAAAGTATTGATTAGGAATACCAAACATGATGATGTAGCTTAAAGCATAGATCCTAGAATGTGTGAATAAGATGCGAGGAAGAGTGATTATGAAGATGTAGTGTAGGATGTAGAAATGGTGAGGTTCAATTCTGATTTAGACCCTCAGCAGTCAAGTAAGAACCATGAGACTAGAGTGCATCGTTAGGTAGTGTGCGTTGTAAAGGTTCGCTCATGATGTGTTAGGAAAATAATGTTTACATTATAGGTTTGGGTGGTTAGTAGTATAATATAGTAATTGGTTAGTAATATTGTTATAAACAATATTACGATGTATGTTAGAGTACATAGTTGTTGAGATATATTGTTGTTATAGCAATATCTCGTATTTAGTGGTTTGCTTAATTATAGGATTTTACTTCTTATGTCATCTTTAATATATGGTTATGCTTTTCAATCAAAAAAATTATAGGATTTTGGGTATGAGAAAATAGTGGAGAGATAATAGGAATCATATTCCTATATATTTGTATTGTATCCCTGAATGATATATAGAAGAAATATCAGCGAATAAAATATATTATTGTGTGAATAATAATTGTGTTATTTTCATGATCGACTGAATTGAGCTCTAGATTTGGTATCAGAGCGATCTGATCTAGTTTTGAGATGGAACACACACACACACATATTAATCATTGGTCAAGGGGAAACTGCACCATAATTTACTTCCCCGAATGATGTATTATTTTTGTAAGAAGGATTTTTGTGTTCTATTCGATTGTTGTCAGTGAAAAATTTGACGAGTTCAGTGATTTATTCACTGGTCTTGAATATTTCTGTGATTATTCTCACCTACAATCAGAAGTTGAATATCACTTGCAATAGATGTGCAGTGCTATTCGTTCTATGTGCAGTCGTAGCATCTGATTATATATTGGGAACGATTCACGCGAGTTTCATACTGGATCTATGAATTTCTGAGCAGAACCGTGCAGCCTGCTAGAATATTTTCATATGCCATTTGTGCATTGGCGTTCAAGATTGGAGCCTTGTTTTTGAAAGAGAAACCTGTTTGTGATTTTTAAGATCTACAACAAGGATCAGTCCCAGGTGTTCTACATTTTGATCCATCGTTCTTCTCTGACTGAGCATTCATAACAACTGCTTGTTTGAACGACCCTGGTCAGATCCCAATTTACATCATTGTATCAAATAGTGAATTCAAATGCTCGCATCTCCTGTCTACATTCAGTCGATTTTTTCTGACAATTCTTTTGTAAAGAAAGAAGCGTTCACTGCTGGATTCTACATTGATCGATTGGGAGGATTTATTTCAAATACGTCTAACTTGTAGCATAGATCGCCACCAGTGTATGCATAAGGGTATTCGAAGCAATTATTTAGTTTCAACCTTGTATTGCGTCGACTTCACATTGGGTTCGACCAAGTCAAATTCAGTTCTACTGATATTGAGACTGACTGCTCGACAGTATCAACATATTATTTGCACCAAGCTCCCCAGCACAGTCTTTTACAACCAGGCGCCGAGTTCCTTTCGGTCTTTCAATGTTGTGCATTTCCCGTCTGGTAGCTGTTTATTTAAGAGTCTATATAAGTTCTCTCGTATTTTTAATATTTAGTCTCATTTTAGGTTTGGCGTCCAATCCATAGGCGTATCATTAAAGTCTCGTCCATTCGAAATGATAAAAGAGTCATTGTGTTAATAAGGTCATTTTTATTATTATCCATTTGTTACATTAAAAATTGTTATTCGAGTTGTCTTTTTCATTCCATCCATGCATGCCCCTAGTTCAAGTCAATACTCTACGTCTTCCATTAACAACAGCTAATAGTCTTCATTTTTTTTTAGAGTGTCTTCTTCCCACATCTGCCCGTGTTTCCATCCACTTGCATTTACAATAAACTATATATATAAGGTTGTTTGAAGTGTTTGGTACACCACATGTGTCATCAATAAATAATGAGTCGTCATAAATTGTCACTTGTTTTTTCAAGTCATAGTGTTAGTGTTAAAAGTGTCGTTTTTCAAGTTTGTGAATTGTCGTAAAAAAGTTGTATTATTGTAAAAAGTTTGAAAAATAAAAATCAATTGTCATATGGACGCATTTTCGGTATTACCCAACATCGACAAAGAAAAGTGTTTCACATTGTGTGTGGGGGGGGGGTGGGGCGGAGAGCAAAGAATAATCTCAATGTGGAAACAAATGTGCTTCATGTTCACATTTTCCTGAGCTATCAAAGCATGACACTAGAGGATGGAGGCATCGGAGGCTGGAGGACAACCAACAACCTCTTATTAGTTGCCAACGACGGGGCCACTTCATTGATTTGGTGGCACATCTTGTGTGTTTTTATTTTAGAGTGGTGTGCCTTATTTCAATGTGTAGAGTGTTTGATTTCAACATTTTAGTTTGGTGTGGATTTCAATGTGGTGTGAGAAATAAGAACAAAGGTTCATTCATGTTCATGGTATGTGGCTATTCCTACATTATTCCCAATGTAATAACATAGTGAAGAACAGTAACACAAAGAAATGCATCATCATGAGTCTTGAAGAGGTTGAATAATCAGATGTGTTCATGTTCATACCTAGGTTTGTGGTTAGCCTTTGGAAAACCATTGAAGGTTGTTCAGATGTGTTCCTGCTTGAGTTCCCACCACTGCTAGGTCAGATGTGTTCCCTAGAGTGATTGGCTGATAATCAAATGATTCTGAGCATGTTCCTATCCTCTTGGTCAGATATGTTCTCGAAAGTGCATGGTTGATAAGAAGTTGATGTGTTCCTTCTTCTACCTTCTTCACTTGAGTGTGTACAAGATCATGAGCAAGCACAAGTGAAAGAATGCAGAGGAAGTGCGAAATTTCTTTTCTTTGCCATGTAAACATTAAGGGGAATGTAAGGAAAATAATGTTTACGTTATAGGTTTGGGTGGTTAGTAGTATAATATAGTAATTGGTTAGTAATATTGTTATAAACAATATTACGATGTATGTTAGAGTACATAGCTGTTGAGATATATTGTTGTTATAACAATATATCATATTTAGTGGTTTGCTTAATTATGGGATTTCGGGTATGAGAAAATAGTGGAGAGATAATAGGAATCATATTCCTATATATTTGTATTGTATCCTTGAATGATATATAGAAGAAATATCAAAGAATAAAATATATTATTGTGTGAATAATAATTGTGTTATTTTCATGATCGATTGAATTAAGCTCTAGATGATGTGTAGAGTGTATAATAGAATAACATGATGTATGAGTACAACTTTGTGATGTAGATTGTAAGTGTGTAGTTTGATATTTGATATTGCAACACTAGAAAAATGTGTGTTGAATGGGCCGAGTGTGATGATGTGTAATGTGTAGCAGAAGATGTGTAGGTTATGTAAGACATATAGGTGTACAAAGCACAAAGTGTGTATAATAGATGGAAGAGGAAGATGTCGTAGATGTGCAGAGATGTGTAATGTGTAGAAATTGCAAAGTGCATAGGATTTATAATAGATGCAAGAAAAGGTTGTAGGCAGTGCACAATATGTATGATGTGTAGGAAGAAGAAGATGTCGTAGATGTGAAATGTGTAATGTGTGAGGTTCACGTGTATAATATGCCCTTAACAATCAAGTGTGAACCTTATCACAAGAGTGCATCATAGGGTAATGATGATAAAAATAGTGTATCAAAGTGTATGTGATGAATTCCTATAGATTTGAAATATGATGTATGAAGTGTGACAATATAAATGAAGGACTCATAATGATATTAGCGAGAGGGGGAAGAAGTATGGTGCCCCATGAGTGTGTAATGAAGAGTAGGATCATGTAATATCATCTAGAAGATCATTGGTGTCATGGTCAAAGCCATATGGAGAGGCATCCGAGACTTGGTAAACAATGGTGTTGGGATGATCGAGTAGAGATCCATTGATGTGTAAATTATACATGCCCATAGCGTATTCCTCATCGATGAAAGGAGGTAATGGAAATTGATGTGCATACCATCGAGTAATTTTTTTGTGTAACCAAGAATGAATCATTACAGCTGAATACACTACCAAAGGGCATAGGAAATGAGATATCAATATGATCAGGGCCTAATGCACCCCAATATAATCAAGACAAGATTTCCCAAGCATAAGTGGAGAATAGCGAGGAGATCCTGTAAGGATTCTTGTGATACAAAAAACTCGAAGACCATAAGCGAAGTGATGGTGATAAAGCCATGATATAGATGAGGATCATGAGGTGGAGGATAAAGATCCTCGAAAGCGAAGCCTAGTCGAGTCAAGCCATCATGTGTACATATAGTGTTAGTGCAAGTAGGATCAAATGGAATATGCTCCCAATAAGAATCATTCATGAAAAGCGTGCATGTAAAGGGAGGATGTGCTAATGGTGGGTGCACATGAGAGAGTGAAGTAGGAAGAATGATGTCGATGGTTAGACAGGCCCCGATAAAGTACCATAACATTTGTAGTAACAAGAGGGGAAAATATGTGGATGGAACAATGTCTAACATGCAAACAATTCCTTCTAAGTGAGGTGGAGAATCTATAGGTTGTGGTTCGTTAGTAGTAACAGATTGTGGAGTGGGGAGTGTAGTGGTGGGATCGTGGTTGCAATATTTGAATGGTTCACAATCACTAGCAATAGTGTATTAAAAATTTCATGTAAAAACTTAAGTCATCAATGCTTTGTGGAAGGAACTCGCCTTGCATGACATGAAGCCATGGTTTCTTGAGTAAACAATTATACTAAATTGGGAATTCAATGAAAAAGAAAACTGTATGAAGGGTTTTTGGCCTAGTAGTGATAAGTAAAGTGATATGGCCTATGCATGGATGAACGAAACCATTACGCCCAAAGAGAAATAGATGGGTGACATTATCATTTGAAAAACCTATAGCCTCAATGAAATATAAAGCATAGATTAATTTAAGAGAAACCTATATTATAGTTTCACATGGTGATGTATAAGAGGGGATCATTGTCGAAAGGAGAAATGTCGGCTGAGGATTAGCTTGAAAAATGATGTGTTGAGAAAATACATCCGTAAATGTCTTGTAAACTATGTGCGGATGAATGTCGGCGGGAACCCGAGTAGTAGTCAAGAGTGACGATTTTATCCCTTAATTCGGGATGTAGAATCAAGAAATCATGGATGGAAATATTCATCATGATAGATGTAGATTCAATAAACAATGAAAGGAATACCCTAAAGGTGCGCAAAGAAGGTGAGTTCACCAAATGATTTAACAAAAATAAACTAAGAGTAGATTTAATTTGTTAAATTCTTATGCATGCTACAACAAGCAAGATATGACAAGTAAAGTACAAAAATGAATCAAGTGAATAAGAAAAAGTAAGTAAAACCCTAAGTGTAATATAGAGTTAGGTTACTTAGCTGATTCGTAAATATCTTGAAAATGCAAAAAGATGGAGGATTGGCAGAATGGTAGTACAGGACCTTGAAAATGAACCCAGAAAAGTGGAGTTCGGGAGGAGTAGGAACAAGGCACCTAGACTGGTATTGGGGTGACTGGGTCTTGCTAGGATCCCTTTCTAGGTGCCAAGGTCCACATATGATCTCTAGAGATGAATTTTGCAGGGTCGTTGGTTGATCTAAAACCTTAATTTTTATCACTAGATGGTCACACTATGATTGTCAATGTCATTGATAACTGTAATAAAAAGATCACATGCAAAACCCTAAAAATATCAAATCCTGAAAAAAAAAGATGTAAAATGAGGGTTCAGACTATCCTAAACTATCAAAAAATTGATCTTATGATTGAGTGTTGCACTACATCTCAAACCCAATGTAGTTATATGTGTGTGTGTTCGAGAATCATGCCCTAGGTGGCTCTTGTGTATGTCACACTTGATAGTGAACAAAGTAGCTAGATGTAAAAAGATGTAATAGATGTGTGCATGGAATAAAATGAACTTCCCTCCTATGTGTGTGATGTATAAAACCAACCCTTGTCCCTTGTAATGGTGTTAGATGAATGCAAAGATTCTCTTGAGTGCTTGTGAGATGCAACCTTAGGTGATAGTATAGATGCTTAGAGCTTGGTCCTTTAATTTGGTCACATAACTTTATATTTATATGCTTCTCTTGTTCAAATTTTGTAATTGATCACTAAAAGGCCGACCCCTAAGAGATAAGGATTCCCAACAACTAGAAAGGACCCAAAAAGGAGTGAGTAAAGTACAAATATGTCTAGGGTTCCCACAAGCGAGGAGGTCACCTAGTTCTTAGCATCCTGGCTAGGTACTGGTGTCCAGAGCCAGAAAAGGTGAAATATGAAGGGTAATACTGGGAAGTGAGGTCTGTAAGGCCAAGAGGGAGGCTAGAAAGGAAACTAAGAGGCTAAGTATAATGATCAATTCGTACTTTTCTCCCGTAAGAAGCATATGAATAGTAGTATGTGATTAGGACCTAGTAATTTACCCAAAGTGCGTGATTTAGTGTCTACATCCACAAATAATGGAGAGGATATAAATGTAAAATGGTTTTTATGATATTTCCACAACTTTAAATTGTATTGGTTTCTCTAGAGAGGAATGTTCCAAAAAATATTGGATACCATAATTAGGAAAGTTGACATTTCAAGTCACATATGGAACCATTATCATGGGAAAAATAAGAATGTATAGGAATTGTTGGATAATATCGTGAATAAATAATAATCAACGAGTGAAGAGGCCAAATGGGTTTCCCATATAAAAAAATATTTAAGATTTTCAAAGTTTATTATTACATTTTTTTTAGTTACCAACAAAAATAAATGTTTTTAGGATAGCATTATTTAGGGTTTATTTAATTTTTAGTATTAAATTTATTCTATAGGATAAACCATTAATGCAGATTGGAGGAGAGGGGAAACATTTGATTTAATAGTTTTAAATTTTAATTTTAAGTTTAGTGAGAGGAGGATTATTATAAAAAATTATTCAAAGATTTTTTTTTTTAATTTAGTTTCAATTGAGATCCAAGTTTAAGGTACCCACATATAATGCATTTGACAATATTGCATGAAGAATGAAATAGTAGGTTCCTCTACAACAAATAATGTCTCTACCTTTTGGAAGAAAGAAACTTGTAGAAATCAAAGCTGTTGAATTCACACTAAAGTGGAATACATGTAGGAATAAAAATTTAGAAGAACGGAAAATGCTAAAATGTCTCCAAGCAAGTGCTCAAATGTTCCAAAGTCAAATCAGGAAATCCATGCCTAATTGTAGAAGATGGCAATGTAGAAGCACAAAATGAAGGAGGGAGAGTATGAGGGTTTATAAGTAACCTCATTACATCCATATAAATAAGGTGCAACTCTATAATAAATACTAAAGAGAAGACAAATGTCCTCGGTGGTATAATATAGATCTAAAATACGAGACTCTAAAAATAAGAATGTAATTTCTAGAAGAAATGTGTCTAAGTGAGGTGAATACATAAGACATGTGTGATCATGCTTCCAAGGATCAAATATGGTTTCAAAAATAGTATAAGTGACCGATTTTCGGAAGGTGTATTCCTATCAATGAAGATGTATGAATCCTCTTAAGTAAAAATGTGTGAAAGCTCTACAAATGGAATATAATCTCAATGTACTACAACACAAGTAGGTCTATGAAAAGACATCGAGGTTGGAAAAAAATTGGCCCAAAAGGGTTACTCAAAAAAAAAAAAGAGAAATCATTTGACGGGAATGTATCATCAACACAAGATGTATCGGGAGTACAAGATGTCTCAAAAAATTACTATCAATCAGAGGTAAATGTAATGAAAGAAGGTGGAACACCATGAAACTATGAACATTTCTACTGGATGGGGGAGTCTGGAGGAGATTCAACATTCTCTTAAAGGTCATCGTGAGAGGGAGAAGATGTATCCTCATCAATACTCATGTCATCAGAACTAGAAGAACAATCCTCATCATCAGGAATATGAACAGGTAAATTTGTATCAAAAAAACTATCATCACATGAAATGGGGTTGAAAAAAGTCTTAGGAGTATGAACTATAATCTCTAAAAGGTCTCAATTAAAGTATAAAGAATGCTCCAAATAATGCAAGGATACTCCATGTGCACCACGTGATGGTGGAGAGGCATAGAAATGTAAATCAACAAGTGACCAAGAACCTTTTCACACGAGTCGAGATAGTCTTCGAGTTTATCCTGGGTCATTGAGGGTAGGTATTTTTCCATATAATAATGGATAGAGTTGTTATTTAGTAATAAAATATTTCATGCTCAAATTCCATGGTGAGTAATTAGCTCTACCAAGTAGAAGTGGCGAGATGCTATGATATAATATTGGTCTTATGAAGCATAATTATATGAAGTGTATCATCCATTGTGCATCTGCAAATGAGATAAATCAATGAAAAGGAGTCATAGGTGACAAGTGCATGCTCATATGGACATCGGACTCACCCAAAAATGGGTAAGTGCATGAAGTTGGTGGACAATTCCGTGGACATAAAAACCTGAAATAAAGGAACCGCGATCGCGGTTCTTGAATTCTAGGTTCGGTAATTACCAAACCTAAAACCGCTGAGCGCGGTTATAAACCGCGATCGTGGAACTCTGAGACAAAATTTAACAGTCCCGCGACTCGTTATTTTCCTCATTTTTCATTTCGAACCGTGACTTTTCCTAAATGTTTTTCACTCGCGCTTTCAATACCATCTCAAAATTGCTCATCGGACTTCTGGATAGCGATAGATTCAACCATGCCGCCAAGACGAGGAGGTAAGTCCCCGATTGTAATCATTTTTTTGCATTTTAGGTTTTTTTTTTTTGCATTTTCATGGGTTTTTTGAAATGTTTGTTTATGTATACAATTTTCTTGTTTTATCAGTTGGTCGGCAAGCTCAAAATCGTGCAAACCGTCAAAACATTCCTCAAAACCCACCGAACATTCCTCAAAACCCTCCGAACATTCCTCAAAACCCTCCTCCAAACATAGATCCGCCTCTTGTGGCTCCTTCTGTCCCCACTGAGCTAGCAGGAACGTAAGATAATATCATTGGAAGAATCCAAGAAAATAAAATTGTCATTGAGAACCTAATTCAAACTATAAGACAAAATCATGCTACAAATCCATCCCGCATGACTTTAGCCAATACATTACAAACATTGATTGGCGAAGTCGAGTCTGCAACCAACCAAATACATAGATGGAACACCTTTAGAAGTGACTGTAGGTGGTGGTATGTGGATAAACTATCCCATGCGGCCATCAAAGACAAAAAAATTGGAAAAGACCTCATTTGTGCATTATTTACCGACCCTAGAACCAATGCCCCCTACAGTTACTTGCAAACGGTTCCCAATCCATTGGTGCCATGATGATAGAATCAAAAACAATTTTTGGGACCGATGGTGGATGGTTTTTGATTATCCACCATGCAACAACAATGAGGTTCCTCTTTATTTTTTGAAGAAATTATATTGTGAGTTCGTGCTCAATGAGGTCCCGAATTATTTTGACTTTTCTGACTTTTTTGGTCGAGGAGGTGGCTCTGCACAGAGCAGACCTGGTGCATGCGTAGGTTAGCCTAGGATCCCCCATGCCCCAAAACCCCCACTACCTTCAGTTATCCCTCCTACAGTGAAGGAGGTTGTGGAGATTGATACATTGCATGCATTGAGGGAGCTCACTGACACTCTCACCCAGCATAGCACCCAGATTGCATCTGGTGATGTTGGTGGAGGTGCCAGTTCTAGTGCACCACACCACTGTGGATCATGTGGTGCCGTATGCACTGCAGGTGAGACATCATTTGCTGGTTCACAGGATTTCTTTTCTATAGATGAGATGCTGGGGAATGTTTTTGGAACTGGAGCCACTGATATTGGTCTTTCACAGGTAAATTTTAAATAAATTTAAATAATATATATATGTACAATAGTTTAATTCACATGTTTGAGATATATATATATATATATATATATATATATATTTGATTGTACGTCATGTACATACATGTAAAAAACTAATTTTTTATTTTATTTTAAATAGCAAGAGCCGGTGAAGGAAACATCCGGTGTCGACATGCTAGCTACTACTGTGGTTGGGCGTGTTTCAAACGTAAGTTTCAAGTTGTACAAACTTACATTTTTAATAAATCATTTAATTGCACTAGATTATTATTATAATTTGTTTCACGTGTATGTTGTACATGTATTAATATTTTTCTCTTTTATACACAGGAGCCTGGCGGGTCATCATCTGCTCAAGGAACTGAGGCTACTGGCACGCCTCACATGAGTTTTACGCAGGTTAGTAAATCTCTTTACACTTTGTTTCTAATTACTGGAAGTTCACGCACGGATTGCATGCTTTGGACCTCTGTACATGAGTTTCACTTTCTTATACTCAACCTATATATTATTTAGTAGGAAATGCCAATTCATTTGATATAACTAGCCATGTATGTAATCATATATTGGTTTTACATGTCTCGGAGTACCACCACACAAATAACTCCTAAAAAGTCAAGTAACTCCTATGAAACAAAGAACATATAAGCAAGATGAGTCACCATATATCTACACAAAATATTCTAAGAAATAAATAATTACAAGGAAAATCTATACCTACACGAAAACACCCTGAAGTGTAGCTTAGGTTGGTAAAAATGAGGGTCCTTGAAATAAGACCATATGAGCTACCCAAATTACAATGAAACTCTCCAAAAGTAGAGAACATGAGAAAAACCAATGGGAAAAACTCCTTTAATTTAGAGAAAAGAAGAAAGGATGGATAAAATGCTCCCTCAGAAGATGATGTTGATATAGACCACACCCTTAAAATAGATCATAAGTGAATAATATTTCTGTCGGTGAATGGTTTGGTCAAGATGTTTGCAATATAATCCAATGTCTAGCAATATATGAGATAAATGACCTATCCATGGATCAACTCCTTGATGAAATTCTGTGAATCTATATGTGTTTGGTCTGGTGATGTTAGATAAAAGTCCTTCAAATTTGAATGATGCTCTAATTGTCATAGAAGATGACTATGGGTTACCTTGATTAAATACAAAACTTTGTCAAAATCTTATGAAGATAGATGGCCTTCATGCTAACATTTATAGATCCTATGTATTTAGCCTAAATAGAAGATAAAATAATAACATTTTTATTCTTTCTTGACTAACTAAATAAGCCAGAACCTAGCAAGAAATTGTAACATAAAGTGGACCTATGTTATGAACATAAAGTGATTTTAGATTAATCTGGATTTTCTAAATACTAAAACATGGATTTCTTGACCTGACGGGGATTATGAACTAGAAAATGACTTGAATGTACCACCTGGGGTAAGATTGTATAGTAGGGACGGGAATGAATGTATAGTTTCCCTCCTTTGTATAGTTTTTTTACCTTCTTAAAATCTCAACATGTGGATTTTTGTATTTTTAGCTTATTTAATTCCCTTCGCCACTATTTTTCAATCAATCTTTATCACAATGTGATGTATCTAGATACATTTATCAAACCTCAAAAACCATAACCATGGATGACGTCGTCCTATAAAATAAACATTAGCTGGCTTGTGGGAACCCTTATACATTTCCTACATGAGAACTTATCCAAAGATGCCTCAAACCACATGTTATTCTCCACCTAACATGTGTTATCCAATTTTAGTGTAATCATATTTGACATATATTATATTTGAAAATTCTTGACTTGATTTTTTTATCTTATGTAATATACAAGTTCAGCAGACAAATTTGAGTGCTTGTAAATGTGGGAAGCAATTCCCTAGACGTAGTGGGAAGTTTCATACCTATATATAGATGGTGTTTCCTTGATGAACGTGAAAAGATATGTTTAGAGTGTAGGGACCTTTGAGTTCCTTTACTATTATCTTTTTCAATAGGTTTCGATAGGATTGCTAAGCTCTTAAGTAGATTTTAATATTGATTTGTACATGTTTTTTGTATAGCTTATGACTGCTAGAGAGACTCCTCCATATATGCAGACTGTGGAGGCTGCTGTAGATACTGCCATAGCATCTGCAGATCCACTAACTGAGGTACACAATTTTTTAAATTTGTTAAATTTTGGAGGTTCATTATTTCTTATTAAACTTAAATCTACAATATCAAATTTTGTAGGTATATATGTGAAATATTTAATTTGAAAATTAATTATTTGTATGTAGCTTACCCCTCGTGAGTCTATTGTTGTCCTTCTGACGCGTCAACAACAAATTGATAGGGATCATGACATTGCGGTAAGATTTCACATGCATTTTAACTAAATTGTACAAGTTTCTAAATTTTGAATGTATTTTAAAATTTTGGGTGTTAAAAACTTGTTGTTTATGAATGTGCAGGTTAGGTTGCAGGCATGCTTAGAGACACCTAGGACCACACGGATGAAATCCGTAGTGGCATCTCCCTCCACTACATCCCCAAGTCGTGGACATGCTACTTCTAACAGGGTGAAGAGAGGGAAGATGTTTCATGAGTAGATTTATAGTCCACCTGGATGACACATATGTGGTCATGAGTAGATTCATAGTCCATTGTATATATATAGCCTTTTGCGACCGCATGTGGTCCCATATGTACATTATGACACGTGCTTAGTTCGAGATGTATACATACATTATGAACTTATGTACATATATATTTTCAGAGACGTGTGCGTCTGGAGCACACTTTGTTTGATTCTTATATATATATATATATATATATATCCATGTGTGTTGGTTAAATCATATTTATTTTGGTTATTTTGGTATTATTGCTAACTCTGAGAAAGTGGGTTTTGATCTCTGTTCGTTGGAACTTGTAGATGCCCCGAGTATTCTCTATCTGTGAATTTATCTGTACCCAAACTAGGTTAATAATATTTGTATTGTTTATTAAATAAAATTTAGTGTGGTCCTAACTAATGAAGCTTATGGAGAAGAAAATAGAAATAAATTTCTGGACTTTGAACAATTGTATATATGGTTTGTAGTCTTCAAAATCCTCTAGATCCTTGAGAAATATGTATCCTTAGATTTATAGAAAAAGTATACATAGATCATAGTTTTTGTTTGTTGATATAAAAGTGATTCCTCCATATATGGAACTCCTATGGATATCTCTGCTACGGTTTTGTTTCCGAGGCTATAAATTTGAACTATTTCCTCTTTTAAATCTTGAGGTGGATTTAGTGTATTACTTCTAGTTATATATTTTCTAGTATCTTTCTGATTATTATTTGTGGTATATTTCACCATGGGCATTTTGAATTTTTATTTTTCAAACTAAAACAATATTGTTAGCTCTATTGCCAACTTAAGTATTAGTAACTAAAGCTTATTTGAGTTATGGTTCACATCCCTCCATCTTTTAACAACTCCCAAAATAATAATTCCATAACCTATGGATTTAATGGAATTCATCAATATCATCCTGTTGTATTTGGAAAAGTGTGCTTGAAACTCTGGTGTATTTGACTGTATCTTGATAATATTACAGGTATACCCAAAATTGGGTCTGCATTGTTTGTAACTTTTGTGTACATATGAGTTAATCCTTGAAGTAACTGTATTGATTTTCCAATCTTGTTCTTTTGTAACTCATAATAATCCTGAAATATTGTTAAATCTGAATGATATGTGGTTGTATCTTTATATTATTTTTATTTGCATCATAAGCTTGTACTGTTAGATGTGCATTACTGAAACATGCCATTATAGTTGCAATCTTCTTCTTCCATATGAAACTAATACCATGAAACTACATTCTTTCAATTGCTCTACAACCTAGAAGTTATTTTCAAATGTATTTGTATTTTTTTAGCTGATTGCTTCATGTATTTTGAGTTCCAAAACTGTGAAGACTTGTTATTCTTGTGTGGTCAACGATTTAGCAGTTGAAGATGGTAGTTGATCATTTTGATTACGCTCATAGTAGACATTAGAGTTAGATAAATAATATCAGTAAGAAAGGTCATATAGAGGATAAGGGATAATATTAAATTTGGAGTATGTTAACTAGTGAAAAGGAGCTGTTTGAGTGATCAAAAGACAGAGTTGAGTTTTTAGGGAAACATAGAAACCATTGTTCATGTATGTTATAAATTTTTTGAACTGCAACATGTGGTATCATAGCTTGAAGATCAAGGAAGATTAGCTAAAAGGATTTGAGATAAGGTTGATACAGTGACAAGAAGAGAGACAAAGAGATAGATGAAAATGATGGGTGAAGTAAAGAGTGACCATGGTTACAAAATGCCACATTGGATGGAGAAGTTAGTATCAGAGAGATAAGATGCTAGACTAAAGCAATTACAAGAAAGGATAAGAGAACAAGAACATATGTGAAAAATAGAAAAGATGATGGAAACAAGGAAGAAACGTAGAGAAAGATAATTGAAGGTTATTAGGCCTCATGAATCAGACTTGATATATATGGTGAAGAAGAAGAAGAACTAGTAGGAGATGTGATTCAAAGGTTGATAGAGCTAATGAGGTACAAGAAGAGAGAGAGAGAGAGAGAGAGAGAGAGAGAGAGAGAGAGAGAGAGAGAGAGAGAGAGAGAGAGAGAGAGAGAGAGAGAGAGAGAGAGAGAGAGAGAGGAGGAAGAGAAGATAATTATGGTTTCACAGGAGGTCAGAGAGTTGAATCAAGAGGTAGCACAACTGATGGTCTTCATAGAAAGAGAGAAAGAAGAGAAAGGAAAAGAAAACCGTAGAACAATTTATCACCCATAATATTATAACAAAACCAAGTGTTAAGGATAAGGTAGAAAATAAGATTCATGAGCCCCATGTATATCATCCTACCAAGGACAAGATGACAACAAGAGATAACATAACAACCAAGTCATTGTAATTTAATTTAAATAAATAAGGAAACGCTATATTTTACAAACGGTGGGTCGTGGCACCGAACCGAACTGCTTGCTGCACATCCGGGTGGCCAGGTGAACACTAGAGGAGGTGGTGTTTCGGTGCGCGAAAGGGTCGTTGCTTTCGGGCTACTTCGTTCGGGCATAGTCCCTTAAGAGCCCTGAGACCAAAATATCGTTCAACTTTGACGGGTGACTACTCGGACTCCGTGGCACCTAGAGAGGCCTCGTCTGATCTGGCACCTCGGTGTACGGACCCTCTACAATAGCCTCTCTCATTTTTTTCCTTCTCATTTCGGTGCTCTTGTTGTCCTACTGTTTGCAAACGCGTGAAATAGTGCAGTTGGAGCCAGTGTAAGGTTGTCAAATGCTATATTTTACAAACGGTGGGTCGTGGCACCAAACCGATTACATCGGCACATCCAGGTGGCAGGTGAACGCTAGAGGAGGTGGTGTTTCAATGTGTGAAAGGGTCGTTGGTTTTGGGCTACTACATTCGAGCATAGTCCCTTAAGAGCCCTGAGACCAAAATATCGTTCAACTTCGACGGGTGACTACTCGGACTCCGTGGCACCTAGAGAGGCCTCGTCTGATCTAACACCTTGGCATATGGACCCTCTACAATAGCCTCTCTCAATTTTTTCCTTCTCATTTCGGTGCTCTCGTTGTCCTACTTGTTTGTAAACGCGTGAAATAGTGCAGTTGGAGCCAGTGTAAGGTTGTCAAACGCTATATTTTGTAAACGGTGGGTCATGGCACCGAACCGACTACGTCGGCACGTCTAGGTGGCCAGGTGAACACTAGAGGAGGTAGTGTTTTTTGGTGCGAAAGGGTCGTTGCTTCCGGGCTACTTCGTTCGGGCGTAGTCCCTTAAGAGCCCTGAGACCAAAATATCGTTCAACTTTGATGGGTGACTACTCGGACTCTGTGGCACCTAGAGAGGCCTCGTCTAATTTGAAACCTTGGCGTATGGACCCTCTACAATAGCCTCTCTTAGTTTTTTCCTTCTCATTTTGGTGCTCTCATTTTGTCCCTTTGTTTTGCAAATGCGCGAAATAGTGCTGGTTGGAGCCATTGTAAGGTTTTCAAACACTATATTTTGCAACGGTGGGTCGTGGCACCAAACCAATTGCATCGCACATCGGGTGGCAGGTGAACACTAGAGGAGGTGGTGTTTTGGTGCGTGAAAGGGTCGTCGCTTTCAGGCTACTTCATTCGGGCGTAGTCCCTTAAGAGCCCTGAGACCAAAATATCGTTCAACTTCGACGGGTGACTACTCGGACTCCGTGGCACCTAGAGAGGCCTCATCTAATCTGGCACCTCGGCATACAGACCCTCTATAATAGCCTCTCTCATTTTTTTCCTTCTCATTTCGGTGCTCTCGTTGTCCTATTGTTTGCAAACGCGCAAAATAGTGTAGTTAGAGCCAATGTAAGGTTGTCAAACGCTATATTTTGTAAACGGTGGGTCATGGCACCAAACGAACCGACTACGCCGACACATCCGGTGGCTAGGTGAATGCTAGAGGAGGTGGTGTTTCGGTGTGCGAAAGGGTCGTTGCTTTCGGGCTACTTCGTTTGGGCGTAGTCCCTTAAGAGCCCTGAGACCAAAATATCGTTCAACTTCGACGGGTGACTACTCGGACTCCATGGCACCTAGAGAGGCCTCGTTTGATCCAAACACCTCGGCGTATGGACCCTCTAAAATAGCCTCTCTCATTTTTTCCTTCTCATTTTGGTGCTCTCGCTGTCCTACTTTGTTTGCAAAGCGTGAAATAGTGCAGTTGGAGCTAGTGTAAGGTTGTCAAACGCTATATTTTGTAAACGGTGGGTCGTGGCACCAACCCGCTGCTATGCCGACACATCGGGTGGCTAGGTGAATGCTAGAGGAGGTGGTGTTTTGGTGCGTGAAAGGGTCGTTTCCGGGCTACTTCGTTCGGGCGTAGTCCCTTAAGAGCCCTGAGACCAAAATATTATTCAAATTTGACGGGTGACTACTCGGACTCCGTGGCACCTAGAGAGGCCTCGTCGATCTAGCACCTGCCTCGTATGGACCCTATAATAGCCTCTCTCAGGTTTTTTCTCATTTGGTGCTCTCGTTTGTCCTACTTTTGCAAATACGCGCGAAATAGTGCGGTTGGAGCAGTGTAAGGTTGTCAAAGCGCTATATTTTGCAAGCGGTGGGTCGTGGCACCTTTGAACCGCCTACTGCCGGCATGTCCGGGTGGCAGGTGAACACTAGAGGAGGTGGTGTTTTGGTGCGTGAAAGGGGGTCGTTGCTTCGGGATACTTCGTTCGGGCGTAGCCCTTAAGAGCCACGAGACCAAAATATCGTTCAACTTCGACGGGTGACTACTTGGACTCGTGGCACCTAGAGAGGCCTCATCTGATCCAAAACCTCGGCGTATGGACCCTCTACAATAGCCTCTCTCAATTTTTTTCCTTCTCATTTGGTGCTCTCGTTGTCCTACTATTTGCAAACGCGTGAAATAGTGCAGTTGGAGTAGTGTAAGGTTGTCAAACGCTATATTTTACAAACGGTGGGTCATGGCACCGAACCGATTGCCAAACACGTCCGAGTGGCTAGGTGAACACTAGAGGAGGTGGTGTTTCGGTGCGTGAAAGGGTCGTTGCTTTCGGGCTACTTCGTTCGGGCGTAGTCCCTTAAGAGCCCTGAGACCAAAATATCGTTCAACTTCGACGGGTGACTACTAGGACTCTGTGGCACCTAAGAGGCCTCCTCTGATCCGGAACCTCTGCGTATGGACCCTCTACAATAGCCTCTCTTATTTTTTTCCTTCTCATTTGGTGCTCTCGCTGTCCTACTGTTTGCAAACGCGCGAAATAGTGCAGTTGGAGCCAGTGTAAGGTTGTCAAACGCTATATTTTACAAACGGTGGGTCATGGCACCGAACTAAATACGTTGGCACATCCGGGTGGCTAGGTGAATGCTATAGGAGGTGGTGTTTTGGTGTGCGAAAAGGGTCGTTGCTTCCGGGCTACTTCGTTCGGGCGTAGTCCCTTAAGAGCCCTGAGACCAAAATATCGTTCAACTTCGACGGGTGACTACTCGGACTCCGTGGCACCTAGAGAGGCCTCGTCTAATCTAAAACCTCGGTGTATGGACCCTCTACAATAGCCTCTCTCATTTTTTCCTTCTCATTTCGGTGCTCTCGTTGTCCTATTGTTTTGCTTGCGTGAAATAGTGCGGTTGAGAGCGAGTGTAAGGTTGTCAAACGCTATATTTTACAAACGGTGGGTCGTGGCACCAACCAACTACATTGGCACATTTGGGTGGCAGGTGAACACTAGAGGAGGTGGTGTTTTGGTGCGCGAAAGGGTTCGTTGCTTTCGAGCTACTTCGTTCGGGCGTAGTCCCTTAAGAGCCCTGAGACCAAAATATCGTTCAACTTTGACGGGTGACTACTCGGACTCTGTGGCACCTAGAGAGGCCTCGTCTGATCAGAACCTCAGTCGTACGGACCCTCTACAATATCCTCTCTCATTTTTTTCCTTCTCATTTCGGTGCTCTCGTTGTCCTATTGTTTGTAAACGCGTGAAATAGTGCAGTTGGAGCCAGTGTAAGGTTATCAAACGCTATATTTTACAAACGGTGGGTCGTGGCACCGAACCAACTGTGCCTGCACGTCAGGTGGCTAGGTGAATGCTAGAGGAGGTGGTGTTTTGGTGCGTGAAAGGGTCGTTGCTTTTGGGCTACTTCGTTCGGGTGTAGTCCCTTAAGAGCCCTGAGACCAAAATATCGTTCAACTTTGATGGGTGACTACTCAGACTCCGTGGCACCTAGAGAGGCCTCATCTGAGTAGGCACCTCGGTGTACGGACCCTATACAATAGCCTCTCTCATTTTTTCCTTCTCATTTCGGTGCTCTCGTTGTCCTCTTGTTTTCAAAGCGTGCGAAATAGTGCGGTTGGACCTAGTATAAGGTTGTCAATGCTATATTTTGCAAATGGTGGGTCATGGCACCAAAGCCGACTGCATCGGCGACACATCAGGTGGCAGGTGAACACTAGAGGAGGTGGTGTTTTGGTGCGCGAAAGGGTCGTTGCTTTCAGGCTACTTTGTTCGGGCGTAGTCCCTTAAGAGCCCTGAGACCAAAATATCGTTCAACTTCGACGGGTGACTACTCGGACTTCGTGGAACCTAGAGAGGCCTCGTCTGATCCACCACCTCGGCGTACGAACCCTATACAATAGCCTCTCTTAGTTTTTTTGTTCTCATTTTGGTGCTCTTGCTTTCCTACTATTTGCAAGCGCGCCAAATAGTGCAGTTGGAGCCAATGTAAAGTTGTCAAATGCTATATTTTGTAAACGGTGGGTTATGGCACCGAACCACCTATGCTGGCATGTCAGGTGGCCAGGTGAACACTAGAGGAGGTGGTGTTTCGGTGTGTGAAAGGGTCGTTGCTTCCGGGCTACTTCGTTCGGGCGTAGTCCCTTAAGAGCCCTGAGACCAAAATATCATTCAACTTTGACGGGTGACTACTCGAACTCCATGGCACCTAGAGAGGCCTCGTCTGATCCAACACCTCGGGTATGGACCCTCTACAATAGCCTCTCTTAGTTTTTTCCTTCTCATTTTGGTGCTCTCGTTGTCCTATTGTTTGCAAACACATGAAATAGTGCAGTTGGAGCCAGTGTAAGGTTGTCAAACGCTATATTTTGCAAACGGTGGGTCGTGGCACCAACCTAACTGCGTTGGCACATCCAGGTGGCAGGTGAATGCTAGAGGAGGTGGTGTTTTGGTGCGTGAAAGGGTCGTTGCTTCGGGCTACTTCGTTCGGGCGTAGTCCCTTAAGAGCCCTGAGACCAAAATATCGTTCAACTTCGACATGGGTGACTACTGGACTCTGTGGCACCTAGAGAGGCCTCGTTTGATTAGGCACCTTGGTGTATGGACCCTCTACAATAGCCTCTCTCATTTTTTTCCTTCTCATTTGGTGCTCTCGTTGTCCTATTGTTTGTAAACGCGTGAAATAGTGCAGTTGGAGCCAGTGTAAGGTTTTCAAACGCTATATTTTGCAAACGGTGGGGGTGGCATGGCCGGCCAGAAGCATGTCGGCACATCTAGGTGGCTAGGTGAATGCTTGGGGGTGGTGTTTTGGTGCGTGAAAGGGTCATTACTTTTGGGTACTTCGTTCGGGCGTAGTCCCTTAAGAGCCCTAAGACCAAAATATCATTCAACTTCGATGGGTGACTACTCGGACTCCGTGGCACCTAGAGAGGCCTCGTTTGATCTACCACCTCGGCGTACAGACCCTCTACAATAGCCTCTCTCATTTTTTTCCTTCTCATTTCGGTGCTCTCATTTGTTCTACTTTTGTGCGTGAAATAGTGTAGTTGGAGCCGATGTAAGGTTGTCAAACGCTATATTTTGCAAGCGGTGGGTCGTGGCACCAAACGATCGCACTACACGTCTGGGTGGCAGGTGAATGCTAGAGGAGGTGGTGTTTTGTGCGTGAAAAGGGTCGTTGCTTCCGGGCTACTTCGTTCGGGCTTAGTCCCTTAAGAGCCCTGAGACCAAAATATCGTTCAACTTCGACGGGTGACTACTCGGACTCCGTGGCACCTAGAGGAGTCGTTTTCAAAATTTACAACTTTTTCAAAATTTACAACATTTTCAAAATTTACTTGACTTTTTCAAAATTTACAACTTTTTCAAACAATGTTCAAGCTTCTCTTAGCTTCGAGAATTTAAAATTCTCTACTAACAATGCCAACCACGTGAAGGTGGAAGCTTTTCTGGCACCACTAACCTAAACATAAAATTGTTAGTCAAAGAAATTTAAGTTTCAAATCAAAACCATATACTATCTATATACATGACACACAAAATACACAAATTTAAAATAAAATATATTCAAACTTAAATCTAGATCTTTAAACTAAAAAAATTATATATATATAAATTGAAACTTGAAATTAAATATATACCAGACATGAGCATTGTAAATTCATTCCAATGAACCATCAGGATTGGATCTACTCTGAATAGCAGACAAGATTGCTTCATGATCTGACTCTCGAACCTTCCAAAGAATCTTGTTATTAGGTCTTCCTCGATATCTATACAACTGAATATTTGTCGCTAGAACTAGATGTGAATATAAGAGTATTTTCCTGTGTGTCTCAAAGTCTTCAAACACCCAAACAGAGGAGTTTTTTAATGGATACCGTCAAAGCCAAGTTCCAGTAACTACCACTGACCCTGTAGGATACTCAATCTCTTCGCCATCTATAATAGGAGAAGTCAACTTCTTTCTTTCCTCGATGCAACGACATAAGAAATAGTCTGTTCCTTCTTCATTGTCTTCTGTCGCAATTACTGCAAACACATGTCCTACAAAAAAATAACCAAGGTTGAACAACTCAAATTTAAATTACATATTAAAATTTCAATGGACATAACTCAATACAAAAATTAAATAAATAACCATAAATACCTTGTCGCACCAAAATCAAAATTTCGTCAAAGTCCTTGGATGTTGTAACTTCATCTGCAGAAACAAGTTGTAATGCTTGTGGAGGTTGATAACTAGGAAGCGGAGTTAGAGGCCTACAAATCCATCCTTCCACCCATTCTTGTGAATCACACTCAGCAGTGACAAATTCGATACAAGATGCACAAAAACATGTCAACTTTCTTGTCCATACGCCCACGAAGTAGCGTCTGAGCTACAAAATGAGTGCATATCACTGGACCCAGTGAGTGTCATACAATCCTCGTAGTTAGCAATATGTTTTTCCTCTATCAACCAAAAATATCTGCAAACTGTGGAATTTTCTTGAGAACCTCGGGCCATGTTGTCAGTACACCATTCCACTATGCTCTTTGCATCTTTTAATTTAGCACCATCTTTGTACTTCAACTCTTCTCTTGCAAGAGCTCTTTTCACACATGCCCCTGCACCGTCATGCTCTCCTTTTCCATGTCTAGCCTCAGTGAAACTCCAAATATGTTGCACACCCATCTTGACATGCATTCTGCTCATCCAATAAAACATTCGTGCATTCTTAAACTGAGACGTGTAATTATCTGACCATATATAATGTTGTTTGAAGTGGATGTCCCTATCAGACAAGTTTCCATAAAATAACTAGAAACACCCTTGCACAAATTCAGTAGAATGAGTACGATCATCACTGATATAAAAGTGGTACTCTCTTAAAAAAATTTGATCATTCTCTGTACTGTCAGGAGAATGTAGAAATTCTATATGCACAAAAATGACAACTTGTACTGAGTTGTAATATTGCGATTGAACCTCCATTTGTGGTTGCAATGTGTAATTCTCTGCAAAATCGACCACTGAAACAATAGTACCAATAGGAAATGTGTCTTTGCATAGCTTGAATTGTTCATCCAACCATCGAGCTCTATGTGTATGCCTCGCATACTCATAAACAATTTCATCCTTAAATTTTCTCATAAATTGAAAAATGGGCATTTGTTCTGTAACTAGCTCACACCATTTCGACTCTTTTCCATCTTTCAACTGGTATGCAACTGATTTATATTTATCAAATTCAACTAAATTATGTCCTATTGTACCTTCAATTTGCTCATGGATGTAACTTTCCAATTTAGGTAATCCGCGCATGTACTCTGACTTCCATCTAAACAATTTTGACTATAAAAAAATTGTCAACTTCTTTTCACAAAATATAGTAGGAATGAAATCCTGGAAGATATTGGTGGAACTTGAACACCACATTCAGATAACATAGTTTTAGAATGAAAAATATAACGAATACGTAAAAATTTAGCATAATGCATCGCAAATTCAACATGTTGCCTACAACAACAAGTGGTGCGAGCATGGTTGATTTTCACATAGAATGGTTTCAACATTTCAAAAAAACGTTGACTAATTTTAATTTCCAGATTCTCTTGTTCAAACTTACGAAAAATTGAGTTTGAGTCATATCTAAGAAATGCTTTGGATGTGGTTCACGATTAGTAGAACCAACTCTCCATTTTATAACATCTCTTGTATTAGGTGAAACTCTAGTGTTATCATGCCAAAATTTAATAACAAATTCTCTTATAGCATCAGAATTATTTTTGTCCTTACACGGTGCTCTAGCAGAAAATGCCCAAAAATTGACATTATTGAGTGATTGAAGGATATTACGTCTTTGATTGCTTTCATTAGAGTTTTTGATTAACTTATGACATTTGACTTGTTTTTGCGTAATCAAAGCGTTGTTTTTTATTGATTCACTTACAACACTAGTAGCAAGTACACGACGCACAATATTACTATCCCTAATGCGTCTCTTGACACCAACAGTGTGATATGCATCATGAAGGTTTTCAACAATTGTAGAGGTTTGACCACGTATGTTAGATGTTGTCAATCCTAAGGTGTTTAATGTAGGTCTCATTTTAATCAATTTCATCAAACTAACCAACAAATGACATCTTTGGGAATCATTTAAAATTTCAAAATGATTATCCCAAATTTCAGTGGTTTTTCTTCTGATTTGTCGTTCAGAAAGTTTGTCAGACATTGGTTTCAAAATGTTTTCATCAATTTCAATAAAAAATTAGGTTTCTTATGTAAAATCCTAGGAGGTGTTTTTGTCAAATTTTGCTTGTCTACAGTTTCAACATGAATTTCCTTATTCACATTTTCATTGTCTCCTTCAATTTCAACATTTGCTACATCATGAGTATTTAATTCTTCTTGACATTGTGATAAAACTTCTTCATCACGAGTATTTAATTCAACTTCAACATTGATAGTAGAAACATTACCTAGTTCTTCATTGCTTACAATAGTTGGGATTGAAGATGAACCTCTTCTAGATTCACGAAGTTTCCGCATTCGCTCAACATTTTGAATTTTGTTGGCCTCTAATTCGTTTGGTGTTTTTTTACTTAATGACTTCCTTTTTTGACTTCGTTTTTGTCTCCCATGATGTTTTGCTTCGGTGATAAGAAAAATGTGCCTGGAAAAAGATAGAATTTTGTAGTAATTCATACGGTAAGGTCAGAGAGTAAAAATCACATGGTAATTCAGACATTGGGATGTGTGTAAATATGATTTATGAACATGGCGCACTTTATAAACCGCGAGTGCGCTTTATGAACCATGAGCGCTCTTTATAAAGCACGCTCGTGGTTTATAAAGCATGCTCGTGGTATTGTTAAAAAACCGCGATCGCGGATCTATCTACCAAACCTAAGCCTCGGAAAATCTTTGTTTTTCCCCAACCAAAGCTATGGAAGGTCATTATGAAGTGTAAAAGGTCAAAAAACCTCAAATCTGCTCTTCCAAAGACTTGAACCATGCTAAAAAACTGAAAACATTTCACAAAAATGGTGCCATCATGTAGGGTAGACTCTTAGCTTTGTAGAAATATTGTTTTTAAAGTGAATAGAATAAGATAAATATCATTTTATAATTTCTTACTAATAATAGGTCTTTAAGACATTTTTTCCGTGAATGTTCATGTCTACGTTTAAGACTATAACTTTTGTTTCACTTATCAAAATATGATAAAACTTATACCATCCCAAGCGTGGACAAATTCTATACACCTTAAAAAAAAAAATTTGATTTCGATATTTTTTGATATAGTTATGTCGAGCAAACGGAAAGTGCTCCATTTTCTAAATATTTTCAGACCACTTTCACGGAAAAAATCAAAAAAAAATTATTTCTAAAAAAAATACAGAATAAAATCCATCATAAGATAGAAAAATACATCTAACGTTTCACCAAAGGAAAAAAAAATAACAAGATTTGGTCATCAAAATGTGGGCAAACGGACTACTGATCTTATAAGTTTTTCAAAAAAAATAAATAAGTCATATATTTTAAGTGTTTAATATATCTAAACTTGTCCATTTTTTACAAAAATTAGTATTTTAGAAACTAGATTCCAAATGCTACGATTCATATTTATATAAATTTTTCCAATTTAGAGTGCGTGTATAGCTAATAATCCCTACAAGTTGAGATTTTCTTTGTTTTTTGCAATATGAGCGTCCACGGATGACCCTATATTTGTCCATTAACTTCTGCACTTACCCATACACACTCAAGGATGTAAGACATTGGAATCAACTGAAAATGCATATACATGTGATTACAACACCCCCAAAAACTATATTAGGCACCCGCCCTAATTTTTGGCATTTTATAAAATAATTTGTTTCAATGCAAATAGGTTCAATACATGAGAAATGAAAAATTATGAACTTTTGCAAAAGATGACACTCAGTTTTGAGCTACCGATCAAAACTTATTATCAACCACTTTCCCATAAATGAGGTATATTTTTAAAAAGCGATTTGTGGCTAAGATGAACCTACCCTTGTAACCACTCATTATAATAAAAAAATAATGAAGAATATAATAGTTTTGTTTTGAGGGAATCGACCTATTTCAACTCGAACCTCACCCTTCACCTTCGTCAGTGAAAATACAAGGTAAATTAAAAATAAGAGTAAAGGAAAAAGTGCACTGATGTATAAGAGAGTATATGCTAGAAAGTTATGTTTTTCTTGGAGGTGTTCTTAGATTGGACTATTTTGTTTCAAGGTGAGGTTTTGGGTGATCTCAAGCAAAGAGTGATTTTTAGGCAATCTCATGACAAGTACGATTTTTTTGGGTGGTCTCATGCAAAGAGTGATTTTTGGGAAATCTTGCGCCAAAATAAGAGTGTTGGGAGAGAGGTTTATTTTTATTTTCTTTAGATGCTTCTCAAATAATTGACCTTTGTAGAGGGCATGTCATGATTTGTAACTTGATTTGTAACCTTATGTAACCAAATTGTAACTAAATTGCAAATAATAGAATGCATTACGTAATTGAAGGCAAGTGCTTGATACTTGAGAAATGTATTCTAAACTACTAGAAATCATGCTAAATTGAGAAATTTTCTAATTTTTCCCTCATGACCCAAGTGCCTTGGGGACACAAGTTCCCACCACTATTACCTAATACTAGGCACTAGTATACGCTTTGTGTTTGTGATCCGATTCGATTACGGATAACTTTTTAATTGTTTTCTTGAGCCAATTATGTATTGTGATGTGTTTTTGGAGAAGGCCTGAGCTATTTTAAGGATTTTTTTCACCCAATAGATGCCCCCTCACATTGGGTACATGTGATGACTTTAGGAGAATTTGGACCAAAGGAGAGGACCTAATACTAATATGCATATCTTAGAGTGGATACTACCGGCGGGTAGGGGATGTGCATGGTGGAAACCAAGGCATGTGTAAATAATGCGAGGCTAAAAACAAGTGTTAGTATAAAAGAGAGCATGAAAAATATGGCAAGAAACTATGAAGATAAGAGGTTGGAAATTTGATAGCTAATAGGAGTACCACGGAGCATGCATTGAAAAAGGCCGATGGATGGAACAAATTATTTTTGATTGCATGAGTACCAACAGAGGCATTAATATGTAGATAATCAAAGGAAAATGTATCATGTTAATCATGATCCAAGAATGTGATAGCTGGCGGTGGCATGCTAGAAGTAGCAATAAGAATATCAAGTGGGCTTGATGAAGGAGAAGGCACATCATGACATGTATTATTAATAGAAGAATCAATGGATGGCTTGTCATGCTTTGGTAATGGGTCATTGAATATTTTAATCTTTTGATTATCATTGACCGGTTTGGAATTAGTTGGCTCAAGGAGCTCGATGGCATGGTTGTCAATAAGATCTTGAATAAGATGTTTGAGCTTAAGTAAAAATAAGTAAAATGTCTATTGCATTGGTGATAGTTACAATGTGTATTTTCATCATAATTACGGCCATGTGGGTGAGAAGGATCGAGATTGAATAATTGAGGAAGAGTAATGAGATTTTTTTCAATAAGGTGTGGTAACAAGAACCGAGGTGTATAAGGTAGGCTAGTGAAATTGTACATCATGGATTGCAATTGAAGTGTGGCGGGTGTAAAAATATGTTGACAATGGCTTTATCATCGGTGGGCTTAGTAGATGGTTTAAAGGTGGATTTAGTTTAAAACTTGTTATAGGTCAAGGATGAAGAAATAACATAATACTTCAATTTTCCCATAGATAAAAGCTTGCTTTCACGTAATTTGAGTGTATGGCATAATTGATCAAAGGAGGAGAAGTCTCGAAGATGAAACTCTCTTGAAGTGGAGGTAAAAGAATTTGAATAAAGAGATATTACAATTCTGAATCAGCTAGAACATTGGTCATCTTAGCAAGGTTTTTCTTATAGCACAAGACATAGTTTACGAGATGTTTGTTGGATCCTTTTTAATTTTAGTAAGTTGAGCATAAGATATCTTAGTGCTTATATTCATGGAAAAATTAATAAGGAAAACATTGGATATAGAAGTAAATGATGTTACCAAATGAATAGGTAGATCATATAACCATTGCATAATGTAATATTGTAAGCTTCGAGGAAATAATTTAGCTGTGATAATGTAAGGTCATACGAATAGTCAAGACATGCCACATGAAAGTATCAAAGGTGCTCTTGAGGGTCACCATGGCCATTAAAGGTGGGAAGATTTGGTGTAATGAAGTTAGGAGGTAATGAATAAGAGGAAATGGCGGGTGCAAAAGGGATATGAAGGAGGAGTGAGGAATATAGAGATGGAGAGAAAGATGAAGAGGTTTGTTGTAATTAGCGAATTTCAGTTTACAAATCATGGTACAATGAGGCTAGGTCATGGGTTCTTGAAGAGGAGATGTGTTGTGTGTGAGAAGTAATAGGGAGGGTAAAGTGATTTGTAGGAGTAGGCATAAAAAAGGGACAATAGATGTAGGTGGAAGAGTGGTAGCAAAATTAGGAGGATGTGTCACAATAGGAAGAGAAGTATTATTGGAGACTGGAGGGTTGAGCTCAGCTAAATTTTTGACTTCCTCACGAGAAGAAAAAAATAAGATATCTAAATCTTGAGGATGTTCAACACTATGAGCACGGAGATCACAAATATCTTTGTTAGTAAAGGGCTCATAAGTATCATCCATGGAATAAAATCGGAAGAATTCCTAGAGGCATGAAAACTTTCAAGCGAGTGGGTTTACCAAATGATTTAATCTAAATTGAATTAAACCTTAATTCGGAGTAACTCTTGTAACTAATGATATACATGTAATAAACTACATTAATGTACAAGAAATAAGCATTTAAAGATTTGAAACCTTAAAAAATTAAGAGAGGGAAGGCAACTTAGCTCATTCCATGTATTTGGAGGTGTTCTAGAGTGATTAACTACTGGAATAAACTAAAAACAATATCATCAAGGCTCACTAAGGGTTATGGAACTTAGAACTATATAGGATAGAAGTTCCCACAAGAGGATAAGAGTGCGGGTGCTTGGTGATTGGGTGGGCAATAGTTTCCACTAGATGCTCGAGTTCTTGTCTTTTGTGGGATGGAGGAGCTTATCTGTTGATCTTCTTGTTTCCCTCTAGTTTCATTACAATATCATCAACCATAAGCGTAACTTACAAATAGATATCTAGTTGCACATGCCCACAAACCACATCAAATCGATAAAGAATATAATAATGGGCGGTTATACTAAACATGCCGAGTCACCCAAAGAGTGAACTTACGGCCCGAGTGTTGTCTTGCATCTAAGACTCGATGTAGTTGTTTTTGTACATGTGTGTGTAATGATGCCACAGGTTGCCCTTGTACAAGTTGAAGCTGTGATATTGGGTTAGATCTAGATTTCTCCAAGTACGAAATATGTATGTGATGGAATAAATTGAACTTCCCCTTCTATATTGTGTTTGAAGATCAATGCAACCATTGTCCCTTGTATGAATGTGCTAGATGAATGTCTTGTAATGCTCATTGTGCCTTTGTGCAAGCTTAGGTAGTGCTAGATATTGCTTATATTTCTTGGCCCCTGATTTATAAGAAGTAACTAAGTACATATATGGTTCCCTTGTTTAAATTTTTTAATTGACAATTGAAAGGCCCACCCAAAGTAATAAAGGTGACCAAAAATTAAAAGATGCCCAAAAGAGTAAGAATGAGATAAGGAAGGATGGGGGTGCCTAGTGTCATACCGCATTAGAAACTATCCTTGGTTATTGTATATTTTCGATTGTAGGTGAATGTGTGTGTGTGATTATCATGCTTGATTTGATTTGAATGACTATGTAAACCATATGGTTGTTGTTTGATCATGTTAATTTCATTATTTATGAAATCATAGTGATGGCTTGATTAATGTGTAAGGTTGCTTCTTGTTTAATCATATACATATGTCTTGATCTACATTACTGCAGCGTGTGCAGTTCATAAATTATTATGACCCTTATAAGGTAGATTAATGTGGCGAAACCCTTGTTGGCAAACAAAGGTATAAATGCTGGGATTCTATTTAAAATATTATTTTAAAAGCCTTTATGAGACACTCATAGTAGTGTTGGTGGTTCGTAACAAATGTAAATTTTGTCTTGAGATAGAAAAATATACACACACATATACATATGTATATATACATATATACATATATACATACACACACACACACACATATATATATATATATATGTATATATGTATATATGTGTATATATATATATATATGGATATATATACACACACACACATACATACATACATACATATATGTATGTATGTATATATATATATATATATATATATATATATCTATATCTATATCTATATCTATACATACATATATATATATATATATCTATATACATATATTAATTTCTACTATGGCTAATGATTTAAGTATGTAATTAAGACCTTACACGGTCAAGCCATGTAAGAATGGAAATGCATTGAAAAAGGGTTGGGGTTGGCGGCTCAGTGAGCCCCACCCGAGTTTTTCTAATCACCACCCATGCTAACGGCATATTGAGGGGTTAGAACACATTGTGTGTTGTGCTTTGACAAGTGGGAGTTAGGGTTGGGATATGCAGATGAATCTTGACAATTGGATTTTCAAACCACCCAAATGCAGGGTTGTGATTGCGAGGAAGTTAATGGGATGCGCTAAAGATGGAAAATGATGATTTAATAGGGAGTTAAGGGGATGTTGGAAGGAATTGTACTATTTTCATTTAATAAAATTTATGAGGCTTCACCTCGAGAGAAGTGGGAAGCTTCTTGAGGAAGCCACCACCGAGCTAAGTGGTTAATTGGTTTTGCATTTTTCATTTTTGGTCTTTTGCTCCTCCACGACGAGATCTACATGAAAGTTATTATGGTTATTTTTGGGCATATTTTTGGTGGCTACATGTGAAATCTTAACTCTAATTTGTGAAGGGGATTATAAAGTTGATAATCATGGATTTCATTGTGTTCTTGGGTCGATTTGGAGTTCTTCAACTGTCTGGTTTTGTGTGAAATCCTTGGAGGATTTATAAGGAAAGAAGAAAGCATATTTAACCTTCTTCAAGCATATTGCAGGCATGGAATTTCCTCTTTCTCATCTTTATCATTTTTAGCATTAAAATATTTTAATGGAAATGGAGAAAAGTATGTGTTTTCTTCTTTATTATCATTTCTCTTTCATGGGTATGGTTGATATCATTTGGTTTTGATAGTTATGTCTGTACCTATTTATATTCGAATGTAAATATGTTATTTTAAAAATTACATGTGGTTGAAATATATATATTGAGACCACGGGTCTATTTGGGCCACGATATTTTCATGTTTCCTTAACTAGTAGTGTTACCTAGTACTCATACATGCTTACTTGCAAGTTTTAGTTTTATTATATAAGAACCTGGGGTATCGTTTTTAATGGCTATGTGTACACCCATTTGGGGTGGGGTTGTGTTGAGCCTAGTGTAGGTTTATAAAAGCATTTGTAAGGATTTTTTTGGGCTCAAGATCAATATGTTATAACTTATTACGTATGGTCACTATGTATTACGCGAGGGTTTAATAATTGCATTCTTGCCTTTAGTTAGTTATGTTTTTTTGGTTTATTGAGCCAATAATCTAGCTGTTCAAAATGATTTTATACATGTTAGTTTAGAGCATTTGCTTGCATACTGTAGGTTATCATTTTTAATGGCATTATGTGGTTTTGGGTTTTGTATTGGTCTTGGGTATATCAATAAATGCCTTAAAAATTACATGCGACTTGGTCTCCATTGTCGATGGGTTTGTTCCATTCTTATTGTCCATTGTGGATTGGTGATCTTTGGTCTATATGAATTTGGAATGGTTCATCCATTCTAAATGTTTTAATTAGATTTTTTTCAGACCACTCAACGATTGATACAGTTTGTGCTTGGATTATCTTCAATGTTTCATTCATATAAAAGCTCTATCCATTTTGTATTTATAATGGTGGAAACATGAATAAGATGTGACTCAATCGCTTATAGGAATGGGTTTGGGACCTTGTTTTTGTTTGGAACCGAGAATTGCTTAGGTCAACAAGTTATTGGGGTCTATTCGACCATTCTTTGGTTAGTGTATTTATCTTAAGACCACTTTGTGGTCGATGCTAACTATGGTGTGTTGTAGTCACCATGTGGTGAAGAGATTGGATCCTTTCTTTCTAATGGTTCACTTGAACCTTGACTGTGATGGTATATGATCTTTGTTTGTCTTGGTTCGAATACATAATTTGTTTTTGGAGAGTTTAAGGTTTATTTGAAAAGGTTAAGGTAATCGATGGGGATAAATATATTGTTTAATAAACTATTATTATTAAACAATGTTTAAATTATTATATTCTTTTGAATAATAATGTAATCTATTATCAGAGTTTATTATTAATTCAATTAATGATTAAGTATGATAATATTAAATTATTAAGTTGAATAATTTTAATATTATCTAATCGTAATAGATTCTTAATAATATTATTATTAAGATAGTATTGAATATTAATATACTCTACTCCTTAACAATCAGTTATATAAACCTTGAATGATAAATTGAGTGGGTTGTATGACTGTATCTGATTCGTATTATTATTATACGAAAATGATATAAACAAGTATGTATGTTTTTATTATAAAATACTTGATTGATATTTTATATAACCCTTTCAGGTATAAAAGACATAGTGGATGTTTTGTAATTTGAATGATAATTTTTATCCCTTAGTAATCGAATCATTCTCTTATTGATTAGAGTTGGAAAATCAATTGTTTCTTTATGGATTATGAAAGAAATGAAAAAGAGAAAAGTTATGTTGTATCTTTTATGATTTTCAGATTATGTGGATTATGTTTCATTGAAATATTTTAGTGCTTTAAATGGTAAAGATAAGATGGTAGAATTTTTCATGCTAGTTATTTTGAATTGATGGTTTCCTAACATTTTTACAGATGGTGAATTTTAGATCTTATCTAGCGGATGATTTTCCATGACTATGTTGAATTTGTATTGCATGATTAAAAGATGTATTCTTATTTATTGTTGTAAAGAAAGCTTGTGTTTTTTTGATAAGTTGTTTAAGACATTATGGCCTTTGAGCTTTTGTATCAATTTTTGGAAAGGAAATAAAGTTATATTCAAGTTTCAAATATTTTGTAATCTTGCTCATGGATGTTATATCATTTATTTAGATTTGATTTATACATTAAAATGTGATTGATATTGACTAAATCAATCGATTCATGATAATTCCTATTATTAAGTTGAATATTGATTAAGTGAGGATAATATCTTAGTGTGTTAGCTTTAATATTATGAAATAAACTAAAGCTATAATATTGATATAAGAAACAATCTTCTAAATTAAATAACTGTGATTGTTATTTTATAGATTGTATTATAGGACTATTAAATGATAATTTATGATTAATGATTTGATATTATATAATCATTATGGATATGAACCAATGTATTATATGAATTTGTTGAAGTTAATAGTTATTCCTAAGTATGTAAACCTTATGGATATAAGTGATTGTATACATTCAATGATGAGTTCTATAGTTGTGTACTTAAGCAAATATAACAAAAATGTCATAATTTAAATAAATTAGGGACTGCGTAATTAATGCATCTTTCTTCCCTAATTAACTTAAATGCTTAATGATTGTACATAAAAAAACTTATGGAAATTGATTACGATTAATTAATCAAAACTAAGTTATGGACCTTAGGATTGAATAATTAATGCGATGAATATCGTTGTGTTATGAAATATAAATCTGTCATAAAACTAATTCAATGAGGTGAATAGTATGAAAAACCTAATGCATGGTACTCGACATGACAACTTTGTATGGCTGTTGTAGTGTGGTGTTCACAAAATGATGTGGGTCATTCATTGAATACTTCCATACAACAGTTATCCTAAGTTGTCCCTCGAGTTCCATTTATTACACATGTTGTAATCAACATGAATTGAGTTATGCTATGATGCAGAGGTTGTTTACCCATTCGGTCTAGCTTCTTTGTACCAACCTATGTTGGCTAGGTGGAAGAAATTGACCACGTGACGATGCATAGACATTACGAGAACTCTTTCTCTTCCATAGATAACCTAAGTTGTCATAGTCGTGCTTGTCTTACTGGATGCACAAGTTTTTGTCATGTGAGTGACTTGAAATTGACTAACTTAAACAAACAATTCAATTTTTATAATATAACTAAGTGACATGGTGATGGGACATGTTTCAAAGACAATGTGTAGTCTAGAAACAAAGCATGCAATGCATGAATCATAAACTTTGGCCGAAGTAGTGTATGTCAGTACACTGTCATGTTCACCTAGTTCTAACTAAAGTGTGAGATGCAAGATGGGATTCGATTGACTGAAACCCAAGTAGAAACTTTGAATAAACACTTGTAAATATATCTTAAGAAGGGCCTTAACAAGTATAATTTGTATACTAACTCAAATGAGAACTTATAGGGGATCAACAGGATCTAGATGACCCATGAATATGCACATGCTTAATTAATTTGTTATATGAAGAATTACAATTATATGATGTTGGATTTAAATGTTAGTTTGTACATTTAAATCATTGAAGGCATATGTTTAAATTGAGGATACAAAAAAATTCCCATAATTATCGTGTTTGGAAAGTGGATGTTATACCGGAGAAGGGACGGGAGCGCTGTCCACTTTTTCCTATTTGGGAACTAGTGTCTAAGTCCATAAAATATAAATCAATAAAAATCTTGACAAGGTTGTAATATGTGTAAGATCAGTAAGAATGCAATAGATAAATTAAAAAAGAAAAAAGGAGTTGTCGATCACTAGTTTTCTTACTTAGGAATCATGTATACATTAGTATGATTTAGGACATAGAAATGTAACCACTAGTGCATAGATTTTATGTCCATGCCTTCTGAATCTAAAAACATTCACATTTTATCGTGGATGACAGTGGCTATAGATGTATCAAGAACATGTCTTATGAATTTTTCCTAGTTCCATTTACAACTCTACAGTCATCATATGGTGGTTTTTCATTAAGTAGCTCAAGTATTTCAAAACTTTAATATTTTGGGTTAAGTGCAAAGGGAAGGAGATATAATAGGGTGGTAATTTTATACCACTTCTTCATGACCACATTATTGACTTCATTGTATAAGGTGTCTTCTAGATCCTTCTCTTTTGTTTTTGTTAACTCTCTCATAAATTTGAGAATATAATGCATTCCATCATAAATATCTCCTATGCATGTTATATAAGTACTTGCATATATAATCAAGGATAGAATGGGATCTATAAAGTGAGAAATTACACAACCTTGGCCTACCATTCATCATCAAGGTCTAATGGGTGTACCTTTGTGTCTTTCTTTGTGTTTTCTTCTCTCCACACAGTCTAAACATTTATAACCACCATATTAATTAAATTATATTTAACCTTCACAAGTCATATCAAAATGATCATGTGAGAGGTAAATATTGTTTTTGCAAATTTTAACAACTCCAACCTCAAAAATTTCTTGTATATGGTTGATGAAATATCATCATTCATGATAAACATCCAAAGTTCATTTACTTTTGTGTAAATTTCTCTATCCAAAATATTTTCACAATATTTTGCATCATCAAATCAAGGGAGTGGATGAGACAAGAGGCCTAAAGTATGTGCTTGTATTTTCCATCTATAATTACTCTTACAAGTCTAAAGGTTATACTATTCTTCATGATGTCTTGGATAACATTCTGAGGTCCAATCGACTCAATAAAATCTATAAAATAAGATCCCCACCACAAAAATTATTTCTTCCACTACTACATGTCTCCAAAAAAGGATAAGGAACATCATATTTCATAGGAATCACTATGTTTTCAAAAGCTTGTGGGAATTCTCATATCCTGAAGAAGAACTTGATGGCATCCTTATACTTCCGATTGTTTGTTATTTTTAACCTATGTCCAATCACCCTTTCTACTTTTTGAACACTTGTTTGGCATCTTCTATCTCAATAAATTTTTCAAAAATTTCCCCTTTATAATATGGATATAAAATTTCCATCTTGAATATGTTTGAGTTATTTATTCCATCAAGAAAATTCAATGTCTAATATTCCACAAACTTACCCAATAATTTACAAGGTCTAATATTCTTCAACTTTAACTTATCATAAGTTCCTCCGGGAAATATCTCATTTCTCAAATGATCTAGAACCAAATATCCCTCTTGATGCTCAACTTATTCTATTTTTGAATTTACATGTTATTTGTCTTTGTACATTACTCTTCTCCAACTACTTGCATAATTTATAGTGCACATCCTTCACGTACTCTACAAATTCTTAATCTCATGTCCTATTTGGTTACTCTTATATAATTTCTTGCAACTCTTTAAATCCTCCTAGGATAATTTTTTACACTATTTAGAATGGTGTCTTTTCAATACATATCTTCATTGAGTGTTGTACACAAAAACTTATTGTAAAAAGTTAAGAATGTGAGAAATGTTGAATCCATACTTTCTTGTGGGTTATAGGAAAAATGGTGTGATGAACTTATGTTTAAAATTATCTTTTATCCCTTAAATAAACACTTGGAAAGGAAAACAATGCTAATAAGTATTCTCGTATATGGGTTACATCCTTTGAAAAACATGTTATAATCATCGTGGTGCTTACATTTGTATGAGAATATTATTTTAGGTCTTTTTACTATGAAAATTTGAATAGGGATATGGAATAAATTATCTTGAACCTTGAAGTGCAAATGAAGGTACATGACAGGATAGAGGGTATGGTGGGAAAGAGAAAAATCATGAGGGATCCAGACACATGAAATATTTCCTTATATTTGTATTTAAAATGTACTCCATAGGGATTTTATAATCAAATGCTTTGGTGACTACACATTATACCTCTATACATAATTACCAAATGGATACTATAAAAATTTGAGTGAATACAATTCTACCTCAAATGATATATTCCTTTCTAATTCACTATCTCATTCATGAATTAATAAAACAAACATGGATACTCTCCTCGATCATTATTATGGTAGCCTTGAATTGGTTATAGTCATTCCTTCTCAAAACATTTAAAACAAAGCTAGAAACCTATAGACTAAACTACCAAAGAGATAAAATATCCAAACCAAGAATGGAGAACCTAGAAGATGATTTGATGAAGTGGTTGCTTCATTAATTTATACAATTTGAGAATTTTCTAGAAGTGGAAATGAAGGGAACTACATAATGTAGAGAACCAAGGAGAGAAGGGGAATAAGTATGCACATATCACTTCAATGGTTCCACCATGGATAAAATTATGATTGGAACAAATTTCATGTTTATAAAATATCCAAGGTTATTATTGCATTCCTTGAGAATCACACAACACTTGAAGAACATCTAATAGGTCTCACAAAATTTGTAAGAGTGAGAAATTTGGAGAAATCAACTAACAAATGGTAGTAAAGGTTGGGAAATGTTATGAAATTTTATATCACAAAATATAATACAAATATATTTTCAATTTTCCCCAACTTTTTCCAATGTGTATCCCTTCGATAAGATTTCCAACGGTACTGATTTTTCTTGAATGATATAATATGTGTATTGAATGTGCAAAAACAAGTCTTCATATGGAAATATTCACATAAAATAATTAGAGGATAAAGTATAAAAATTCTTCTTTGATTCACTTTCCAACATAGGGTCACCCAAACATAGAGTATTACAATTGGGATTATTTCTCATGTATTATTTAAATCTCAAATTTGTTGGAGATAGCTGTAGGAACCTACATTTATTAATTTATCAATTGATAATGAAAATATTGGCTTGATCCTTAAATCATAACTTGTGCATCTATTTTGATCCTAATTTTTATATTCCTAGTTGTATTCCAAAACATCCTTTCCTCTTAGAACTACTTAGTATCTTAAAAAATAGCTCACATCAATAAAAATAATCAATTAATCCTAATTATAGTGTACAAAACACTATGGCATTTGATTTATTCTTGGACCAAACTACCATACAAGGACCAAAATATGTTAGCGATGATTCCCGCACAAGATAGAGATATAATCTAGACAAGTCAATTGAATGTGTTTGTAAGATATAACTACAAAATTTGTGGGTTAACAAGCTTATATTTGTACATATATTATTATTGTGGTAAATGGACTAATTGATCCCAAATAAACATCAATTTTTTTACTAGGTGTATAATTAGTGTTTGGTTGATGCAAATGTGTCGATTAATTCCCATTACACATCTAATTTTTGTAATATTAAAACTTCAACATTGTTTAAGGACACTAACATGAGTTCTCTTAACTTATAAGTGTAGACATAGAAATAATTCATTGTGTATTGAGTTAAGTTATCACTTGGACCCTTATAGGATTGGGACTCATCTAGTTTCATATGGGTCTATTGTTATTATAAATCAATATTGTAAGGCGGGTCTTGTTTCTATATAAGTATGCCATCATACATATATTACGGATGAATCCCAATAAGTAGATATATAATTTAGACTAGTCAATTCAATTTATTTGTAAGTTAAAATTACAAACACCATAAGTTAGTGAGTTTATGGACTAATTGATCCCCAATAAACATCAATTTTTTTACTAGGTGTATAATTAGTGTTTGGTTGATGCAAATGTGTCAATTATATATATATATATATATATATATATATATTGTTTTTATGATTGCAATTGTACTTCTCTTTCTACTAAAATAGTAAATATTTTGTGTTTGAGTTTAGTTTATCTACACAAGTCATTTGTAATAGATATAATCCAAAACCAACATCTCCCCTTTAGTCTAGTAAATGCAACTTGATAGTTAAAATAAATTTGTGCTTAAGTGTGTAGACACACTTTGCACTTTATTGATTCATTGATTGTTTGAGTTCTTAAGAGGTTTCTAAAGTGAAACTTGCAAGATAAAAGTGTAGTCAATGTACTCATCCTCATAGTGTTTGAAGGTGCATAATTACTTCTATACAGTTTACCAAAGTCGTGTTAAGCCCAAATGGTATAATGTGCCTTATCAGCTTGTGTATAGTATATTTCCAAGGGACACTTAAATGGTCATCTTGAATGTTACAAAGATTATTTTCTATTCGTCATCAAAGTGGTTCACATAAAATCAGGCCTCAAGATCTAAGATCCACTCATACAATTTTGCAACATTAATCTTTCCTTCTAACATTGAGATAATGAGATTCACTTAGACCCTTAAAGAGTATTGATGCTAAAACTACTAGTGAGCAGGTTGGAAGAAAGAAGAGCATGTGATCTTTGGTTTTTTCTGAAACATCATCTCACTTAATTGGCCAAAAAGTTTGTGTTATGGTTATATGGAATCCTTAATAAGATTTTGGACATTTGGTGTTGCATAACATTATTTTTGTTATTGCTTTAAGGATGATTTTGGGCACCATCCTTCTTGTTCTTCTTTATGACATTCTTCTTTCTAAAAATGTTTTTGTTAATTTATTGGATTTACAATAAATTCAATACATTACCCAAAAATATTATAAATATCATATTTAAATGCATATAACATAGATAAATCATATCCAATTACATTAAATAACAAAGTGTTAAACTAATGATAGTTGATTATATGTGGTGCAAAAAGAATATTTATTTATTACAAATTCATAAACAATAATAACAAATACAAAACATAGGTATGCCTAGACACCGAGGTGAAGAATACCCGTACAAATTAGCACAAAAAGATAACCTTCAATGTAACCATTATATTAATATTGTGGTACTATTAGTACTTATTTTTGGAAATTCTTAGCTAGGTAAATTTTGTATATATGATCATTTTCATCAACTTGAATGCTTCAAAAACTATGATTTCTTTTCTAATATATTATGGGAAACATTGGGAAATTATTATCTTTCCTTAGAAATTCAACAAAGCTATAACACCTTACAAGATTAAAAAAATGGAGATGTACTTGAGGATTTTTAGATTCATAGAATTAATTACAAGATACACATAAGATGTATATCTGACTTGGGTAGTAAGGAATGCACTTAGGTGGTATTTAAGGAAAATATTATATTATCATTTACTATTATGAAGTTGCGAGAGAGGAAGAGAGATGAGGATGAGAAAGAAAACATAATCATCCCACAACCATACAACTATTATGTTAGTATAAATATAAATTCCATTGTGGCATCACCCTTACTAGTATAAGGATCATGCTATATTGGGGTTCATATGTAACCACAATCTAAGCCAACCAACAAATATGGGATTAATTTTTGGATTGAAAGAGGATTTTTAGAGTGATGGAAGAAATTACAATATGTATTGAAAATACATGTCTAACTCAATTTTTTTATTATGAAACCACTCTAGATGAGAGGAAATACCTATGAAGAAAACATACTCATATTGCAACTAATCAACCATTATGTTAGTAAGAGGTCCACTTCCATTATGGCTTCACTCTATTGGAATAAGGATCATGATATATTTGGTTGTTATATGTTATTGTGGACCTAGCCAACCAACTAATGTGGGATTAATTTTTGTGATTGAATCAAGATTTTTAGATACATTAAAGCAATTTAAATATGTGTTAAAGATGCATATCTGAATTTCATAGTAAGGCATGTATTTAGAGGTAATTTACAAGAGATATATTTGATTATGAAACCAAAGATAAGGAAGTTTTGAGAAGCTAAACATAATCATCGATAACCAATCAACTATTATTTTAGTAAGAGAGAAACTTCCATTATGGTATAACCCCTATCGGCATAAGGATCATGGTATATTGGGGTTTACATGTTATGTGTGAACCGAGCCAACTAACCAATGTGGGTGTAGACACCCAAAATTGGGTCGCAAACCTCTAAAATCCCTTTGATTAATTAATGTAATAATATTACCCCACCATGCCCACTTGCACACATTTTAATTAACTTAATTACCAAAATTAAGTTAATTACCTTCCTCACCTAGCCACCTCACCTCTCCACCTGACCCTAGACCCATTCTAACTCCATTTCTTACCTTAGACTAAGTCCCCACTTATCCTAACTAATTAGTACTTATTCTAACCCTAATATTAATGACCTATTATCTCTCTAACTACTTTCCAACTCCATTTACCACCATTCCACACTTGTGACTTGGAACTAAAATCTCAATCATGCCAAATTTAGGAAGAATCAAGATATTTTTAGAAAATATGACCATTTCTCCTTAACCGATGTTGGTTATTCCTCGGTCGGCACCGATCACCTAACCATTGTCGGTTACCTTAAATAAGATTTCCAAACTCTTTTCTCAGGTTCTAAATCTAGTTTTCTAGCTCTTGCGACCTTGCATATTGACTCTCAATATTTTTAGCGATCTTGTAACATACCGAGAGACACTTATATCATTTAGGCACCACATAGTTCATCAAGAGATTGATCCAGAGCTCCAGTGCAATCACAGGGAAGCACCGTGTCCTCCTATCCTGTTGCATCCATTCGGGATCAAATTATCCTGCAAACATCACCAACACCTTTGTTTTACATGAATTCCACAAGTAAGTATTATTTCTTCTTTATCATTGGTTTCAGTAGATTATCTATTTACTAGTTATCTATTTCATTCTATCACCTCTCATACCCAAATCTCTCCCATAGTAACTTTGTATAACTATATTCTGTTTACCTTTCCTACCTTTCCCGAACAAAAATATAATCACCTCTAAGTCCTTACAAAAATCCCACAACCTTACCTAAACTCCCTTCACTCTTTGTGTAGTCACAGAGAATTCCTAAAACCCCATTTTTAATATTCTTACCAAATTTCCCCTACTGACACTAGTCACCCAACCGATGTTGGTCCATTACTAGTAGCCAACATCGGTCACCTAACCAATGTCAGTCTCTGTGAATGGTAAATTTTCCCAAACCAACAAGCTTCCAACTCACTCAAAACCTCCCAAAACCCCACCAAATCTCACCCAAACCTCATCTATAGTCTCTGTTAGACCTATAAACCCAAACCAACCTATCAACCCTCCAGATTTAATCGTAAATTTGCATGTTAGATTAAATTTACTTATTGTATGTTATAGGAGATACCTAAATCTTATCAACTACAATAGGATTCATTTATTTACAATATTTCCTTACATTAATTTGTTTACAACAATGGATTGACAACCATTCAAGGAAGCATCACGCTTCTCGGATCTAGCCTTCACTAGGTAGTCCACTTTGCCATTTACTATTTAATATCATTTGGTGGTCTTGTTGTGTTCTTAACAGGTCGTTCCTCCTAGCCAAAGGGAATATCTTCACAATAAGCTTGGTCAACATTCTACACGTGCACACCTTCTTCTATTATCACATGTATTCCTCCTCACCCTTACCTATTATTTGTTTTATCTCTACTTTGCGGTGAAACAATGGGATAAGTATTTTTGATTAAATGATATTTTTAGAGTCACAAAATTAATTTTAAGATGCATTTTAGGGTTGAGTAGTAAGGCATGTATTGAGAGGAAATTATATGGGATTTTTATGTGAATCCAAAAAGGGGAGATGGAATTTGTTGATCAAGAAAACACTCATTGTATAATCAATCAAGTATTATGTTAGTAAGAGAATCATTTAAATTATGGTGTCACCCCTATTGGTATAAGGATCATGATATATTATGGTTTATATGTTACCATAGAATAATCCAAAAAACCAACATGGGATTAATTTCTTCGATTAAAAGAGGATTTTAGATTCGTAGAAGAAAATACAAGACACTGATGAAGAGGCATATGAAACTTAAGTAGTAAAGTATGTGTATAAAAAAACTATATATTTTGTAATTTTTATTACGAAGCCTTTGAGGAGGAGGAGGAGGGTTTGGAATAGAAGAAAAATGAAATTATTAGATAACATTATTCAAAATTAAAATAATAATATATACATGTGGATGCGATGGTTAGGATGAGGTTAGGAGAAGGTTGGTTATACATAAGCCTGAATGACATGTATGCATAATTACCGATAACACCCTAAACTTTTGTAATATGACTAACTAGTAAAGGCTGAAACCATAATAACCTAGAGCTAAACTCAAGCTTAAGAATGAAACATCATGATCAAAGCTTAAAATCATGCATCAATGGAAACTAAATATAATCAAACATTTAATCTACAAACATCCTTACTATGTGAAATGATTACTTAACATAAATCTAATTAGATCTAAGGGAAATCAAATTATGATTGTTGCTACTCTAAAAATGGTGAGAGGATATCTCTAACAATGGATACAAGACCATATTAGATATCCCTCTACTAACCAATATGAAGATTGGATGCAAATATTGAGCAAGCTAATCCAAGAAGGAAGTAAGGCTCTTAATCATATTTGTTATATGATATACTAATCAAAGTATGGTGTAAAGTATGAAGGTAGGTGCTTAGTCCTTTTTATATTTTTCTATTTGAGGAAAAATTGCATCTTGGTGCATGTGGGACTAAAAAGGATAAATTAGATTAAGGCTTGTTAATCATGATTAGTGAATTAACAAGTGATTAGTATGTGAGGAGCCTTAATTAACCACTTAGGGTCAATTAAGAGGCTATGATAAGATTTTGAAGCCTTTTAAGATGTCTTGGAGGGAAAAGTGATTTTGAATGGTTGGAAGAGGGGTTTTATCCAATAATAGGGTTTATTGATCAAAACAAGGGTAAATAGGCCTAATTAGCTAATAATCACTAATGTATGCATTTGGAAGAGGATTATGACTTACGATGTGTCGTAAATTGGCATTCGAATGTGAAAGAGGTTAGGTAATCAACAAAGCATCGTTAATTAACCAAGATAGAGAGAAACATTAGTTAATTAGTGGAAATCACTAATTATAATGGAAATGGTAAGAATGAGAGTAATTAGTGTGCTTTTAGCAATAAGATTACAAAAGTGGATTTTAGGTGTCTACATTTGCCCCTGTAGTGCCCACTTCCCTTTGACACCTTTTGATGCTATTGTTTACATTATGGACATTATTATGTTTTGATTTAGTATGATGTTAGATATTTGATCATGAATTATTGTTGATCTTGATTTGATTATGATGCATGGTGATTATTAGAGACACCTTATATGTAGATGATGATATATTATTTGACATGGATGTTTCATGGATGTTGTTCGGACATAGGATTTTGATATTATGAGTAGATCTAGAAAATGAATATTATATGATGATGATATGGTTGTTGATATAAATTTTATGTAATAATGTTAAATTGCCTTGATGTTGTTGTGATTCACTTAGATGATTTTGTGATTTTATTTGTATCATATTATATGTTACGATATGGCCATGAGGCGAAGGAGGTATTTGTATTTTGTAGGTTAAAAATATCACATCAAAGCATCGGGGGATCAGAGACCAACCACATTGGAATTCTAGGTGAATTCGACACGGTCACCATGGCAACATGTTTTATGTGTATGTGTTGTATTTGTTAGGGATTCCCATGGGGGAATCACCTTTATATGTGACCATGGGTTTGTGTATTTTATTAATGTGTTTCTTTTATTATTGTTGTATGTATTTTATTAGTAATGTGTTCCTTTCTTTTAATTAATTAAAATTGTGATAGATTAATGTGAGGAAACATATGGTTAAAATTTAAATAAATCAAATTGGGATATGGGAAAGTAATAATGGAAGTTGTTGGCTATTTGTATTAAATTTGTAAGGGATGTGTAAGTTGTGTAAGAGTTGTGTAAGTCAGATTTTGGAGTATGAAACACTCCACCTCCTTGGAAATTCGAATTTGTCCTTGGGGGCTATTTTTGGAGGCTTGTGGGACAAGTAAAATTTGTCCCATGCCTCTAAATTTAATTTACCAACCATACTTATGGTTGGAGAAGTGATTTTGACTTTTATAATGAATTTTATTAATCATGTTGCATTATTTTGATTACACTCTCTTACATTTTATTTATTTTGTTGTCCCTTGAGGTGTGGGATTTTTGGAGTGTGCAAGTAACTTGTCATATTTTCACCCACCTCTTTATTGTGCTTGGGAGAATGGATTTTGTATTTTGTGTTTGAATTTGAGGATGTGTGATGTGGCATCCTACATGGATCCACATCATCCTCTTCTCTTCCCTCTTCTATATAATTCAAACTCTTTGCTTGTTTTGGGTTGTTGAAACTTTGTGCATGCTTCCTTGGGGCACATTTTTGCTGTTTTAGAGCTCTTGTGGATTGTGGAGGAAATTGGAGATAATTCATACTTGGCATTGCTATTTTGGGATTGTGTTTTGAGTCTTGAAGTTGTTGTTTGGAAACAAAAGCTACCATGGAAAGGTAGGAATTTAACTCTTCTTTTATGTTGTCACTTTCTTTTGTGTATGGATGAATGGTGCATGTTTTGTTTTATTTATTGGCTGGTTGGGTAGACTGCCATAGGGATGGTGTAGGAGAAGGCTATGGGGAATCCATGTGGGGGCATAAGGGAATGCCATTGGCATCAAAATTTTGTGGAGGGAGTTTGGGTTTGGGATCCACCATGGAAAAGAAATAGCTTGCATTTATTACTTTGTGGGGGCATAAGGAAATATGTGGGGGCATAAGGAGGGATTTGTGGGGGCATAAGGATATGTGTGTGATGAATTATTTTGGCGGTTTTTATTCTTGGTGGATGCCCAATTCCCAATTGGGAGGCATAAGTAGCTTCCCCCATAGACCTTGCTCCTTTGGCTTGCATGATCAAGCTGAGTTTTGATTTGAATGTTTTCTATTACAGTTGTAAATTGTTGTTTTGTGTTGAACTATGTTTTATATTGAAATGTGCATGTTTGAAAGAATGTTGTGTGTTGTGGAAGCTAGTTATTTCCATGGGTTGAATCACACCTCTTATTGTATTTTGGTTGGGGCTCGGGGCCAATGATGAAGGAAGGCTTCTCATTTCATTGGATGTCTTGGTTGGGTGGAGAGCATTGCCTTTCCCCCTCTTTTGTTGTGATCAAACTTGGAGAAAAGAAAACTTACATGTTGCTGTTTCTGGAGCAAAGGAAAATGTAGTTTGACAATCCCTTGTGAAACATATTCATTTGTAATCCTTTCCCACTTGTTGTGGATGAAATTGTAATGTATACTTGTGAAGAAATGATGTATGTAATTTGATTATGAAGTTGTATATTTGAATGTGAAGGATAATTATATTTTGTTCTATTATTGGAAAGAAAGAAATAGAAATGTGTTATTTGCATTCAAACATGGAAAGATGTAAAGTTTTATAATTGAAGTCAATAAAGAATTGAAAGATATTTTCTCATATGCATTGTTGGATTGAATTCAATGTTTCATTGTATGGCAAAAGAGATAGTTAGATCTCTGTTTGAAAAGAAGAAATGTACGTGGAAATAATGTTGTATTTTGTATCTTTGGAAATGTGTAAAATGGAATTTAGTATTTGCTTTAGAATTAGAATGGTTGTTTAAAACAACTGAATGTATTAGATTATATTTGAAAGTAAATACCACACTTAAATGATAAAATTGATAAATAGATCCTTAAAAGATTTGATCACTGGCATTGTGAATTTTAAATTGGAAAATGTGTTGATAAAATGTACAGTTTGGACTGCACTTAATAATCAACTTGAAAATGATATAGTTTAGTATCTTTGAGACATAAATGAAATCAAATTGATAAAGAACATTTAAGAAAACAATTTAGAACCTTGCAAAATCTAAGCCTAAACCTTTTCATAGTTGTTTTCATCAATTGTTGGAAAAATGTAAATTGAAATCGAGTGAATTTACCTCCTAAAACACTTTAAATCATTCCTAGAGTAATATTCCATGTCTCTTTTGGCATGTTGAGTGAAGGAAGTGATCAGATTTAATAAAATTTATAAGTTGGAAATTACTAGTTTGCTTTTTAAAAGCCTGCAGATCATTTTTGCAAAATTGACCACTTAAAATTTATCAAAATGTAAAATTTATGTTTCTTGTGCAAAGAGGGCATTGAGATATTTCCAGAAAGTCCTCATTTTCCCAAAATTGAGCTTTCTAGCAAAAGTTATGGCACTTTGAAGTTTTCTGCCTTGGTAGAAAATTTGGGAAAATTTTTCTAGATAGGCCCGTGGCTCGAAAATTTCAGTTTAGAAAACTTAGAAAAGTTTTTATTTTCTTTTTTTTGGTTTGGGAATTTTTTGAATTTTCCTCCGCTATCCCATAGCTTCCCTGTCCTCAGGGGTAGTGGTGGGCGTTCCATTATTTTGTCATCACGGGGCAACGCCAGTGGATGCTACCATGTGGTAGCTTTGGGGTGCGACATCATTTATGCCCTTGGGCCTTTTAAAAATTTTGGGAAATTTTTTGACTTTACCCCCCTGACTCCCGACCACCCTGTGCCTTGAGAAGGTGCCATGTGGCACCTTGTGAGTGTGTGGACCAAAGGAGGGTGAAATTTTTACCTTTACAAATTTTTTCTTTGGGAAATTTTATAAAAATCCCTCTGCACTCCCCCCCACCTCCGTTGAGAGACCCCCTAGGAGACGGGCGTGTGGACCCGCATTGCACCTTTCATCCCATCTCTCCCTTTGGTGAAATTCCCCGAATCTTCCCGCCACTCGCCCTTCAATCACCCTCTCCTGCTTTGATTAGGACCCGACACGTGTCCACCGGAGGACCCACGAGAGGTGGAGGAGAGATTTTGACTTTTCTCTCATGGGGAAAAAATTGCTAACGCTGCCCTATGACCCGCCAACCTGAAAAAGGGTTTTCTCCCCCTCTCGCCACGTGTCCCCTTGGGGAAAATTTGACCCCTAAAGTCCACCTGCCCATATCTAGAGTTCTAAAAGGATTTAGGAGGACTTATTTATATCACCGGAAAGGTGATAACATTTCCTATTCAATGGGAATGATTTAGGGAAAATTTGAATATGTTAAGTATGAGAAAAATCAAGTTGAAACTCTGATCCTGTTAGAGAATGGGTATGGGGGTAAATTACTCCCTGAACCTAACTGAAACTTCTAACCCTAAAATTTGGACCATGTGACATTGATAATTGTTAATGAAGGAAAAGTATGTTCTAGTATTTTAGATTTGTTCCAGAACCTGATAGTGTCAACTGTTGTCTTGCAACTTGGTTGTGGACACTTCTAATAAAAAAATTATTCCATAATTTTCTAACTAATCCTAGGTTGTTTCTTGGGTCTCAAGTGGGTTGTTTTAAATGGGAATCACACTTTGGTATCAGAGTAGTGGTTCAAAAGCTTGGACCATTGGGCACATTAGAAAACTTGAGACATGAAAACTTAAACCTAGCAAACTTTTAAATCTAGAAAACAACTCAGTTAGAATTTGTATATTTTAGTCAACATGGAAGTTGTGTAAAACTTAGCAAAATGAACTAACTCTCACTTTGGTCTGTGTAGGAGGCTCAGACGGAGCAAGAGAAACTTTCACAGAGACTCAGACTTAACACCACTAGATCGGGGTGTATGACCATTTTACCCCAAATTTTATAGACTCTTCAGGATGTTAATGCCGCTCTACGTGGAGGATTAGGAGGAGGACATGCCATGAGTCATGATAGAGCCCCTTCCATTGAGGGTCAGGTATCTCCTTGACCCAATGAGGAGCATAGAGGAGAGAAATCCCATGCAAAGTCATCCGAGAGTTGAGAATCACCACATAGGGGACAGGATGACAAAGTTCTAGAGCATAGAGAGAGGTCTCGGAGCCCTAGGCTTAGGGATGAGCACACCGAGAGACCTAGAGGCTGACCACCATAGTTGTAGCTCACACTAGGGAGATCCTGAAGCTTGGCCATCACATTGCTTAGGTGACATGGGTGGATTTTAGGCAGAGGCCGACTAGTGAGCTTGAGCGGTTACTTCAATCTTTGTCCTTGTTCTAGCAACACGAAAGCTCATGTTGCGATCCATCTACTGAGGGATGGAGTAGGAGTATGGTGGAGGAAAGAGGAGTAGAAGCTCCATGTGGATTTAGAGACAGTGACTTGAGAGCTATTTGAGGAGAGATTCAGGAGTAGGTATTTGTCACAGAGGTTCATACAGGAGAGGATCGATGAATTCCATGACCTCCGACAGGCATCTCTTTCAGTAACAGAGTATGAGAGTAGATTTCTAGATCTACTCTAGTATGTAGAGTATATGCAGGATGAGTAGGTGTAGATTCACAGGTTCATTCGGGGCTGAATTTAGATATTGGAGGTGTAGTGTGGATCCATTACCCATAGACATTAGCTAAGGCCATCGAGAAGGCCTATATTGCAGAGGAGACTCAGGGAAAGACCTAGTAGGCTAGAGACTAAGTCCAGAGACCTGCATACAATAGATGTAGGATGGTAGATCGAGGGGGTCAGTACCCTTCCTCTAGTGGTGGAAAGGGTTTGCACACAGTCATCCTTTAGGCCACAATAGCAATAGTCCCACCCACCTCATAGACCTCCACAGAGGGCTGATGCATAGAGAGGTCGGAGTATGGGGCCTCCTCCTCTAGGGGTCCCATTAGAACATAGGGTGGACCTAGAGCTTAGTCAGTGGGAGCTCGCTAGTAGAGACCTTAGCAGGACATATTGTTGCTAGATCATCAGGGTCCACACCATAGACTTCTAGGGTACTACTGGAGGTGCTACTCATTAGGGAGGATCAAGAGGATGTTTTGGTTGTGGAGTTACTGGACACTTTTGGAGAGATTTCCCACAAAACCCTAACAACAAGGGTAAGACACAGATTTTTAGCTGATTGTTGGTGACATGGGATGTAGCCACAAGATTTATACAGTGGTTGAGAATCGTTAGGAAGAGCATCAGAGCACAGTCATTGAGACCACATGTAGCATTGGTGGTATTCCTACCTCTGTATTGTTTGATTCTGGTTCTTCTGATTATTTCATTGCACCATCTTTAGTAGAGTGATGTAGGTTGGTGGCAGTTAGGTAGGGTCTTAGTTGGGATGTCGAGATGGATTCTAAAGCCAAGATCTCTGTAGACTCCTTAGTTAAGGAGTGTGTAGTGGATTTGGGATCTTTCACCACTACCTCAGATCTCTATATCCTTCCTTTGGGCTCGTATGGAGTCATTTTGGGTATGGATTGGTTATCTGCACACAGGGCTAGGATGGATTGTTACCACAAGACTATATCTTGTGCAGATGATTTGGGAGTTGAGTCGGTGATCTCGGGGGTCAAGAGACCCGTTTCTATTCACACCATCTCTCCGCTATGCAGCTTAAGCGGTGTGTGTGATGGGGTTATCAGATGTATGTTATTACAGTTAGTGACAGATTAGAGGATGGGTCTAGTGGACCATGCTAGATGATCATCCCATTTTGAGAGAGTTTGCATATGTTTTTCTAGGGGAGCTACCGGGGTTACCACCCCACGTGAGATTGATTTTCATATAGATCTAGTTCCTAGAGTAGAGCCTATCTCATGGGAACCTTATCGGATGACCACCCTAGAGCTCTGTGAGCTCAAGTTGTAACTTGAGGGCCTTTTGGAGAAAGGCCTTATCCATCCTAGTGTATCCCCTTAGGGTGCACCAATGATCTTTGTGAAGAAGAAGGATGGATCCTTGCGGTTGTGTATTGATTACCACTAGTTGAACAAGGTAACGATCAAGAATCGTTATCCTCTTCCTCATATTGATGACTTGTTTGATCAGATGAAGGGAGCCACAGTTTTCTCTAAGATTTATCTTAAGTCAGGCTACCATCAGTTGAGGATTTCAGAGGCGGACATTCATAAGACCGCCTTTCCGCATGAGATATGGGCACTATGAGTTCACAGTGGTGCCTTTTGGTTTGACTAATGCCCCCGCAGTGTTCATGAGTTTGATGAATGGGGTATTCAGGACCTTCTTAGATCGCTTCATGCTCATCTTCTTAGATGACATTTTGATATACTCACATACACGTTAGGAGTATGAGGGGCACCTTCGCCAAGTTCTTCAGTGTCTTCAGGAGCATCAACTTTATGGGAACTTGGAGAAGTGTGCTTTCTTTCAAATAGAGGTACAATATTTGGGTCATATCATTTTTGGGGAAGGTATCGCCATCGATCCTTCCAATATTAGAGCCATTATGGATTGGCCAGCACCCACTACAGTGACTGAGGTGTGAAACTATATGGGATTCACAGGTTACTACTGGAGATTTGTTTAGGACTTCTCTTGATTGTGCACCCTATCACTTCCCTTTAGAGGAAAGGGAAGAAGTTTTTTTGGTCAGACAGATGTGAGAAGGCCTTCAGGAGATTGAAGGAATTCCTCACTACAACACCTATTTTTGTAGTACCGGATCCATAGGGTGATTTATTTGTTTACACGGATGCTTCATTGGCATGCCTTGGAGGTGTGTTGATGTAAGATGGAAGAGTAGTGGCTTTTGAGTCTCGCAAACTCAAACATCATGAGATTAATTATCCAACCCATGATCTTGAGCTTGCAGTAGTTGTGCACACTTTGGTTAGATGGAGGCATTTTCTTCTTGGTCGGAGATTCACACTCAGGACAGATCATTTGAGTCTTCACCACCTCTTCACGCAACCCAATCTCAATGATCGTCAGCGGCGTTGGATGGAGTTGCTTTGTGAATATGACATGGAGATAGAGCATGTAAAAGGGAAGGAGAATAAGGTAGCAGATGCTCTCAGCAGATAGAGACACATGGCTATGGCCACTTTAGTGAGCACAAATTTTTGGAGTAGGATTCTTCAGCAGCTTCCTCTTGACAACTTCTACATTGTAGTTTGAGTAGAGATCGAGTCACAGAGACCCCTTGAGGGGAAGTTTTATTATTTTTCCTTAGAGACAGATGGTATTCTCGGGTATAGAGGAGTGGATATATGTTCCTAGAGATGGAGGCTTGAGACATGACATCTTGGTAGAAGCACATCGTGCACCCTATTCAACCCATCCCGGGGTGAAGAAGATGCACACCACCTTATGGAATTTGTATCATTGGAGAGGACTACGTCGAGACATGGCCCGTTTGTGTCATAATGTTTAGAGTGCCAAAGAGTTAAGGCTGAGCATCAACATCCAGCTGGCCTTCTTTATCCTCATGCTATACCGGAATGGAAGTGGGACACCATTTCCATGGATTTCATTGTTGGGCTACCGATGTCGAGATATCACCATGACGCCATCATGGTCACGGTTGATAAATTGAAAAAAGTGGCTCACTTTTCTCTGGTGAAGACCACTTATACAGCTAGAGTAGTGGCATGAGTATATTTGGATGAGATTGTTAGGTTACATAGGATTCCGTAAAAGATCATTTGTGACCACGATCCTTTATACACTTCACATTTCTGGACTACCATGTAGTATGTCCTCGGGACGAGGATCAACTTTAGCACAACATATCACCCTGAGATAGATGGAAATACCAAGCGGGTGAATCAGATTTTAGAGGATATTCTTAGGAGGTATGTAATGGATCAGCAGTCTAAATGGGAGGAGTACCTGTACTTAGTGGAGTTTGCCTACAATAATAGTTTTTAGAGTTCATAGGCATGGCTCCTTTTCAGATTTGTATGGTAGAGAGTGTAGGACACCTCTTAGCTGGGACAAGTTAGAGGAAAAGTATCTCTTGGACCAGCTATTCTATAGGACATGGAGCAACATGTGGTGTTGATCAGGTAGAGATTGCAGGAGGCACAAGACATGCAGAAGAAGTATGTAGATTAGCATAGGATCGACCATAGTTTTGATGTGGGCATGAAGGTGTTCCTTCATGTCAAGCCACACAAGAGCCCTATCCATTATGGAAAAGGTTCTAAGTTAGCTCCTAGATTCGTTGGTCCTTTTGAGATCTTGGAGCATATCGGCCCTTTGGCCTACCATCTAGCATTTCCACCTAGCTTGTCTCGTGTACATGATGTTTTTCATGTTTCAATTCTTAGGAGATATATTACAGATCCTTCTCATGTGTTGGATTGGACATCATTACAGGTGCAGGATTAGGGGTAGGTGATGGTGGAGCCCATTCGCATCCTAGATGTAGGACCCTGGGCCTTTGAGGTAGAGAGGTTGATCAGGTTTGGGTGTAGTGGGATAGATATGATGAGACTGTAGCTACATGGGAGGATGTTACTTCATTACGAGTTTAGTTTCCACATTTGTTCCAGTGACTTCAGGAGGAAGTCGAGTCTAAGGGAGGGGGATGTAGTGCCCACTTCCCTTTGACACCTTTTGATGCTTATTTTGATAATGTTGTTTACATTATGGACATTATTATGTTTTGATTTAGTATGTTGTTAGATATTGATCATGAATTATTGTTGATATTGATTTGATTATGATGCATGATGATTATTAGAGACACCTTATATGTGGATGATGATATATTATTTGACATGGATGTTGTTTGGACATAGGATTTTGGATATTATGAATAGATCTAGAAAATGAATATTATATGATGATGATATGGTTGTTGATATAAATTTGTATGTAATAATGTTAAATTTCCTTGATGTTGTTGTGATTCACTTACTTAGATGATTTTGTGATTTTATTTGTATCATATTGGATGTTGATATGGCCATGAGGCCGAAGGAGGTATTTGTATTTTCAAAGTTAAAAATATCACAAAATATCGGGGATCGAGACCAACCACAATGGAATTCTAGGTGAATTCGACACGATCACCATGGCAACATGTTTTGTGTGTGTGTGTGTGTGTGTGTGTGTGTGTGTGTGTGTGTGTGTGTGTGTGTGTGTGTGTGTGTGTGTGTATGTATTGTTAGGGATTCCCATGGGGGGATCACCTTTATATGTGACCATGGATTTGTGTATTTTATTAATGTGTTTCTTTTATTATTGTTGTATGTATTTTATTAGTAATGTGTTCCTTTATTTTAATTAATTAAAATTGTGATAGATTAATGTGAGGAAACATATGGTTAAAATTTAAATAAATCAAATTGGGATATGGGAAAGTAATAATGGAAGTTGTTGGCTATTTGTATTACATTTGTAAGGGATGTGTAAGTTGTGTAATAGTTGTGTAAGTTAGATTTTGGAGTATAAAACACTCCACCTCCTTGGAAATTCGAATTTTTCCTTGGGGGCTGTTTTTGGAGGCTTGTGGGACAAGTAAAACTTGTCCCATGCCTCTAAATTTAATTTACCAACCATACTTATTGTTAGAGAAGTGAATTTTGAATTTTATAATAAATTTTATTAATCATGTTGCATTATTTTGATTGCACTCTCTTATATTTTATTTATTTTGCTATCCCTTGAGGTGTGGGCTTTTTGGAGTGTGCAAGTAACTTGTCATATTTTCACCCACCTCTTTATTGTGCTTGGGAGAATGGATTTTTTCTTTTGTGTTTGAATTTGAGGATGTGTGATGTGGCATCCTACATGGATCCACATCATCCTCTTCTCTTCCCTCTTTTATATAATTCAAACTCTTTGTTTGTTTTGGGTTGTTGAAGCTTTGTGCATGCTTCCTTGGGGCACATTTTTGTTGTTTTAGAGCTCTTGTGGATTGTGGAAGAAATTGGAGATAATTCATACTGGAATTGTTGTTTTGGGACTATTTTTGAGCCTTGAAGTTGCTGTTTAGAAAGAAAAGCTACCATGGAAAGGTAGGAATTTAACTCTTCCTTTATGTTGTCATTTCTTTTGTGTATGGATGAATGGTGCATGTTTTGTTTTATTTATTGGCTGGTTGGTTAGGTAGATTATGCCATAGGGATGGTGTAGGAGAAGGTTGTGGGGAATTCATGTGGGGGCATAAGGGAATGCCATTGGCATCAAAATTTTGTTGAGGGAGTTTGAGTTTGGAATCCACCATGGAAAAGAAATAGCTTGCATTTCTTACTTTGTGGGGGCATAAGGAAATCTGTGGGGGCATAAGGAGGGATTTGTAGGGGGCATAAGGATATGTGTGTGATGAATTATTTTGGTGGTTTATTCTTGGTGGATGTCCAATTCACCATTGGGAGGCATAAGTAGCTTCCCTCATAGACCTTGCTCCTTTGTCTTGCATGATCAAGCCCGAGTTTTGATTTGAATGTTTTCTATTACGAGTTGTAAACTAATTTTTGTGTTGAACTATGTTGTATATTGAAATGTGCATGTTTGAAAGAATGTTGTGTGTTGTGGAATCCAATTGTTGCCATGGGTTGAATCACACCTCTTATTGTATTTTGGTTGGGGCTTGGGGGAAAATGATGAAGGAAGGCTTCTCCTTTCATTGGATGTCTTGGTTGGGTGGAGAGCATTGCCTTTCCCCCACTTTTGTTGTGATTAAACTTGGAGAAAAAGAAAACTTGCATGTTGTTGTTATGAAGCAAAGGAAAATGCAATGTTTCCAACTCCTTGTGAAACATATTCATTTGTAATCCTTTCCCACTTATTGTGGATGAAATTGTAATGTATACTTGTGAAGAAGTGATTTATGTAATTTTATTATGAAGTTGTACATTCGAATGTGAAGGATAATTATATTTTGTTTTGTTATTGGAAAGAAAGAAATAGAAATGTGTTATTTTCATTCAAAACATGGAAAGATGTAAATTTTTATAATTGAAGTCAATAAAGAGTTGAAGGATCTTTTCTCATATGCATTTTTAAATTGAATTCAATGTTTCATTGTATATGGCAAAAGAGATAGATATCTATTTGGAAAGAAGAAATGTATGTGGAAATAATATTGTATTTTGTATCCTTGGAAATGTGTAAAATGGAATTTAGTAATTGCATTACTGAATTAGAATGGTTGTTTAAAACAATTAAATGTATTAGATTAGATTTGAAAGTAAATACCACACCTAAATGATAAAATTGATAAATAGATCCTTCAAAGATTTGATCACTGGCATTGTGAATTTTAAACTAGAAAATGTGTTGATTAAAATGTACAATTTGGACCTGCACTTAATAATAAACTTGAAAATGATATAGTTTAGTATGATGAGACATCAATGAACTCAAAGTGATAAAGAAAATTTAAGAAAACAATTTAGAACCTTTCAAGATCTAAGCCTAAACCTTTTCATAGTTGTTTCTGTCAATTGTTGGAAAAATGTAAATTGAAAATCAGACAAGTGAATTTACCTCCTTAAAAACACTTTAAATCCTTCCTAGAGTAATCCTCCATGTCTGTTTGGCATGTTGAGTGAAGGAGGTGATCAGATTTAATAAAATTTATAAGTTGGAAATTACTAGTTGGATTTTTAAAATCCTACAGATCATTTTTTCAAAATTGACCCTTTAAGATTTGTTAAAATGTAAAATTTATGTTTTTTGTGCAAAGAGGGCATCGAGAGATTTCCATAAAGTCATCATTTTCCCAAAACTAAGATTTCTAGCAAAAGTTATGGCACTTTGATGTTTTTTGCCTTGGCGGGAAAATTTGGGAAAATTTTCCCTAGTGGGCCCATGGCCCGAAAATTTCCCCTTAGAAATACTTAGAAAATTTTTAACCTTTTTTTTTTTTGGTTTGGGAATTTTTTTGGATTTTCGTCGTTGGCTTGCACCAACGATCGGAGGGCACCACGTATCACCATGGGGCAAAGGAGGAGGCGCGACATCATTTATGCCCTTGGGCCTTTTAAAAAATTTTGGGGGAAATTTTTAACTTTTACCCCCATGCCACTCGCAGCCAACAGTAGGGTGCCACGTGGCACCTTGGGGTGACAGCGAAGGAGGGTGAACTTCTTCACCTTTTAAAAATTTTGTCTTTGGGAAATTTTTATTAAAATCTGCATGCTACCACCCCACCTCTGTGAAGACCCCTCCACAGGCACGTGGACCCACGTGCACCTTTCGTCCCATCTCCTCCCTTTGGCAAAATTTGTTGAATCTCCCCGCCGCTCCGCCCTTCCATCACCCTCTCCCGCTTTGTATCGGGACCCGACACGTGTCCATCGAAGGACCCACGGAGGTGCGAGAGAGATTTTTACTTTGCTCCTGCATGGGGAAAAAATTGCTAACGCCTCCCCATGACCCACCAACCTGATAAAGGGTTTTCTCCCCCTCTCGCCACGTGTCTCCTTGGGTAAAATTTGACCCCTAAAGTCTTCCTGCCCATATCTAGAGTTCTACAAGGAGTTAGGAGGACTTATTTATATCACCAGAAAGGTGAGAAAATTTCCTACCCAATGGGCATGATTTAGGGAAATTTTGAATACATTAAGTATGAGAAAAATAAAGTTGAAACTCGAGGCCTGTTAGAGAGTGGGTATGGGGTAAATTGCTCCATGAACCTAACCGAAACTTCTAACCCTTAAATTTGGACCATGTGATATTGATAATTGTTAATGAAGAAAAAATATGTTCTAGCATTTTAGATTTGTTCTAGAATCGATAGTGTCAACTCTTGTCTTGCAACTTGGTTGTGGACACTTCTAATTAAAAAAATATTCCATAATTTTCGACTAATCCTAGGTTGTTTCTTGGGTCTTAAGTGGGTTGTTTTAAATGGGCATCACAACCCCTGTTTGAGGTGAAGTAAGTGATGTCACTTAAAACATAATAGACAAATATAAAAAAGTAAATTTTGAAGAAAAATTAGTAGAATGAAGGATGCCCCCTCGAGTGTCGATAGGGTGATAAAAGAAGTCAATCGACAATCGAAAATATGATCAAAACAAATAGAAGAAATAGGATAGGGATAAAAAGGATTTTTATTGCCCCAAGTGTTTTGGAAGAAAAATGAATAGTGATAAGACATGATAGTGAAGAATATAGGAATAGAATTTAATCCAATCTTTCAATAAGAAACTTTGTTTCATCATGTTGCCCCTATGACCTAAATCATCGGCCCTTATTAAAATAAACAAAAGTGTAAAATAACATGAAAAGCTATATTACTAACATTTGTTCATTGCTAAAAATGTGTAACTCCATGCAACATACATAATGCAATGCAATACGAGAAAGTAAACTAGATAACCTAATAGAGAAACAAGTATAATCACATATACTCAAATAAACAATGTTCAAGACATTTGCACCAATTTTTTTGTTATCAAGATTCAGTTCTGAATGTTCGTGTTGTAACGACAAGGGTTAAAAATGGTGCCCCAAGCAAGGATACATGCAAGGGGAATAACATAGGACACAAGTAGTCCTATGGAAAGCATTCATGTGCTATGACATAGTCTCTGACAACTCATTGGTGCAGGAGTATTGACATAGTAAGCATGCCAACTTCATTAATGGAGGTAGATCAAATTGATCGTGAGTCGTTTGAGACAAGAACAAGCAAGAACCTAAGAAATATGTTTTTAAGGAAAAATTTCAATGTTTGAGGAAAATGTATTTGATATAGGCATTAGTTGTGTGCATGTCGTTTACCAATTTTTGAAAAAAATTGAATTTTTGTAATTTTTTGGATTTTTACCATTTTTTTGGATTTTTTGAAAAAAATTATATTGGTTTGAATTTTGAATTTTGGGAAGAAAATATTGTAAAATAAATGATGAAGTCATGGGACATTTCAAAAGATGTTGGAAGGTAAAAATATGCCCTGGGTAGTAGAAAGGGTCACCGGGAAGCAAAAACATGCCCTAAGCATAACAAAAATGGGTGAAAAATAAGTATTTATTAAAACATAATCATCGTGTCGAGTGTTAGAATTATTTATAAGAATCACGATGTTCCCAAGGTGCTTCAGGGGTGAGAAACATGACACAGGGGGAGGGGGTGCTATTTGGGGAAAAAATAGACAATAGGAGCCTATTAAACCTTGAGACCCAAAAAGTGTTCATGAGCATTACGGATTATTTCAGGTGAATTTTACATTTGAGGAACGTTTATGTCATTTCTGGGTAGTTTCAGAGTCATATTGAGCTATTCTTCCCTTTTTAGGGTTTTGGAGGCTTAATGTTTGCTTACTGATAATGAAAGTGGTCTCCGTGGGTCTATTTGCAGTCAACACGACCAAAAATGTTCAAAATCAATAAATTATGCTTAAAGGGGTTTTATTCTATTTCCATCATTCACCAATTCTGAGGGAGAACTTGAAAGTTAAAATCAAGGAAAAAGAAATCAATTTAAGGTCATAAGGGCAAGCGGGTTATGAGATGGTAATAGCTTGGCGAGTAACTCGGCGAGATGATATCGAATATAAGGTGGGATCCAAGTTCTATTAGCTTAGTTGATCTATCTTGATAAAGTGGGGTTATATCAAGGTTGAATGTGAGCATATCAGACTAAGGATGAGTCATGCTATTATCATGTGAGTAATGGTATATCGTATGAGGTTAAACGAATATGAGGTGGGATCGAGCCAAGCGAATGGATCGAGTCAAACTTGGTAGTGTGTGATAGAAAATAATTAAGATTTCATTTTGGAGATGAACTCAACTAAGGCGGAACTCGGCTCGGGAGCGAGTGCATTATTTGAGCTCGATACATGGATGAGAGTGACAAAGATGAGTGAGTCAATCTCACGCTTTAAATTCATAAATGTCTTGTTCGAACTTGGTGGTGGTAAGAGCTCGAGCCATACTTGAAATGGATTGATTGAGTCATTGGCTAAACGAGTGTGTTGTGAGGTGATTGTCTTTAGGCTCGAAGGTAAAATTCATTGAGATTGGTTTGGTCGATTGAAGCTTGGGAGGAAAATGTCGGAGGAGATTCTAATGCAAATGAGCTCAACGAATGGTCCAATGAGCCATACATTTGTTTGATGTTGGAATTAAGCCGGAGAAATGAGGATGAGTTTGTGAAGTGGGGAAATGGTAGAAACTCGAGTGGGATGACATGTTTAACTCACCAATTGGTGCGTTAGTTTACATAGAGGTTTTGAGGGGCTCATCAAGAGTTGGCGGGACGTGCTCATTTAGCTTGGCTTAGAACGAAGTAGCCACTTTCGAGGAGTAAGATGGGATCGTCAAGCTCGACATAGAAAATGAAAAATCAATGTATGGCTTGGCTAAAGTATAAGGTGGGAGCTCGTGATCGGGCTCATAGGAATTAGATCTACTCAACATGGGTTGCTTGAGTCCATATGGAATAGCTCGGCCTCATGGAGAAGGTTATAGGAATGGATCATTCGGTCGAGTCATGGATGAACCCAATGAGTGCAAGCCATAAGATGTTAAAATCAAACAAGAAGATTCTTGGACAGGATGGAGCTTGTATTACAAATAAGCTCAAACAAGGATGCAAGTAAAGTGGCTCGGAGAGTGTGAGGTGGTTGAGTCGGGAGAGGTGGTGAGGTAATGACTCATGGGTCATTTGTGTAATGGAGAGCTCGGCGTATCGAGCTAAAGTGAATGATAATTATGTAGGAGCGAGTTGGATCTTTTAAACTCAATGGTGGAAGGTTCACCACCAAGGAAATAGTGCGAATCATGCATGATGAGTTATTTGCCAAGGTTCAGGGAAAGACATTTGCTTACATCAAGTAAAAGACAAGAAAAAAACTTGGCATAAATGTCGGTCGTGCGAACAATTCAAGTTGAGCCATTGAAGGAGCCCAACGTTTATGGAGAGAAATGGAGTAGAACACTTTGAGCTATGGGAATAACATGACTAGATGACACATAGTTTACATGAGCTCACTATGCAGAAAAAAATTGAGTGATTGAAAATAGAATCAAATCACGGAGGGGTTGTTGATGTGAAAGTGTGGGTGGGGCTCAAATCAAGCTATATGAAGGCTTCGAATAGTAGGGTCACGGGTGACCAACTTGTGAGGATGGAGGAGCTCGGTCATTGCAAGAAAAATACATGGCTCGACTTGAAGGATCTCAAAGAAATAGGATCAAATATATAGCTTTGAAAGAGCTCAGGCACTTAGAATGGCTCTGGATCAAGATTAGAAAGACCAAGCTACATGTAACTCGCTGGAGGATTCGATTTTAATGCAAAACTGAACGTAGAGAAAGGTAATAGGAAGCTCGAGAAAGGGTGAGCCATGACACTGGGAAAAATGACTTCTAGCTCTGCGCTCTGAGATCTCGACATGGGAAGTTTGAGCCATCATGGGAGTTACGGAGATTGGATATGAACTCGCCAAGATGATACATGGGAAAAATGGCCTCGAGATACCTATATTCCCCATTTTGGACTTGCGTGGTGTGAAATCCATTACTTACATGGTAAAAAAGTGGTCAGAATCTGAAATATGAAAAGTAAACTCTCGGAGGTCATTGGTTCAACGTCCAGATCAAATGATGAGATGGCAGGGAATTCACGAGTTATCCATCAAGTTGGTAGGATGGTTGGTAGAGCCGAGTCATGTTGTAGGGAGTTTGAGTCTATGTTTGAATCATCACACGAGTCACCGGGTGAGTTGGAACATGTTAGAGTGGTTAGTGAGAACGTGCTTGTGAGATTGGCCGAGTAAATGGTTTAACCATTTGAAACAAGTAGAGGCTCGGTCCATGTATGTGATGAAACATCGATTAATAGATCAATGAGAAATGCAGGAACAAGTGTTGGTTTATTTGGTAATGAATCGACGTGGTAGGGCAATAGAAGTGGTCAACACCAAATGTGCCATGAAGATATTACAACGAATGGTGAAGCCTTATTATTTAATTCGGTGAACGAGTTATAATGAATGAACCATCGTGTAAAGAGGAAAGAGTGAAAACCAATCAAAGTAAATGCAGAATTCATTTGGGAGAGATGCAACGTAGTGAGTGAGTGTGTCGGGTAGTTTAACACCAAGTTTGGAGGATTGCTAGCCCACAGTGGAATTAATAAACAACTCGGCAGAAAATAAGTAATAAGTTGTCATACATATAAAGGAGGAGATCGCCAACCAACTCATTTGAGTTGGCTAACAATGTTAGTTGGCCAAGTCAATATTGAAATCCCATCCCCAAGCACAAATGAAACCTTAGGGGTCACACCAAAGGAAAATGATATTTTTACTAAAATATTATTATTTTTAAAAATATATATTTTATTAAAAATATTATTTTTATTTAAATGGAGGATAAATCCAAAATTTTGAGTTTATGAGGGCATAGTGGTGGAATGTTCTTCTCATGAGCAATTAATGATGTAATCAATTATGGAGACCACATGCCCATATTTTAGGATTTCTTATCTTCTCTCACAGGTGGTTTTTTTAATAAATGTAAAGGAGAAATTCATTCCAAGGGGTTAGAATTTTTCCAATTCCTCTCCCTTTTCACAAGTTAGTCTATTGTGGATTGTGGGAACTTTCAAGCCTTTTCTCCAAGATTGTAATGGAAAACATTGCCTCTTCCTCATGTAATGATGCATTGTGCATGTTATTGAAGTAATAAAGATTGTGTTATGTGACTAATTATTGGTCCTTTCATAGTTTTTGCTACGTCTTTGTGCCTTTCTCATGTTTGCAGGTATACTATGCAAGTTCAAGTTTCCATTACAAATTCGGGAGTTATGTGCTTATCTGGGAGTGAAGTCTTGTATGCAATTGGGTTGTGGTGCTTGTTCATCCTTCTCACTTTCATCCTTCTTCATTGGAAAATCGAAAACTTGTCTAGCAACACCCTTTCTTGGTGCATCACCACTTCTAGTATAGGTTTTATTTCTTGCAAATATCTCTCCCTAAATCCCATAAAAATGTTAGTATAGGTCTAGTTAGTTGTTTTATTACATTAGAAGTAGTGTTGTGTTTAGTTTAGGAAGAGGAAGTTGGCCTTCTCCGGAGGTTCACCTCAAGCCCAAGTCCCACAGCTTGAGAGGTGATCCCATGTTACCCAATCACAAAGCAAATGCCCTATTCATTATTTTGGCCATTCGAGAGGGTGCAGTGATTTGGTGATAACATGGAAAAAATGGGTATATAAACCACGCCATGGGGGGTAAAAACCATCATGGTTAGTTTATTTATTACCAACCCCTACCACTTTTACTATTGATTGAGCTCTGACCTACGAGAGAAATGACGAGGTTGTATAAATGAAAACACCATGCGAGATCACACTTGATATACTATATGAGATTTTCGGGGATGGACAAATGGTACACAAAGAAAAAATATTCATATTATTTACATGTATTATCATTTAATGCACATTTAGTAGGGTTGAAAAACACGTGAACACGTCAACTTGACCCTTAAAAGTGTAAGCATGATGGGGGGCATGCTAGCATTGAAAGCACATAGGAACATCTACGCTGGTGTGAAAACATGAGCACTCATGTGTAAAGTTGACAAAAACAAACACGCTCACACGTAGGTGCAAAAAATGAGCATGCCAATATCAAGATAGATGCGTTAGCATGAGTTAGAGGGTTGGGTGGGATAGGGTCGCAATCACATGAAAATTCAGGTGTTGATGTGCGAAGGGGGGCGCTAGTGCAAGGAACACGACAATAAAGGGGAGCATTGGTGTTTGGGGGCACAATGACGCGAAAAGGCATTTTGAATGACCTTAGAAAAATTTAGGAATGTTTTAGAAAAATTATATGATCAATAGAATAAATTAAATGATGGGTTACAAAAGAAAAGTGACCATAACAAGATTTTTTTCTCAATTTCACATTATCCGCCCCGATTAGAGACATGAGAGCGCACAGGTGACTGGGCCTATTAGGCAACATTTTCATGACGTGATTAGATATTTTTAGATATTACATTGGATGTGACATGCCTTTCTTACATGTCTCACATGCCACATATTACCTTGGGCAATAGCCTGCTCACAACCTTAGCTGAGAGATGACGGAGTGAGAGTCAGACATTTCACCTTCCAATTGGTGAGATGAGCATCATATTGGAGGACATTTGGAGGATTTTGCAAGTACCTATTCGGGGGTTAATTGATTACTTATGATGGCCACCTCGACCATATTCTATAGAGCATAGCTGAGATGTTTGGAGTAGCATACATACCTCACCGGGGTATGTCAGTTGACATTACCATATGTATGGTGGATCGTTGGCTGGGATAGGTTCATGTATTTCGGATGGCTCTTGTTAGCAACATATTACTACTGAAAAGCTGGTGCTTAGTTTCCTATAGGCCTTATTGGAGTGATACATGGCCTTATCCAGGGAGAGATTTATTATTGGGGGTAGTGTAGATTAACCCATTTATATGAAGATTTACACGATATCATACTGTGGTGAGGAAGACCATGGGTCCTGCCACTTTACTTCAGATATGGGCATGGGATCATATCACCATAGGGTGCCCAACAAGAGCATTGTAAACATGGGATCTTGGCAACCCATCCATTATGGGCTAGATTCTAGATGGTGATGACATTCACGGGCACATGGGAGACACACCCTACTATAGGAAGGCTCTAGAAAAGCTACTAACCTCACATTATTATATGGTAGCCATATAGGCTATATCATTGGATTGAGGATGTAGTTGAGTTGAGTACTACAACAATTTATCACTTTATTATTGGGAACATGAGCTACATCTTGGAGTGGTATAGAGTGGACAAGGTCCAATGGTAGTTTGGTCTCATTCAGGGGATTCTTGGTGATGAGATGTGGTATGGGTGTAGGTCTAGAGATGCCTTTCATATGGGGCCACAGATCAGATTAGGGTGAGCCCAGACTAGTTTTTCATAGGTGGTCCCACAAATTTAGGTGCAATGAACACATATAGTAGATCTAGGGACTACTGGTGATTATCAGGGATGGTATGCCATAGTGTTACCATGGATATTGACCATACCATAGGCAACGATAGATGTAGGGAGAGTTGCAACTGCATAAGGGGTACATGGCCAAACAACTCCACAGGTAGATCCTTAGGGAGATCCATAGGCAAGGCCACATGCACGGGGCCAAGGAAAAATTGGGATAGATATTCAGATACACATACTAGCATAGCCTCAGGGACATTTTCCATAGGTGCAAGCCCCACATATTCCATTAAAGGTTCCGCTACAGGTGCCATTATAATAGATTTCATTACATGAACCTTTATCACCTCCACATGTGTCGAGTCCACAACATAGTCCACCACATAGTCCACCGAGATGGGATATCATATATTTTTGGGAAGGAGGAGGTGGAGGGGAGAAGGTAGATGTAGGATATGAGGGATATAGTGGTGATAGTAGGGACAAGATGGAGGTCCCTATCATAGAGTCTAGTGGGGGGAGGATGGGGAGCACCACAACCTACATAGGATACAAGTGATATAGCTGCATTGAGGAAACAATTACATCAGGTAGTAGCCTAGTAGCTATAGATTATGGCTGAGAGAAATCAACTAGATGCATAAAGAGTTTAGTGGATCGCAGAGTGGACACAGGCTCACGTAGACATGGCTAGAGTGATAGGAGAGCGCGATGCTCTACAACGGGAATCCAAAATAGTTAGGATGCATGATGTACTACTAGATCTAATGACAACCAATGGTGAGACATCCTACTATAGAAAACTATACCATGAGGCCATTCTAGAGGGATATAGGGCCACACCCTTCAATGAGTTAGCTATTAGCAGGTCCACATCGAGATCATAGAGGACCTCACGATTGGTTAGGTCATTAAAACAACCATTGGTATATCGGGCTTCATCGCACCATGGTTTAACACACCATGGTGCGCAAAGTGCCTTCCATGGTTCTAGCATAGAAGATGCCCCCACCTAGTGGCGAGATATGGCAATCTTGACATGGGAGAGAGTCAGGGCTGACTCATCTTATTGATGTACTTGATGTATATTTTTGATGTATCACCTCGATATGAAGGAATACTTTTGAGATGATGTATATGTACTATTTTTTATCATGCCTCATGATGAAGGCACATTATTTTGTACAGATGTACTTTATATATTATTTTTATTATGCCTCGTGATGAAGGCACATTATTTTTTTGTATAGATGCCCATGATGGCTCATTGTATCAAGATGTATATCGAGACACATTGTTTTTGTACATGGAAATTTATATTTATGATGATATATGATGATGATGATGATGGATTGTACTTACTTATCACATTTTGTGTTTATGAGATAACATGTTTAATCCACGTTTTTATTATGGTCTATGTTTAAGGGGGGACAAAAGGTGGTCCCTCTTTCCCCTCTTGGTGATATTATATGATGTTAGCTTAGTATACATGTTTAATTTTCATGTTCATGATGATGTAGCTTAGCCTTTATTGATATATGATGTATATATGTGATGATAGATGATATGATGATGAGATGAAAACAAAATGCAAAAGAAAACAATAAGCACAAATTAATCAAATCTAATCAAGACAACACAACTATATACAAGTATGCAAGATAAAATGAATTCAATGCAATGTACCACAGATTAAAGTAATACTCAATCTAAGTAAGAAAATGAATCTAATTTAAAGCACACAAGATGAAAAATTAATGCAATCAAAACTATAAAAACCAACTAAAGTAAGAAAACTACTACTTTGTTTTTGCGGGACAATTTTGAAACATTTTTTCATTTTTTTGGTATTATTTTGAGACAATGTTTTATTGTTTTGGAGTTTTCTATGAAACATATGTGAATGTTTTGAGTTTCTTAACTAACATATATGATTTTTTGGGATTTTCAAAAATTTATACGAATGTTTCCGGTGATTTCTAAGATGTTTTACAAAGCTAAGTATAAGGAAACAAAAAACGTGGATGCCCCCAACATGATATGGGATGTACAAGGGCATAATGCCATGCGTTATGTGTAATAAGTGACGATGCAAAGTTTCCCCCAGCATTAGATGGGAATATTCAAAGGAAAACTCTTCACATTTAAAATTAGGGTCAACTGGATCAAGGCCAAGAGGGATAGGCTCAAAAGTAACTCAGATGTAGACAAAGACTAGCTTAGGAAAAAGCTATCACAATCCTATACATGAAATGCTTATGAACAATGGACCCTCCAATGGTGTCGAAACTGGTTTTCACCAAAGGACCTATCCAAAGTGCCACCATTGCATGGTTTTCACTGTTGGACGTATTTATTTCTCTTTTTCTTTTTCTATTTTTATATTTTTTTGTTTTTATGATATTTTAGGGACCCCACACTTAAGCATAGAAATTTTTAAGATGCATTGTGTTCATGGGCTCCCGAAGTTCCTAACCATCTAAGTAAGCAAGCTTGTAGGCACTTGAACCAAACTTGGTGACCATAACATATGGCCAACCAATCAGGATCAAAATTTCCCTTCTTTTCTCTGTCTTTAGTGGTGTTGAACTAATTTTATTTTAGCACCAAGTCTCCTACCTCAAATTGATGAGGTATCACTCTTTTGTTGTAACTTCACCACACTTGATCCTGATACACTTTAAGGTGATCTAGGGCATGAATTTTCTTCTCATCTAATAGCTCTAACTCTACTAGTTGAGCTACTATGTAGTCCTCCTCTTCATTCAAGTAATCCCTTAGCTCTATACGTAAAGAGGGGAGCTCGATCTCTAGGGGTAGTATGGATTTTGTGTCTTTGAATACTCGGGAATATGGAGTGACACCTATAGGAGTGTAGATAGATGTTATGTATGCCTAGAGGGTAGGGTGAATCTATAAATTCTAGTTACGGCTTGGGGTACTCACGATTTTCTCCATAACACAGATGAGGGTTTTATTAGAATCTTCGGCTCACCCATTACCTTGAGGGTAATAAGGGGTTGTAAATTTTAGAGAGATTTGAAAACGTTTGCATAACACTTTCAAAATTTTTTTAAAGGACTTACCATTGTTAGCTACAATGGCAGAGGGGATACCGTATCGGCAGTTATGTGGTTCATTATAAACTTAGATATCTTTGCACCTTTGACATAGGTAAGAGGAATAACCTCTACCCATTTTGTGAAGTATTCGGAGGTAGTGATAATAAAAAGGTGGCCATTATAAGATGTAGGGTGAAGATTACCTATAATATTGATCCCCCACTTTGAGAAAGGCCAAGGTGTTATGATAGGCTATAATGATTACACTGGCCCTTGTATCAAATTGCCTCACTTTTGACAATGTAAGCATTTCTTTACATATTTGTAGCAATCATTCTCCATGGTAGGCCAATAGTATCCTACTCTAAGTATCTTCTTTGCTAAGATGATCCCATTCGTATGAGCCCCACAGATGCCTTCATGTACCTCTTTGATTGCTAGGATGGATTCGTTTGAATTGAGACAACGTAACATATTCCCGTCATATCCTTGATGGTAGAGAGTGACCCCAAATAGGGTATATAAGGATATATGTTGGATGAGGTTTATTTTATTATCACAAGAAATGTTTGTGTGAAAGGTTCCATCATGAAGGTAATTAAATATGTCACTATACCAAGGGGAAAAGGGACCAATAACTTCACATACCAAACAGGATTCTGGCATGTCATATTCTGGTGTTCATAGATGCTTGAAAAAGAATCGAATATTGTTGTTTCCATGCGGGATGCTCAACATAGAGTCCATTGTGGCCATGGAATCTGCTGCTTTATTCTATCCTCTTGGGCTTTGTTCAAATGTATTTTTCTCAAAGAAATCCTTCAAAGAATTAACAATTCTCTTATACAAAAGAATATTCTCATCTTTAACTTTATACTCATATGTTACCTGTTTAATAATCAACATAGAATCACCAATTATATTCACTTGTCTAATATCCCACTTAATAGATAACTTCATCCCTGTAATAAGGGCCTCATACTCTATTATATTGTTTGTTCATGGGAACCCAAGTCGGAATGCTTGAGGGATCAAGTCTCCTGAAGGAGTGATCAACACAACTTCGACACTTGAACCATGAAAGGTAAAGGAGCCATAAAATTATAGATACCATATAATAGATTCCTCGAGGTACATTGTGGACACATTTGGGAGTTCTAGACTCAATGGTTCATACACAGGAGTGGGGCTTCAACTAATTGATCTTCTAAAACCTATCCTTTTCGACTTTGGTGAACATATTCGATGTCAAACTCACTGAGTAAGATGATCCAATTGGCCATATTTCCTATGAGTGTGGGCTTTGACAACAAGTATTTTAATGGATAAAATTTTGAGATAATATTGACCTTATTATTTAGCAGATAATGACACACGGTTTATGAAAGGAAATAATTATGACTAGGCAAGCCTTTTCTATCTATGGGTAGTTGAGCTCGTAAGATATCAACATTCAACTTAAGTAATACACAATTTTTCTTTCTTCTCCTTATCATATTGGGCCAACAATGCCCTTATTGCAAAGTGCATGGTAGAAATATCGAGTAAAAATGGTTCACCTACCATGGGAAACATTAGAACAAGGGGTTTGGAAAAATATGCTTTACGCAAGAAAATGCTTATTGCTATTTTGGTCCCTAGTGAAAACTAGAATATTTCTTTAGAAGATGCGTGAATGTGTGACACTTATCTGTAAGCTGAGAGATGAACCTTCTAATTGCTTGGATCTTTCCTTGTAAGCTTCGCAGTTTTTTGATATTCATCAAAGGAGGCATTTTGTTATAGCAGTAACCTTTGCAGGATCTACTTCTATTCCTCTCCATGAAACAATGAATCCTAATAGTTTTCCAGATAACATGCTGAAGACACATTTCTTTAGGTTTAGGTAGACCTTATAGTCCCTTAGAAACTAAAATATGCGTCGTAAGATCTCTGGGTGATCTTCTTGAGTCCTTAATTTTTTCCAATATTTCATCCACATAATCTTCCATGATGTCACTGATCATGTCATGAAAGATAACAGTCATTACCCATTGATAGGTAGCACATGCATTCTTGAGGCCAAAGGGCATGACTTGATAACAGAATGTCCCCATGGGGTGGTAAAAGTTATCTTATGTTGGTCTTCCTCAACAATTTTTATCTAGTTATATCCTGAAAAGCCATCCATGAGTGATAGCATCTCATAACCAATTTTTTGAATTGACAATCATGTCAATGTTAGGAAGAGGGAAGTCATCCTTAGGACAAGATTTATTGATGTCTCAGAGGTTCAAACTCTAATAATGACAGGTTTCTTCCGCACTGGGACTACATTTGAAATTCACTTTGAATAGTCAATATGCCTGATGAAGCCTACTGCCAATAATATTTCTAGCTTTGCTTTGACCAACAAGGTGACACGAGGATGCATCTTTTGGAGATTTTGTTTTATGGGATTAGCATCTGGGTGTACAACAAGGTTGTGCACCACTAATACAGATCAATTCCTAACATGTCTGTGTAATACCAAGCAAAGATATCTACAAATTCTCTTAAAAGCAACAAAAAAGTTTTTTGTTCTTGAGCTGAGAGCGAAGCTCCCAACTTGACTATTTTGGGCAATTCCTCCATGCCAATATTAACATCTATTGTCTCCTCCACCAACAACTTGGACTCGTCCTCCATGTGCGTAGGATTAGGGGAGATTAAGATCTTATTCTACAAAGGTGGCTCAAATATATTTTCACCTTCAAGTGGGTCAACTATTTTTTCGTTGATTTTTCTTTTTGTTTGTCCACAAGTGCCTCAAAGAGGTTTTCACTATAGGACTTGGACTTGTTCTTTTTATAAGGCTTTTCTATATAACTTTTTCCCTTTCTTATTTTTTACTTAGATGACCGCATAGTTCAGATTCCTCCCCAAAGTATGTGCATGTGTTGGGCTAAATGGAGAAGCCTTTTTGTGATCACCTACTGGAATATTGTCACGAATGCAAATGAACTCACCAATAGCTTCATTGTTCTGAAAGACATCGATTAGCACATGCTATTGTTGGTCCCAATTCATGAGTGATGGGTAAATAAGGTTTAGTTTCTGAGTGGTAGGGGATATAGCGGGGTTATAGTTAAGATGACTATGTCAGAAAATAGGTTCGTGGAGGCAAGGTCTTTGTAAAGACTACCGGGAATTTGTTTCGCTTTCACATTTTGATTAATTATCTTCACATTCGAAGATGTATTCTTGACCTATGATGGGTGATATTCATACATGCCAAACGTCAATACCATATTTACCCACTCTTTGATGAGTTATTGGAATATCTTATTGAACACACACATTTTTGACATTCCAAACCACATTAAATCTTAAATAATTACTTAGGAAATTGGGGATATTTTTTTAAAGGGTTGCAAGGGTGTTAAACCCTAGAGTACATTTAATTAACTCCTACCAATAATTTTCTTCATTACATTAGGTTGATCAACCTAGATTAATAATTAAATATTATTAATCTATTTCTAAAGTTATTTCTGGTTATAATCTTCTAGCAATGCATACAAAAATTACTTGCTTAGTTTAAGTTTAATTCCCTTACACAATTAATATCCATATTCCACACTTATAAATTTACCCTTGGTTAAATTTATCCCTTTAAGACATTAGATTTAATGTCCATTCACAATACCATTATTTAGTTACTATAGTTTTACTTCTATTTAATTATTTACTAAACCATAATAAGAGGGTTACATTTTAACTTAGAACACTAAGGCCCTAAGTGGTCCCATTCAAAAACTACACATACATTTAATTAAAAGAAATATTCCCATAAAATACCCTCACCTAGAAGCTATAGGATTTATTCCCTACCCTTAGATTGATTCATTTTAGGCCTTTAGATCTTAGGTTTTCATTCTAACCCTAATCATCCTTATGAAATCCTTTTAACCTTTTTCTTTCCCTAGTTTCCTCATTTGTTCTCTTTTCTTTTCTTTGTTTTGCAGGTTGGAGAAGAGGAATCCATGAAAGTATGAGAGAAACCATGGAGGAATTTCCTCTAGGTTTTAGTATTGCATTGGAAGGAAAGATCTTTCCCCATTTGGCTCACTTATTTGTTTGCATAGATCTTGTAGAGTGTAGTTATTTTCATTCATTTTATTGGAAGGATTCATCCACAAATTTGGTTGAAGTTGTTTAATGGTTCTCATTTTCTTGAGTTACATTTGGGGAAAACCCATTTCAAGGATCTAAGTGTATACACATTTATATACATATATACATGAGTGTATATATGTATATACACGTATATATGCTTATAGATCATTAGATCTACATTTTGTTTAAGTTTTATTTCTTTAAATCCACTAGTTTGCCAAAAATCACATTTTTTCATAACTATTTCTACGCACAAGTGACCGGTGATGGTAACTTAACCTACCGCGGTACGTTTAGTTATTCCGACACCGGTTCAAATACCAAAGTGCGCTTTGAAAAATCTTGTAATTTTATAAAATAGTGTATACAAATGAATATATCCTCAAATATATTCATCTGTATACATTCCTGTGTCATTCTATAGTTTATCACGGTTTGAGAATTCTCTGGTTTGCATGTAAAGTAAGGATTTTCACGCTTAAAATTTAAATTGTGATTTACATACAGTTTCTAGTGACCAGTGTGCGGTCGAGAGGAATGCCGATGTTGGTAATGTAGCCAATGCCAGTTATTGAAGATTTAGTATATTCCAAATAACACGAGTATAAAATGGATATTTTCATATTTATTCATTTAGATGAATCTTTAAATAGATAAGTAGAGTTCCACAGTTATTGTATATGGTTTTCTAAGCATAAAATTGTATAACTTAAGCTAGAAATGAATTTTCTAAAACTGTAACACCATACAATAACCGATGTCAGTACAGAGTCTATCGATGCCGTTAAGCTTACTGGTATCGGTCTCTATGTGAGGCATAATGTTCTAAAAATGATTATATATAAGAATATATATACCAAGTGATATATATATATTTATATATATCAAGATCTGAGTTTACTAAACTATTTTAAAATAAATTGCAACTATGAAAAGTAATCAAATCTCATTTCTTGATTAAAACACTAAATTTGTAACATTTTTCCTTGTAATAAAATGTAGAAGTTTGGGTATAACATCAACTTCAATTCATTCTTTTCACATATACTATTTGGAGAACAAAATAAGATACAACACACTTAAATAACTCCTTTTTCCTTTTCAAGCTTGCAACAATACAATCCAAAGAACTCAACAACACTTTCTTTGCAACAACATCATTCCTTTCTAAAGAATACATATTACAACTTGAATAAAATATAGAATTTGGAGAGTTTCATTTCCAAAAAAAAATACAACTTAAGCTTATTCCTTTCAACTACAACATTATAACTTGATAAATAGAATTTACAAGGCTTTCTTTTAAAATGCAAGAATTACAAGCCTTCCACTCTAAGTGGAAACAACATGGCTAAATTTTACAAATTTAGGATTCCTTTTTGTCTTCTACAAAATACTCTAAGTCCAAATCTTCAACTTGAGCTCCACCATTTTCTTCTCTTCAAGAACAACAACAAATAAGGGGAGTAGGCAATGCTCTCCACCCAACCAATAATCCAATGAGGAGAAGAAGCTATCCTCTTCATTGTCCCCGAGCCCCAACCATAGAGCAATAAGAAATGGATACAACCAATGGAAACTTTCACAAATGCTTCCACATTACAACACACATGCCAACAATATTTAGACTTACACACAAACACGAAAATAAGAATATAAAAGAATGCAACTATTCCAAACAAGGCTTGAAATCTCTAAGCCAATGGAGCAAGGAACTATGGGGAAATCACTTATGCCTCCCAATGGGATTAGGTGCCCACCTTGAAGCCTCCAAAACACAAAAAACCCAAACAAGACTCTTATGCCTCCTTCAATCTCTTATGCCTCCCTTAAATAAAACATATAAGATAAGTAAGCATTTTTTCTTATCTAAAAGGTGGGGCACCTAACCCAACTCCCTCCCAAAATGTGCAACAATACTCTTATGCCTCCTCCAAAATATCCCCATAAACCTTCTCCTACACCATACTTAAGGCCATACTACCCAAACCCAAAAATATGCACACATAACATTCATTTATTTACATACACATACATATAAAAATAAATTACATGGGTGAAGTTCCTACCTTTCCATTGCAAGAAATGTGATCCAAAATCACAACTCTAAGCTCCTTCCAAGATCAAGCCCAAATCCAAGAAATATCCAAGACTCCCAAGAAATAAAATCAAGCTAAAACTCCAAAATAACCATGCACAACAAAATGAAGTAACCTCAAAACCATCAAATTAACTTGTATATATATAAAAATATGAGAGGAGGGTGAGATGGATCCATGTAGGATGCCACATCACTTCTCCTCAACTCCACATCACCAAGTCAAACATCAAACCCAAGGTTAATAAATTGGTGGTTGAGGAAATGACAAACCTCTTACACACACAAACTCTTACCCACACCTCTAAAGGACACAATTAAAAACTCATGTAAGAAAGTGCAATAAATATCACATTTTACCTTAAAAATCACATAATGGGGTCTATTTTTGACCCCTTAACCCATAGGTATAGTTGGTAGATTAATTTAAGAGGTGTGGGACAAGCTTAACTTGTCCCACAAGCCTCCAAAAATGGTCCTTAAGCCCAAATTCGAATTTGACATGCAAGGTTGAGTACACAACACTTAAACCAATAAAAATTAAGGAAAATATACCAAAATTAAATACCCCTTGGTCACATCAAATTACTTTAATTAACAAGATTAATTAGCTTAAATACCCCTTAGTCAAGGCTATATCTTGTGCGATCTCTAGCATACCGATCTCTCGGTGGTGCCTAAGTCTTGATGGGTCCCCAGAGTAGGCCCCATACTCTATCCCCTCTATGCATCAACTCTTTGTGGAGGTCTATATGGTAGACAAGTCGAGATCTTTGTTGTGGTAGCTATGGTGGTCTGAAAGAAGACTATTCTAAACTCAGGTGTGCCTGCCATGAGGAGGAGGATTTGATCCCCTTGATTGACTATCTTACATCTACCGAATACTGAGACCATCACTCTATCTCTGTCTTGCCGTGTGTCTTCCCCCTGGTCTCCTCTGCAATGTAGGCCTTCTCTACGACCTCAGCTAAAGTCTCGCGAACAATTAATATGCACCGCCCTCCCAAATCTAGGTTAAGTCCTCGATGAACTTGTGGATCCTGACCTCATCATGTATGTAGTCGACATACTCAAGGAAATCCAAAAAATTAATCTCATACTCCACCACCTGTCATGCTAGCTTGTCGCAGATCATGAAAATCATCGATCCTCTATTGTATAAATTATCTACACAAGTATTGACTCCTTGAATGCTCCTCAAAGAGCTCCCATGTAACTGTTTATGAATCCACATGTAGCTTCTACTCCCTAATCCACCTTAAAACCCTCGCTCCATCTCTCATAAGGTGGATGGAAACATGAGCCTTCATGTTCTTTGGTACATGGGCATAGCTTGAAGCATCCACTCAAGCTAACCAACCATGCCTCGGCCTGAAATCCCCAAGTGTCTCAGCAAAGAAATGAGACGGGTGTAGCTTCATGATCTCCCGATATGATCTTCCATTGTATCTTTGTCCGCCTCTAAGTCTCTCATCACTATCGTCTTTCTTTCTTGGGCTCCTAGATCTCTCTATGTCCTATAGACCTATATCCATGTACCATATGAGGAAAACCCTATCTAGCTGACTCCACATGGGAGTTATCAACTCTATGATCCTCAATGTGTCATGAAGGGTGATAAGCCTTATGTGATGGCTCCTTATCATGCTAGTTAGGTCATGCTCCTACTGCTCCACCTCATACAACTACATTGACCTCATGTAAGGTCTACAAAATCTATGGTAGTATAATGGAAATAACCTACTCGGAGGTGGTATATCTAACTCGACGTGTAACAACTCATCCCCTAGTCCGTTCCTCCCTGCATAGACCAAGGAAAGAGTTAGTTCATCATCATCTAGTTTTGTTTCAGTTTTCTAAGTTCCTACATTTTAAGTTATCACAATGTCATGTGTTCTAAGTTTTAGAGTTACACTAAGTTTATTGTTTGTTTCCAAGTGTGCCTAGGGTCCAAGCGTTGAACCCATGACTCTGATACCAAGTGTAACACCCACATTTTTGACGTTCCAAACCACATTAAATCTTAAATAATTACTTAGGAAATTGAGGATTTTAAAGGGTTATAAGGGTGTTAAACCCTAGAGTACATTTAATTAACTCCTACCAATAATTTCCTTCATTACATTAGGTTGATCCAACCTAGATTAATAATTAAATATTATTAATCTATTTCTAAAGTTATTTCCAGTTATAATCTTCTAGCAATGCATCCATAAATTCCTTTCTTAGTTTAAGTTTAATTCCTTTAGGCAATTAATATCCATATTCCACACTTATACATTTACCCTTGGTTAAATTAATCCCCTTAAGTCATTAGCTTTAATGTCCATTCACAATACCATTATTTAGTTACTATAGTTTTAATTCCATTTAATTATTTACTAAACCATAATAAGAGGGTTATATTTTAACTTAAAACACTAAGGCCCTAAGTGGCCCCATTCAAAAATTACACATACATTTAATTAAAACATATATTCCCATAAAATACCCTCACCTAAAAGTTGTAGGATTGATTCCCTACCCTTAGATTGATTCATTTTAGGCCCTTAGATCTTAGGTTTTCATTCTAACCCTAATCATCCTTATGAAATCCTTTTAACCTTTTTCTTGCCCTAGTTTCCTCATTTTTCTCTTTTCTTTTCTTTGTTTTGTAGGTTGGAGGAGAGGAAGCCATGAAAGTATGAGAGAAGCCATGGAGGAATTTCCTCTAGGTTTTAGTATTGCATTGGAAGGAAATATCTTTCCCCATTTGGCTCACTTATTTGTTTGCATAGATCTTGTAGAGTGTAGTTATTTTCATTCATTTTATTGGAAGGATTCATCCACAAATCTAGTTGAAGTTGTTTAATGGTTCTCATTTTCTTGAGTTACATTTTGGGAAAACTCATTTCAAGGATCTAAGTGTATAAACATTTATATACATGTGTGCATATATGTATATACATGTATATATTCTTACTGCATCATTAGATCTATAACTGCTTAAATTTCATTTCTTTAAATCCTTTGGTTTGGCCAAAAATAATGGTTTTTACAAATTATTTCTACACATAGGCAACCGATGACAAGACACTCGGCTACCAACACCGGTTCCACTACCAAAGACTGGTTCCAACAAATATGGTAATTTTATAAAGTAGTGTATACAAATGAATATATCCTACAAAATATGCATATGTACACATTCCCGTGTCATTATATAGTTTATCATAGTTTGAGAATTCTCTAGTTTACATAAAAAGTAAGAGTTTTCACGTTTAAAGTTGAAATTGTATTTATATTATAGTTTCCAATGACCGGTGTTGGTTCGGAGGAATGCCAACGCTGGTACAAGTAGTTGACATCAAGTTACTAAATATTTAGTATATTCCAAATAACACGAGTACAAAATGGATATTTTCATAATTATTCATTTAGATGAATCTTTAAACAAACAAGTAGAGTTCCATAGTTATTGTATATGGTTTTCTAAGCATAAAATTGTATAACCTAAGCTGGAAATGAATTTTCTAAAATTGTAACACCATATAATCGACGTTGGTACAAAGTCTCCGACACCGGTTAAGTTCTGCAGTATCGGTCTCTGTGTGAGGAAAAATGTTTTAAAAATGAGTATATATAAGAATATATATACCAAGTGATATATACATATTTATATATATCAAGGTTTGAGTTTACTAAACTATTTTAAAATAAATTACAACTATGAAAAGAAATTAAAACTCATTTCTTGATTAAAACACTAAATTTGTAGCATTTTTTCCTTGCAATAAAATATAGAAATTTGGGTATAACATCAACTTCAATTCATTCTTTTCACATATACTATTTGGAGAACAAAATAAGATACAACCTAATTAAATAACTCATTTTTTCTTTTCAAGCTTGCAACAATACAATCCAAAGAACTCAACAACACTTTCTTTACAACAACATCATTCCTTTCCAAAGAATACATATTACAACTTGAATAAAATCCATAATTTGGAGAGTTTCATTTCCAACCAAAAATACAACTTAAGCTTATTCCTTTCAACTACAAAATTGTAACTTGATAAATAGAATTTACAAGGCTTTATTTTAAAATGCAAGAATTACAAGCCTTCCACTCTAAGTGGAAACAACATGGATAAATTTTACAAATGTAGGATTCCTTTTTTGTCTTCTACAAAATACTCTAAGTCCAAATCTTCAACTTGAGCTCCACCATTTTCTTCTCTTCAATCACAAAAAAGAAGAAGGGTGAGTAGGCAACACTCTCCGCCCAACCAATAATCCAATGAGGAGAAGAAGTTATCCTCCTCATTGGCCCCGAGCCCCAACCATAGAGCAATAAGAAATGGATACAACCAATGAAAACTTTCACAAATGATTCCACATTACAACACACATGCTAACAATATTTCAACACACACACAAGCACAAAAATAACAATATCAAAGAATGCAACTTTTCCAAACAAGGCTTGAAATATCTAAGCCAATGGAGCAAGGAACTATGGGGAAATCACTTATGCCTCCCAATGGGATTAGGTTCCCACCTTGAAGCCTCCCAAAAAAAAAACACACCCAAACAAGACTCTTATGCCTCCCTCAAATTCTCTTATGTCTCCCTCAATCTCTTATGCCTCCCACAATCTCTTATGCCTCCCTCAAATAAAACATATAATATAAACTTATGCATTTTTTTCGTATCTAAAAGGTGGGGCACACAACCCAACTCCCTCCCAAAATGTGTAATAATACTCTTATGCCTCCCTCCAAAAGATCCCCATAAACCTTCTCCTACACCATACTTAAGGCCATACTACCCAAGCCCAAAAATATGCACACACAACATTCATTTATTTACATACACACACATATATAAAAATAAATTGCATGGGTGAAGTTCCTACCTTGCCATTGCAAGAAACTTGATCCAAAATCACAACTCTAAGATCCTTCCAAGCTTAAGCCCAAATCCAAGAAAGCTCCAAGACTCCCAAGTAAGCAACTCAAGCAAAAACTCTAAAATAACCATGCACAACAAAATGAAGTAACCTCAAAACCATCAAATTAACTTGCATATATAGAAAAAGAGGAGAGAAGGGTGAGGTGTCTCCATGTAGAATTCCATATCACTTATCCTCAACTCCACATTACCAAGTCAAAAATCAAACAATACCTCCTTTGGCCTCATGGCCACATCAAATACATCAATAATAAAATACATGCACATCCATCAATAAACATCATCATATCACAAAGTCATCATCCAAGCTAAGATGCTATCATTTGTTTATCATTTCAAAAAATCTCAATTCTACCATTTCATCAATATCAGTGAGATTGTAAGATTAGTTCAAACACCAAAACATAGTAAATACGACATAAATTCACTATGTCATATATATATATATATATATATATATATATATATATATAAGCTAATTAACACATCATCATCATCAATGTAGAATGTCGATCCATGCCTCTAAGAATCCATGCAACCATAATATAAATCACAACATATCAATAGTCGAATATCTCTACCATCTATCATCATGCTAAACCAAAATAACATAGTAAAGTCCATGTCTATAGTCCATAGTAATCAAAATAAAAATATGATAAGTGTCGAAGAGGAGTGGGCACTACACTTACAAAGTGTACCTTGTTCATTGCAGCCACACCACATCCTTTGTATCCCATAGTAAACATCATTCGATTGGGGATAACATACTTAGGTGATTGGTAACATAGAGCCATTTCATCATCTTCAGGATGAAATATGATATATTTGAGCATATTTTCATCTTCTAATTATCCACCAAGAGTAAAAGCGTTAAAATGAAAATTTTCCTTGGATCTTTGAAACTTGTAACACAACCTACCATGCACTTTGGATGATAAGGGAAGGTTGTGAACTAGAAGGGCCTACTAAAGATCATATTCTTTGCAACCATTTTCTCTAACCTTCATCTCCCACATAGCAAAAGGAGACTTTGATGTAGAAGCACCATTGTCATTGGGAGACAAGGTATTTGGATCTACTCATGAAGTGATGACATTTGATTGAACTGGAACAACTATCTCTGTAGAAGGACATTCATAAATGGTGGGGAAATATCCCAATAGTTATCTGTAATGAGAAAAGGGTTAGGGATCTCCTAAATAGTGAGGGTCTACCCTTCATGGTGTAACTTTAAGCATTGATGATATGTTGAAGGTATAACTTGTATGGCATGAATCCATGGGTGGCCGAGTAATATGTTGTAAGGGAGCTCCAAATCCAAGACATGGAACTTTGTATCTTGATTGATAGGACCTAATTCTAGTGAGAAAGTGATCATACTGGCTGAATGTTGTTCTTTGTTGTCATACACCTTTATGGTGATGAACTTTGTCTCTAAATCAGCTTTAGTACACCCTAGTTTCGAACTAGATTTAGAGTACAAATGTTTAAACCCGATCCACTATCCACAAGCACTCTTTTTACCTTCTTACATTTGATTATGACTTCAATATGTAAGGGTAAGTTATGAGAAGGATTTTCTTATGGGATTTCTATTGGACTAAAGGTTATATGATTTATAGGAACAATATGCGCTACCATTTCCTAGAGGTGTGTTAGGTCAATATCAATAGACACTCCTGATCCTTGTAATGTCTTACAAAGGATGTATTTATGAATGTTAGAAATTTTAAGGTCCAAGATCAAAATCTTGGTCGTGGGTTTCTCTATTTGGTCTAATGCGTCATAATGATTATCTTGAGAGTAGGGGATGTTTCGAAATAACAAGGCAAGCTTGTCACGTTGCCACGACCCACTCCCTTGATTTAATCTTGATCGTGTTGATATTCTCAATAGGTGGATTGACACAACCTATTAGGGCATCAAAATGGTCTGTCTTTGAAATGTAATTAGCATTCTTGGTTTGAGACAACTGTCCCTGATCCAAATTTTCCTTTCCTTTGTTGTGCTTTGGGAAAGGTTCTTTGAATATCCCCATGTTTACATTGGGAGATTTGGAAGGGCAGAAAAATATATTTCTAGATCACCACTGTTGATTAAGTCTTGAATATAATGCTTTAATTTCAAACACTTATCGGTCTTATGACCTTTGATGCGGTGAAATCCACAATATTCATTTTCCCTAAACCATGATGGATTAGGTGCATCATCCCCATAAGGTGTAGTTTCAGGATATCTAACCATATTAACTACCTCTAACTATTTTAATATTGATGATATTGAGTTAGATAGAGGGTGAAGGCATGACGTTTTTTTATTCTATAGGCGGAGTTCCTTTGAAAGCTTTAAGGGAGAATGGTTTTGAACTTCTTGTACTCATTTAGAGTCTGTTATTCCATCACCTACAACATTTTTGTTCTTATTGAGAATTTTTTTTTCTATCACTAGGTTTAGAATCATTATGATCACACGAAAAGGGTTTTAAGGTCCCTCTAGCTAACAACGATTTCTCTATTTGACTACCTTTTTCAATCACCTATTAAAACATGTTACCAAAATACATTTGTACATGGAATGTAATATTAGGGTGGAGGTGTGGTATAAATATACTGATGAGCTATTTCTCTAGGATAAAATAATGGAAGCAGCTAGCTAGCCCTCGCCGTCATTATAGGAAACTAGCAAATTTCTCGTTATTCCGTTGTTTTGCATTACATAAATCTAACATGGTGACATCATTCTCTATATTAAATGAGAAGTGACATACAAAGTGTTTGGATAGTTCTGGCCATGTAGATATAGATCCCTTAGGGATGTGTAAAAACCATTCTAATGCTTGACCTCCTAAACTTTGTGGGAAGAGGCGAATGAGATAGTTATCGCTATATGTGACCTCTTGACATGCCATATAAAAGTCCTTAATATGGTCTTTGGGGTCACATTTTCCTTATATTTGTCAAACTTTGGAAAATAAAAATGATGCGGGAAAGGTACCTGTAACATGGCTCTATCAAAGGGATATGGGCATAACTCATCAAATTGGTACTTTTTTCTATTGCTTATTTTGCCTTCTTGTAAAGCTATAAGGTAATTTTTCATGGTTGACCACTCTTGATTGAAGAGTTGGTCTTGTGTGGGTGGTGTAGACTTGTATAAATTATTAAATCTAGTTGTATCCCCACCTTTATTTTTTGTATAAAAATCCTCATAAGGTTCTTTACGTGCCTCTCGATGAGGAGTATTTTTCTAGAACTCATGGTATGAAGCTTTTGGTATAGTTTATTTTAAAGGTTTTGCTTGTTCCTTGTTTACATGTGAAGCCAAACTAGCCAATTGGTAAGTGAGAGCTTGCACTTATTGTTCTAAAGTTACTTCTTGAGTGGGTAATTATTTACGATTTTCATGAGGAGGAGGTTACTCATGATGAGCATGTTCTTCATGGTCCTCACAATGGAATATAATAGTAGGTATGCGATAGTATCCATCATTTTCGAAAGGTATCTCCTCATCATTCTATCGTCCAGAAGTAGAGGCATGACTTGGGTTTAAGATGTCATTAATATTGTGATGAGGATGGTCTAATTATTCTTACGCACGAACCATAACGGAAATGAGAGAAGGGTCATGTGGATGGTAACTTAGCTCCTATTTCTTATACACACATAACACACATAAGAACCTCATGTTTGTTTTGGAACAAATAATCATCGAAGTGGGTGGGATGAAGTTCCATGTCCGCACGAGGAGAATTATCCTCACCACCACTATGATCAATCATGATGTTGTCCTCAAAAAGTGGGTTTTCACTTCCAAAGGGACTTGTTCCTAATTTTTGGTACCCCATTCTTGTAATAGGGGCATAACGTGAAATATTTCACTAAGGTTTACTAAAATGGACCCTAGGTAAATTTATGCACCGTAACGATGTTAAGTCGTCACAAAGAATGTTGAATATCAAATGGTCATGAATCCAAAGGTCAATATGAACCCAAGGATATCAAAGAATAAATAATGATACAAACTAACAAGGTAATATATGAAAAGAAGTATCTAGGATAAAACAATGAAGTACAAGACTCAAATCCAATCACAACAATAGTTTACTCCCTACGGTTTTCCAAGATAGGTTTAAAGCAAATAGTGACAACACAATATCACCACTTAGGTCAAGTTTAAAATAAAAAAGACCTAAATGCTAAGAAAGTGTTGACGCAATCCTCCAATAAGGTATACTAAAACCAATTTTTAGACACTAACAAAGTCCAAGTATTTGAAAATGGAAGTTATAAATGTGAGCAACGTAACAACACTATTTGGACATGTTAATCAAGATTTGCTAGAAAGTAAGATTTTAGTATCAAAATGGTGTTATAACGATGCAAAAATGTAACCTCAACACTCACAAAAATCAAGGCAATGTTAGGATTAAAAACTAAGCCTAAGTATATCAAGAAGTTATTATGCGTGTGAGCAACATAAAAATACAATTTAGAGATTTAGATCAACTTTCACAATGGAAACAAGACGTAGATATCACAATTATATACCTATAATGTGGGAAGTGTAACAACTCAAATAAGGTCAATGATAAGATAACCTAGATACAATGATAATGTGTCTCAATATGGGTTTGAGACAAAGGGCCTACTAGAACATGAAGACGTACCATTCACACTTTCAACACTTACATTCTGGCATTGTAACCTAGTCATGCAAGTAGACTACAAAAGTGGTGGACATGATTATTTCTAGTGGTATCGCATATGTTGTTTTATTTTGTCCCAAAATGGGCAACAAGAAGACAAAGGATTAAACCAAGTGGTGATGAAACAAACTAAGGGTAACTTTAGTAGAGTTTTGGCTTGTCTTAAGACAAGTTAAAAACTAAGACAAAGTAACATGTTACAAGTTTCATGATGAAATATCACACAGTTTCAAATTTGAGAGACTCTCCCTTGTTCAAATAACAAGGTTTTGAATCTAACAAAGTTTTCATGTTGTGAGAGATATTTGAAACATGATGTCTAAGTCAAATTGGCTCCAAGCCACAAGCTTCCTAGTGGTTCTCTCTCTAGGTGTCACAAATTACCTTTGCGAGCTTAGTTTTCCAAGGAAGTCACACTGACTAAACCTTGGAGTATCCCAGCTTTACTTTACCCCCTTCAATACAATGAGCAATAAATGTATTCAGTTGTATTTTCACTGGGGTTGCGTGAAGATAATTTTGACTTTAATCTCTCCAAGGCGTACTAATCAATTGGGTAGTGGAGCACTTTCTTTTTTGTTTATAAGGTTCCCTCTTGTGTGAACTACTTTGGGGTTCCTAGGAGCATCCCTCTTGTTATCTTAAGGCTTATTCCAAAGGGAGTTTCTCCTAGTTCAAAGCAAATGAGCCATAGCTCTTAACGAAAAACTTGCAATACAGTGTGATGAATGATGTGTGGTGTGTTTTATTATCTTTTGGATTATGAAATTTGGTTTAGAAGACCATTAAAGAACCTACAACACACATGTAGTTAGATGTTTTTTTAGATTCTCCTTTCTTTGGAAATCATTAGGTCCTACACAAAAATAGTTAGTAGTTATCCAAAAATATCTACAATATCATAAAAAGAGGATTAAATTTTGTTTTTGGTTCTCAAGATCGTCCAAGGATGTGAGAGAAGAGCATACACAACAAGCAACCCAACTAGATAATAATGAAAAAATTGTAAATCAAATAACCACCATAATACTTTGTAAATCAAGGTTCATTCCCAATTAATCCAAGTTATTTTTAGTGAAAAAATAAAGTTGTTTTTGATTCTCAAGATCACACAATGGTGCAAGAGAAGAGCATACAAAAGCTTTATCTTTAGTTTTTTATTAAATGAAAATCTCTTAAATTAAAGAATCATGTAAATTCCATATGAAGATTTCATTCCCTTGAGTAAAAAAATGAATAATTAAATTCCCCATTACTCTAATGTTAGAAAAAGAAGGTTTAAATATGTTTTTGATTCTCAAGATCACACAAGGTGCAAGAGAAGAGCATACACAACCTTATCCCAAACTCATACAAAGCATGAAAACAAAACCATTCATTAAAAATTTAAGAAAATGTGTTAGAAAACATGCTCTAAATGAGAAAACCTACAATAATAAGCTAAAAACCCTAGAAAATGAAAGAAGCACAAAGAACCTACAATTAAAACTTTGAAATTTATGCCAAATTTTAACTTAGAATGCCAGTGCGCCCTTTACCATAATAACACAGCACTGACAAGACCAATGCACTTCCTACAACACCAAAATGAACTCAACAACACCAACGCACCTCTGTAAAAAATCCATAGTTGATTAACATGAGAGATCCCAGAGAGACACCTACATGCACCTCGAAGCACCAACATGGTCCGAACACGAGGTAAAAATTCAATAGAACACAAGCATGTCTAGAGAAGCGTGAACATGGCCTTGAGAGCATGAATGAATCCTCAATGATGTGAGCATGGCCTTGACGACGTGAGTGTGCACCTTCCTGTAGGTGGTCAAAACATGGGTTTTGACAAGAAAAATATAATAAAGCTCAAATCTTTGACATTCTGATGTAATTTTGATAGCACTTTACCTCCTTTGATCCTGCAAAGAACATAAAAATAAAGCAACTACAACTAATCTAGCTTAAACAACTATCAAAATTTGAAATTAATCTACAAAAATTTGAAATTTACTCTAAAAAAGATTGAAATTAATCTAGAAAACTTCAAATATAAATGAATGTAATGGGGAAAGGTCCCACTGGCATGCCAATGATAACACCCTAAAATTTTGTAATATGACTAACTAGTAAAGGCTAACACCATAATAGCCTAGAGCCAAACTCAAGCTTAAGAATGAAACATCATGATCAAAGCTTAAAAGCATGCATCAATGGAAACTAAATGAAATCAACATTTAATCTACAAGCATCCTTACTATGTGAGATGATTACTTAACATAGACCTAATTAGATCTAAGGGAAATCAAATTATGGTTGTTTCTACTCCACAAATGGTGAGAGGATCTCTCTAAAAATGGCTACAAGGCCATATTAGATATCCCTCTACTAACCAACATGAATATTGGATGCAAATATTGAGCAAGCTAATCCAAGAAGGAAGTAAGGATCTTAATCATATTTGTTATATGATATACTAATCAAAGTATGGTGTAAAGTATGAAGGTAGGTGCTTAGTCCTTTTTATAGTTTTCTATTTGGGGAAAAATACATCTTGGTGCATGTGGGACTAAAAACGATAAATTAGATTAAGGCTTGTTAATCATGATTAGTGAATTAACAAGTGATTAGTATGTGAGGAGCCTTAATTAACCACTTAGGGTCAATTAAGAGGCTATGATAAGATTTGAAGCCTTTTGAGATGTCTTGGAGGGAAAAGGGGTGATTTTGAATGGTTGGAAGAGGGGTTTTAGCTAATAATAGGGTTTATTGATCAAAACAAGGGTAAATAGGCCTAATTAGCTAATAATCGCTAATTGTCATTTGGAAGAGGATTATGAATTATGATGTGTCGTAAATTGGCATCTTGAATGTGAAAGAGGTTAGGTAATCAACAAAGTTTCATTAATTAACCAAGATAGAGAGAAACATTAGTTAATTAGTAGAAATCACTAATTATAATGAAAATGGTAAGAATGAGAGTAATTAGTGTGCTTTTAGCAATAAGATTGAAAAAATGGATTTTAGGTGTCTACAATTACAACAAAAAACAACGTAATATACTACGCTAACAATCTCCCCTTATTACATTATTTTTACAAATGTACCCCTGAAAAAGCTCAAATGTCACCTTTCCAAGAGAATTAGTGAGTATGGTTAGTGCAAATCAAGAAGAGCACCCTCTGGATGTTCTATCAGATTTCTAGTTGATATTCTAGCATCCAATGTGATTGCACAACATTGAATCTTTTCCCCAAGTGTGGGACTTGTAAAAATGGGAAAAGAATCTCTAGATTAGAGGCTGGTTCCTCAACTCCTCTGTTCAAGTGTGCATGACATTCTGCAGAGGGTTTACCTATAACTTAATCAAACTTTGCCAAGGAGACAGGGTTGAGAAAATGTAAAAATAAACCTAGTCTAAATAAGGTGATGCACCAAAGGAGTATTAGACACCTGCTGCTGCAAAACATACACAATCCACAAGAAAATACAACATAAAACATGCACAAATTGCCAAAATGTAATGAAAGATCAGGAAACAATGATGAACATATGAAAGGATTGAGAAGATTTAATCACAGAGCATATATCATCATTCCAGGTCCAATACAGTGCATTACAATGACCAAGAGGCAAAAAAGAAGTGCAGTATTTGCATGGAAAGGTAAAAAAATCCACAAATCTACCTGATTAGGAAGAAAAGGGAAGTTGCAGAGCTAAAAGAATGTCTAACTCTTTTTAATGAGCCCATTCTGGCTTTTACAATGCAAAAAATGAGCTCAGGAGAGAGAAACGTGGGAAAACATGAGAGGAGCTTCAACCACTAACCAAATGGTATTAAAACAGCATGGGCACCCTCAAAATTCCATTCCCTAACATTTTTAACCATGCTGGGAGAGAATGCGAGCCATTCTTCATTAAAAATGGTGGTTGAAACGTCATTTCTGTTGATTTCCATGTGCCAGAGGTGTTTTCCAATTTTCTCTCTCTAAAATCCACTAAAACACAAAATTGACCCTAGAATCATGTAGATAATTTCACCAAATTTCCATTGATATAAAGAACACAAAAATCGAGCTCTGGATCGAAAGTTATGCTCATTTGAAAATTTAGGGCAAAACAGGGCCAAAATGGGTTGGCAGCCGAAAATTTGAAATTTTCCCACTTTTTGCATTTGGGAAAATTTCCCAAAAATCTTCATGTGCCACCGCTCTAGTGCCACATGGCATGTTCTAATTGGTTGTAGGCCTTTCTTGCTTCTTTTTCCACCGTTTCAGCCTTTGGAAAATTTTCCAAAAATTCTCCACCGGCTGGATGACCCGAGGACATGTGGCATGATGTGATTCACCGTGGGCATCTACTCTTAAATTTTTCATCGCTGTTGACCATCTTCTCTAAGTTGGACATGTGGCACAACCCCATTGGACTCGCACTGTCTTCTTCATTTTTCTCTGTGGGCCTGTCTTGCATTTTTTGCCGCCACGTGGACACGTGGCATAATTCCATTGGCTCGGGCCTTGGGAGGCGGGACTTCCTTTTAAAATTTCCTTTGATTTTTCTTTGGGAGAATTTCCCAATTTTCCCCGCTCCCTGGTTGAAGACACGTGGCAGGTTTCTATTTGTTGCAGGCCTTGGGGCCAAAACTCCTCTTTATGCTAACCTTTGGGAAAAAATCCCAACCTCTCCCTGGTGGTCAAAGCTCTAATGCCCCCTGAGACACGTGACGTGATCCCATTAGCTCGGGCCTTCAAGACAAAATTTCTCCTTAGCACCCCCGCCAAACACTTTGGCAATTTTTTCCTATTTCCTCCGCCGCTCTGACATTCCTTCGGCCTAAGGACACGTGGCACAATGCCATTGGATGCGGGCCTTAGGGCCAAAAATTTGTTTGTGCCAACCTTAGAAAAAATTTCCTAACTCCCTCCAGCCTGGACACGTGGCAACATCTTATTCGTCAGCGGGCCCTCGGGGAAAAATTTCTTCTTTTGAACCCCGCCAAACACTTAGTGAAAATTCCAAGTTCCCCCCCCGCCACTTTTTGCTGACGTGGCAGCTTCTGATTGGCCGACGGGCCTGTCAAGGGAAAATTTCCCACAAAAACTCCGCCGAGCCATAACTTCAAAAATACATGGAGTTAGGAAGAAAACTTTACCTTTCTGGAAATTTGAGAAAGATCTCTATCCAATGGTGCCATTTCTAGAAGGTTTTGAGTTCCTAAAAGATAAAAAATTATGACTGAGGCACAAGAGAGGAAAGAATGAAGGGAGTTAGCCAAAAAATGAGCAAGGGGCTCATTTTGGATAACAAGTATATCAACTACCTGAGAATCTTTGTGGAAGTAATGGAGATGGATGTTTTGGTTTAAGATGTGTTCTTAAATGTAATGACATTCAACCTCAATGTGATTTTTTATTTTGTTGAAAATTGGATTCTTCGCAAGCTTCAACACACCCTTGCTATCGTAATGAATGATAGGTGGCTTTACTTCAAGAATGTCCATGTCAACTAGAATATAACGTAACCATATCTCTTTTCAAATACCTCCCGTACAACATGGTTTTCATCCTCGGTGGATGAGAGAGAGAAAAAAATTTACTTCTTGTTAATCCACAAAATATGTCCATATCTGAGATGAAAAACATATCTTGTAGTTAATTTTTTCCATCAATAGATGCAACATAGTCTGAGTCAATATATCCCTATAAGAAGAATTGATAGTTCTTCTAATAATCTAGAACATAATTAATTGTACCTCAGACATATCTAAGAACATACTATGCTGCTACCCAGTGACATTTATTTGGCTCTTGTATGAATCTGAAAAGATATATGAAATCAAAGTATAGGTCTAGTATAATATAATTCAAGTAAATGAGATTCCCAACAAGCTACCTATAATGAGTAGTATCCACTTGATGTGAAACCTAGAATTATTTAAAAATTTGTAAACCTTTACCCATTGGAGTGGACATAGGTGTACAATTGAACATCCCATTTTTTCCAGGATTTTATTGGCACATTTCATTTAGGAGATAAAAATGTGATGCTTATTCGCCATGTATCTATGTTAAGACAATAATAAACAAGCCCTAAATATTTCATGTCAAAGGATTTCTTCATATCATTATTACCATCTTTGATAAGATTGTCTAAGGTCCGTATGATCACATGATCATGCACATAAAAAATAAGAATGGCAATATTTGTGTCTATCTTCTCAATATACAAATATGAATATGAGGGGCTATGGGTGAATCCATGTTCAATAGGTGATCATCTATTTTAATGTACCATGCCATGGTTATTTATTTAAGTCCATCAATAAACTTAAGTAGACATCATATCTTTTTAGGATGATTCTCATCAAAAACCCTTTTGGCTAGGTCACATATACTTACTCTTTGAGATCACCATTAAAGAAAGCACTTTTAGGTCCATCTCGTTAAAGTTTCCATCCTTTTTACATTGTCATTACTTAGGCAAATCTCATGATTTTGATCTTTTTAGTGGGTGAAAATGTCTTCTCATAGTCAATTACTTCTTGTTGAGCATATCCCTTTACAACTAGTTGTGTTTTATATTTTTCGATAGATACACCCGCCTTGTGTTTTGTTTTGAAAATACATTTGCGAGATAATATATTTATTTTATGTAGATATATCTATTGGAGCTCAAAGTTTCACCCATCCCAGATCAGGATGAATTGGGGCTTTGAGGAAACATGGGGCTGTCTCTAAGTTGTGGGACTTGCACTTGAGACATACCTCTAGAGAAGGTCAAATTCCTCTACCTATTTTTACTGCTAAAACTAATCCTAGGAAGGGAAATGCAGCTACCTAACACTACTCTATGATTCTAAGGGACTAAGGTGAGAAGGAGATACATGGAATGGAAACCTAAGCTAAGAGCGGTGATAGCAGAGAAAGAAGTGGATGAAAACTCTTGGAAGAGAGAAAACAAGGGAAAATGCACACAAGAGGGAATACATGCATGCCACAATATGAAACAACACTCACACATTCAATTTCATGGAGTATAATAAAAACACTTAAGAGATACATAAAATATTCACAATGAATAAAAATGCAAAAGAAGGAAAGAAGATACAATAAAATATGAACTAGGGTAGAAGATAGCCACAAAATACAACTTTTATTGCTTCCAAGTGATGCACAATCGATTACAAAGATGAAAGAGGCAATGATCTACATGCAATGGCTCAGATTTGAGGCTTGCAACTCAAAATTCCATGGAACAATGCTCTTAACAAACCAAGAGGGTCCAACCTTTACAAATGAGCATTGTTCAACAATTTATAGAAGAAAGGGGAAGAGAAGACAAAAGAAAGAGAGGGAAACTCAGATTTTCAAATATAACCACCAAAAACCCAAATTAAATGCCTATAAATCCTCCTATAAGTCTGTCATATCTGCATCCCCATGTCATCTTAGCTTGTAGAAGAAGGAAGGAGACCAAATCTAATCAAATTTGAGTAGTTGATTCAACTAAATCTAAGAATTAATGGATTGAGTCATGTTTCCATATTTCACTTACCAAATCCTTCCCAAAACCTAATTTTGAATAGTCTAATATGTAGCATATATCAACATCTTTCCAACAAGACCAAGCATGCCAAAATTTGAGCTCTGTAGCAAAAGTTATGGTGATTTGAATATTTGTAGTACAATATGAACACATAGGCCACATGGCATGATATGATCAATAGAAGGATTTGGATTATTGTTAATTTTATTTTTATTTTATACCATGTGTTATGCATTCATTCACCATAAGGACTTGGCGTGAAACTGACATGATTTGGTAGGTTTTGTGTTATGTACTTCAGTTGATAAGTTCCTAGGAATGATATGTGACACTCAATGATTGGCATAGGGAATTATAGATAGAAACATGCGCGGAAGTAGGAAGCGTGCAAGGGAAGAATACAAAGATATATAGGCATATGTAGAGGTGGGAAGAAAAGTTCCATATCTACAAAAGATGCAAGTATGCAAGGAAGAAGGGAAAGCACACTAAAAAAGGACACGAGGAAGAAAATGTGCAAAGGAAGTACACAAAAATTGTTGGAATGAAAGGGAATGTGCGAGGAGTGTATATAAGAGAAATAGAAGGAGATAGAAGAATGTAAGGGAGGAAGGTAAGAGTGCACAAAAGTTGTGAAGGGAAGAGAGGACACAAAGAAGAAGCGGTAAGAGTGCACAAGGGTGCGTGTGAAGAAATTCAACCGAGGAAAGAAACCAAAAACACGCACAACATCAAAACTTGAACTTATAAATGGAACTACAAGTTCTCTAAATAACTAGGTGGTTATTTTGGATAATAGTTTTGTGACTTTTGGGGACATTTTCCTACTAGATGAAAGATATCAATGACCTTGAAGCATCCATTGGGCATGAAGTTAGCCTAAAAACATGAAATTATGATATGTAACTTAAAGAACACCTTGAAGTCACTCGAAACACTGTATGAGATCTAAGTGGAACTATGTAAAAACTATTGAAAATTTCTAGCAAGCTAAAACATGAGCTTTCTAAAATTGTGAGGACATGTAATGACAAATTAGAAGCAACAAAAGAACACATGTGAGAGCACGTGGAAAGAAATAACTATGTATAAACAAGATAGTGTGTGTAGAGTGCACTTGGAGGAATTGAAACTATTCTAATATGTGCATGATGGGGAAGAAAAACTTAATGAAAGTTCTTGAGATAAATACCATTGACTAGGATTGGCAGTATATCTTCATCAAGACAAGATACTCGAAATATTTAACCTCCTTACAACAATTGATTATGTATGGCCTACTAGAAAGTGCATCAATATTTTAATGGCATCCTAGTTTGGCTCTGTTAGCATCCCATTTTAAGACTACATCACCCACTCAAAGCTTTAGCTCTAGCCTTTTTCAAACCATTTCTTGGTTGATTGTTGATGTTTTTCTAATTTGATTATTGGTAGATTTTCTTAATTCTTTAAGTTCATGCACCTTCGTCATTTTGATTTATCTTTGGTCCACGCCCTCAAATTCCAGCTATTGGGCTAGCTCTAATGAAGGTATTTTAAGTGATAAAGGAAGTCTATCCTCCTTACCATAAAAAATTTTACAAGGTGAAGTACCTATTACCTTCTTCATCATGATTTTGTCTTCCTAGAGCGTGCATGAGACCTTTTTATGCCAATGCCTCTTGTTGATGTTCATTATCCACTTCATGATTCTAATCGATTCTTGTTGGTAGACTCTCCCAAGCCGTTACCTTGAGAATAGTAGTTAGAAGAATCCTTAAGTAGATCCCAAGACTAAGAGCCTAATCAAAAAAAAATTCACAAAGGATTTTGCATTATCGAGAGATAATGGTATGAGGAACACCAAACCTTCTTACAATACATTCGAGAAAGTCAAAGATTATCGACTAGGTTGATTCCTTGAGCATGGCATATTATTTCCATCTAGAAAAATAATTTTCCATTATCAACACCCAATTATTACCAAAACTCGAAGGAGGGTTGATCATTCCAATGAATTCAAGACCCTATTGAGAAAAAGGTTGATTCATTTGGATTGGACAAAGGGGAAGCACAACCAATTTGTTTTTTCCTACAAATAAGTGCATTTTTTGCATTTCATGACCCACTTGTGTGTATTGATATACATCATAGGATAAAATGATCCTTCCTTGATGATCTTCATTGTCATTGTCTCGGTAGAGAAGTATCCACCAGAGAATCCATCGTGAAATTCTGCTAACACTTTGTCAACTGCGTGCCATCAATACATCTTAGCAACATGCCATCAATGTTTCTTTTGAAGAGAATGCCATCAATCAATGCATATGGAATAAAGCGTAGCCTCGAGATATATTTTCTTTGATTTTCTTAATTCATGAGGATATGCGCTAAAAGTAATGAATGTTGTCATGTCCTCCATCTAGCTACATGCACTAGGATATGCATCTTGTTTAACTTTGGTGCATGGAGGATCTTCATCTAGAAGTAATTAAGTCTCTTGATCAATATTCACATACTCAACAATCCAGTTATAAAGCATGTTTCCTATGACAATATTAGTGGCTTTGATAATTACATTATATTCCATAATTTTGGTCACCCATCTAGATCATTTCTTGTTGATTTATTTTCCCATGATTAGGTCTCTCACCCCGAGTGTGAAACTAACATCTTGACATGATTTTTGGTGATAATACTCTTGAATTTCTTAAGATCGTGCATGATGGTAAATATTTCTCTCTCCATGTAGCTATATTTCAACTCACAATCCTTCAGTGTTTGACTAAAGAAAGCCATTAACTACTCCAGTCCTTGTTCATTTTCTTGTGTTAAGACAATAGTAACAATAACATCAACTCCATAAGAATAAAGAATTAAATTCTTATATTATTCCAAATTGATGAGTGTTGGGGCACAAGAAATTTATTTCTTGATCTTGTTGAAGTCTTCCTTTATTTTTGTTGTCTAATTGAAAACCGTATCTTTTTTGAGCATAAGGGTGGTGGTCCTAACCAATCTTGAAAAATTAGGATTGAATCTCCTAACAAATTTTATCTTTCCTAGGAATGATGGCAAGGCCTTCTTATGCATTGGTAAAGTTAGAGAGAGGATGGCATAAATGCACTCTGGATCAATGATGATACCATCCTTAGAGACCACATGGCCAAAAATCTTGCCTGTGTAACAATACATTTGCATTTCTTAGGATTAAGAGATACCCCGAATTCTATGTATTTCTCGGAGAGTTTCTCCGGATGCATCATGTGATCTGCACTTTTCTTTGTGAAGATATTTATGTCATCTAGGTAGACTAGAATGAAATCATTGATATATCCTTTCAAGGAAATGTCCACATCTCTCTAGAATGTTGTACCTGTATTTGAAAAACCAAAAGACATTTTTGATAAGCATATGTTCCCCATTTGGTTGTAAATGTATTTTGAATTGATCATCTTTCTTGACTATGATCCGATTCAAACCTTAGTACCCAACCAACATGGAAAATCTTTATACACTAGCCACAGTTTACATAATCTTCTCCATGGGAGGAAAACAATATGGATACTTCAAATATGCCTTATTTAAATCTCTGAAATAAACATAGATTTTAATTTCACCATTATTATTATGCACTGGAACAAGATTTTCCACCCAAGTATAATATTTTATGGGAAACATTATCTTCACCTCAATGAGTTTGGATAACTCGCTCATGAGGGGATCTATCTTAGTATTCACATGCCTTTGATTTTGTCTTATGGGCTTGATACTAGGATCAAGGTCAATCGATTGTTGAACAACACTTAGATCAAATACTTTTAGGTATTCATATTTGCATGAAAAGATATCAACATAATTTTGGCATGTATAAATTAAGGCATGTTTCTCATCTTACGTGCATGCTTTGTCGAGAAACAAATCTCTACCAAGCACAATAGTGACTAGATGGAAGTCTTTTTACGTTATGCACATGTTCTTTTTTTCACCCTTGAACTAATCATTAGGAGGTGATCATCCATTTAGGTAACTTTTTTGTCTTTAGTTGAATCATTTTGTCATCATAGCTGTCATACAAGTCATATTGCATGTTTGAAGAGAACTCGAATTAATTCTAAATAAACTAAAAAATTTTTGCATTACTAATAAACACTTGCACACCTAGTTTCATTGTCTAGAATAGATGGCTTGATTACAACCTTGACGTGTTGTGCATTACCTTGGAAAAAATCCTCAAAGAAGGGAGAACTATGATCCAAGGTCTCTGCTATCTAATATGCTTATTTATTCAATTTCCTTGGCACCACCTATAGATTGATATCTTCAAAGCCTTCTAAGAGGTCCCAAACTCTTTATTTATAATGTTTTAAAATATTATTCTTTGCTAAAAATTTATTTGTAACCTAGTGGATGACCAATTCAGTGTCCCCAAAGATATAAAATGCCTTGATATGTCTCTTCTCATCAATAAGAAGACCATGCAACAATGCTTCATATTATTCTACCTTGTTAGAGCATGAAAAAGTCAAATTGTGTGAGAAGAAGAATTTCTCATCTTCAATAGAAATGAGAACAAAATTTTTATGTTCCTACACAATTTATTCTTCTGAAGCCATCAAAGAACATTTTCCATGGTTAAGAAGTTTCATTATCTTCTTTCTTGAGCAGGGTAGGTAGTAAGGCTTCTTCTTCAAGGATGCACTAGGTTACAAGATCAATTTCAATAGATATATCATAGGGATAAAATTCATAGAACTCTTTGGCCCATTCATCTAACAATAGATTAGTTATGGAAGGAGGAATGTGATGCTCTCTTTTGAAACTAATTCTTGTTCTTGGCCTTCTTAAACTAGGAAATTAGCTTGGAGAGGAGAGGGGTAATATGACTCAACATGATAGGATAATATAGGCTCAACTTGTATGGTAAACCTGGTACCATACCTTGTTATAAAGAGCATATGATACCAATTTGAAGACAATTATCCACCCAACTTGATAGTAAAACCCCTTAATAGAAAAATAGAAAATAATGGAGGCAAGTCAATGATTGACACATCTTGAGTTATACTGAGGCTTGGATATGCATGAAGGGTTAAATCAAGATCCTTGATGACTCCTAAGGTAGTGAAAATTGAGATATCAATTTGCATGAATAATTTATATATAAGGTTGTACTTAAGACCTAGGACATCAACAATTTTCTTAGGCATGACAAAAGTACTAGCCCCTGATTCAATCATGTAATTATGAACAAGATGTTTGCATATTATCAATGACATATAGAAAGGTGAATTTTTTCTTGAACAAAAATGTATAACACTTAGCAGAGGCATACAGAAGATTCACATGGAAGAGCAGAGTGCATTCAAAGGAACAGGAGGATCGAGACAGATTTGGGACTTAGCCATTTTCACGATGATGATCTATTTTTGGAATATGGCATGTAGAGCACACAAACATGATGAATACTTACACGATACCCATGAGCTATTTTTGGAAGAGAAGCTATGGACTGATTTACATGGATGTTGGATAAAGATAGAATTACGAGTGATAGTTAACTAGGAGAAATCTATTGTTAGTGCACTTGCATGTGTGGTTGTAATTGTAAAGGCACATGGCTATTTTCAGCATGCGACCTATTTTTGGGATTAGATAAGTGGTGAAGGGAAAGTCCCCACCCTTATAAATATGTAATGAACTACATAGTATAGGAGAGGTATGTAAGGACTGGATTACTGTGAGATTATACTATCATATTTTTACGCACATGAGCATATGATGCCATTATTATAAGAAGCTTCTATGTATTTATCATGATTAATATAATGGAGTGTATTGGCTGAATCAAAGTGTTAATTATGAGTATAATTGGATCTTGCATACTTTATTTCATCATGGTTATCATTTAAATATGTTATTCTCTAGAACTAGATCTGTACATGCACTGTAGAATGATGTATTAATGATGGATCTGAATGCATCAAGTCTTCATCATGCTAAACATACTACAAAAAAACCATAAAGAGGGGCCTGGTACCTTTGCACACTTTGGGTGAGCACTTAGTCTAGGCTGAGTGATGTGCCTACTGCCTAGGCTTTTACTGGTAAATTTAAGATTGCATCATTAGTTCCATTATCGGGACCTCTTTTTCAATTGTTTTAGGATGGTTCATGATGAAGACATACTGGTTGACCCTAGCAAGTGTTGAGGAGTGGATACATGACCTAGAAGAAGAATATGCACGGAGGTTCAACACTGGATCTAAGTTTGATGCATGCACGTGGGTGGAGCAGAATCTATATGACTATTTTTACGAGAGCTTCTTCATTATCTTTTCGGTAGAACTGTATGAGTGGCTGGTTGCTTATGTGTCTAAATAGAATTGGAGGTATCACACACTTGTTTGGACGTAGGAATAATTTCATACCCTTTATGATGTTGATATAATTTGGACTCGCATTGTGGATATGTGGTTCCATGGTGTTTTGAATAACTATATCTTGGAGTACTTAATTTCCACTTATTCATGCCCAGAGGTAGTTGAATTTCAATTTTACGATATACTAGGAAACTTACCTGCAAGGAATTCCACTGGTGATCAAAATTATGATGATAACCTTAAACTTGGAGAACAAACCGATGGCGAACTAAACCCCATCACGCGTAGGGGCAGAAGTAGGTTTGGTGAAAGATGGCAGACCTAGCGATAGAAAGGAAAAGAGAGGAAAGGTGGCTTAAGTATAATGAGGCATGTGAGAGGGAGATAGAGAAGCAATGAGATGTTGTAGAGTGAATGACGTTGTGGAGAGAGATAGTTTGTGAAGGGTTTGAAGTTCACACAAAAGACATGGAACATGAGCATCAAGAACTCCCCCATTTGGAAAAGCATGACATGGAACCCTCCTCGGCCTCACGCATGTAGTGTGTCATGCCAACAAAGATGACCTGGGCCATGGGCGTGCATCTGAATCCACCTAGAAACCTTTCCCTTGCGCTTGGTTTTCTAGTATCTAGTACAACAAATAGTCAACAAGCTAATTTAGGAAGTGGGAGAGTAGGAGTGAGTCATATAAAAATCAAAATGATGGTAGTGCAAATGGATTCATTGTTATATGGGAGTACCTTTTCGGGTGTATCATCTACACAAGAATTCAAGCACGCAAAATTTTGGACTCTCTTATGGGAGTAGTAATACTTCACAAGACTATCGGGGTATAGTTCAATACTACTATTGGGACATAGGGAAGTACATCTTCTAGTCCAACTCTAGCTACAAGTTCAGGATCATGAGGTATAGGTGGCTCTAGTTCGGTGGATCTAGTGGTTCTGGAGGTAGAGGAAACACATGAGGTTCTAGATCAGGTGGGAAAGGTCCGCACCAACCCCATAATATTTACATGGAGATGTCTCTTTGTCTCCCAGAGTATAGGGGCATAGAAGATGTTGTTGAACACATACATATGTGTGAAATATTGTGGCGTGCAAAAGGAATCATGGATTCTGAGCATAGGGCAAGTCAATTTAATATTACATTATAAGGGCACACACACAGCTGGTACAGAAAGTTTGACCCTGATCAGACTTGCGTAGACTACACAACTTTAAAATATGCCTTCCTCAAAGAATTTCATATCCCTGAGTTTGAACAAAAGAGTATAAGTGCACTCAAGGATATTAAGCAAGGCACTACTGAAAGTGTTAGAGACTATGATGCTCATTTCAAAATGCTTTTATCTAAACTTTCTTATGATATTCATGCAAGAAAACATGTGCAATGGTTCATTGGGGGCCTAATAACACCTTTTATAAGGACACTATCACATAAGACATACACCGATCCATGAAAATAACTTGAAGCATCTTTAGGTGCTGAGGTAGTTGGAAGTATATACTTGGGGTGAGACCATTTTTAGAAGCACAGATCACACCTATGGCGAAGTAGTTGGAGAAGCTATCAACAAATTTTACACAAGGATTTTGTGCACAAATTGTGAAGTGTAAGGTCACACAAAGGATAGTTGTCCCCACAGATCAGTGCACTCATTGCTATTGGACTGTGAGATATGCCATATAAACCATGATGCTATCTACTACCCATTACTACAACGCATGATAATGAAGAAAATTTCATGCTATCTACTTGAAAAATCTTTAGTTTCATGACTCATGACATGAAAGATTGCTAGTTGATTTGTCAGATCCATGATGCTATAGAAATCGGTGTACGACAGACATGAGTTTCAGATAACTCTAAAGGCAAGAACAAGCATCAGGGTTGGGATCATAACAATCAAACGTGATATGATTAGGATGAAATATGTTTTGAAGGTGGTTGTGGCAGAGGTTGAGGATACCATGGTGGATTCGGAGGATGAGGACGTGGTGGTGGAAGAAGTGATTTCCCATGTGGAACATGTTATACATGCAGATCTCCTAACCACTACATGTGTGAATGTCCTCATAATATTACATGTTCTTTATGTGGAAAGAATCATATTTATGAGGAATGCCCAGACTTGTATGAGCATCTTAGTAAGAAACATAAACAAGAAAAAAGGTGCAGGGATGGTTATGATATAACGCACTATGGAAAATCAGTGGATGCCCAAGTTGGAAGTAGAATCTGAGGCATTACAGGTAAAGATCATGACCCACGCTGAAGCAACATGTGCAAAGAAGCATTGCAGCAGAAGCTACCATCACTAAGGAGGAGGTTATACATGCATGGTACCTAGATCCCGCCCATCAGAAGGAGGTTTACTAGGAAACCATGGAGGTACTCAAGAATCTTTAGGGTGAAATACAATATTTAAAGGAGAAATCACGAGAAGATGGAGCAAAAGAAAGCATCAGAGATGGTCCAAACTAATATGGATGACTTGAGAGAAGTGTGCAAATTATTGTACCAGAGAATATCATTCCACTGTTGGGGAATTGGTAAAAGGAAACACTCTGTGTGTAAGTATTGAGACTGGATGACAGAGATCCTGCATGCAAATCTTCCCCCTCATAGCCTAGATTATGACAAGGAAATAACTTTGAATGTTGTTATGGATGGGTGGCTATTGAGTAATATACTAATTGATACAGGTGTGAAAGTCAATGTTATTACTTTAGATGCATGGGTACAAATGGGGAGACCTCCATTGTAGCCATCCTCTAATGTTTTGTTCATGGCTAACTAGACTAAGGCCACTCCCATTGGAGTTTTGAAAGATGCATCCATTACCATACAAGGAGCCAAGTTCACTGGAGATTTTGAGGTTTTAGCGCTGGCAGAGTTAGATAGCTTCCCAACACTACTAGGGCATCCTTGGTGTTATGTAAATAATGTTGATCTTTGATTCAACAAGGGTTATATCAGCTTTGAAAATAAGGAGGAAAGAGTTATTATCCCTTTAATAGATTTGGAAAATTTTTGCCCTATGTTGAGCCCTTGAGTGAGGAAGACTGAATCGGATTTATATATGTGCCATTTGGGATCTAGAGGTGCTTGAGCCATGTAAAGAAGGAATCCTTCAGTGGGAGGATGCACATAGTCTATTAACGATACTACAAGTGTTTCTTTTGATAATTGGGCTCATAGAACTTATGAGTTGGTAGGGTGCGAAGTAAAGCAAATATTTCCTAGGGACAACAAACCACATTATATCAGGAGAATAGGTAACAACTCGGTACCTTGTTACACTAGAGAAGGAGACCCTATGGTGTTCTGTGCGCCATTGAAGAACAATGGATAGACCAGTTGGAGAGAAGGAATATGCTAGCATATACCCTACGTGGGATAGCAATGCATTGGTGGGTGGTCCATAAGGATAATCTTGTAGGATGGAATGAAATTAGGATTTTCTTACCACTAGGTTCTTTAAGAGAAATGCACCTACTCAAATATGTACTTATCATGGTAATCAACCATTCTAACACCACATTCGGTAATGTGAGAGACTCTAGATAGAGGGGCAGGAAGCTTTACCACCTTCACTCTGGGTACACAAGTTTTATTCCACTCTACATGGCTGCACGCGTGCTTGGTATGTATATGTAGAACTCCATAGAGAGACTAGAAATTGGAAGGATTTAATTACAGGAATGACCTAGACATTTGAATTCTTCTCTACCAAGCCTCCAGTGGAAGAAGCATTAAAGGTCATAAAGCACTTAACTATGGGAGATAGTGCTAAGGTTGAAGAACTCATTCAGGAGTTATTTGATGAAGGAAAATTAGGAGCACATTTTTTGAAGAAACAAAGGCCGATGCCACACTACTTCAAGTGTGCTTTCCTTGAAAAAAAAAAGGAAAAATGGTATACTTAGTGGATGATGAAGAAGTAGAAAATCTAGATGTAAACCATTCAAGAGGTAGGCATGAGGTGTTGGATAGTGCAGAAAAGACCACACACACCTATCATGAGCCTATGAAGAAAAATAATGTGAATATTGGATCAGATGATGAGCCTAAGGAGGCCATAATTGGAGACTATTGACTAGACTCTGAAGTGGAAAAAATCATAGAGTTACTATGGGATTATCAGACTTATTCCCTCGAGGGTACCATGAACTTAAAGGTTTACATGAATCATTAGGGGAGATGAAGATAAAGCTTAAAGAGGGTGCACGCCCTGTTAGAAAGAGACCCTATAGGATGAACCCCAACTTGCATGAAAAGGTCAAAGAAGAGATTGAAAAATGTTGAATTATGGAATCATCAAGCCCTTAGATGAGTCATAATGGGTTAGTCCAATGGTGATCAAGTATCAAGAAGGATGGTCGATTAGGATCTATGTGGACTACATGGAGTTGAATGTTGCATGTGTGACTGATCCCTTTCCTATGCCATTCATTGAGGAAATACTAGAAGGCATTGCAGGGTGCAAAATCTATTTGTTTACATAGATGGGTTATTTGGGTATCATCAAGTTAGGATTACCCAAGAGGATCAGGAAAAGACTACCTTTACTACTAAATGGGGCAGCTTTTCCTATACTTGTGATGCCTTTTGGTCTGAAAAATGTGCCTACTGTATTTTTGTGCATAGTTGTTCAAGCGTTAAAGATTTTATTCACAACTTCTTACAGGTTTATTTGGATGATTGGATAGTGTATGGATTAGTTAAAGATCATTGTGACAATATGCACTTAATGTTTAAAAGATGTAGATAGTTAAGTATCTCTTTGAACATCAAGAAGTGTATATTTTCTACACCATTTGGAATACTATTAGGACACATAATCTGCAAGGAAGGTTTTTTGGTTGATCCAACTAAGGTTGCAGTCATTATCGACCTAAAAGAGCCTACCAATCAAAGTGAGGTGCATGGATTCTTGGGTCACATGGGGTATTATAGAAAATTCATAAAGGGGTATGCCAAGGTTGTCACACCTTTGGAGGAGTTACTGAAAGGGAAAGGTACATTCTATTGGGGAGAACCATAACAACAGCGCATTTGAGACATTAAAGGAGAAACTTACTACCACACCTATTCTACACTTTCCTTCATGGGACCAACCATTTCATGTACATGTAGATGCCTCTAGCCATGGCCATTGGTGTGGTGTTGGCTCAGCCAGAGAAGGTATTATAGATCATCCTATCTATTTTTCTAGTAGAAAGTTGACTCCTACATAACATAATTACACAACTACAGAGCACGAAGCTTTGTCAATGATCTATGCGCTACATAAATTCAGATAGTACCTACTAGCTACACCATTTTTCTTTTATACATATCACATGGCATTGAAGTATTTGGTAAACAATCCCATTTTATAGGGGCACATATGTAGATGGGTACTCTTATTTCAAGAATTTGATTTCACAATTGTGGTAAAACTAGGGAAAAGTAATTTTGGACTAGACCATTTATTCAGAATATAGTCAGGAGAAGAAGCACATGTAATGAAGATACCATTCCGGATGCATGCACAATTATATAGGTTACAATGAGTGCCATCAGAATTAGAGGAAATTTTGTCTTTCTATAAATAGGTATGGCACCAGAAGGAATGAAATCCTTAGAGAAGAAACAACCATCTATACGTGTAACACCCTATATGTTGATTAACAAGTGACTGTATGAGTTAGGTCGAGATGAAGTATTGTGCCACTGTGTAATGGAACATGATCGCATGGACATCATGGAGGAAACACATGGTGGTATTGTAGGTGGCCACTATGATGGTGACGCCATTGCATGCAAGATTCTACTCCTTGGATTATGGTGGGAGACCCTATATAAAGATTTTAAAGCATATTGCAAGGATTGTGATCACTGTTAGTGACTTGGGAAACTAGGTCAATGAGATGAAATGCCTCTAAGACCTATTACTAGTGCAGAACCATTTGAGAAATGGGATATTGATTTTGTGGGTCCTATTTCACCAACCACGTGCAGGACTAGATCGCGCTATATCGTCACTTGCAAAGATTATTTGACAAGGTGGGTAGAAATAGCACCTACAAAGGATTGTATAATGGCTACAACAACCAAGTTTTATGGGAAAATATTATTACGATGTATGGATGCCCTTTAATTTTTACTAGTAATAGGGGCACACATTTTTGAATAAGACAATCAAAATTTTATTGGATGAATTCATGATTGCACACCATAAGAATACACCATATCATCCTCAGGAAAATGGAACTGCTGAGGCTTTTCAACAAGATTTTGAGCCAAACATTGACAAAAATTTGTGATGTTGGGAGAAAGGATTGGGATGATAAATTATCTGCAGTGCTTTGGGCATATCACACAACATATAAAAGGTTAAACAAAGCCACACCATTTCAGTTAGTGTTTGCATGAAGTAGTTCTTCCTATGGAATTCATGTTACCATCTTTACGTATTGCACGCGCACTGGAGGTCTAGCTGATGAACAAGCATTAGAAGAACAGATTGAAAAGTTACTTAAACTGGATGAGTGATGAGCAATAACACGTTGGAGTCAAAAAAAAGAAAAGGCTAGGTAGAAAGCATGGCATGATAGGCACATCAGGGATAAAAAGCTTGAGATAGGATAGATGGTGCTTCTCTATGATTCTAATTTTTACACCATCCAGGAAAACTCAAAGTACATTGGTTGGGGCCATATGTTATCACCCACATACTTGAAACATGTACTTGTCAATTAGAGATACTTGATGGAATACGGTTACCCAGGTACTTTAACGGGAGTAGGATGAAGCCCTACTATAAATAAGTCTACTTAGTGTTTGTAATAAGGAAATGTTTCCATTTAGATTAGGTTTTCAATTATGTATTTTCCTTAATGTATTTCCTTCTTTTTCGCTATGTTTTGTCAATTTAGTTGGTGTTTTTGTGTAATAAGCGCGTTTGTGTGCCAAAAGCTAATTATTATTTGAAGAATTTATATGCACAGAGGACTGCACATACCCTTAGTGTGGGGTGGTTATTGATATCCAGGTATAAGATCGATTGAAAATAAGTACACATGAAAGGAACAAACTGCTATGGGTGTTATTCAAAGTTGGAGGATTGAAAAAAAAAAAGAGATTTCTTCTGGGAACGAGGACCATAGGTGGAGATGAATGAAGAAACAAGTATAACACAAGGTAAGCAGAGGCCATGTGAACTACCAAGGAAGGGTGCAAGTGGCAAGGTACTTGGGCACATGAAAGCATGTTCAAGAGAAGTATATGGCTAGAAGGTAGGAAGACACACTAGAATGTTACAGCTTGGGCGTGAAGATGTACCACGCAGAAAAAAAGAAATGGTCAATTAATGAGAAGATTATTGGTAGGTGAAGGAGCAATAAATGCACTAACTTATTAAAAATATATATAAAGAAAACAGGATGTGAGTTCATTTTAGGTGAGAAACTATATGTGGAGAGGATATTTTGTATGCAGGAGAAGCTTACGTTCCCATAGGTGAAGGGTTTGAGTGAAGCAGATGTGTTACGAAGGAGCTAGGGCACATGATTTCTACTAGGGCATGAAGATTTAAACTAGGGTTTTAACTTGCTCATTACAGATGATAGGAAGGGAGATTTTTCAAATGGCACCAAAGAAAGCACCTACAGCAGGAGTAAAAGGGAAGAAGAAGGTCGAAGTGGAAGAAGAAATTTCTCCGAGAGTAATTTCTCAGAAATGCAGTATCCAGAGGGCATGATTGTGGGACAAGAATGGGATTCCCACATCCATAAATGTAAAATCAATGATTACAACCATCATACATTAGATAATAAGAAGGAGCTAGATGTGTTGTTGAGCACAAAAATGAACAAGCACACAGCAGAAGACATGCCAATGTACGATGACGTTGGTGAGAATTTACTAAAGTAGATTGGAGTCTACCAGTTATACGAGCTGCCATACTTTGGAAAGTATTAACCATTGTATCGATGGTTAATGAGTAGAGTCCATGAGGACTTCTTCTACTTCATCGGATGAAGGGTTAGAATCACAACCACCTTGATTTCAACAAAGTGACAAGACTAAGGGCCTCATGAGCAAATCTCGAAAGTGACTTAACTGATAAGGAAGTGATCCGGAGACAAGGAAGGAGCTAGGATATACCAAGGGTCTACACATGGCATGGACATTGAAAAATTGAAGAAGTACCCAATAGTACAGAAGCTTGCCCATCTTGTAACAAAGTTGAATGACCAAGAAAGGTGGTTGCAGGTGAATACAATGTGGCTGCACGTTACAAGGAAGATGTCTCAAGGAGTGATCTACAATCTCACGGATCACATAGCAAAGACAATCATTGAAGAAGCGCGTACAGGTGATAGAATTAGTTTTGGTGCTATTTTATTGTCTTTGGTGTTTATGGAGATTGGAGTGCCCAATGGGCCAAAGGAAAAGATTTGGGAGTACCCCATGGAAAATAAATCTTTGGCAGAAATATTTAATAAATATTTATGTGAAGGGACCATGAGTGGGCCATTTAAGCAGAGGGCGGAGATGTGGTATGATAGGCTCCACGTGGTGTTTGAAGAGGAGTGGCGCATACCCAAGGAGTTACCTTTGGTGGTGGGTAAGGTAGTACAGTTTGTAGTCTACCAATTTGTGATGAAGGACAAAGCTTGAGATGGATCTTGGAGCCCTTGGTGCAAACTACCATATGCCTTCACAACATACTACTTCTAGGCATCAATTCACCAATTCATATGATGCACCACCTAAGCTTCAACACCGATAAGGTAGATTGTGATTATCACACTCTGATAAAATCATATGTATATCTAGGATGAACTACCTACATTGAGAGGCTTATCTCAGATATAATAAGCATGAAAGTGATAAGCTTGGCCATTTGGAGAGGTTGGAGTAGCACTTATGTATATTCAACTTAAGCCCAAGCTAGAGAACAATAAATATGTGGAAAATGAGTTTGTGCTTCCTGTGGCCACCTAAGGGTAAGCATACAAGTAGAAAATGTGCCAACCCCATAGCCTACAGAGACCATAGTGGTAGATGAAGAGGAAGAGGAACGAGAAGATAGTGGTGGCCTGGAGCATAGAGGAAGAAGACAACCTACAGAAAAGGTAGGAATTGAGTGTGTGACTACACCACCTCAAGGGAAAGAAGGAGATGATGAGGACCTGGATGCAGTACAAGGAGAGCACCACTTTAAAAGGGTATTCAGGAGAACAAGAACCCAAGGTGCTACTCCATAATCAGTGCATAGATCACCATGACTCTCTCCATAGAAGGAGCCAACTGAGAAGAGAAGAAGGAAGTTGAAGCTGAACAAGGAGGAAGAAGAGTCTAGGAGAATGCACCCAAATATCCTACACCTCAGAAGAAGATGGAAGAGCCAAAGGATGAAGAAATGAAGGATGGAGAAGAAGGAGAAAAGGAGGCAGATGAGACAATGCAAAGAGACTGCTTAGGGCATAGCAGAACAAGCTCCAAATCTTGACGCTCAAGTTCCTAAGGGGCCAAGATCGAAGAGGACAAGTGGGGAGTATACTACACTGGTCATGGGCTACGCTGAGGACACAAGTAAAATTTTCGCACCCATTTCCAAAGCATGGTGGGCCTTAAAGAATTGTATGGATGGGAGCTGATGGATGAGGATATGGCCACCATGTGCACAAGGAAGCAACTATCTTGGTCAATGCAAACACATATGGACGAACCAGACTTCGACATCTGTGAAGAGTCTTGTGTATCTAGAAGATTGAAAAAGACACCTCAAAGCTAGAAACATAACAATAAAGCCTACTATTATGTTAGATGAACAGGTAAGTAATGCCTTGGTAAAGGTATCAACAGAGGTGGCAAGGAGGAATGTGGATAAAGTTGTAACTATTAGGGCACTGAGGGAAGAGATTAAATCCAAGGATGCAGAGATCACACACTTGAAACAAGAAAAGAACTTAGAGAAGAAAAAGAATGGGGTTATTATTGGCATGGAAGAGGAGATGGGGATCACGTCCTCCAAGAAAGAATGCAATTAGAGCCTAAGGTTCCCAAAATGTTCTCTTCAGCTATGCACTATGTGAAAACTTTGGTTGATATGGTGCTTAGAGAAGAGCGGACCACTAGGTGCCAGATCCAAAAGACCCCGAACAGGAGGTAGAAAGGGCAAAGACTCAGAAGTGACTAGAAAAATCTCATCATATGAGGAACTGCTTCAAACCCTTTGGGAGGAGCTAAAGAAAGTGGATCAAGCATTGAACATCTACACAACTCTGGAAGCATTCATCAGAATAATAACAATGGTAGAGGAAAATGAAGTCCTAAAAGCTATGAAGGATGAAACATTGGGATGTGTGGAGAGACTGACAATGGTGAAGAAAAAGCGCGAGGCCCTTATAACGGCCCAAGAGCCCCACAAAAATAGATTGGATGAACTAGGAAGATTATAGCTCATAAGATAGATCTACTTAAAGGGATAATGTCTACAACGGATAACATTATGTTAGTATTAAAAAATGAGAAGTGAGACACTACACAGGATGAGCTAGAATCTATTGTAGTGAATATTCTAGAAAAGGAACAGCCGCGTTGAGTGAATAGTAGACATTAGAGGCCAAAATAAAGGAAGAATATCCTAAAATCATTCTTCCAGTTGAAACAAAGGATACTACTGAGTAAATCATTCTTTTGTATAGAAAATTATTTACTATCTTCCATTTATATTCTTTCTCATTCTTTGAGCATTCAAAAGGTAACCATTATTCAGGGCAAAGGCAATGAAATTAGTGTGGGGTAATGTTAAACAAACAATGTATAACACTTAGCAAAAGGCATACAAAATATTCACATGGAAGAGAAGAGTGCGTTCAAAGGCATGGGCGGATCGGAAGGAATCACATGAGGAGGATAGAGACAGATTTAGGACTTAGCCATTTTCACGATGATGATCTATTTTTGGAAGATGGCATGCAAAGCACATAAACGGGATGAAGACTTGTGTGACACGCATGGGATATTTTTGGAAGAGCAGCTATGGAACACTTTACATAGATGTGGGCTAAAGATAGAATTATGACTGGTAGTTAACTAGGAGAAATATATTGTTAGCGCACTTGCATGTGTGGCTGTAATTGTAAAGGCACATGCTATTTTCATCATGCGACCTATTTTTGGGATTAGATAAGCGGTGAAGGGAAAGTCCCCACTCTTATAAATATGTAATGAACTATATAGTATATAGAGAGGTATGTAAGGACTAGATTATTGTGAGATTATACTATCAGATCTGTTATGCACATGAGCATATGATGCCATTATTGTATGAAGCTTCTATTTATTTATCATGATTAATATAATGGAGTGTATTGGCTGAATAAGAGTGTTAATTTTGAGTATAATTGGATCTTGCATACTTGATTTCATCATGGTTATCATTTAAATGTTGTTTTCTAGAACTAGATCTCGTACATGCACTATAGAATAATGTATTAATGATAGATTTGAATGCATCAAGTCTTCATCATGCTAAACATCCTATAAGAACAACCCTAAAGAGAGGCCGATACCTTTGTGTGCTTTGGGTGAGTACTTAGTCTAGGCTGAGTGATGTGCCATCACGCCTTGGCTTTTACCTTGGTAAATTCTAGGTGCATCAATTTTGAAAACCTTGATTACTTGCTTCTCCTCTCGCTTGATAATGATTGACATTAGCTTAAGGTTTTGGATATCCGGATCAATGCGCAGGAGATTTGTCAAAGCTTCATGTAATGGGTCATGATGAGACAGAATGGCCAAGGCATCCCACATTATGATATTCACATTTTCTTCTTCATCTTGTCAACAATGTTGAATGGAAGACCAATGGACTTGTGTATTTGAGGCACGCCGACATCTTTTCTTGATTATTTATGTGCAGAGGTAGGTGCCTTAGCTTGCAAAGATGTTTGACCTACCAAATGAGGAACACATGTAGCTTTAGTTCAAACATTATGTGGGACCTCATGTGTGGGAAGATGCGTTCTAGAATTTTTGGGCTGATTTGAACCATATTTCTATAATTTAGGATTAGTCTGGTTGATAGGAGTAGAAGGTTGCACATTGGATTTTATCATTCTCTTTATGTACCTTTTTTATCAACAACATGCACTTGTGGTATGTTTGAGTTATCCATATCTTTTTCACTATGCAAAATTCCTCAACACCGAAGAATATCAAGTTATTATTAAGAACAACTTCTAAAAATTCTTCATTTTCAGTTTGTACGTTAGTGGAAGGCTCATAATTTAAAGAATTTTGAATCATAAAGGATTATGTAGACAAGGAATTTGTGTAGTTTTACTAATTGTGTGATAATTTTCGAGGAAAGCACCACTGTCTCTTAGACCATGTTGTTATATACTAGAACTAGTGCTTTACTTGAGTGGGTAATGTAAGGGGATGTGTAGGGGAAAATATTTGAAGAGGAAGGTGTGCATTAGCATGTCATCTATGATTTGGTTGGTTCTTCCCATATATTTGATTTGGATACTAATCTCTAAAGGGTGATGGATCCGATTGAATTTGTAAGAGCTCAATCCGGTTCTTTGGATTGAGTGGTATTTTCATAAACTCCCATGAATTTAATTGATTCCTTATGTTTCATATTGTTCCATGTGCTTCAAAGATCAATCTGAGTCAAGGATAAGTGTCAATTAGTAATAAACCTTGTGTCTTACCAAGATAAAATAAAGGATTCAATATAAATGTCGGGGGACTAGTTCAATTGATTGTAAATCAAAGTATAAAATCTTCGAGCTCACTTGGTGATGGTGACTGTGTCTACATTTTTCACAAAGAAACTACCTTCAACATAAAATGATCCAAAATACTCCCAAAATCAAAAGTGCTTTGTCTCATCTCTAACTCCATGATTCGTAGTTAGGGTAGGGAAGATTAAAGACAACATTTGTGTTAATTGAGTATCAATGAATGCAAATTTTATTTCACAAATCATTTTAAATTTATTGTTCTTTTCAAGCATCACAACTAAGGATGGATTCATTCCATGGGAACACTACTCTACCAAGGTCATAAAAGAAACTTCCTTCCCCCTTCAAATATTAATTACAAACATTCAATTATCTACATACCTACTAAGCATATCATACCTGAAAACCATACATATGCTTATTCTATAAAGATGAGCTTTAAAAGTTATCAATTACCAATAAGCTTTGCCAAAAATTCCACCAAGTTTGAAATCCAAGATCATTTAAATAAACCTTGGCCAAAAATGTTGTGTAAATAATATATCTAAATATTATTCATTATCTTCCTTTTAATATGTATTTAGCCGTCAAGGGCTTACAATAAATTGAGTGACATCTCTTTTGAGAGAAGTAATGTATCTTTGGCTACACTTTATTCAAATTAAGTTGCACCAACCATAGAGGAAACCAAGCCATGAAATATTTTCCTTTATTTAGATCCCCCAACTAGGTCCTCTCACCTTATTCTAAGAAGATCCGTAGTATCCGAGGGTAAAGCCATCCCCTTTATGAAGCTTCCTCCTAATCACTTCTTTGATTTAAGTCATTGAGTTGAGTGTTAAACAAATCCTTGGCTATCAACGACAAGAAATTTTCATTATTCATAACTCTCTCAAATCCAACCCACTCAGTTAGCTACTCATCTCCTAGGGGTGCTATTTTGGGAGCCAATACTCGAGTGGCGCTTTTCCAGGGGACATCATTTCTATATTTGAGTTTTGTGTGAGGATTCTGCACATATTTTTAGTGTAGGGTGGATCAAAAATAAGAAGTGACTAGTGATTTAATGCAAATTGGAGTGCACATGAAAAAGGTTATAGGTGTTCGAGGTAAAAAATTTGTCAAGGAATTTTTCTCATAATAAAGACCACGTATAGAAGGATGGACACACAAAGTGTAATGCAAGGTAGGTGGTAGTATGGAAAACTACTATGTATGAGGCATGGTGGATAGGTACTTGAGTGTAGGGAAGCTTTTGTAAGGAGTTTTATGGACGAGAAGTAGTGGGTGCGCCAGAAGGTTATGACCGAGGCACAAAATAATACAAAGTGTGAAGCACGGAAGAGTGGAATTAGTGTCACGTACGGTGGTAGTTGAAAAGTAATTAATGTGAATTTTTTTGATGAATCTATAAAAGAAGGTGCTTACAAACATTATTTTTACCGTACATATTTTGAGTTTTTAGCAAATAAGTGCGATGGGAAGTGCAAAGTGCAAAGAGAAATTGATCAAAGTAGTGAAAATGAATCATTGAATGGAGAAAACCTCGAAGAATATAAAGGATGACACCATCCCGAAGGAGAACATGAGAACTGCAGATGGGAAGAGGATGTGTGATAACATGATTTACAAGTGTTGGAAAGTGTTGGAGTGATGCGGATTATAGGATCTATCCTTCTTTGGAAAGCTAGAGCAACTGTACTAATGGCTTATGTCATGAGTACATGAGGATTACTTATAATTTGTAGGTAGAAGAATGTGGATTATAGTGAAGTTAATTTGAAAGGTGATAGGATTTCATGACTCTAGTTTGGAAATTTTAAGTGAACTAATTGGTTATGATGGAGTGGAAGAAGTGGTCATCGCATTCAAATATCACAAGGGAGGTTGAGACTTTAATGTTGCAAATATAGAAGATTGAGCTATAAGTGTATTTGCACTCTTGGTCAATGCAAGTTGGGAATGTTGGAGAGGTGGAAGGAGGTGAACAAGCGTTGGTAATATAAAACACACAAGATGGTGAATAAAACTTACTATGAAATTAGAGGATACATTGTAGAAAGCATTGTGGAGGAAGCATGCATTCAGGAAGATAAAGGTGAGAAGATAACCTGGGGTGCTATCTTACTCTTCATAGTATTTTGTGAAATTGGTGTGCCCGATAGGCCAAAGAAGAAGATGTGGCTTTACCCCATGGAGAAAAAATCCTCAATGAAGAAATTCACGAAGTTCACCTGTCAAGGCACCATTTCTGGAAATTACAAGTAGTGCACAGAAAATTAGTACGTATGATGCACGACACATTTAAAGGAGAGTGGTGCATCCTAAGGGAGCTGCCTAGGGTATTGGAGAAACAAGTTGAGTTTGCAACATACCAGCACTTCTGCATGGGAATATTTTATATGAAGCCTAGTGAGAAAATCCCATCGTATAAGTTTTCCTTTGCCTTTACTACACATTATTTTAAAGATTCAATGAACATGTTACATAATGCAGATAAGTTAGAGTTTTATGTGGATAAGGTAGACGCAAATATTCACATTCTACACAAAAATTATGTCTACCCTAACAAGGAGGCATATGTGGAAACAATGGAGTCTAATAACATTGATATCACTCATGAGGTTATGGATGTGGGGAAGATAGAGCCCGTGCACATGTATGTTTACTTGAGACAAAGGTTCAAAGATGGAAAATACATTTCTAGTGAGTACATGTCACTACCAGGTCCTATGAAGGGATAAAAACTATGGGAATGAAGAGGAAGCTTGAGGATTCACCCCGAGACAAGAAAAGGACTTAGATAATGTCCTCGAGAGAGAATAAGAGAAATAAGACAAAACTACACTTGATCATAGCAAGAGAAAACTTTACATGAAGTGAAAAAATGTAGTTGAGGGTGTTAGGACTTCACATCTAGTGAGGCGGTCACCATGCACAATACCCATGAAGAAGAGTGATGAAGAGAAAAAGAAAAGGTGCAAGTATGTCCCTGCAAAGGACAAACGGTGATAAGGAGGGGTGAAAAAATGGGTCCGTGCTCAATGATGTCTCCAGGCATAGCATCGAGATACGAGAAGATGGAGGGATTAACAGTGAACCATAGTTCTATATAGAAGTCCCAGCGTGAGTGTACATGAACATGAAGAAAATAGCCAAGATGGAAGGGATATAAAGAATGAAGATAATTTTGAGCAGCCGACTAGTGGGCTTGAAGGCCGAATAAGAGTAGAGAATCCAGAAAGTGTAGGAACACAAGAGAATTTAGGTAAGCATGGTATAAAGTAAACAAAAGGAGGAGGAGATGGTATATAAACAAGACATTGCGTATATCAATAAACCAATGAAGATAATATGTTCCATGTTCCAAAGAAATCTTGTGATGAAACAACTTTATGGATCGGAGTTGATGGACCTTGAGAGTGCGAATGCATGCACATGAAAATATTTGTCATGGAGTATGCGCAGACCCATATGGATGAACTAGAGTTTGAATTGTGTGAGGAATATTGTGTGAAGTGCAGAATGAAGAAGGCTTCGTAGAGAGAGGCACGTGATGATAAGGACCACAGAGTTCACCGGCGAAAGCATTTGAGCAATGCCTTAAAAAATATAGATGTACAGCGCGTCAAAATGTAGATAAAGTAACTACTTTGAGAACTCTAATAGAAGATAAAAAGGATAAGAGGAAGTAAAGTGTTTAAAGGAAGTGAAGGAGAAAGTAGAGAATAAAGTGAAGACTTGCCTCAAGATGGCCAAGGAGATTGGGGAGGAAATTTTGAAGGCACAAATGTAATACAAAGAAAAGGTAACTAGTACCTTCCAATCAGCCTTGCATTACTTATAATTTACTATTTGAAGAGGGAACCAATGCACATGGCCCAAGTGTTGAAGATATACCTACACAAAAGGAGAAGGAAGATGCATTTTAGAAGAAGAGAATAAAGAAAAAAATTGTACGTTGTATAGTTGAGTATGACACCATTCTCCAAAATTTGAAAGATGAAATGAAATGGGAAAACTTGGTGCTCAAGATATGTGAAGATACAAAATAGATAATAAAGACAAGGACATTACAAGAGGAGAATGAATTCCTTGTGGGAAAGAAAAATGACACTTTGGGACATGATGAGAGGCCGACACTACTAGAAGAGAAAAGTGAAACACTTAAATTATCCTAGGACCCTCACAATGAGCAACTAAAGGATTTAGGGAAATTGATAGCGTGGCGTATGGATGTAATGGATGGTATGGTGTTAGGTTTGGGAAATGTAGTACAAGAATTAAAGCAAAATGGTGATACTATGACCCCGGAAGAAATGGAAGAAGTGCTTGAAGACATTCTCGCTAAGGTGAAGAAGGGGATCAACGACTAGAATAAGTTAGAGGCTGACATAAAAATGATTACCCATAGCTACTCGCTACCTTATGAAGAATATAACACTTGTTAATTAGTTATTCCTTAAATTCCTTCATTTATTTATTCTTTAAGTCATTATTTATTCTTTCTTCTTTGGAGAGATAAGGTGAGAATCCCCATTTTGAGGGTGAAAATGAAATTAGTGTGGGGTAATGTTGGACTAGGAAAAGATTGACTAAGTATAGGAGGCACATGTGTTGGTAGAGTGAAAGAAGGGGGCACGTGAATAGGCACAATTGGTTGACAAAATTGCGCCTTGAGTGTTCCCACCCAAGAATACAAGGTTTGAGGCTTAGCCATTTGCATGATATGGGCTAAAAATAGGAAAAGTGAGATGAAGTGTAGTACAAGGAAAGACAAAAAGCATGAAGACTTTATGGCTATGAAAAGGATATTTTAGGAGCAAGTGGAAGATCAAGAGACATACATAGTTTGTGCTAATAATATGATTAGGATAGAGTTCAATTATAGATTAATTTATTATTAGCCTCCATGTAAAAGCATGCGGTTGTTGGTGCATGGATATTTTGAGCATGCAACCTATTTTCAAAGTGCATAGGTGGTGAAGGGAAAGTCCCCACACCTATATATATGTAATCTATTGCACTATTTTGATCATGACCGGATTGTGTTGGAGTTATAATTGGTTTGATTTACGTGCATGACTTTGTGATATTATTGTGATGTATTCAAATATTGTTTTGTGATGAGTTACTATAAAGGATCATTGTGGATGGATATCTATTGTTGATGTCTCTATTCATGTTTCTTGTATGGTAAATTTGATCTTGATCTTTATTTGATTCATTATGCACTATGGTTATGATATGATTCCCTTTATGATTTACAATTAATCATTGGATATGGTTATAGAATATATTAATATGCATGCTAAAATCTTGACAAAGGTCACATAAAAGAGGGACATGGTACATTTGTGTGCTTCGAGTGAGCATTCAAATATGTTTGGATGAAGTAACAATGTGCCTAGGCTTATGAGTGGGAAAACAAGACTACACAAGAAGTCCCGATTAATCCGTAAAGGGTGCAAGCAATTAATAAGGTTTCCATCCCTATGTCCAAAAAAGGAATTCAAGATTTCTTCTTGACGGATACATTTTGTGAGAAGGTTCTTGTCAAATTTTTGAGATTACTATCCCCATCACCGATATGCTAAAAAAGGATTGGATCATTAAGTGGGAAGAAGGGATTGTGCAATAATTTAAAGGAATAAACGAGGCATTAAAAATAACCATGTATTAGCCATCTCTGATTATAACAAGGATTTTCAAATGTTTTCATTTGCTTCTGAATTCACTATTGCCTCTATGTTGTTACAAAAGAATGAAGAAGGTCATGAAAATCCTATTTCCTTTTTTAGCAAAGATTTGCAAGGATCTAAACTAAAGTATTATGTCATGGAAAAGAAATCTTTTTCTCTTGTAAAAGAAACCAAGATCTTCAAAGTTGTTTATTATTAGTTAAAAGATAATATCCTATGTGCCTCACACAATGGTAAAGGAAATTTTGTCTCAAATAGAAGTATCCAGTAAGAGATTCCGTTGGATCAAAAAAATACAAGAATATGATATGGACATACAAAATTCCAACCTCAGTGCGGGGTCTAGTCCTTGAAAATTTAATGACAGAGAGCAATATGTATATTGTTGAAATTTGAAATGTTGAAGAAGGTGGGCTTCAACCTCATGAAAAGGTAAGCACTTCATCTTGGTATAGAAATATTGTCTATTAATTAATTTTTTTGAATTGTCCTATGCACTTAGATAAAAATCAAAGGAGGAAACTCAAGTTAGTTTCCCAAAAGTATATTTTGACTGATCATGGGCTAGCTTGGAAGAACCCAAAGGGAGTTTTGTTGAGATGTATCACTGAAGAAGAAGCACCTAAGATAATTGCAGAATTCCATGGGGGGTATGTGGAGGTCATTTTGCTAGGAGAGTCACTACTCATAAGATTTTGAGGGCATGTTATTGGTGGCCTTCATTGTTTAAATATACTTCCTTGTTGGTTAGAAGGTGTGAGAGTTGTCAACACTTTTCTGGAAGATTGAAAGCATATGGGGCCCTACCCTGCAACATGTGTCTATAGAAGCTCCATTTAAACAATGGGGATTGGAATTTATTGGTGAGATATCAGACCCTTCAAGTGCTAGTCATAAATGGATATTAGTAGCTATTGACTACTTTACCAAATGGGTTGAATCCATTCCTACTAGGAAGGAAACTCATCAAGTAGTCATGAAATTTATTCTTAATAATATAATTTTCAGATTTGGAGTTCTTGCTAAAATAGTTGTTGATAATGTCATGAGATTCAGAGCTAAACCATTGGAAAAATGTGAAGCTAATATGGGATTAAATATCTTATTCATCAAATTACAATCCTCGAGGAGATGGCCAATTTGAATCGAGTAATATGAATCTACTTAAGATCTTCACAAGAACATTGGAAACAAACAAAAGGAAATGGGGTGAGCAACTAAAATTTACACTATGGGCTAGATAGAGTTACAACCAAGAGGTCTACTGGAAAGAGTCCTTTTGAGCTAGTTTATGGAATTCAATCCCTTTTTCCCTTACACTTACAAATTTCTGCATATCAGTTCATGCAACAATTTGAGGATGGAGAAGAAGTAAGTCCATATGAGACAAGGATCAATCAGATTATGGAATTAGATGAGGAGATAAGAGACTCCCATCAAAGACATGTCAAATTCATAGAGAAAATCAAGAAAATATTTGATAATAAGGTCACTCTAAGAGTCTTTAATGTTGGAGATTTGGTTTTGTTATGGGACAGAAGACATGAAGACAAGGGCAAACATGGAAAATTTGATGCCCTATGGATGAGACCATATTCTATTGATGTCAAAATTGATTGAGCATAATTTCTTTCTAAAAGACTTAAAAGGACATTTGTTGGATTTTATTGTTAATGGTAGGTGTCTCAAAACATTTCTTGGACTAAGCTGGAGGGTTAGGTATGATTTTGTATAGTGTACAACTCTATTTTAGTTTTTTTCTTTTGTTTGTCTTGTTTTCCCTTTTTGATCTAGTTTACAATGACCAGATATTTATTGTTGTTTATTTTCCCCACTTGTTATACATATATTTTGAAGCTATATGTGTTTTTTACTCGAATCCTTTCCCAATGGACTAGGCATCTAGTATTTGTTCTTGTGTCACCCATGGGGGTGCCCATCCCTGATCGAGGAGCCGTTATTGGAGCTCAATCCATTTCCTTGGATTGAGTTGATATTTTCATAAAACCCCATGTATTTAATCGATTATGTTTATATCATATTATTCCTCGTGCTTCAAAGATAGGTTTGATTCAAAAATAAGTGTCAATTTATAATAAAAATTCTACATTAGAAAGATAAAAGAAAGGATTAGGTAGAAATTTGGGGACTCTTTCAATTGATTGGTAAATCAAATTATAAAATATTCGAGATCTTGGTGATCCCGACCATGCCTACATTTTTCACAAAGAACCTACCATCAACAAAAAATGATCCAAACTACTCCCAAAACTTGAAGCTATGAAGGATAATAAACATGCAACCTGACCACGAAGGAAAAATCTATAGGAATGGTTTAAAAAACCAGTTAAAATACACTTAGACATTTTAATGAAGATTGAAACATTCACACAGCCTATCAATTTCAACACCGACATGATGTAAGACACGTGATGGCAGATCAATGACTCGAGATAGAGGCCCTGTGGTAGGATTCCATCTTTTCTCAAAGTGATTGGGCTCCACTAACCTCAAGTCCCAGGAATGAGCCAAATGCATAATCTTTTGGGTCCAGGATAACATAGGGTCAAGGTCAAAGAAACGTGGTAGAGTTTGAAGGTGACGAGTGGAAAAATATTTAGGTAAAAGTAAGGATACATGGAAACCGTTTTATGAAGTAAAAAGTTTCTAAGTACCCCAAAAGTAAAATGTTGCCACATCAAGGCCGAACCAATCAAAAGCAAGCAAGATTTAAGTAAGACTGACAAACCTGAGGAACGCGGAGATTTTATTTTAGCTCATGTTTCGCGATTGTCATTTAAGGATAAAGAAAAGGTAAAATGTGAAGTCGGTTTGGGGCTTTTTTATTGGCTAAATCTTGATCTGTCGGAAGAGCTATAAGAAGGGATGACACTGCAAAGAGTGTGGAGCTTTCTTATTGGCTCATGTTTCACATTGGTCAGTCAAGGGCTATAAAAAGGGGTAAATTGCAACGAAGCATGGATCTTTCCTATTGGCTCTTTCTTCACCACTATCATTCAAAGAAAAATATAGTCTGACAAGGTGGGATAATGTGTCATTGATTTATTAGCTAAATTTTTATTAAGGAGCATACCTACCCACATAAAGAAAGGAAAGGAAAGGAAACAAAAGAACCAAAGCTTGATTCGGTGAGCCAATCAAAGAGAGATAGATGAAAATGGAAAATAAGTGCACACATTAGCAGGAAGAAGTCCCCAAACTAATCAAATGCCACCATGTGTCATAATTATGTGCTTCCGACATGAAAAAATTCATAGGGCCATATATTTCGATCTAGATATCCAAATCTTATAAAATTTATATCATTGGAAAGGTATCTTCAAGCCCTTCACTTTGGCATCATCAAATTTAGAAATTAATGAAAGTTGGTGGGAGAAAATCACATAACATATTTTTTAATTAAATATGTAGTTGCAATATTGGTCAACCACCTGAATTGATGAAGTATGGTGTCTTTTTTTCTCTGTGCATACAAGACAAAAGGAATGAATTATTTTGGCAGCAACCCATGCTCCTTTGCAAGATTTTAATGCTTCTTGTTGGTGGTTGTAGAAGGAAATCATTTTTTTCTTTCTTTCTCCTTCTCATCTATAAAATGTAACAATCTTCTATTTGTGCATGGGAAGATTAGGGGTAATTGTAGAGTTTTTTATTAAGTTCAGTTTTCTGTTCCAGTTTTTAGCTTTGGGTAAGTATTTGTTTGTATCTAGTCTTGAAGTAAGAGATAAGGTGGTTTTGTTGTACATCCATTAACATGTTTTGAGGGAATTTGTTTGTGTCCCCTATCCGAAATTACATGAACAGATCTCTCTGTGATTGATCAAGCTATACTTTCCCTTTCTTATGTTTTAAAGGAATGAAAGATGCAATATTGTTTCTATTACTATCTTACATTGGATTTTTTAAAAGTACACAGTGGTATTTCTTAGTCATTGTATTCTTCTGGTCACTATAAGACTATTGCAAAATAGTGTATATTAGGTAATAGCTCAACTCAGTTGTAAAATCCTATAGGAAACATCACTTTTGAAGATTTCTTGTTATCCCTTAAGGGTATTTTAGGTGTATAAGAAAAATCTAGCAAGTGCTTTATCTCATCTCTAACTCCATGATTTGTAATTAGGATTGGGAAGACTGTAGACAACATTTACGCTAATTGAGTATCAATAAATGCAAATGTTATTTCACATATCATGTTAAATTTATTGTTGTTTCCAAGCATCAAAACTAAGGATGGATGCATTCCATGGGAACATTACTCTACCAGTGGTCTCAAAAGCAACTTCCCACCCCTTTAAAACTCAATTACAAACATCCAATTATCTACATACCTTCTAACAATATCATACCTACAAACCATACATATGATTATTCTCCAAAGTTGAGCTTTAAAATTTATCCCTTACCAGTAATATTTGCCAAGAATCCCACCAAGTTTGTGATACAACATCATTTAAAATAGAATTTTCCAAACAATGTAATGCAAATCTGAAGATTGTTCATTATCTTCCTTTTTAATATTTATTTGGTCATTAAGGGATTACAATAAATTGAGTGACAACTCTTTTGACAAAAATATTGTATCTTTAATTGCACTTGATTCAAATTAATTTTCACTAACCATAGAGGAAACCAAGCCATGAAATTTTTCCTTTATTCAGATCCCCCAACTAGGTCCTCTCACCTTGGTCCAGGAAGAGCCAAAAGTAGTAGGGTAAATCCATCCCCTTTATGAAGGTGCCTCCTGATCACCTCCTTGATTTGATTCATTGAGTTGAGTGTTGAACAAATCCTCGGATATCAATGACAAGAAATTTTCATTGTTCATAACAATCTCAAAGCCAACCCACTTAGGTTAGCTACTCATTCTCCTAGAGGTGCTATTTTGGGATCCAATAGAGTCCTTAATCAGATTTATTTTTGAAACCTTACGCCTATTGTTTCTCTAAATATATGAATTTATTCCGAGATAGATTTATAATCAACACCTTAATTTATTCTACCTTCATTTTCTAATCGGGAGAGTAGGATGTAGATGCAAAGTGGGTTGGGAACTCGATCGGGAATGGGAGTAATGAAGGCCTGAGGTGCTTGAAGAAATTCAAGAAACAAGAGAATATACAATCTAGGGGCTATCTTACTAGCTTGAATAAGACAATTTTCTACCCTAACGACTATAGGATAGGCATTAGGAAGTTGCGTAACACCCATAGATTATATCATAACTTAAATATTAGAATTCAAGGATTTTAAGAAATAAAGAAAATCACCTTGAGGGTTGGTATTAAGAGAGTAGGAATTTTGTCCCATGTTTTATGAAATCTAAAGTTGAATTCAATAATGAGATTATTAGAAGATCCCTTGATCATTGTGAGTTGTTCTAATAAGGAGATGTTGTCATCTTTCTCCTCAAACTGATTACAAAGTGCATTTCCAAGTCCATTCCAGTTGGTAATAGAGGTAGGTCTTAAGGTTATGTACCATTGTTGTTATTTACCTTTGATTAAAGAAGCAATAAGACCTATAGCTACATTATCTTCTATAACTAGATGAACAAAGAATAAATTTGTATTATCTTGAATGTGCTCAACAGGGGTAACTTGATTCTCATGAGTAAAAAATGGAATACTCTTAAGTACAAATATTGTTATATCATATTGTGCAAGGAGAGCCAAAGGACTACCACCATTGAAGCTAAAAAAGGGTAGATTTCTCTAATGTACAATGGCTAAAAAGGATCTAAATGCCATGTTAGAGTGCACATAAGGCCTTCCAAGAGGGGAGAATATTTTACCCTATGTGTTAAAGATGGATAATATTGTGTTCTGTGTGGTATGTATCTTTCTCATGAAATAGCCACGTGGATTACTGAAATCACTAAATTTGGATGTTGGGAGTCAATAGATGTGTTTAAACAAGCCTCCAAATTCTCGATTTCAACAATAAAAAATCAAACTTTCTAAAATAAATATATATAGCTCTTGAAATTTGTCCCACTTGGTATACCAAAAACTGTTAAAGCTCAAAATTTCAACCATCCTAGATGAGGATGAATTGGGACTTTGAGGAAACATGGGATTGTCTCTAATTTGTGTGACTTGTGCTTGAGACAGAACTATGGAGAAGTTCAGATTTCTCTATGTATTTCTAATGTTGAAACTACTCCTATAAAGGGAATACAACTACCTAACACTACTCTATGATTCCAAGGGTCCGGGGTGAGAAGGAGATGCATGGAATAAAAACCTAAGATAATGGGAGGTGATAACACTAGAAAGAAAGGGACAAACATAATTAGATGAGTGAAAACAAAGGAAAACAAACACAAGGAGGGCATACATGTGTGTCACAGTCTAAAAAAACACTCAAACATTCACTTTCATGAGCACAAAAAACAAAATATCTACAAGAGATATACAAAACATGTACGGTGAGTTGATAATGCAAAAGAAGGAAAAAAATGTAATAAAATATGAGCTAAGGGCATAAGATAGCCAAAAAATAAATTTTATTGCTTCTAAGTGATGCACAATCGATTACTGAGAGATGAAATAGAAAAGGATCTACATGTAATTGATAAAATTTGAGGCCTGTAACTCAAAATACCAAGGAAAAATATTATGAGCAATGCTCTTAACAAACTAAGAGGGTTCAATATTTACAAATGAGCATTGTTCAACAATTTATAGAAAAAAGGGGAAAAGAAGAGGGGGAAAGAGAGGGAAACTCATATTTTCAAATCTAAACACCAATAACCAGATTTAAATGCCTATAAATATGCTTATAGGGCCATCAAATCCACCTCCTCATGTCATATTAGTTTGTAGAAGAATGAAGGAGACCAAATATGATCAAATATGGGTGGTGAGTCGAATGAATAGATGTGCATTAATGTCCCGAGTCATATTTCCCTATTTTCACCTACTAAATCCAAACCAAAATATATTTTTAATAGTCCAATGTGTAGCCTACATTGGTAGGTTTCCAACAAGACTAGGCACGCCAAATTTCAATCCTTGTAAAAAAATTATGGTGATTTGAATATTTACTGAAGACAAGATGAACACACAAGCCACATGGCATGCTCGATCAATAGAAGGTTTTTTCCGATTGTTCATCTATTTTATATTTTCTTCCACATTTCATGCATTCATTCACCATAAGGACTTTTTGCGTAGTTGTCATGATCTAATAGGTTGTGTATTATGCATTTCATATGACAAATTCCCTGGGAATTACATGTGGCACTCAGTGATTGGTGTAGGGAATCACGAGATAGGAACATACAATGAAGTAGGAAGTGTGAAATAGTATAATGTAGAGATATTTATGTTGGAATTATAATGGACTGAGAGGGGGGTGAATCAGTCCTACAATTTTTTTACTTCATTAATCAAACCATACATTCATGAACTAGATTGTCCATACATCATTCATAACCATGTGTGTTTATTAAAATATTCAACATCAATCAAAATAATATGAAACAAATTACACAATCCAAGCACACCATATGTAAGTGGGAAACACTAGTTGGGAATAAAACCCATTGAAATTTTGTTGATATTACACACAATAAAGTAATTTAGTGAAGCACCAACTTCACAAGGAGCACCAACCCCTATTTTAGTGAAGCACTCACTCCAAAAGGAGGCTACAACCCCCTAGGATGACCAAGAACCAACTCAGCCACCTGGATATGTTTGATATCTGATAATTCTACTACCACAACTGATGGATATCAAAAATTCATCTCACAAACCTTAGCTCATACATTAGGTCTTCAATCTCTCATAATCTTGCTCTTTCTTCACTTTTCTTTGCTCTAACTTCTTGCTCTCATGTATTCAATCAGTCCTCAACCTGTCATTATCTTCCTAAGCCTTCAAATCATGCACACATACCTGCAACTCACTCTCCTCTAGGTCACACTTCTTCCCTCCAAGAGCACTAGTTCAAAAATGAACCCAAAACATCACTTTTATATGATTTTCTTTCTTATAACCAAAAGGAGGTTGGTCCGTCATGATTAATTCAACCCATAAATATTTATAAAATTCAATTAAATTCATTAAAATAGTCACATATGACACAAATAGGTTGGCCTAGCTATAAACCTCATTACATGTGCCAAAAATGGCTCAAACCCCCATGGGCACAAAGTTAGAAATTTCCTTACATAAAAACAACAATTAGTCATGACCCATAACCCATTACGCATGAGTAAAATAAAATTAAACATCCATATATGGTCTTAATTTATCTCAACCAATTAAATTATTTTGTTTAATGGGCACGGTGCTCTTTCTACTTCTAAAAACAGTTATTTCCTACACCCTTCAAAGACTCGGAAGCTTAATAATGCAACCAAATCCCTTAAAAATGACCAAAAAATGTCATGTAAACACTTGGTGGAAATATCATAGCCTTTAAAACACTTCTAAGTAAGTTATAATCCTTGAATAAGCCACTGCTCAAACCACAACCACTTTTGTCTTCACGAGATCAACTCACAAAAATTTGTTTCCAAAGGTTATCTCATAAAACCATTTCTAAAAACATTAAAGACCTAAAAATGGATTCATTTGATGTATAGTTAATTATTATTCACATTAAATGTGATATAAATCATCACCCAATCCATATCATGCTTCAAACACTTCAAACTTTCACCAAAACACATCCTATCCCAACACTTGGAAAAAATATTCCTATCCAAATAATGACCTGTAATCCATATCATATGAACTCATCATGAATAAAACCTTACATAAATTTAAATATATATGAATCATTTTTCCAACACAACTTTAACCATCTTGTTAGCATAATTTAGCATAGGCATATTTATTGCATTTTATTGCATTGTCTTTTATTTAATAATGTGCAACATGTGCACTCTAGTCTAGTGACTTGCATTCAATATTGTTATGTTGGATAACATTCAATATTGGTATTAGTAGTAATTACATGTGCATGTGAGATGGGTCTTATCATCTCGTAGTTGGTGTCTGCTAGGGTGTCATGTCTATCCATATGAGGTCATCTAATATCTATAAATATTACTGACTCTTGCATTGTTATGTAATCGATTTCATGATCAATAATATTTGTGAGGCTTCCGTCCCTCTTTGGTCATTGCAATCTTATTCTATTCTATCATTTGGTATCTAATCTATACCATTATTTTCATTTGGTATCGAGCGGGTTTTATCAAGCAAGGTTGAAGAGGAGCACTATTGGAGAGGATCCATTGGAGAAGAAGATCTGCATCAAAGGAGAGCCATTGAAGCATCCCGTAGCCTCCATTCCTCCCAAGCATCCATCAACTAAAATTTGACCTATCCACTTATTTGGAAGGTAAATTTTTTTTATTAGTCATTGGCATAGCCAATTGATCTAACATATTGGCGGAATATTTTAGATTTGGAGATCTTTAAAAAAAAAAAAGGAGAAAGATCTTGGAAAAAAATTGCAGATCTAAAAAAAAAAGATTTGTGAAAAAAAAAGGATCTTAAAAAAAAAAAAAAAAGAGGGGAGAGATCTTGAAAAAAATTGCAGATCAAAAAAAAAAAAAAAAGATCAGATTTAAAAAAAAATCAGATCTGAAAGTGGAGGTGTGAAGAATTCGGGAGCAAAGGTTGAAGCAGTCCCGTCAAAAAAATTCCAGCAGATAGCTCTTATAAAAAAGGACGTAACTTTTTCATACAATGTCAGATTGATGTGCCATTTTTTTACTAGAAATATAAGAAGGAGGCACAAAACTTTACAGTTTACATCATCTTCAGATTCAGCATCTACATGTGACGAAAAGTCTGTACAAGTCAGATCATTTTTTTCTAAAAAAATCAGATCTAGCTGGTAAATTGGTAAGATCTCAAAAACTAAGATTCCGATTCTTCTAAATTTTTGTGGGTTTCAAGAAAAATATTATATGATGTTGCTGTCAAAATTTTAGTAAAACCTAGATCACCGTTTGTGAGAAAAGGTGAAAACAATATTCAAATTGTTTGTTTGGATCTTGGGAACAAACAGTCGTCGATGGTTCAATTCCCGCTCTCTCCATATTTTTCTTAATTTTTTTTTTTTTGGAAAATTTGGAGAAATTAATAAATTTTGGGAGATTTCCAAATTTAGAAGCTCACCAAACACATTTAAAGCCACCGCTAAATTTAGCAGAAAAACACCTATTGGGGGTAAAAAAATATTTTTGGCCTAAATTGTGTATTTTGTGATTCTAAACCCTTTTTTGTAAAGAGGGGGACACAAAAACTTCATTTTGATGTACTTTGAGAGGATGTTGTACTAATCTTGGTGCATAAAGTGAAAAAAAAAAATGCACATTTTTTATTTTATGTTTGGTTCTATCACACAAGATCTTTGATCTCATAGCAGCGTTCGGTATATACGGTGCCTCTGGGAAGTGCTTACGGGTGATGCCGTCGCGACTACTACTGCACTTAACGCCTAACACAGCTGCCTAAATGTCATCTGGGCATCGACCCTATAAAATCGACGGGGAGTAATAAGGACACAATACACACACATTTGAGCCCTCCCATCCGTTTGTGCTTGCACAAACCCCTCTCCGTACTGTCTAAGTACCACGTACTAAATTATTTCACGTGCGTTAACACCTCTTTCCGTCTTGGCTGTATATTGAAAGGGTGATCTTCTTCCACGTGCAAGACGGGTATATCGGAAGGAGCGTATATAGAAAAAGGTTTAGTATATCGGCTTGAGCGGTATATTGAGAGGGAGACCATAAACACGGAGTGATAAGAGCCTTACCCTTTGTCGAGAAATTCGAGTTTGAGAAATTCAGATTACGAAATGGGTGCACAAGCACCAAAGTTCTTCTTGCGATTCACAATTACTTAGAGGAGACAACTATTCGTATGGAAACCGAAGATCAAGATGTTACTTGAGTTTGAAGACCTATGGACGAGTTGTAGATGGACAAACAACAAGATCACTTGATGATGGAAGACAACAAGTTCAATTTGTGGGGCCAATCAAAAAAGGCCAAGTTGATCATCTTGTTTAGCATAACAGACGATGTGCAACCCCACATTAGAGATGCCACATTGGCCAAGGATGCATGGGATAAGTTGAGCACAGTCTATGAGGCAAAGAACAAGAATGCCATCCTCAACCTACTATCACAACTGCATACTCTCAAGTTCAAGCACAATGAGAAGGTTGAAGTTTTTTTTAGATGAGTTGCTACTTTGAGGGCATCTCTATTGGCATTGGGAAAAGAGATAAGTGATGAAGACCTCATACCAATTGTGTTGCGAGCACTTCCTCCTTCCTACAGAATCTTTGTGACAACTATCAATATGAGTGAACACACAGTCACCTTTGAGAAGTTGGTCAATCTACTCCAACAAAAAAGGCAATGAACAACAAAGATCGGGAAGATGAGCAAGCACTATCTTCCAATCATAAAGGAAAGGGAAAATTTCAATCCAATCACAAGAAGTCCAAAAAAATTAAATTCAACGAGACAACACCAAGAAGTGTCCCATTTGCAATAGAGGGGGACATGACATCAAATACTGTTGGTACAATTCCTACAAAAAGGGTTCATCAAGCAATTCAAAACCCAATAACCAACAGGGTAACAATAATTAAAATAAAGGGAAGTCCAACAACAACAACAATCAAGGGAAGAAAAATGGTAGTTGGTAAAGAAAACCCAAACAACAAGGGTACATTGTTGAACATGAGGATGATTCAGATGAAGGACACCACATGTATTCTACTCAATTTGATGAAGAAACCAAGTCCACACAAGATATCTGGTATGTTGCCTTGGGTGCAACTCGACACATGACTAGACATAAGGATTGGTTCTACACACTGCGTGACTCACCTAACAAGAACCATGTGTCATTAAGTGATGAATCATCATATAGTGTCAAGGGGATTGGAAACATTTCACTACCTCTTGGAAAGCATGACTGTAAAATCACAAATGTATTGTATGTACCTAGGTTGACCAAGAATTTGCTATCAGTTAGTCAACTCCTTGATCACAACTTGAAGTTGGATTTTGACAGTAATAATGGAGAAAAAGTGTGCTTGATAAGAGATAAGTCAAGAGGTTCCAAGATTGTAGCAAGAGCCTCCAATGTGGGATGCATGTTCCAACTTGATTTTGTCCACAAGGATGATCAAGCTCTAGTGGCCAAAGACACACAATCTGCAGAACTATGGCATCGCAGATATGGTCACATCAGTTTTGGCTATCTCCAAACACTTCAAAAGGGCAACATGGTGAAAGGATTTCCTACACTCAAGCACAACACTGACAAGTGTCACAATTGCCTAGTTGGAAAGCAACACAGAGTACCCTTCCAGAAGAACACATATAAAGCTAAGGGAAAGCTTGATTTGGTGCACACCGATCTTTGTGGGCCCATGCAACCAAGTCATTCTCAATGTCAATACTTCATGCTTTGTGTTAATGACTACTCAAGAAAGATGTGGATATATTGTCTAAGAAAAAAGATTCAAGCCTTTGAGACATTTGAAGTTCAAAGCACTTGTTGAGAATGAAGTTGGTTGCAGTAAGATCAAAACTCTCCGCTCGAGATCAAGGGGGGGAATTCACAAGTAATGAGTTCAAGACTTACATGGAAGCTCATGGGATTTGTAGAAAAATTCATCCTACTCACACACCACAGCAGAATGGTATAGTTGAGAGAAGGAATTGTACTATCATGGAAATGGTGCGATGTATGATTGATGACTTGGGTTTAACAAAGACATTTTGGGTAGAAGCTGCAAGAACTGTAGTCTATTTGTTGAATAGAGTGCCCACAGTAGCTCTTGAAGGAGTGACACCTCAAGAAGCATGGTCAAATCGAAACCATCAATTGCACACCTAAGAGTATTTGGGTGTAAAGCTAGCATGCACATACCCAAGAAGAACAGGAACAAGTTGGATATGAAAGCTGAGAAACTGATATTCATTGGATACAGTGAAGAAACACTTGGGTACATATTATGGGATCTGAAAGCAAAGAAAGTATACACAAGTAGGGATGTTGAGTTCTTTGAGAAGAAACAAGCAGATGCTCCACTCAACGACTCAACAAACATGCAGAATACACCTCTTGTGAAGATAGAATTTGATGTTCCCACTGAAGATGACAGTGATGAATTGGATGATGGTGATCCACCACAATCCAATGGAACAGCTAATAAGTTACCTAAATGGTATACTCAATTAATAAGAGATGCAAATTTGGATGAAGCACCGAGCACATCATCCAATCCTAGACCTAGAACTCGCAGTCAAGCTCGTGAAGAGGTCAATTATGCCCTAATGAGCAGAGTTGTTGAAACAGTTGAGCCATCTACAGTTCAAGAAGCCCTACAATCAAAAGCTTGGAAAGATGCCATGGATTCAGAGTATCAGTCAGTGATGAAGAACAACACATGGCAACTTGTCGACCTTCCACCAGGGAAGAAACCCATTGGATGCAAATGGATATTCAAGACTAAGTACAAATCAGATGGGACTATTGACAAGTATAAAGCAAGGCTTGCAAAGAAAGGGGTATGCACAACAAGAAGGCATTGATTATGAGGAGACATTTTCTCCCACAGCCAAGATCAAGACAATCAGGATGATCTTTGCTCTAGCTGCACAATTTGGTTGGAAATTCCACCAAATGGATGTGAAAAGTGCCTTTCTTAATGGAGATTTGCAAGAAGAAGTCTATATGACTCAGCCAGAGGGTTATGTAATACCAGGAAAAGAGATGATGGTATGCAGACTCATAAAATCTCTATATGGCCTAAAACAGGCACCCCGGGCATGAAATCTGTCATCACCAATCCGGCACTATGATAATTCTTCACCGGGAACTCCTCGTGCTATGATTATTTACTAATGCATAGCCTTTAGTTTGGTGGATGTAATCTGGAAACAAAACAACAACCGAACACAAGAATACCATTGACTATGATAAGACAGAATGATGACAAATCTAAAATATCAAAATAAATTATAATATTAACATGAAACTGTTACAATCTCACCCATGAGATACTTCAACAAGACTATGGGAGAAACTTTACAATTACACCTCTTGATGGCTTCTTCAACACACCTTTAACTGATGGCTTCCTTCGCACACTTCCTACAATATTTCTCACTACTTCTTTCTATGCTAAATGAGGGGGGTGGCCTCTCTATTTATAGAACTTCCAGCTTATCCATCCTATCTCTAAGATAGGATAAGAAATCCACTCGACGAATCATATTCCATACCTTAACTCTTATCTCGTACATGTAAGCTTATCTCGTTAAGATAAGATAAACCTTATCATTTTACATGGGTTCCACATTTTTAGACTTTTTACAAATAAAATACACAAAATATTTATGACCTCACTCCTTTTCCTTATTACCAATATAATATTTCTAATTCCTAATCATGTAGACCCTACTTCTCTAATTACCCAAACTTTGACATTTTAACATTACCGGACCACTTATGACAAATATTTACTTTTTACAACATTCCTATTGTACTTTGATTACCATACTCCACATTATTGGCGACACCATCTTGTGGCGCCACTATCTTCTATCGACGCTACTACTAATTATACTTAACAACATCCTATTCCTAATACATACATTAATGAAATAGAAATTATGGAGGAAAATTTTAGTGTCGACATCTTCCCCTTCCTAGCCTTACTCCGTCCTCTGAGTAGACTATTCTCGGGTGCTTGGAAAATCTTCAACTTGTCGTGGTTGACCCATTTCATAATGGGAGTACCATCCAATTCCTCCAATCTGACGTACCATCATTTTCATGCACATGCCTACTATTTTGTAGGGCCCCATCCATTTTGGAAGAAATTTTTCTGTCTTCTTTTTTGTATCGGAATCATATACTAGAACCAAGTCATTCACTTGAAATGGAGATCACCGGATCTTTTGATCAAAGTACTCTCGCTTCATTTTCTTCTTATGGCTTGTATCCTTCGCTATTTCCCTCATTTCTTCTAGCAAATGAAGATGTACCAACCTTTCTTTTTATCGAATCATTTTCATCCATCCTTTCATTTTTCATAACTCTCACAAAGTGGGAATATCAAACTCAATAGGAAGAATTAGATCAATGCCATAGGCCAATTTGAAATGGGGAGTATCCTATTGCTGATTTGATGTTTCCCTATATGCCCCAATGCTACATGAATCCTCTTATCCCATTTATGTACTGCAAGGCTGCATATTTTGCTAGAATTTGACACAAACACAAAATTTGTTCATTCCACTGTCCATTTGTGCTTGGCTTGTATGTTGTTGCCTTCCCGTGCTTAATAGAAAATTTATTGACTAGGGCTTCTACCACCTCATTAATGAAGTGGCTTCCTTGATCTGTTACAATTTCTAATGGACAACCAAATCTGGTGACAATACGTTCATATATGAACCTTGCCACTTCATCCATAGAAGCTGTCTTCAATGGCCTAGCTTCAACCCACTTGGTTAAATAATCTGTGGCAACTACAATATACTTATTTTGGCGTGATGTAGTTGGAAGTGGACCTACAATGTCTATTCCCCACTTTTCAAAGGGACCAAGTGGAAGAATAGGACATAATGGAGCTGATGAAGTCTTACGGTTACCATGTGTTTGACAAATATCACATGTCTTACAATAATTATAACAATCTTTAAAAAGAGTGGGCCAGTGATAACCTGCATCCAAGATCCTTCTTGCTGTAAGTTGTCCAGAGAAGTGCCCTCCACATGTACCATTGTGGAATTCTTCTAGCAGCTCCTTTCCTTGATCACGTCCAACTGCCCTCTTGTACTGTCCATCAGGTCCTATTCGAAATAATGCTCCATGCAGAATAGAATATGGACGATCGGTAGCTCGAGTAATCTTTCTCTTAGTCTTTGCATTGGCACCATCAGAAACTTGAATTCATTCAGATAATTCTAAATATCTATGTATTCACTAGGGATTGTGTCAAGGAGAACAATTGCATCGAGAAAATCATCATCATCACAAGATGATCCTAAACCATCATAGGCTCGAGAGAGTGCATCCGCATTGACATGCTTCTTTTCCGGCCTATCTATAATATCAAATTCAAATTCTTGTAGCAAAATTATCCATCTTGCTATCCTCCCCGATGGGTTAGGCTTATTGACAATATATTTGAGCCTCGATGATCCATTACAACTATAAATTTCTGCCCTAGCAAGTAATTTCTAAACTTCTTTACAAAAGAAAATGATAGCCAGATCCTCTTTTCAGCATTAAGATAGTTTACCTCAGCATTGCTCATTTGTCTGCTCCCAAAGTAAATTGGATGTTCATTCCTATTTTCATCCTTTTGGCTCAAAGTACTACCTAGTGCTGCATCTGAGGCATCAGTGTACACAATGAATGGCTTGCTCCAATCTGGATTCTTCAAAATAGGTGAAGACACCAGGGCTTCCTTCAGTTGTCCAAAAGCTTCATGCGCCTTGTTTCTTGGTTCATAAGCAACATCCTTCTTCAAGAACTGGGTTAGTGGCTGTGTAATCTTTGAAAAATTCTTGATGAACCTTCTATAGTAACCCACATGGCCTAAAAATGATCTCAACTTACTTCTATTCATAGGAAATGGTAAATCTTTGATTTTTGAAACTTTATCAGGATCAGTACCAATACCATCTCTGGATACAACATGCCCTAACAAAACGCCTTTAGAACATCCAAAGACACACTTTGTAGGGTTTAGTGAGGCTTGTGCTTCATCTAACCTTTGAAATGTTGTCTCCATCAGCGGCGCAGTGGTCCAACTTGCTCCCATAAATGCAAAAATCATCCAAAAATACTCTGATGAAGGTCCCAATGTAGGGTTCGAACACCCTATTCATCAAACGTTGGAATGTTTTTGGAGCATTACACAACCCAAAAGGCATAACTCTATAAGCAAACGTTCCCCAAGGAGTGGTGAACGTGGTTTCAGCAACTGATCTTTCTCTCGCTATACGAACTTGGTCAGAGCCGTTATATCCATCAAAGAAACTATAGCACTCTGGCCGCCTACTTCGCCCAAGATCTGATCCGAAAATGGAAGAGGGTAATGATCCTTCTTTGTTGCCTTGTTGAGCTTCCTATAATCAACACAAATGCGTAGCTTCCCATTCTTTTTTATTGAGATCACAATGGGAGAAACCCATTCTGAATTCTCCACAACAAATATGAATCCTGCATCAAGCAACTTATCTATTTCTTCTTTTACAGTCTTGGAAAAATTAGGATTCATTCTATATGGCATTTGCTTTATGGGCTTAGCACCATCTACCAGCTCAATACAATGTTCTACCCAACTTACTTGGCGGAGTTCCTTGTAATCAAAAGTGAATAGGTGTATGTACCTTTGAAAGAGCTGGAGGTAGGATTCCTTCTCACTTTCCATCACAGCATCACCAATCTTTATTTGTTGGAGACGATCATCAACTTCTTCTTCAGATAATTTTATGGGGTCCTGGGTTGGTGTGACTGGAAGAATATCCATGACTGAAACATCAACCTCACTTTCTTCATCTTCAGTGTCCACTTCACTGGTGCTAGAGTAATTAGAGGATGTCCAATCATCAGTTTCATCACTTGAATCCACAGGTTCTGCTTTATGATGTCGAGGGATCATGTTTATCTTCACCCTCTCTCTACCACATCTAAGTGTCATGAAACCTTCATTCCAGTAGTTTCTTGCATGAACTCTCCTTAGCCATGGTCTTCCCAAAACATTGGGTACGCAACAGTACCATTTTTCATCACCTGAAATTCTACCACACATACAACACCCATAACAGATATTGCCACATTTGAAACTACACCTTCTGGTTTAGTTTTTCCCTTATTTAATGACCTTAACATAAGTGTTGAAGGGAGATCAATTTTTAAACCCAACATATTCATTACAGACTCGGTCATTACATTAACTGCAGCACCTCCATCAACTAAGACATCATGAATTGAAATACCATTACATAATACCTCAGCTTGTGGAGCATAGGGATCCGCCTCTGCCTCCAAAACAGGGACCTCAACCTCCTTCCTTCTTCGAGCATTGAGTCCACCTCGCAACTCCCGCCTCTTCTCAGAAGACATAGCCAAGAGTTGACCATATGTAATATTTGCAGGCCTTTTGGACAGATCTTCCAAGATGGAGTATGGTCCTTGCCCCTGTGAAATCAGAAAATCCTCCACACCCAACTTTCTTCTCCTATGTTTCTTACTAGTTTCTTCTTTCATCTTCTTAGGATCATTTCCATCTTGATTATCTTTTTCTTTCTTTCTTTTTGTTACAAACACATCTACTTCATTATTTTTGCTCTTATCTACTACATCAAAAGAATTCACAGGTGCTTTTCCTTTATCATTATCTCCCTTACCAGATGTAGAAGCTCTATCTGGACAATTATACTTATAATGACCCTTTTTATAACAACCATAACAAACAACTTCAGAAATATTTCTTTTTGGACCTCTATCTCCTCCCTGAGAACTAAATTCCTTTCCTTGAAGAAGATTAATAGTTAACTGACCCATCTTTTTGAGCAGATCTTCATACTCAGTAGATGTATTAGGAGAAATATTTGTGCTCATCGGGAGTGGTGAGGATTCTGGACCAAAGGTGTTGGTGTAGGCTCTACTTTAGCAACAATTTCTTTGGGCTCCTCTTCCATGCTTTCTTCTTGCCTTCTTGCAATCTCCTTTGCTTGTTCAATGGTAGCTGGGCGGTCATACTTCACTCGTTGTCTGATCTCTGGCTTCATCCCAAGAATGAAGTGCTTACAGAGGAGATTATCCACGCCATTCATCAACCCATCCGCTAGTCCTTCCTTCCGGATTTGGGCATCGAGCTTCCTCCTTAGCTCTAGAACACGAGCATGATAATCCCTTATCTTCTCCTTCTCTCCTTGGGATAGCTTTGTGATCTCGATCATGAGATCTGCATATTTCTGTTGTTCACCAAATTCTTCAAGAAAACTTTCAGTTAATAAATCCCATGAATTTTTCACATTATCTCCTAGTGTTTCAAACCACCTAAGTGCTGATCCATCCAAAAAGGTAGGAAAAAATTCAGTCCATTGTTCCCTTCTTATAAGGCCATTACAAATACAAGATCACTTAAATTCTTGAATGAAAGAAGAAGCATCTTCATTAGATTGAGCTGAAAAAACAGGAATCTTTCCCATTTTCAAAAGTAACCACCGTGAAATACCAACTCACAAGTACAATCAACAAGACTTATGTGCACAAATAATTGGAATTACTATAGAAATGACCACGGTAAACTATGGTAAAACTTGACTTATATGCGGTAAAACTTGACTTACTGCGGTAAATACTATTCACGGTAAATACTATTCACGGTAAAAAGTGAAGTTACTGCGGTAAATACTATTCCCAGCAAAAAGGACTTTACCAAGGTAACTACTATTCATGGCAAAAATGACTTTAACATGGTAACTACTATTCACGGTAAAAATGACTTTACCATGGTAACTACTATGCACAGTAAAAACAAGGTTACCCTCTAATTGATTTTTGACTAAGTGGGAATATCTCTCCAGAAAATCCACCAACGAGGAATGGTCCCGGCAACGGAACCAAAATGTCATCACCAATCCGGCACTATGATAATTCTTCACCGGGAACTCCTCGTGCTATGATTATTTACTAATGCACAGCCTTTAGTTTGGTGGATGTAATCTGGAAACAAAACAACAACCGAACACAAGAATACCATTGACTATGATAAGATAGAATGATGACAAATCTGAAATATCAAAATAAATTATAATATTAACATGAAACTGTTACAATCTCACCCATGAGATACTTCAACAAGACTATGGGAGAAACTTTACAATTACACCTCTTGATGGCTTCTTCAACACACCTTTAACTGATGGCTTCCTTCGCACACTTCCTACAATATTTCTCACTACTTCTTTCTATGCTAAATGAGGGGGGTGGCCTCTCTATTTATAGAACTTCCAGGCTTATCCATCCTATCTCTAAGATAGGATAAGAAATCCACGAAGAATCATATTCCATACCTTAACTCTTATCTCGTACATGTAAGCTTATCTGTTAAGATAAGATAAACCTTATCATTTTACATGGGTTCCACATTTTTAGACTTTTTACAAATAAAATACACAAAATATTTATGACCTCACTCCTTGTCCTATTACCAATATAATATTTCTAATTCCTAATCATGTAGACCCTACTTCTCTAATTACCCAAACTTTGACATTTTAACATTACCGGACCACTTACGACAAATATTTACTTTTACAACATTCCTATTGTACTTTGACTATTACCGTACTCACATTATTGGTGACACACTGCATCGATGGCGCCGCTATCTTCTATCAAACGCTACTACTAATTATACTTAACAACATCCTATTCCTAATACATACATTAATGAAATAGAAATTATGGAGAAAAATTTTAGTGTCGAAAGTACATCAAAATTGATGAGCATCTCATAAGTCATGGATTCGAAAGGAATCCTTATGACCCCAATCTCTACCTCAAAAACAAGGGGGAGATTGTCATTGTGGTTGTTTATGTCGATGATCTAGTCATTACAGGTGCAGTTCTGTGAAGATGATCGATGCAACAAAGAAGGATTTTAATCGATCGCTCGACATGACAGATCTCGGGCTCATGCACTATTTATTGTCGTGGGTTGGAAGTATGGCAAAAAGAGAATCATATGTTTGTGTCATAGTTGAAATACACCAAGACAACGCCGAGAAATTTAGGATGATGGTGTAATCCTATTGCTACACCTATGGAAGTGAGACTTGATTATCTCGCTCCGATCCATCACCACCAAATGAATGCAACTCTCTATCGGAAATTGATCGGGAGTCTCATTTACTCGACACATACTAGACTAGATATCAGCTTTGCATCAGCTATTTATCATGCTTCATGCAAGAACCGAAAATATGTCATTGGAAAGCAAAAGAGAATACTAAGATATCTAAAGGGTACAGTTGACCTTGGTCTCAGAGTACAAGAAGAGCGACAACTTCTTCTTGACAGAATATTCAGATTCAGATCATGTAGGAAACATGGATGGTAGGAAGTCAACATCGAGCTTCGTCTTCTTTATGGGATCTCGGGTGATATCACGGGAAGCAAGAAATAGAACTTTGTTTCTCTCTCTTCTATAGAAGCGAGTATCGAGCTGCAGTGAAGCTGTTTGTGAAGAATTATGGCTACGCCGAATACTGGAAGGAATTGGTCTACCACAACAGAAATCTACTCCAGTATATGTTGATAATGAAGGAGTTCTAAAGCTTGTTCATAATCTAGTATTTCATGAGAGAACCAAGCATATTGAAGTACAGGTTCATTTCATACGTGAGCATGTCTTGAAGCACAACATACAACTCCATTTCTGTCCTACAGCTGAACAGAAGGCAGATGTTTTCACTAAGTCACTTACACGTGAAAAATTCACACTGTTCAGAGAGTTCCTCTCCACTCCATTGGAAACTATGCAAAATTAAGGGGGGGAATGTTAGCATAATTTAGCATAGGCATATTTATTGCATTTTATTGCATTGTCTTTTATTTAATAATGTGCAACATGTGCACTCTAGTCTAGTGACTTGCATTCAATATTGTTATGTTGGATAACATTCAATATTGGTATTATTAGTAATTACATGTGCATGTGAGATGGGTCTTATCATCTCGTAGTTGGTGTCTGCTAGGGTGTCATGTCTATCCATATGAGGTTATCTAATATCTATAAATATTACAGCTCTTGCATTGTTATGTAATCTGATTTCATGATCAATAATATTTGTGAGGCTTCCGTCCCTCTTTGGTCATTGCAATCTTATTCTATTCTATCATTTGGTATCTAAGCTATACCATTATTATCATCTTCAAACTCCCACCTGTAGCTCTTTTTATGGCCATTTTTACTTAAGACCGCTTTTTATGGTCTCAAAACAACCCTTTGACAGTCAACATGAATGGAATTCAAATGAAAATGTACCGAATGAACATGTCTTTAAATATTGATGGAAATAAATATTATCTCACATACATCATGCACCATCAATTTAGCAAGATACTCCTTTTGGACAACCTTGTCCCAAATCTGAAACACTTTAGAAACTTACATTTTCATTAAAGGTGGGGCCCACATATAACCACAAGCTCTATCCTAAAATTATGGAAATATATAATATTCATATACAAAATCAAATCATCACTTTTTCACTAGAGATCAAAATTGTGCTGATACAAGCACTTCTCTCAGTAAACTACTCCTAGCTAGGGTTTAACTAGGGTTTCAAACCACTTTACCCTCTTAACGATAATTCATAAAAAAACATGATGATAAAACCACCTATTTTTTTTTTTTAAGATTCAAAATTGACCTAAGAATATATTCCAAATATCTCAGGTCCCCATGTAAATCATACAATTCACAACGAGCATCAGAAGGTCCAACTTTGCTTGAAAATCACACTAAAACTTACCCAGTTTCACCAAAACTTGTATATCTTCAAAAATATTTAGCATACTGACCTAAAAATTTTCATGAAGCACAATTACAACATACTATAACTTCTAAAATTAATTAAATATCACAAATATTCTTGAAGCCCCCTATCCATTAAGACTTACCCATGCTAAAATGCCTTTTCTCAACTGTTAGCTTGCCAAATACCTCAACTATGCATCTAACCTCTGAATTATGACCTAAAACTCACCATAAACCTCGAGTAAATTGTCACCATGCTATAACCATGCTTCAAAAATAATCATAAGCTCCAAATATCATGCCACTATCTCATTCTATATGCCCTATGGCTAGAAACATGTCTAGAATGACTTGACTCAACCATGACAACTCACGAACTACCCATGTTGATCTTATGTAGACTCATGTACACCCATAACACATCATAGGGACCATGTATGACCTCATGAAACACTCCAATTAGCTTATAATTATTCAAACCATGATTTTTCATACTCGACCAAGTACCAGGACACTATGAAAATTCACCAAACCACTCAATCAACATGCTTGGTAACTAAATAACATCATAGGGAGACTCATACAACACCATTACACATTTTTCCATCAACGGGGGTTGACATCAATGAAAACACTAACTCATAATGGCCAACATTATAGGCATGTGTGAGGGTGTGCATAGAGGTGGGAAGAAAAAGTGCATATCTATAAAGGTATGTACGTATGCAAGGAAGAAGCGAAAACACACAAGACAAGGACACACGGGAGAAAATGTGCAAGGGAAGTGCACAAAAACTATTGGAATGAAATGGAGTATGTAAGAAATGCGTAGAGGAGAAATGGAAGGAGATAGAAGAATGCAATGGAGGAAGGTAAGAGTTTGAAAAATTTGTAAAGGGAAGCGAGGACACAAATAAGAAGCGAGAAGAGCACACAAGGGTGCACATGAATAACTTCAACCAAGGAAAGAAACCAGAAGTGCACGCAACCTAAAAACTTGAACTCGTGGTCAGAATGGAACTACAAGTTATCTAAATAACAAAGTAATTATTTTGGACAACAAGATCGACAAGTTTCCATGTTTGATTTTGAATTAGGGATTCATATTTGGTATCCATGGCCTTCTTCCACTGTGGTTGACTAATTGCCTCTCAAATTGTATCAAGTTTGGTTTTGTCAAAACCTAAACTTATGAGTGCGAGATTTACCTCATTTCTCACCTATCTTCTCATCCTGAATCCTAAGGCATCTTTGAGAGAGTTTAGGTGTAAGTCCTTGATGGTTCTTTGGACCCATTTGTACATTGATGTTATTGTTGATGTGAATAATTATTTTCCAAATGACCAAGATCAATGAATAATTATCCTTGTAGCTCATCTTTCTTCTGTGAAGATTCTTCATGCTCATCATCTAACTATGAAATAAATATGGTGGTACTGCTTTTTCTTTCTGTGGGAATGAGTCAAATGAAGACTCATCAAAAACCACATCTCAAATCTCATATAACTTTTATGTATCATGATCTATGAGACAATGTCCTTAAGGTAGTATTATACCCCCAAAAATATACACTCGAGTGTATTTGGATCGATTTCATTCCTCTTCTTGTTTATGACATGCATATATGTTGTACAAACAACACTCTAATATGTGATATCTAAGGCTTTTGAATACTCCATACCTCTTATGGAGTCTTTTCCTGTAAGATATTTATAGTTTCCCTATTCATAAGATACATAGATGTCGGGATGATTTTGACCAAAACATTTCTCAAACTTGGAAATGGAAAGCATAAAAAAATCATCTCCATGATGGTCTGATTGCAATGTTTTGTGATGCCATTTTTAGGGGAATATAAGGGGAATTGAAGTGTTACGTGATGTCATTCTCCTTTAAGAATGCCAAGAATTTATTTGACATGAATTCCCCCCTCGATCTAAGCAGAGGACAAGAAGGGGATTCCCAATCTGTTGAATAACTCATTGATAGAAGGCTTGAAAATTGGAAAATGCTTCACTCTTCTTCCAGAGGAAGAACACCCATGTATTGTAAAAATACTCATCTATCAACAACTAGAAGTATTGAAATCCTTAAAAGGAAGCAGGAAGGGGTTTACATATATCAGTATGCATGACCTTAATATGGTTCTTGATATGGAAGGTGCTAGGCTTGAATGAATCTCAAGCTTGTTTTCCCACCGTGCATCTAAAAAAATAGGCAAGGAGTGATAGAGTGGAGGAAGTCCTCATACCATCTCCTTAGAGTTGAGATAATAGATGGAGCTGGTAGAAAGGTGTCCATATCGATAATGCCAAAGTGCATTAGACTCCACCGTAGAGACAAAGAGAAACCGAAAAGGATGAAACTGCATCTAATGCAAATAAATTATCCTTCAAAAAATATCTAACAAGTATTATACCTTCTCATGAGATCAAACAAGATTTCTGTGATTCAAGAGCTAAGAGATAGACATGAGATATTTGGTCAAGACATGGACATATAACACCTTTTTTATGGTAGAGCTTCTTGTCTTGTGAGGAATGGTGAAATTATCAATTCCTTCTATAATTTACTCCTTGTTTTCTCTAATTTGAACCCAATCTCCGAAAGTGGGTCGATCATTCAATGAACCAAAAATATTTCTATCACCTATCATATGTTTGTTGGTTCTAGAGTCAATCAACCAAACATTCTACGAGGGCTACGGATTTTGGGAGACTATAAAAACATTCTAATGTACGCCACAATTTTTCCTCATCCAAGTCATCATATTTTTATGCCAAAACATGTCCTTTATGGTTCCTATGGAAATGAGATCATCTAGATGAGAATTACTGCAACCATATGTGTTGTCCTTGCTGGAATTTCCTTGTGTGAGGATATTATACCAATAAATAAAAATGTCCTACTTATTCATGGTGTATATGTGACACCATTAAATTACTTTCTATGAATTTTATTGATATGGTTTCTTCTATGGATGCTTTTATCACTCCTATTGTTGTACCTTTTGAGACTTGTGATTGTGTTTTTGTCTCGATATCAATGCCTTATCTTTAAACTCCTCATGCACTATCTAAATGGATTCTTCCTAGTAGAAAAATTCACCGATTCTTTGAAGGTCACAAATTTGGTGTGATGCCCAATGTTGTGATGAAATTCCCTGAACTAGGAAGGAAGATCTCTCAATGTTATAGGGACTATAAGATTGTACTCCACCTTCTCCCAAGAACTATAATATTTGCTCATAGTTTTGCAACATGATCTAAGAATTCCTCTACTTTCTTGCCATCTTTCATACTGAGTGTATGAAGATTTGACTAGAGATGGAGGATATTTGTCTAGTTCTTCACTTTGTAGATGGTGGATAGATCATTCGTACCACCTTTGATGTCATTGCATCTCATACATATTGTTGAACCTTGTCATAGATGTTGGGTGTGATCAACATCTAGGATTTTTCATCAGCCTTTTCATACTTTGTCTACTAATTTGCACTAGAGGTACGCTATGATTTTCTAGTCATGATTCCTGGAGCTTCTCAAATTCAAGATTTTTCTCATATTCATCTTCTAGATGGCATAATTTGGCCCTTTTAAGAGTTAAGAATATGATTGTAGACATCTAAAATTGGTTACCCAATTTAGTGTCCCTCACATTTGTTTACCTTCTCGGGTAACCTGGGGCACGTTCACATCACCATTTCCCCCTTGGGGTATTATTCAATTTGTGATTTAAACACCTATCCTAGGTTTAATTCACCCCATTATGTTTTACCCATGAGTAATTAAATATTAACTATTCAATTACAACTTTCTACATATATCATAACCACTTATCTACCCCATATCTATTCTATCCATATATCCCCCCTATTTCTCCTCATCCCAAACTAAGCAGTGGGATATTTCCCATATTTGAGGTGAAAGAATCACTCTCATCTTTCCAGAAATTTCTCCTTTTGGCCATTTCAGGAGTTCGCTCGATCGGCGCCGACCGGTACTCGGTCGACGCTGGATTTTTGGAATGGCACCGATTTCATCTCGGTTGGCGCCGATTACAAATAGAGGCCCAAAACTCAGTTCTGGTTAGATAGTTAGACGGCGAGATAGACAGTGAGTTAGACAAAGAGAATGAGAGAGTTTCAAGCATCAAGTCTGAGCATTATCTATCAAGTGAGAGCGAATCCTGTCCAAACCAATCCCTGAGAGGAGTACCGTTACTCTGCTCCTACCACATCGACATCGTGAGTCTTCATCGATCTCTTGGTGACTCTGTTCCTACATCCAAGCATAGGTGGAGCCTTGTCAGTATCCCTACGACACTTGCAGATCAGCGGAGATCGATGATCTAGCCTCCACTATCTGTTTCTCAATCTTCCTGCAAATTTTCCCAAGTCAACACCGATTTATATCGCCGACGCCGAATTGAATTGCATCGATCGACGCGTTTTTCCTAACCGATGCCAATCAGCCTGTAGATAGGTAAAAGGACTCAGGTAACATTAATCCAACATTATTTTTAGAATTTCCTATTTCGCTTTGCATTCGCCCTTTGTTTAGATTCAGTCCATTATTTTTTATCAGAAAATCTAGTCATTTACGTACATCTTTTATCATGTATGCTTCTTTCCTTAATTAAAAATGTGGACTAACATCCACCGAGGGAGCTTATCGCTTCCTGGACCCACTTTTCAGGTAGTCCACCCAAATATCTTTTAACATTGTCTTTTTCTGTCAAGCATCTGTGTCTCACAGGTTTTCTAGATCTACTTTGCAGGATCGCTTGTGTGCGCCCGTCTTGTCTACATCGGCTTTCTTTTTCATCTACATCTTCGGATCTTGTCATATCAATCAGGTATCGATTTCATTTGAGTTTTTCAGGGTTTTTGTGTTTAGTTTGGTACATTAACTTGGATAGGTAACAAGCACAAAATTCTTGATCTACATTCTGGCACGCCCGGTGGGACCCAACCAAAGTCCCTTATTGGTAAGTTCATTTCTTTTCCAGTTTTGAGCTTTTGTTTTTCAAAGAGTAGCAAATTTTTTGTTTGATTTCAAAATTGCTTTTTTTATCCATCTCTTTATGCAAGAGTTGTTATTTTCTCGAAGGTTTTTTTAGTTCTTTGAAATAGAAATTTCCATTCTGTTATCATCTGGATATATCTTTCTGGATTGGTTTGTGTGTTTGCTTAACCTTTTCTTGTGGAACGCTTTGCTTGTTCGTGGGATTGTTCAAGGGGAAGAGCTCAACAATGTAATTTTTGAATTCCACATACCTTGGAGAGCTAAATATACAGGTATTTCTCTTTTACGGTGTTTTCTCCTTTTTAGGAACTAAAAATAAAAAAAAAAATGAAGACTTTGTTTGTTTGTTTTCTGTCACATTCAAACATTTCGATTTTGGTGCTTAAAAAGAATTTAATCGCATTTGGGAAAGAATTTGTTTGACTTGTCCTCATCAAAAACAAACACTTCACTTTTAAGTGCTTAAAAGGAACTCTTTCTTCATCATTTCTGCTGTGTGTTTTTCATCTAGTTTTAATTAGGTTGGAAAATTTATCAAAATCGGTAGTGACACTATTTGATTTTTATTTTTCACCCTTGCACACAAAGCCAAAATCACTAGGTATAAAGCATTTAAACAAGAATTCCTCCCCTGGCCTTGCCTACTTGGAAGTGACATCCAAGAGGAAGAGCCTACGCAGTGATCTCAAGGCCGCTCTATAAATTCATGGAAGTTCTGGTATATATTGGCAAATCACCCAACTCCCTTATCGCAGCGGTGTGTGAAGTGCAGGGGTAGCCCCCTATATCAAGCCACGTACCGGTCTTTTACTGAAGTTCCTTCGGGACTCCTCACCAAACATTCCCCAAACCATCCTTAGTTTGGCTATCTGAGTAGTTCCTATTCTAAAAAGCCTTCCCTAACATTTTCTTTCTTAAAAGCATAAAAATTTAAAAGAGATAATCACCTACACTACTTGATTTTTTTGTGCATTAGTTAGGTCAATCTTCTTTTTTCGCTATATTTCTGCTTGTTTATGACGGTCATCACTCGATTACAATCTAGAAGAATGGCTCAAATGACCCCTTCTTCCTCCGAGATCACCACTACTGTGGATGTTTCGGAACCCCCCAGATCTTCCTCAAGACCGCTGTTAGTTGGTTCCCCATCTTGGTCATATAATCCTTTCTATCAGCCTAAAGCAATCCCTTCACATCCAGCTTCCCCCATTCCTTCAGAAATATCATTTGCTTCTGACATAGAGTATGTTCCTCGTGGGGACCCTAAATTTTAGGCACTCCTTGATCGCAATCTAGTAGCCCTTATGGACTATCTAGTACATAATTCCATTCAAATATCTGATCAGGGACCACCAATCCAACAAATTTATGATTATCCTCGTGAACCATCCCAGGATTTTGTAGAACAGTTGGCCTCCTTTTTCTCACCTCGAACCATGGAAGAGGGTGGCACACCTGTACCTCCTTTTTCTCTTCCACCAACCATGACGACTAGTTCTCAAATAGTCTTGTCTGCTCCTAGCACCCAGATTACCTTGGCTATCCCACAACCTACTTCGAGAAGTCTTACGCATTTTAGCTATAATGGATGCATCTACGCACTCATGATTGTCTGTTAATTCTTCTATGCCATCTATTACATCTCAGGGTCAGTATCTCATGGTGAACCAACCCCCTTTCACGAGTCAGTTGGTTCCTTCTTTTCATCCTCCACCTCATCTTTCTTCCAATGCTCCAGCAGACAGTGACCTTTACCCATCCTCTAGCATCGGCACCCTTAATAACCAATCCGGAAATCAAAAGCCTCATTCAGACTTTGTTCCCCACCATGTCCAATCAAGTCAACACCCATGTTCCTCAATCCATTCCGATTCAATCAACAAGTGTAGGAGCCCATCAATCACAAGCTCCGTCTTTCATTCAACCACCTTTTCCTCAACCGCTTTGTCATCCCACGGACCTATCTATACACAGGCTCCTTCTTCACAAGAGATACCTCATCAAAGTGTCACCAGAACACCTAGTTATTCCTCTTACCATCTTGTTAATCAACAGATGAATCCCCGTTAACACCTCAACAAAATCCACCATTCGCTTCTTATGTAGGGCATACCAAAGCATACCTCCTCCTCAATCTGATGTGGTCCAAATTATTTTCAAGAAAATCATAGACCTGGAGGCATCCACCAAAGGGGCTCGTCCCTCATACTCTTTTGAAGAAGTATGTAATGAACCGATTCATCCATCAGTGGCTTTTAAGCCTTATCCTCCCAATGGGAACTTCCTAAATTTTCAAAATTTCATAGTCAGGAGGACCCTCAACAAAGATCTCTGTGAGCATTCAAACATGCTTGCTACCTTATAGTCCAGGATCAGGAGCTTATGCTCCGTACTTTCCCTATGTCTCTCACAGGACCTGCTTTAGACTGGTATAATAACATTCCCAACATTCGTTGTTGTCTTTCTCTCAATTGGCCTAGATGTTTGTTGAAAATGTTTTGATAAATATCGCACATAAGATCTCAATTACAGATCTTTATAACATTCATCAATTTGATGATGAGTCTATTGCAGACTTTGTCACTCGTTGGAGAGGGATAATAAACCAATTGTCTTTCTCCCTTCCTCAATCTCAACAGATCGAGTTGTTTACTCGATCCTATGCTAATCATATTTCTTCCACCTTAAGGATCCAAACCTTTCACACATTTGAAGAAGCCTTTACGATGGCACGCAAACTTGAATCTCATGCCATTGAACAAGGGAAGTTAAAACTTTGTTCTAAATCTAAACCAGATTTTTCTTGGTTTACAAAATCAAACCCTTCCACTTCTAAAGACAAGAATCAGGGATCCACCAACGCTATCGTATTAAAAAAACCATGAGCCGATAACATTTCTAATCAAACACCATGGAAAGACTCTTCATCTTCTCGAAAATGACCCTCGTCATCTCGATCTTTTACTTCATTGGGGGAATCATATGCCTCTATCTTGGAAAAAATGTTGGAAGTTCACATGATCGAACTTCCCCCTATTAGAAATTTTGATGAAAGCCAAGAACATCCATTCTGGTATAGGGAAAATGACTTCTGTCATTATCATAGAACCAAAGGTCATGACATTGAACGATGTCAGACCTTCAAGAATCTTGTCCAGAAATTCATTGATAAAGGTGAGCTCATTTTGGATAACCCAAATGCTCCCCCAAATCAGGCACTTGACGTGTTTAAACAACCTTTTCCCAATCATTCCCGAACCATGATGCTTCAGGGTCTCAAAAACCAAACACTCATACTATCAGCTTCATTTCTACTAAAGAATCTTCTTCTAAACCTGAGCCATCTACGAGCACATCGATAGAATCAGAACCTCCTACCGCTCCGCTAATCGCTGGGATTCTACCATCTTCAGACAACCCGTCTTTGAGTATTCCCACATTGTTAGAGACAGATTCACTTCCCTCTGCCTCTTTATCTAATCTTCCATCTATGCCTGAGACAGTGTCATCCTCATCTGTCTCATCGTCGGACATCCTTTTGATGCTCGAGACATTTACATCCCTTCGAGTTTCCACTACATCTACATCTACTTCTGTTTCTCCCATTTTCACTACAACTATGCCATTGGTAAACATACCTATAGTTGTACCAACTTCGACGGAAGTGTCTTCAATTTTAACTCTTCCTGTCTCCTTTCCCACAGTAGTTACACCCACAATTACTGTACCAGAAGTATCTCCCTCACAAGGAACTGCTTCTTCATCATCCACTTCTTCCGTCATTGATACTATTTTTCCTATTAAAGGGAAATCTAAAGAAATAGTAACGGCACCTACACTCTCGGTTCCTGAACTTAAACCGAGACAACTAAGATCTAATGATACATCATCCGTATCTCCCCATTTTCTTCCCCCAAAAAGGTTACAGTCCCCTTATGCGGTTGAAGTTGTCACCATCCCTGAAAAAGGAAAACCCATATTTCAAACCATCAAGACTCTTGGTGCTTTCCCTCAAAAATCTCTCTCTACGCCTCATAAAAGATTGGATTTGTCTGCGGAGAAGGCATCTTCTTCTATAACACCATCAAAACCATCATCTTCTTCTACAACACCATCTTCACCAATGCCTCATAAAGTGGACTTACCTACTAGAAAGGCATCACCTCTCTTATCAGGACCATCGTCTTCGTCCCCAAAAGACAGGGCACCTGTTGTTCCTCCGATCAGACATACTTTAGGAGCTTCCTCTTCATCTAAATCGGCATTATCTAAATCATCATCTGTTTTGATCAAGCAACCTTCTTTATTTCTGAAGACCACAACACTTGTTACATCTCCATCATCTTCCAAATCTATCTTAGGAGCTCCTCCACCACCGAAATCAATCCAGTATCACTCACTTCCATCTCAAGTGCCCAAGGCTACTCCTCCCGATGTTTGGAAAGGTAAGACGATCCCTAAAAAGACTATTAAACCAGACATGCAGGTTCTTTTACCTTGGCAATATGTTGAGGTAAAAGAGGCACCTTCGTCATCTCTGTCCTCATCTTTGTCTACCGGATTCTATACTAAAATTCTTCGCCAACTTATCCAAGCTTCATCCATATCCCTTCCCCGATCAAACCCTATAATCCTAAAGGAGTAAAACCTTCCTAGTTCAACTCTAATTTGATTTGTGCTTACCATCGCACTCGGGTCATGACACCAAGGGATGTAAAGCTCTTCAATCTATCGTTAACAACCTCTTGGAAGAAAGTGATCTTCTTTTGGAAGAGGAGGAGGAACAAGTATCTGTTGTTGTCCCAACTTCATCTAAGCCTCAACAGTCCACTCAGACCTCTAGTTCTATTAATTCCACTATGGATGATCTTCCACCTTCTCAAATTGACACAATTCATATCGCCACTAGAACCCGACAGTATGATAATCCATCATCATCTACAACATCTCGACCACGGGTTGTCATTTCTGCAGCCCCGAAGGAACTCTTCCTTCCTCATTAGCCTCAAGACCTCGGGTCTCTATTCGTGCTTCACCTCAGCTCAAATTCCCGTGTCAGTTGAGGAGAGTGTTATGAAACAACTCACCCATGCTCCGGTCAAAATGTCTCTTTTTGACCTCATTCAATCTTCTCCGCAACATCGCCAGGCTCTAATTGATAATTTGCATCGCATCGCTGTGAATTCAGATGAGCCCTAGCCTTTTGAGATGGTTGTTGGATTGAATAGACCATCAACCACCATTTCTTTTGAGGATTCTGAAATACCTCCCCTTTCTGCCGAGGATTTAGAGGCTCCTCTTTTTATCACAGTTCAAATCAACAACACTACATTAAAATGCACTATGATTGACAGTGGTGCTGCACTCAACGTCATTTCTTCCCACACATTCGAACAACTTAAATTACCTAAGAATGTAGTGTCACCACCACCTTTCACCCTTTGATCATTTAACAATCAGTTGGCAGTTACTTTAGGAACTGTGGTCCTGCCCATTCGGGTAGGTAAAAAATTACTTCACGAGCTCTTTTACATTGTTGAGGGAAAATTCCACTACAATATGATCCTAGGATGCTCCTGGATTCATACAATGCATTGCATCCCATCAACCCTCCATCGATGCTTAAAATATTAGTATGAGGGAAAAATCTATACTCATCCAGGAGATCCTTTTCCTTCTGCACAATGCGACATGACAATAGGGTCTGCCCCTCTAAAGAAGGATGCTTGTTCTCCTGGCAAGGCTTCATCCTCTTCCTTACCTGCAACTAAATTACCGAATTTTCAAAATCTGGAAGAGACATTATAGCATTTCTCGCTAGGAGAACTTCCTCTTCTTTCTTTTGACGCCCATCTCAAGCCTAATGAGTATGGTAGACCAAACAAACAACCTAAATATCAGCCAGGTCTTGGTCGCATCGTCACCATTGGTCTACCCAATCAATAGACTAACTTCATTTACGGTGGTCTTGATACACCTCACTATCACCTGATTCTCCCCTAGGGCCAAACCTTATTCAGCAGGGTTTGATTGTCTACAAAATCCCACGTTTGCAAAAATGTATTTATATCGATGCGCGTGGAAGGGCTTTGGCCTAGGAAAATATGAACAAGGTGTGCATGACCTCGCATCCATTCCAACTCTTAAACCACATCAAAAATTTGGTTTAGGATTTAAACCCCTCTCAAAGGCCACCATCACCATTCTCGATGAGCCTCTTTCCATTGAGGAACCATCTTCTCCCGTCAGGTCAGAAACATCATTTGATGAGGATGACGCCATTTCCATTCCGTCTAACTTTTTTTTAGTCAATACCATTTCCTTAGGACCACTGACCTACAAAACTAATGAAAAATCCACTTCCATACCATTAATCTTCCCTGGAATAGTTGGAGATGATTCTCCCACTATCAACACTATCCACTGTGTGGATGATGACTTTGCCCTCACTTATCTAGGGGTAGAGGATTCCTATATTCCTAAAACTATTCCTTCTAACACATCTACGCTTCTCAGTAAGCCACTTTGTCGACCTTAATATAGGGACTTCTAAAGACCCTCACATCATTAAGGTCGGCCAATCTCTTAATCCACAGGAGTTAGGAGACTTCACTTTTCTTTCCAACCATCATCAAGCCTTTGCTTGGTCATATGAGGATATGCCAGGACTCGATCCCGATATCATGGTCCACAATATCGTTACTCTTCCTGACATCAAACTGGTTAAACAAAAATTGCGTAAAATGCACCCTCGAGTAGCCCTTCTTTAAAGTTAAAGAAGTTACGGTAATTGCTTGCTTTCAACTAACTTCATCCAACCCATCAATTATCCACAATGGGTTTCAAATGTAGTACCAGTAACTAAAGCTACTAGAAAAATTTGAATTTGTACCGACTTCCAGGATCTTAATCTTGCTTGTCCAAAATATGATTTTCCTCTACCTAATATCGACCAACTAGTGGATTTAACTGCGAGTCACGAGATGCTTTCTCTTATGGATGGTTTCTCTGGGTATAATCAAATTCTCATCACACCAAAGGACCAACATAAGACCTCCTTCATAACCCCTTGGGGGACTTTTTGTTATCGTGTCATGCCTTTCGGTCTTAAGAATGCAGGAGCAACCTATTAGCGAGCAATGACCTACATCTTCCATGATCTCTTACAAAAATTGTGGAAGATTACATCGACGATCTCCTCGGTAAATCCAAACGCCGTCAGGATCATCTTTTCATTCTTGCACCTCTCTTTGAGAGGCTTATTCACTTTTGTCTTTGTCTAAATCCATCTAAGTGTGTGTTTGGTGTTCTCACTGGTAAACTCTTAGGATTTATCATTTCTATTAGGGGTATTGAAGTAGACCCCGCAAAAATAAAATCTATCCTTGAGATGCCTCCCCCTTCTAACTTAAAGCAACTCCGCAGTCTTCAAGGACACCTTCAATCAGTGCATCGTTTTATCTCACAACTGTCAGACCATTGTCCACCTTTCCATCATCTCCTACGTAAGGATGTTTAGTTTGAATGGGATGAGTGTTGCCAAAAAGCCTTTGATGATCTCAAAGCTTATCTTCTTTCTCCACCTGTGGTTACACCTCCACGTGAGGGGGAGCCATTCTATCTTTATATCTCTCGTGGATCGACAGGCTCTAGGAGCCATGATCTCGCATTGGGACACTTGTGGTAAAGAAACAAGCCATCTATTACATCAGCTATACTCTCCTTGAGTATGAAACACGCTATTCAAGTGAAAATCTATGTTTTACTCTCTTCTTTGCAACTTATAAGCTTCGTCACTACCTCCTCAATCATAAAACTTACATTGTCACAAGTGTCAATCCACTCAAGACAATGCATACAAAGCCTTATCATAATGATCGTATCACTCATTGGCTCATGCTTATGACAGAATTTGATCTCGAGTTTATCCCACAAAAATCTATCAAGGGTCAAGTCATTGCAGATCAATTAGCTGATGCTCCTCTTACAGAAACTCAAGACCCTCTCGCTCAATTCCCCGATGAGTATATCCAACAAATTAATTTTGGTCTTTCTTTGTTTAAAGTAAAACTCTTCTTTGATGGATCCAAATACCAACAAGGGGAAGGTGCAGTTTCGTTATGATTCCTCCTTGGGGTGCACCTATCCCAGTTGCACACAAACTTAACTTTGAGTGTACCAATAATATGGCTGAATATGAAGCTCTTGTTTTAGGTCTTCAAAATGCCATTAATCTTGGTGCCCACCATATTGACATCTTTGGTGACTCTAAACTCATCGTTAATCAAGTCACTGGTGTCTATCAATGCAAGAATGATATCCTTCAAAAATATCGTGATATCATTCTCTTTCAACTTCAATCCTTTGATAAATTCACTATCTAAGCTATTCCTTGCACTGCATCAATTCGCAGATACGATGTCTTCTTTAACCTCACTTATTCGCCTTTTATTGAAGATTCACGACTTTATGTGGTTGTGCAACGATTAGACCAACCATCTCATCTTAGGCAACTGACTTCAATCAATGTCGTTACAACTAATAATCAAGACGAGTGGTATCAACACATTGTTGATTATCTATCCCATTCAGTGCTTCCTCTAGATCTTACTTCCAATGGTAGAAGATCTTTTATCCTACACGCTAATCGCTATACTATTCTAGGCGAATCCTCTACAAACGTGGTTTTGATGGTATTTTGCTTCGGTGCCTCAAAACCCCTGAATCATCTAAGGCTATCCAGGAGGTCCATGACGGTATCTGTGGTGGAAATTTTAGTGGTTTGGCCATAGCTAAACACATCTTATGCTTAGGCTATTATTGGCCTTCTCTTAATCGAGATTGTTGCGAATACACTAAGAAATGTGTCAAATGCCAACAACATTCCAATCTTACGCATATCCCTAGTCAAGCTTTACAACCTGCGACAGATTTGTGGCATTTTTCGCAATGGGGTCTTGATCTCATCGGTCTTATCAATCCTCGCTCTTCACAGTGTCATCATTCTATCATTACTACCACAGAATACTTTACTAAGTGGGTGGAAGCTATTCCCCTTTCCTCAACAAAAGCTAAACCGATTGTTGATTTTGTCTATCAACACATCATTTGTCGCTTTGGTATTTCACATAAACTCATCATAGACAATGGTAAATATTTCAAAAATGTTGATTTGAGAATCTACGTGACACTTTCGATATCAAACTTATCTTTTCTTCTCCATACTATCCCCAAGCTAACAACCAGTGCCAAAGCTTACAATAAAACTTTGCATAACATCCTCGCAAAGGTAATTAGTATTTTGGTAGGGATTGGCATTTACATATCCCTTTTTCTCTTTGGGCTTATCGAACTAGCATTCGTACTCCTACCGGTGCTACTCCCTTCTCTCTCATCTATGGGTCTGAGGTTGTTCTTCCTTTGGAAGTCCAGATCCCATCTCTTCGTGTTTCTCTTAGAGAATTTGTCTCTGATGAGGACTATCATCAAGAGCGTCTAGCGCAGCTTGAGTTGTTAGATGAGTGGCGTCTCAATGCTCTTGAACATCATCAAGTCTATCTTGAGCATGTCAAACATGCTTACAACAAGCACTTGCAGCACCATGACTTCAAAGTTGGTGATCTTGTTCTTAAAGAAAACCAAAATGTCACTACACTAGAATGGAGTCAGCGTGGTAAGTTTGCTCCTAACTGGATGGGTCCATACGTGGTTACTCATAAATATGGATCTGGGGCTTACCGTCTATCTTCCATGGATGGTGTACCTGAAATGGAACCTATTAATGCCTTGCATCTAAGGCCCTTCTACTGTTAAAATATATCTTACATGTTCTTAGTCGCAAAATAGATCTTTCATCCATCTATAACTAGTCATACCTTTTTGTAGTGATTTAGAACTATGTGGTTCTCCGCGTTATGTATTTTTCTACCTTAAAATATGAGTACCGTGGCTCTACTCATGGAATTTTTCTTATGGATATGTTCCTCCTCATGGTAGGAACACCTTAATCACTTCTTCATTTGTCCCAAGTGTCTATCTTAATCAAATCTACTTAGGGCATGAGTACGCATTTGTATACGTTTTCTTTCCCTCTATCTGATCTATCTGGTCTAAACTCAGCTTCCTCCCAACAAAGACAAAAAAAAGATGCTATCCAAAATTCCTAAAAGATAGACTGATCCCTTGAAGGACAACTATCCATGCATTATTAAGCAAATCAAAAGATATAGACCATACCCTTGAAGGATGGCTATCATTAAATTCAAACTACAGACCATTCCCTTGAAGGACAGTTGTTTCTCTCATGGAATTCCCAAGGCTTCTCGCATTGATCAGCATTTTTCAATAACAGACTTCCTCTTTGGCCAGTTTGTTCACTTTTTAGCATCACTGAAAGACTTCCCGTATCGATCAGTCTTTCCACATCTAGCAAACTTCCCGCATTGATCAGTTTGCTTTTCTATCAAAACAAACATCATGAAGCTGAGATATAAGACCTTTTTTCGATCATATGGAGAACCCTATTTTCCCAATATGAGTGTGTATTTTATCCACCTCGCACCATAATGAGGCACCTCAAGGGCATGTTGTGCTAGGGCGTCCTCATAGTATCTCACCTCAGCAAGGAGAGACGATATGTACTCAGGCTCACTGTACTAGGTGCTCGTAGTGTCACTGCTGGTGCTACTGGTGGTGGCCCTCTTATGGTCGTACCCTGTGTCCCAGACTTTGACGTGGTACCTGTATCACCATATTTGGCCCTGAGGGCCTCCCTATGTCGATGGTAGTGATCCCTCTGCTGGATCACTGTATCTCGCTCCTGGTGAGCTGTGTCCCTCTCCAATATCGGGCATCCCTCTCCTCTATCAGAGCTCTGATCTCCTCTAGGGCAGCCTGATGTGTCTGCATCAGCATAAAATGCTCTCCCTCCAGCCTCTCCAGTGTTGTGGCTATATCCTCCTCATCAGCATCTATGGATGTTGGCAAGTGTCATGGAAGCTCTATCGAATACCATGCCGCATAGCCATCATCCACTCAGCATCATCATCACTATCTGTAGAAGGTGGGGCCTCCCTTAATGGATCTGTCGGGATCAAAATCAGCAAATTTGTCTCTCTGTTGTCTTGTCTATATGGCTGTAGGTGGTCGGCACTATCTGCACTAGGCCAAACTATCTCAATACCCATATAAACAGGACTCGCTCCCACATATCAGGCCTGCGGCCCCTAACCACCCTGCTCCGTCTCAACCCCACCAAGTGAGCATCCTGACCAGCCCATGTCAGAAATACCCGATATGGTCTCCAGATGACCTGCTTTGGTGTCAGTGTCCTGAAGCACTCGACATACCAATCTGTAGATCTCCCTGTATCTCCGGGACCATGTCGGCCCACCATCACCGAAATCCATAATCAATGGCCCCCACTACTGTTGGCATCCATGGAAGCCGGATGGCCTGATCACTGCTATGTGCTCATATGCCCAGCAATGGAGCAAAAAACTAACATCAATCCCTGTCCTCCTGCCAGTGGTATACATCCATAGCTCATAATATATCTGAGCTATCAGGGTGTCAGAAAATGCAAACACCTGTCTAAACTGTAGGATGTCACAAACACAATCTAGCAATAACAATGGGAATCTCCCACCTCCTGAATCTGGTAGAGCAAAGTAGGAGATTGCCATCTAAATCAACACTATCCATCTGCTCCTGGCATCATCCTGTCTGTACTACGAGGCTATCCTCACTACCCCAGGACACTATCTCTGACTCATCCACCCTATCCCCATATAACCGTCCTAGGGCCCTCTGCTGCTGCTCTCATGGAGTGATCTCAATAGGGTCCCTAGTGATTGGCAGCCTCAGGATCCTGTATATATCCTCGTGGGTGATAGTCATCTCACCCATCCTGAACCAAAACGTGCAAGTCCGACTATCCCATCACCGTACTAGTTCTTGCATCAGCTCTACATCTCGCAAAGCACTCGTCGGTAGTACTGAAAGCCCCGAGCCCGGCTAACTCTAGGTGGCGCCAATCATGTCGGGCCACATCGTGAGAATGGTCTCCAAAAGCTCGGGGATAGCATCCCACATGTGTAACGCCTCTCGTGCCTGCATCCACGATGTCAAGAGCAATGTTAGCTTCCCATTTATCCAAATCAGAACATCAAAAACATACATTCTATCATCTTATCAGTCTAATGGTAAAATCAGCGTCGATTTACTTAAATCGGCGTCGTTCACAAATAGTCGACGTCGATTTAAGGTAATCGGTGCCGATCTCATATAATCGTCAATTTTTTCAATCGACACCGACTGGGAGGACGAGTGTCAAAAACACTCTTACTCCTCATTTATTCCTTTTTTCTCTAAAAATTGGGAACCTAATATGCTATTTTACGATAAAATTATAGAAGGAAGTTCGGCTAGGTTCACTTACCCCTGGTCGTGTCCTCTTCCACTTCTGACTACTCCCAAAAGCTTCCATGGTGCTCAAATCCAATTTTTGACTCTCTCTAAATCAATCGTCATGGTCTAAATAAATCATTCACGTTTTCCTTTCGCATATTTATATGCGCTTGGTATAGTTGGTGCCAATTTGTTTGGTCGATGCCGATTGTTATGGTCAAGCCGCTGGTTAGTCGGATCACCGCTGATTTACACCTATTGTTGCCGATCGGTTGCACTGTAGCTTCTTGCCATCTCCTAAATCTTCTTGCCATAGTGTTGATGCTTGGCTTATTTATCTAGTCATTATTGTGCCCTGAATGTTGCCTTTTGGCACATACTTTCGATATTATCATCCATTTCGAGCTTGTCCCCTGTACATGGGGCACTCGCATTTTTGGCAGCTTAGAGTTAACGGGTCTGTAGGCACTCACGTCGTCTACTTTGCAGACCGTTTGGTTGTCCCTACCAATGTATCTCTCTTTAGGTGCTAACTATTTTGCAGCCCTCCTTACACTCATGGGTCTGTAGGTACTAACGTCGTCTCCTGTGGAGACCGTCTAGACTACCCTACCAATGTGAGTTCCTTAGGTAGCTGCCTTAATGTTATTTTTGTGCGTCATTAATGATCAGATCTACTCCAGACATCTAGCTGGGGCATCCTGCATTTTCATCTACCTTTTTCAAACTTGGGATCATTTGTTCTATCACCCATCCCATCCCTAGTTTGAGGGGGATCACATCATCACTTTTTCCTCCTTTCTTCCACCTCCTTGTTTTTGTCTTGCAACTTTGCTTATCGCAAGTTACTCAACAAAAAGGGGCAAAATGTAGACACCTAAAATTGGTTACCCAATTTAGTGTCCCTCACATTCATTTACCTTCTCGGGTAACCTGGGGCACGTTCACATCACCATTGCCCCCTTGGGGTATTATTCAATTTGTGATTTAAACACCTATCCTAGGTTTAATTCACCCCATTATGTTTTACCCATGAGTAATTAAATATTAACTATTCAATTATAGCTTTCTACATATATCCTAGCCAATTATCTACCCCATATCTATTATATCCATATATCCCCCCTATTTCTCCTCCTCCCAAACCAAGTAGCGGGATATTTCCCGTATTTGAGGTGAAAGGATCACTCTCATCTTTCTAGAAATCACTCCTTTTGGCCATTTCGGGAGTCTGTTCCCTGATCGGTGCCGACCGGTACTCGGTCGACGCCGATTTTTGGAACGGCACCGATTTCATCTCGGTCGGTGCCGATTACAAATAGAGGCCCAGAACTCAGTTCTGGTTAGACAGTTAGATGACAAGATAGACAAAGTGAGTTAGACAAAGAGAACGAGAGAGTTTCGAGCATCAAGTCTGAGCATTATCTATCAAGTGAGAGTGAATCCTGTCCAAACCAATCCCTGAGAGGAGTACTGTTACTCTACTCCTGCCACATCGACATCGTGAGTCTTCATCAATCTCTTGGTGACTCTGTTCCTGCATCCAGCACAGGTGGAGCCTTGTCAGTATCCCTACGACACTTGCAGATCCAGCAGAGATCGACGATCTAGCCTCCACTGTCTGTTTCTCAATCTTCCTACAAATTTTCCCAAGTCAACGTCAATTTATATCAGTCGATGCTGACCTGCATCAATCGATGCCGATTTGAATCAGTCGACACCAATTTTCCTAACCGATGCTGATCAGCCTGTAGATAGGTAAAAGGACTCAGGTAACATTAATCCAACATTATTTTCAGAATTTCCTGTTTCCTGCTGCTTTCTGTCCACTGTTTAGATTCAGTTCATTATTTTTATCAGAAAATCTAGTCATTTACGTACATCTTTTATCATGTATGCTTCTTTCCTTAATTAAAAACGTGGACTGACATCCATCGAGGGAGCTTATCGCTTTCGAACCCACTTTTTGGTAGTCCACCCAAATATCTTTTAACGTTGTCTTTTTCTGTCAAGCATCTGTGTCTCGCAGGTTTCCTAGATCTACTTTGCAGGATCGCTCGTGTGCACCCATCTTGTCTACATCATCTTTCTTTTCCATCTACATCTTCGGATCTTGTCGTATCAATCAGGTATCGATTTAATTTGAGTTTTTTAGGGTTTTGTGTTTAGTTTGGTACATTAACTTGACAGGTAACAAGCACAAAAATCTTGATCTACAATGATATAATTAACTTGGGTGAAGACATGGCGTATATGGCATGTAAGGAGAAAACACCACTAACACATTCTTCACATGGATGAGGGGGTTAAAAGCGTAACATATCCCTTTACTTCCATGCTTCTATAATTCACATACATGTCTCTTAACCAGATTGTACGAAGTTGTCTTGATTCATGAGAAGAGGCAAATGCTAACTCCAAACTTCCTTCATTATGTGTTTCTTCTACATATTTTGATGTGCTAAATATAGAAAAATGCAAAAATCCTTGTCTAATGATTTGATATTTGTAGGACTCAAAATGAAAATAATAATATATACATGTGGAAGTAATGATTAGGAGTGGGTCGATTATACATAAACAAATGAAAAGTATACATAATTGCAACAAAAATGATGTAATATACTATGTTAGTAAAAAACCATATATAATTACACATAAATGTGGTGAATGTAGACACCAAATTATGCACTTTAGACATTATTTAGTCCCAGTATCATATTACTATTTTGAAGGTTCTTGAGTGAATAAACTACTAATTAACCCCCGTATTTTGGCCATCTTGTTTTATTTTATTTCATCATTCCTGAACTCTTGCAGCCATTTTCCCAGTCATCTTTTGTCATTCCATGTTATTTTAGCCTTGAATGGGGCACCCAAATTATTAGGGCACTGTGGGCACCCTGGTTCCACCAAGGGTTCCTTGATCATGTTTGCACTTTCTTGCTACTTTTTGGGCTCTTTCTAGCTGTTTGAGATCTTTATCTTTCTTATCGTCTACATTTTCGGGGTTAATTATGAAATTAGATCAAGAGAAACCTATGAATATAAAGTTATAAGACCATAACGAGGGACCTAACATCATCTACTACTATCCTCCATTTTGAGTTGTATCCATCTATTGCATTAGAGATCACTTGCATCCACATAACTCCATCACGAAGCACAAGGATAGGATATCTACATCACACTTCATAGGGGGAGGGATTCTATTCTATTCCATGCACACATTCTATTAAATTTTCTACACATAGTTATTGCTTACTACTTCACAAAGTGTGACTGACACAAGAGCAACCTAGGGCATGTTCACACACACTTGCACATAGAACTACATCAGGTTTGAGATGTAGTGCAATGCTTAGTTAGTAAGTCCACCATTGTGGTAGCTGAGGTTAGTCGACCCCTTCATATGCATTTTTATTTTTTTGGGTTTTGATGCTTGTTTTGGGGTCTTGCAGGTCTTTCTTTCATCTTGGATTATTGGTGACATCCAACATGGGACAAATCTGATGCAACATATACCAATGGCTTCAAACCATCTTCAGAATCGGTGAAGATCATTTTTAGAGTTTTTCAAAGACCAAGGATCCTATTTTGCAAATTAGAGAACCCACAAGTGCCCTAATCCCTCTCCGGAGCTCCAATCTAGATATATCCTCCATATCCATCCTTTTTGGGACTTCTACACAGTTTTTCCTACTTCCATATTTTCCATTCATCACTATGACATTGTCCTGTGAGCATCCTACATTTAGTTGAGATCTTTCCTCTTTTATCTTTTACATTAGGGTTAGAATTTCATTTTTCATAGTTGTTTAGATTATATACATATTACTTTATTATATTTGTTTACTTAATTTACTGAGTTATTCATAACTTAGATTAACTATTTTTGGTCTGTAAATGTGACTAAGTATTGAATATTGCGTGCACACAATATCTGTAGAGGAAGTGTGCACGAGGAGATAATATGTTGAGTGAATGCCTAGATGTTAGTATTCTTACACATGAGATATAAAAGTGCACCCAAGGATTTCTTCTAGAAGGATCAAGGACTTAGATAATTTTGGGAAAGATGCTAAATATAGAGATGGAGTGGGTGATATGCATGGATGCAAGAAGAGTCTATTTTTTGAGAAAGGAACTAGTAGTTTGAACTAGATCATGAAGACTTGGAGGCTATGCAAGTGACATGCAAAGTTTTGGGCTAAAAATAGGATTGGAACTGAAGTTATCTATAGGATATTTATTGTTAGAAGAACTTGTATCCTCCTTGTTATCTTTGTAAGTGCGGTATGGCTATTATTATCATACAATCTATTTTTAGGATGCTTAGGCGGTGAAGGGAAATTCCCCACCCCTATATATATGTATTGATTTGCATGGTTTTAGTAGTTCCGCTTTGTAGTAGAGTTATGTTGTTGGTTTATGAGTGTGCATGACTTATGGTGATACTCTTATGTATGTATTCATATTCTATGTTTACTGAGTGATTAATACAATGGATATTGGTTATTGACTTATCTATAACTGGATCTTACATGGTAAACCTGATCTTGATTCTTGTTTAGCTCATTCTTACATATGGTTGTGATCTAGATCTAGTTGTGGTTTATCTTTGCATGGTTGTTATGGATCTAGATTATATGTCTTTTCATGCTAACTCCTTGACAAAGTTGGCATAAAAGAGGGATCTGGCACCCTTGCGTGCTTTGGGTGAGTGCTCATACTTGTCTAAGTGATGTGTCAACCACCTTGGGTTTTTCTTGGTAAAATAAAATACTACATTTAGGTTCCATTGCGAGGACATATTTTCAACCTACTACAAGGATGATGTTAAATTATGTCTTATCATTTGACTCTTGCAAACATGTAAGAATGGGTTGATAGCAGTCGGGACCAATTTGCTTGAAGATATGGTTCTAGACCTAATTTCAATCTATGTAGTTGGGTTGAGGAAAACATGTATTATAAACTTTATGATTAATTCTTTGGTAGTTTCCATATAGAATTGTACGAGTGGTTGTCTGTGTATGCATTGACAAGGATATGGTATTACAAAGAAAGGGTTTGGGCGTAGGGAGAATATCATACCTTGTTTGATGTTGATGAACCTTGGACACGTGTTGTAGATCATTGGTGGGCTGGTGTTGTGAACAGTTATACTCTGGAGTATGTTGTTTCCATGTATTCTTTCCCAGAAGTTGCATAATTTGAGTTTCTACATGATCCCAGAGGATCTTACCTTCACACCATTCCTTTAGCAATCAAGATCTTGATGGTGGTGTTGAATTTAGAGTTCCTCCCTATGGCTAGCTAAACTCACCACCACACATGGGGGTAGGAGTAGGTGTGGTGAAATATGGTGGACCTAGCTCTTTGAAAGGCAAAGAGAAGAAAGGTGGATTAACTATAATGAAGCGTGAGATAGGGAATTAGTGAAGCAACGTGATATTGAGGAGTGAATGGTGTTATGGAGAGACATGGTTCATGAAGGATTTGTAGCTCATGAAGAAAATGTGGATTTAAAGAATATGCTTCTCACCCATTTGGGTAAGGATGGCAAAGAACCCCTCTTGGATTCAAATTAGAGTGCATCGGAAGAAAGTATAAGGACTACGGGCATACATTTGATCCCACCTAGTAACCTTACCCTTGTGATTGGTGTTCCAGTTTCGACATAGTTATTAACAAGCAAGCTAGCATTGGTAGTAGAGTAACAAAAAGTAGATTTCATTTTTCATTGGGTAAAAGAGTTAATTAGATAGTACATTCATCTATGGTGGTGTAGACATCATATTTTATATTTAGGGGTCTAGTTGGAGGCTTATTTTCTAGCACATCATCTGGAAAAATTATGGGCTTGCAGAATCTTGGAGCCACATCTGGTAGCACTACTACTTTGCAGACTACTGGACTCTAGTTTAGTAAAACTATTAGAACTCAAGCAAGTACATCCACTTGCCCATTTCCCATGAAGAAGGTAGATCGGGAGGATGCAGCAGGCTTAGGATCAAGTGGATCTTCCGGTTACGGAGGTGGAGGAAACACAAGAGGTAATAAAAGTTCTAGATCTGGTGGGCATGGTCCACACCAACCCCACCAGGTTATCTATGAAATGTCACTTCATCTCCTAGAATACAGAGGCATTAAATATGTATTGGAGCATGTTCACATGTGTGAAATTATATCGTGCGCAAATTGGATTACAACCCCGAGCATAAGGAAAACCAGTTTCTTTACTACTTTGTAAGGTCATGCACATAATTCGTATAAGAAGTATGATCCAAACCAAACTTGTGTAAACTACACCATGATGCATGATGCTTTCTTGGAAGAGTTTCATATACCTAAGTTTGAGAAAAATTTCATCAACGTCTTGAAGGATATTAAGCGGGGCATGAATGAGAGTGTCAGGGAGTATGATTCCCATTTCAAAACCTTGTTATCAAATTTATCTTATAATATTCACCCTAGTCAACATGTACAATGGTTTTTGGCGGTTTAATCACACCTTTTATAAGGGAAATTTATTATAAAATTTTTACAAATCTGCATGAGGCTTTGGAGGCAAATCTGCATGCCGAGGTAGTAGGAAGCATTGATACTAGAGTTATCCTATTTCTGGAAGCATAGATTACATTGATGGCAAATAAATTTGAAAAAATATTAGCCAATTCAGCTCATGAAAGCAGACAATGGGATTTGGTGTATAGTTGTAAGGTGGAAGGGATTACTAAGGATAGTTTTCCTCACAAGCTAGTGTGTACCATGTGATAGATTGTGAGATATGTCACTTAGATCATGATGTAATTAGATGTCACCTATTGCACTGCGTGGTCCATAAGAATGTATCCATGTACTGTAAAACTTGAAAGTCTTATACTCATGACACCATTAAGTTTAAAATAATCAATCATATTCATGAGGCTATTGAGACTGGTGTGCACCAAACCCGGTGCAAGTGGATCCAAGGATGCGAGGAGCAACACAATGAAGGGTGTAATAATGGAGATAACTAGAATAAATGATTTCATGGAGGATACAAAGGTTGAGGTCATGGTGGAGGAAGAGGATGATTCCCTAAATGTACTTTCTTTACATGTGGATCGCCTAATCATTATCAGTGTAAATGCCCTCAAAATTTCATTTTCTCGTGGTACAAGAAACATTACAAGTTTGAAGAGTTACCGATTTATATAAGCACATGAGTAAGAAATATAAGAAGGATAAGGGCATGGCTATGATTAAAATACAATGTGCTGATGGAGGACAATGGATTTCAAAGGTAGTACTTGATTCTAGATTACAACCTTTATTATTCCCTACCCGCGCTAAGGCCCCGAGGTAAAAAATTGTTATAATGATTAAAGAACTAATTAATGTGAAGTACCACGATTTGAACATCGAGAAAGATATCTATCTAGAGACTATGGAATTGATTAGAAATTTATAAGGAGAGATTCAAGGCTTGAAGAAATAGGTACGCGTGTTGGACAAGGTGAAACAGGTTGACATCCTGAAGAAAGACATGGATGATTTGAAAGAAGTATGTCATATCTTGTAACATGAGAAGATCATACCCTTACTAGGTGAATGGTTGAGAGAGAAGGTACTACATGCACTGCCTGAGAATGAGAGGTAGATCCTCTATGGAAATCTACCTCCCCATCATCACGAGTATGATAAAGAGATTACTTTGAATGCAGTTATAGATGGATGGCTCTTGAGTAATATTTTGATAGATACATGTGTAGAAGTTAATGTTATCACATTAGATACTTGGAATTGGATGGTAACACCACCATTGCAACCTTCTACAAAAATTTTGTACATGGAAAATTAGACTAGGGCTAATCCTATTGGAGTGTTAAAGGATGCTAGTATTATGATTCAAGGGGCCAAGTTCACTTTGGAGACTTTGAGTCTTGGAGCTTGCTGAAGTAGAATTTTTTCTAGCATTACTTGGGCACCCTTGGTGTTATAAAAATAATGCAGATTTATGCTTCAACAAGGGGTACATTAGCTTCGAGAATAAAGAAGATCACGTCATTATACCATTGAAAAATGCAAAGGTTTCTCCCTATGTTGAGCCCTTGAGTGAAGAGGACTTGAAAATAATTTACGCGCATGTTGTCGGAGATAATGAAGCAAATGAACCATCTTAGGAAGGATTGATACAGTGGGATGATGTTCATTCAATTAGTGATACTACCAGTATTACTTGTGATAACTAGGCAAATGGAACATATTAAGTAGTAGGCCAGGATATTAAGAATACTATTTTTTGCATAGTGAGGGATCATGTTGTCCAACATTTAGATCGAATCAGTACCTTGGTATACTAACAAAGGGAACCATCACATTTTCTTACACGCCATGGAATCCCAAAGTGGATAGATCAAGTATAAATAAGAAATATGCTTGTATATATTTTGCACGAGACTGTAATGTGCTGGTGGAAGACACACAAAGATAATATTTTGGAGTGGCAAGAAGTGATAATCTCCTTTTCTATGAGGTTTCTTACGAATAATGTACCCTCACAAATTTGTGAATTTCACTTTGAAGTATTCCCGCTTCATACCACGTTCGAAGTGTGAGAGCCTCTAGACCAAGGGGAAAGAAGCCTTACCACCATCACTATGGGTACACAAATTCTACGCTACCTTAGGTAGTTGTGCACATGCATGGTATGTGTATGTAGAGTTAACAAGAGTAACAAAAAACTGGAAGGAGATGACCGCAAGTATGATTAATACTTTTGATCATTTTTCAGCTAAGCCTCAGGTAAATGAAGTACTAAAGATTGTAAATCACCTTAGCATGGTAGATAACATGAATATTAAAGAAATATTATTGGATATGTTTGGAGAATTGGATCTCAAGGGGCACCTTGACCTTGAAGAGAATGAGGAAAAGAACTGGCCCACACTTGGGAAGAAAAATAAAAGGGTAAGATGCTCTGCATGATAGATGGTGAAGATGATAAGGATAACAATCTGGTTATTGATCACAATGAAGGTACAAATGAGGTAATGAATACAATATATGTGAAGGCACACGCATATCATGAACCTTTAAAAATGAATAAATTAAACATTGGGATGAATCTGAGAGCCCAAGGAGGCCATTATTGGTGACTATTGGTTAGAGCAGGAGGTTGCTAAGATTATTGAGCTGATGTGTGACTTTTATGATCTATTTCTAGTAGGATACCATGAATTGAAAGGAGTACACCCTTCTTTAGGGGATATGTGAATCAAACTTAAAGAAAGTGTGCGTCGATTAGGAAGATTCCTTACAAGATGAATCCTAATTTACGTGTTAAAGTGAATGAGGAAATTGATAAGATATTTGACTTTGGTTTAATTGATCCTATTGAGGAGTCTGAATTGGTAAGTCCCATGGTCATCAACATTAATAAGGATGGAAAGATAAGGATATGTGTGGATTATAGGGATTTGATGCTTCATGTGTGATTGATCTGTTTCCCACCTTTTTAGGAAGAGATACTTGAAGGAATTTTTGGCGCGAGATCTATTATTCTACATATGGGTTCTCTAGTTATCATCAGGTGTGGATTGCTAAGGAAGACCAGGAAAAGACCACTTTCACCACAAAGCAGGGAAGTTTTTCATACACCTTGATTCCTTTTGGATTGAAAAATGCGCCTACATTGTTCTCGCAAATCGTGGTACAAGCCTTTTAAGAATTCATTCATAAGTTTTTACAATTTTATCTGGATGAATAGATAGTGTATGGTTTGGTGAAGGACCATTGTGACAATTTGAGACTTATGTTTAAAAGGTGTAGGTAATTGAGCATTTTTCTAAACATTGAGAAGTGCATCTTTGGAACATCATTTGGCACTTTCTTGGGGCATATCATCTATAAATAAGGGTTGTTAGTATATCCAGCCAAGGTTGTTGTAATCTTAGGCTTCAAACAATCAGAGAGAAGTGCATGGATTTCTTGTATATACAAGCCATAGGAAGTTCATTAAATTCTATGTTACATAAAAATTACAGCACCCCCTTGAATGGCCAAGTTGTGGATGGGACATTCGGTGTAATTTTCCAAACATGGAGTTATCCTAAATGTGAGACCTTACGAAATGGGATAAATCTCTACACAAGGTAGGTTCCTCATCCTAATCCTACCTACCACAACTAATCCTAATATGAGAAAAACCTATCTAAACTTATTATAACATTCCAAGGGTACAGGGATAGAGATGCATGAAAAGTAAAACCTACACTAAAAGAGGTGATAAACTAAGAAAAGGAGGTTGTTAAACAAGATTCCCATGCCTGAAATGGAGAGAGGTGAGTAATGGAGAGGATGGATACTTTCACCACAAACTAAGTATATTCACACAAAACACAATTTCATTCCCTAGGTAAACACAACTACACCTAAACCTGCAATGAACAAGAACTATGCATAGTATACCACAGTAATGTAGAGAGGCAAGTTAGAGACAACAAAACACATGTAGATGATGGAAAAATACAACACAAAGCATATATCTTTTTCACCATTAAAGTTTTCACAATACAAAATTAGTAGACAAGAGGCAAGAAAATGCCATTACAATGCATAGGAAAGAGGCTTGAATCCCTCATCAACCCGGAAGAAGAAGGGAGGGGGTGCAAGAGAAAAAATTTCCAACCCTTTGATAATATTGCAACCCCTTTACATTTATAGGAAGGATTTACAAGAGAAGGTGAGAAATTTAAATTCCTAGGTGCATGGTCCCCCATCTCTACTTGCATCACCTATATGGTATCCCCTAAGGTTTCCCATGCATTTTGTACCCTACCTTGTTGGAAAAGGAAACATTCACATACTCCATTCAATTCATTCTTACACCTAGGTTTGCTTATGGGACGTGAATCTCCCTCCTCAATTTTACCCCTAAACATATCACCAAAATCCAAATTTTTTAGATCCATCTGTCGGGATCGAAAATACCTTTCAAATACTATAAATTTGTGGAATTTCGATGAGCAGGGAAAATTTATGAGTATTTTGTGTAGAGCAGAATTTTTGTCTTACAAGAGCTCAACCAGCTCGCCATCACCCATTTACCACCCACCAAGCTGATTCTTCAACTACTCGTATTGATCTCCCAACTACCGCCCACCTAACTCAGCCTCAAGCTCATTGCATTGTCTTTAACTCGGTGGGCTCCTTGTATTTTGAGGGTGGGTTTGACATTACATCGTGCATTTGGGGTCGACTATGCAATGTGTTAATGTTTTTTCCATTCCGCTTCTGATTGGCTTGGTGAGCCACCATTTAGTTTGTCTAGGTTAGGGTTTTGGGTATATTTGCATCATAATTGGGGTGTGTTTTACATTATGAAAACCCAACATTGATCCTTGATTTGAAATCCACGACACTTTGCTTGATCGACCACTTTGAATCACTCGATGTTTTCGATCGTGGAACCTAAACTCACCTTGGCATTGCGGCAGACACATAGTGCTTCTCCATTATGTCACCCCAACACCTGCCTTTCACGAGCCAAATCCCAACACGCCTATCCTGAATCTCGAGATAGTTGACTTGTTCTAAGGGAATGGGACCCACTCGACATCCAACATCCCCAATGACCTTGTGCACAATGTGCATGTTCCTTCACACTCGGACCCGACACATTCACCAACTCGACACATCCGGGTGACTCACCCCATGTGCTCTCTGTTTGAACTCCCATCCCCTCCCCCATAGTGTGGCATTGAAACCAACTCACGAGTCATTTAGACCCTAACTAGCCCTTTTGACTCCAAAAGCTCACTTGAGCTCCATTCACACCCCGTCCCTCCTTGCATTGTATGAGCTCACCGAACTAGAATTTAGCTCGAGCCCTTATAAGGCCTCTCATGGGCATTTCGACCCAAATTTTTGCATTTTTGGGAATTTTTTATTTTTATCAACTTAAGGAGGGAAATGGGCACCGAAACACTGAATTTTCACATTTTTCTAAAAATTGGCCATTTTTTCTCGTTTTTGGATAGAGGTGGCCTTCGGGGCCCATTTTCACCCACGATGGAGATTTTGACCACTGAATGATCCGGAATTGGGTGATTAGCCTGAATGGCACCAAATCTTCCTTGAATGCCTCTAGATGTTCCCTGGAACCTAAACTTGACACAGAAACAAAACTTCACCATAGTGGTCCTATCGATGCCTAGGCTTAGCTCTATCTATTGTCCATTTTACAGGAGGGTAAAATGGATAATAAGCTACTGCAAATATTGTCAAACCCCTAGAGGAATTGTTGAAAAGCAAAGGGAAGTTCCATTGGGATGAGGCGATATAGATAATGTTTGATACATAGAAGGAAAGACTTACTTTTGTGCCCATTATGCATTTTCCTTCATGGGACAAACCATTCCATGTTCATGTGGATGCTTACGGGATGGAAATCGGAGGAGTAATGGCTCAAATAGGTGATGGAATAGTGGACCACCCCATTTGTTTTACAAGAAGGAAGTTGACAATGACTAAATAGAATTATATAACTACGAGCGCGAAGCATTTGTCGATGATTTACACGTTACACAATTTTGGGAAATATTTTTGGCTACGCCTTTTATATTAAATCACGGATCACATGACATGAAGTATTTGGTTAACAAGCATATTTTATAAAGGAACATATGTAATTAGATCCTATTATTTCAAACATTTCAGTTTACAGTTGTGGTTAAACTAGGAAAAAGAAACTCGAGACCTGACCACTTGTTAAGGATCAACTCCGGTGAGGACATGCAGAGCATTGAGGATAAAATTCCAGATGCACATCTATTTTGATTGAATCATGCACATATTGAACTAAAATATATTGCAATATTCTTGTGCATTGGTTAGGTGCTTGAGGGGATGAGGACTTTGGAAAGAAAACTAACTTGCAATACACGTGGCACCCTATCAGTTGATAAGATGAGACTTGTATAAACTTGGTCATGATGAGGTTTTACGTCGGTGTGTTGCAGGACATGAGCATGATGGGATAATGGAAGAAGATCATGGTGGGATTACGGGTGGAAATTATGATGGAAATTCCCCTTTGTGCGTAAGATTTTATTAGCCGGATTATGGTGGGAAACACTATGCAAGGATTATAAGGAGTATTTCAAGGCATGTGATCACCCGGTGCCTTGGAAATCCTAGAACAAGAATGATATTCCTCACGAGACCAATTGCAATTGTTTAACCATTTTAAAAATGGGTAATTGACTTTGCAGGTCCTATTTCCCCACTGTGCATAGGAGTAGCACACACTACATTATAACTTGTACAATGTATTTGATAAGGTGGGTGGAAGTGATGCCTATAAAGGATTACACGACATCTACAATAGCGAGATTCATATGGGAGAACATTATCAGCCCTTATATATGTCCATTAAGTATTACAAGTGACAGGGGGCATATACTTTTAAACAAGACCATGAGGATTTTATTGGCAGAATTCATGGTGGCGCACCACAAGACAACACCCTATCACCATGCAAGCCAATGTGATTACTGAAGTGTTTAAAAATATATTGGGCCATTCATTGACAAATATTTGTGACGTTAGATGGAAGGACTGGGATGATAAAGTATATGTTGTACTTTGGGCATACAAAACTACCTCTAAGAGGTTAAATAAGGCCACACCCTTCCAATTGGTGTTTGGCACTGAGGCTATGTTTCCTATTGATTTTATGTTTCCTCTCTACAAATTATGCATGTCTAATGCAACCTATATTTTACCAAAGAAATCCCGGGTGTCTTGGCACATCACTCATCCTAGACTAAGCGCTCACCCAAAGCACGTAAAGGTATCATGCCCCTCTTTAGGGTTGTTGTTGTAGGATGTTATCATGATGAATAATTAATGCATTCATATCCATAATTAATACATCATTCTATAGTGCATGTCAAGATCTAGATCTAAAGAATAACAAATTTAAATAATATCCATAATGAAACCAACCATGCAAGGACCAATTATACTCAGGATTAATACTTTGATTCATCCAATACACTCCATTATATTAAACATGATAAATACACGAAGCTCATTATAATAGATAATGACATAGCTTATGCGTGCATCAAATATGACAACATAACTGCAGATAATTAGCTCCCACACGGTCACCCTATACTATGCGAGATCATTACATATTTATAAGGGTGGGGACTTTCCCTTCACCACTTGCATAATTCCAAAAATATTATAAACCTAGGTGTATGTGTCAACAATTTTAGGTTGAAAAGGTGGGTCGGGAGACATACCCGATCACATTATATAAAAAGACTTTAGGTCCTCATTTTATATATTTGGGAAATATATTAAAGGTGTGCAAATTAAGTGATTTGGTTTTGCCCTTGGTAAATAGGTTTTCAAAGGAGGAGGTGATCTTCTTTGGATGTAAAATAAGTTCTTTGAAGTAAAAGGTTATTTCAAAGTGGTGATTACCCTATTGGGGTTTTCCACTATAAACACTATGTCACTTGTGTTATTTATTTTATTTAATTATGTTATGATGTAATCTTTATTTAAATATTTATTGTAACATTATATAATATGTAAAGTTGATTAAATCCATATTTATTAGAATTATACCTTGTTTGAGGGTTTCCTTCATCCTATACACACCAAGCCACAACTTTCTTTGGGCTCTTCCTCATCATCTAGTTCCATAGTTTCAGTGGGATTTGGAGCTGGTACATTCTCTATTGTATGCTTTCCCTTAGGTAGCCCTGGGAGTGTAAACTCATTCTCCACATATTTGTTTCCCTCCAACTTGGGCTTGAGCTGAAGGTAGATAAGCACGGCCCCAATATCTCCAATCGCAAAACTCACGGGCTTCATTCTTATCATGTCTAAAATCAGCCTTTTTATGTAGGTAGTCTACCCTTGATACACATAGGTCTTACGAAGTGTCTGGTAGTCACAGTCTTCCTTTTCTACAACAAATTTCATGCGTCGCACATTTTTGAACCGTTGGATCTGCTACTACTAGAACTAATGTGTTGTGAAGGCATATGACATCTTACACCAGGGGCTCCAAGTACCATCCTTCATTACAAACCACACGATGCAAAAGTGCTGATACATTGCAAACTAGACTACCTTTCCCACCACCGAAGGTAAATCCTTGGGGATGCGCCACTCCTCTTCAAATGTTGTGCAGAGCCTATCATACCACATCTCTACCCTCTGCTTGAACAACCCACTCATTGACCCTTCACATAAGTATTTCTCAAATATTTCTTCCAGGATTTATTCTACATGGGGTACTCCCAGATCTTGTTCTTGACCCATCAGCACTCTAATCTCCAAAAATACTAAGGACAATAAGACAATGCCAAAACTAATTTTCTCACATGTGTGTGCTTCCTCAATGATTGTGTCTACAATGTAGCTTGCTATGTTGTAGATTGTTCCTGTGACATTCTCCTTATAATGTGTAACCACATTGTGTTCACCTAGGACCATCTTTCTTGATCATTTAATTTGGTGACCAGATGTGCTACTCGCCTACACCACCGGATACTTCTTCATTTTATCTATATCCATTCTGCATGGACCTTTTGTGTATCCTAACTCCTTCTATGTCTCCAAGATGGTTTCTTTATCTATTAAATCCTTTGTTCAGGTCCACTCCTATGCCCCTTAGTCCTATTATAGTGGAAATCAAAGTGGTTATAATCCTTACCACGTGTCGGTGAAATAGAAAAATCTTCATGGACCCCCTGCTCTTCGCCATTAGTACAAAGGTTCATACTTGCCAAAGTATGGGATCTCATAACTGTTGATAACTCAATCTACTTTAGTAGCTTCTCTCCCACATCATCATATACCGACATATCTTCTATTGTGCACTTGTTTGTCTTTGTATTCAATAGCGCATCCAATTCCTTTTTGTTCTCTAATGTGTGGTGGTTGTAGTCACTGATCTTGCATTTTCATGACGTGGGAATCCCATTCTTGTCCCACTATCATGCCTTCTGGGTATTGCATCTCTAAAAAATTCTCTCGGGAGAAATTTTGACCTCGCTTCCATCTTCTTCTTCCCTTTTTCTCCTATGATAGGTGCTTTCTTTGGTGCCATCTATAAATCACAACTCTCTGTCCTCAAATGTTCATTTCCTAGCTTTTACAACGTGCAAACTCAAACCCTAGATCAAATTCGCATGCCCTAGTTAAAATCATGTGCCCTAGCTCTTTCGAATGCTCGATTCACTCAAACCCTTCACCAACAGGGAAATAAGCTTCTCCACCGCACACAAATGTTCTCCTCATGTCTAGTTTCACACTCTTCACACCTAAATACTCTTCCCTTAGCTCGGTGATTTACAATGATAAGAATGAACTTGTATCCCTTATATATATTTTCAAAACATTGGTGCATTTATTTCTTATTCACCTACCAACATTCCTTATTAATTGACCCTTTTACAAATTCTCTGCGTGGTACATCTTCGCACCTCAACTATAACCTTTTAGTGTGTCTTCCTACCTGCCTGCTACAAACTTCTCTTTAGCATGCTTCCATATGCCTAAGTACCTCATCACTGCACCTTCTCCTAGTAGTCTCCATGGCCACTGCTCACCTAGTGTTATATTGTTCCTTAATTTATCTCCATCCATGGTCCTCATTTGGAAGCAATCTTGTTCATCAAATCTTCAAGATTCGAATAGCACACTGTAGCATTTTATTCCCTTATGTGTACCCATTTCTTAATAACCACCCCACACAAATGGTATGTGCAATCATCTATGCATAAAATACTGCAAATGGTAATTAGCTTTTGGCACGCAAATGTGCTTATTTCACAAAACAAAAACTAAATTGACAAAGCATAATGAAAAAGAAGGAAATACATTAAGGGAATGCATAATTGAAAACCTAATATAAATGGCAATATTGCCTTATTACAAACACCAAGAAGACTTATTTATAGTAGGGCTTGACCTACTCTCGTTGAAGTAAATTGGTAACCGTATTCCATTAAGTGTTTCTAATCGATAAGCTCTCTGTTTCAAGTAGTGAGTGATAACATATGGTCCTAACCAATGTAATTTGATTTTTCCTGCATAGCGCTGAAACTTAGAATCATAAAGAAGCACCATCTGTTTGATCTCGAGATTCTTATCCCTAATGTGCCTATCATGCCATGCTTTCTACCTGGATTTTTCTTGCTTCTGACTCCAACATGCTATTTCTTGTCACTCATCCAACTTAATCAACTCATCAATCTGTTCTTCTAATGCTCGCTCATCATACTTCCGAGTGTGTGCAATATGTAAAGAAAGTAACATGAATTCCATAGGAAGAACTACTTCTGCGCCAAACACCAATTGAAAAGGTATGGCCTTGTTTAGACGCTTATATGTTGTTCTATATGCCCAAATTACTGTAGAAAATTTATCATCCCAATCCTTTCTTCCAACATCACAAATTTTTGTCAATGTTTGGCTCAAAATCTTGTTGAAAGCCTCAACAGTCCCATTTTCCCGAGGATGATATGGTGTAGTCTTATGGTGTGCAATCATGAATTCATCCAATAAAATTTTGATTGTCTCATTCAGAAAATGTGTTCCCCTATCACTGGTCAAACTCAAAGGAAATCCATACCTTGTAATAGTATTTTCCCATAGAAACCTGGCTGTTGTAGCCATTGTACAATTCTTTGTAGACACTACTTTTACCCACCTTGTCAGATAGTTTGTGCAAATAATGATATAGCACGATCTAGTCCTGCGCGTGGCTGGTGAAATAGGACCCAAAAAATATATAGCCCATTTTTCAAATGGTTCTATACTAGTAATAGGTCTTACAGAATTTCATCCATGGACACGGCTTCCTAAAGGCACTTACATTGATCACAAGCCTTACAATCTGCCTTACAATCTTTATACAGGGTCTCCCACCATAATCCAACGAGTAGAATCTTGCGTGCAGTGGCATCACCTACATAGTGGCCACCTGCAATACCACCATGAGCTTCCTCCATGATATCTATGCATTCATGTTCCGAAGACACAATGCACAATACTTCATCCCGACCTAACTTGTATAGGTCACCCCTAATCAATGTAAAGGGTGCCACGGGTATAGTCGATTGTTTCTTCTCTAAGGATTTCATTCCTTTTGGCACCATACATGTTTGTAGAAATACATTAATATCCTCTAATTATGATGGCATGTGTTGTAACCTGTATAACTTTGCATTGGGCATGGTATCTTCAATTTCCTATGCTTCTTCTTCCGACTGTATTATGGATAAATGGTCTGGTCCAAAATTACTTTTCCATGGTTTTACCACAATTTGTGAAATCAAATTCTTGTAATAAGAGTACATATACATATGCGCCCCTATAAAATGGGATTGTTTACCAAATAATTCAATGCCATGTGATCGTATAAAATACAAATGGTTTTTTGCTAGCAGTTGTTTAAATTTATGTAGCGTACGAGATCATTGAAAAAGCTTCGCACTTTGTAGTTGTATAATTCTACTCTGTAGAAGTCAAAATTCTATTAAAAAACAAATAGGATGATCTATTATACCTTCTCCAGGATGAGACAACACCATGCTAATGGACATGCCAGAGGTGTCCACATGTACATGAAATGGTAGGTCCCATGAAGGAAAGCACAAAATAGGAGTGGTAGTAAGTTTCTTCTTCAATGTCTCAAATGTGCACTGCTGCGTTTCTCCCTAGTAGAACGTCACTTTTCCTTTTAGTAATTCCTCCAAAGGTGCGACAACATTAGAATACCCCTTTATGAATTTTCTATAATACCCTATGTGACCTAAGAATCCACACACCTCACTTTGGTGGTAGGCTCTTTCAGGCTAATAATGAATGCAACCTAAATCTGGATCAACCAAGAAACCTTCCTTGCAGATGATGTGTCCTAACATTATTCCAAATGGAGTAGAAAATACACATTTCTTGATGTTCAAAGAAATAATCAACTATCTACATATTTCAAACATTAAGAAAATATTGTCACAATGATCCTTAATGTGCCCATACACCGTCCGATCATCTAAATAAGCTGCAAGAAGTTGTGAATAAAATCTTTTAACGCTTGAACAACTATGTGTAAAAATACAATAGGCGCTTTTTTCAGACCAAAAGGCATCACAGTATAGGCAAATTTTCCCCATTTAGTACTAAAAGTAGTCTTTTCCCGATCCTTCTAAATAATCCTAACTTGATGATACCTAGAGAATCCATGTGTGAATGAATAGATTTTGCACCCTACAACACCTTCTAGTATTTCCTTGGTGAATGGTGTAGGAAAGGGACCAGTCACACATGTAGCATTCAACTCCCTTTAGTCCACATAGATCCTAATCGACCATCCTTCTTGATACTGATCACCATTGGACTAACCCATTAGGACTCATCCAGAGGCTTGATGATTCCAAACTTCAACATTTTTCAATCTCTTCTTTGAAATTTTCACGCAAGTTGGGGTTCATCCTATAGGGTCTCTTTTTGATTAGGCACACACCTTCCTTAAGCTTTATCTTCATCTCTCCTAATGATTCATGCACACCTTTAAGTTCATGGTACCCCCAAGGAAATAATTCCTGATAATCTCGTAGTAACTCAACGATTTTTGCCACTTCAGATTCAAACCAATAGTCTCTAATTATGGCCTCCTTAGGCTCATCATCTAATCCAATATTCACTTTATTTTTCTTCATAGGTTCATGATAGGTGTGTGTGGTCTTATCTGCACTGTCCAAAACCTCACGCCTACCTGTTGAATGCTCTTCATCTAGATTTTCTACTTATTCATCATCCACTAAGTAGACCATCTTTCCTTTTTCTTTCTCAAGGAAAGTGTGCTTAAGTAGTGTGGCATCTCTCTTTGTTTCTCCAAAGAAAACATGCTCCTGAGTCTCCTTCATCAAATAACTCCTGAATGAGTTCTTCCACCTTGACACTATCCCCCATAGTTAAGTGCTTTATAACCTTTAATACCTCTTCTACCAGAGGTTTAGTAGATAAGAATTCAAATGTTTGGGTCATTCCTATAATTAAATGCTTCCAATTTTAGGTCTCTCTATGGAGTTCCACATAGACATACCAAGCACGCGCACAACCTTGTGAAGTGGAAAAACATTGTGCACCTAGAGCAAAGGTGGTAAAGCTTCTGCCCCTCTATCCAAATTCTCTAACAACGCTAAACATGGTACTAAATAGGTTCATTACCATGATAAGTGCATATTTGAGTAGGTGCATTCCTCCTGAAGAACCTAGTAGCAAGAGAAATCTTAATTTCATTCCATCCTATAAGATTATCCTTGTGAACCACCCACCGGCACATTGTTGCCCTGCGTAGGGTATATGATAGCATATTCCATCTCTCCAAATGGTCTATCCATTGTTCCTCCATGGTGTGTAGAAATACCGTAGTATCTCCTTCTCCAGTGTAACTAGGTACTGAGTTGTTACCTATTCTCCTAATACAACGATGTCTTTTGTCCCTAAAAATGTGATTTTTACTTTGCGCCCTACCAACTCATAAGTACTATGAGCCCAATTATCACAAGCAACACTCGTAGTATCGCTAATAGACTGTGCATCCTCCCACTGGAGGATTCCTTCCTTAGATGGCTCAAGTACCTCTGGGTCCCGGACGACGCGTACATAAATCCTATTTAGGTCTTCCTCAATCAAGGGCTCAACATAGGGCAAAAATTTTCCATTTGTTAAAGGGATAGTAACTATTTCCTCCTTGTTTTCAAAGTTTATATAACGCTTGTTGAACCAATGATTATCATTATTTACATAGCACCAAGGATGGCCTAGTAGAGCTAGGAAGCTATCGCCTCCGCCGGTGCTAAAACCTCAAAATCTCCAATGAACTTGGCTCCATATATGATAATGGATGCATCTTTTAAAACTCCAATGGGAGTGGCCTTAGTCTGGTTATCCATGAATAATACATTCAAAGATGGCTGCAATGGAGGTCTCCCCATTTGTACCCATGCATATAAAGTAAGAACATTGACTTCCATGCTGTATCAATCAATATATTACTCAAAATCCACCCATCCACAACAACATTCAGAGTGATTTCCTTGTCATAATCTAAGCTATGAGGGGGAATATTTGCATGTAGGATCTATCGTCCAGTCTCAATACTTACGCATAGAGTGTTTCCCTTTAACCAATTCCCTAACAATGGAATGATATTCTCCTAGCACAACATCTTGCACACTTCTTTCAAGTCATCCATATCAGATTGGACTGTCTTTATTTCTTCCTTTTGCTCCATCTTCCGTGATTGCTCCTTTAAATACTGTATTTCACCCTAAATATTTTTGAGTACCTCCATGGTCTCCTGATAAACCTCCTTCTAATGGACATGATCTAGGTATCGTGCATGTAGAACCTCCTCCTTAGTGATGGTAGGCTTCTACTGCAATGTTTCTTTGGCACGTGCCGCTTCAACATCGGTAGTGATCCTTACCTGTAATGCCTCGGATTATGGGTCCAACTTGGCATCCACTTTGATTTTCCACGGTCGTTGTATCCAAACCATCCATGTGCCTTTGTTTTCTTTTTTATGTTACTTACTAAGATGCTCATATAATTTCAGGCATTCCTCATAACTATGATTATTTCCACAGGAAGAACATGTAATATTCTGAGGACATTCGCACATGTAGTAGTTAGGAGATCCGCATGTATAACATGTTCCACAAGGAAACTCACCTCATCCACCACCACGCCCTCTTCTTCTGAATTCACCATGGTATCCTCAACCTCTGCCATGACCTCCTTTAAAAATTACTTCATTCTGATCATAGCGCGCTTGATTATGATCTCGATCTGATGGTCATTCTTGACTTTAGAGTTATCGATACTCCTATCTATCATACACCGATATATGGAGCATCATGAATTTGACCAATCAACTAGAAATCTTCCATGTTGTGAGTCGTGGGACTGTAAATTTTATAGTAACAAGAAACATTCTTCCTTATCATGCGTTGTAATAATGGGTAACAGATAACATCATGGTTTAAATGACATATCTCACGGTCTAGCGAAATGAGCATCTTGATCTACGGGAACAACTATCCTTTGTGTGACCTTCCACTTCAAAATATGTGCACAAAATCCCCATGTGCATCTCATATGTTGAATAACCCGATAGGTTCTCAAAGCTGTTTCGCCATAGATGTGATTTGTGCTTCTAAAAATGGGCTCACCCCAGTGTCTATACTCCCAACTGCCTTAGTGCGTAAAGATACTTCAAGTGCTTCACATGGGTTAGTGTATGTATTATGTGATAGTGCCCTTCTAAAAGGTATAATCAGACCTCCAACGAACCATTGTGCATGTTGGATTACATGAATATCATAAGAAATCTTAGATAACAACATTTTGAAATGAGCATCATACTCTCTGACACTCTTAGTAGTTCCTTGCTTAATATCCTTGAGTGCACTTATACTCTTCTACTCGAACTCAAGGATGTGAAATTCTTTAAGGAAAGCATATTTTAAAGCTGCATAGTGTACACAAGTCTGATCAGGGTCAAACTTTCTATACAGTGCATGCATGCCCTTGTAAGGTAGTAGCAAATTGACTTACCTTTCACTTAGAATTCGTGATTCCTTTTGTGTGCCACAATATTTCACACATGTGCATGTGTTAATAGCATCTTCTATGCCCCTATAATCTGGAAGATGAAGAGACATCTCCATGTAAATATTTTGGGGTTGGTGCGAGACCACTGTCCACACGATCCGAGAACCTCTGTGTTTCCCCTAACTCTAGAACCACCAAATCCACCGGAAATAGAACCACCTATACCTCCTAATCCTAAACCTATAGCTAGATTCAGACAAAAATATGTACTTCCCTATGTCCCAATAGTAGTATTGAAATACACCTCTAAAGTCAGTCTGTGAAGTGTTACTACTCCCATAAGAGAGTCCAGAATTCTACGTGCCAAAATTTTGCATAGAATATACACTTGAAAAGGTACCTCAAAACAACAGTGAAGATGTTTTCACTGCCATCGATGTGCTTGTTATATGACTTACTCCTTCTCTCCCACTTGCCTAAATTAGCTTGCTGACTATTTGTCATACTAGATATTGGAAGACCAAGCGCAAGGGCAAGGTTTCAGTAGTAGACTCAAATGTGCACTGTGTCCTAAGTCATCTCTACTAGTGTGCTTCTACGTGAGGCCAAGGGGGGTTCCCTATTATGCTTTCCCAAATGGGGCAGTTCCTAATGCTTAGGTTCCATCTTTTCTGCGTAAACTTCAAATCCTTCACGAGCCATCTCTCTCCTCAACGCCATATACTCTAAAATTTCACGTTGTTTCTCGATCTCCCTCTCACGTGCCTCATTGTACTCGAGCCACCTTTCTTCTCTCTTCATCTCTCGCCTCTAGATCCATATTTCACCAAACCTACTCCTACCCACGCACGTGGTGGGGTTTAGTTAGCCATCGGTTTTCTCTCCAATTTTAGGGTTACTATCAATATATTGATCACCAGTGGAATGCTTTATAGGTAAGTTCCCCTGGGATATCATAAAAATTTGAATTCTACTACCTCGGACAAGAATAAGTGGAAATTGAGTACTCCAGAATATAGTTGTTCAGAACACCATGAAACCAAGTATCCACAACGCGTGTCTAAATCAGATCAACATCATAGAGGGCCTGAAATTCTTCCTACATCCAAACAAGTGTGTGATACCTCCAATTCCTTTTAGATGCATAAGCAATCAGCCACTCATACAACTCTACTAGAAAAATAGCGAAGAAGCTCTCATACAAACTATCATACATATTCTATTCCACCCATGCACGTGCGTTAAACTCAGAAATCGATGTTGAACCTCCATGTGTATTCTTCTTCTAGATCATGTATCCACTCCTCAACACTTGCTAGGGTCAACCGGTATGTCTTCATCATGAACCATCTTGAAAACAATTGAAAAAGAGGTCTAAACAACAAGAACTAATGATGCGGCCTAGAATTTACCAAGTAAAATCCAAAGCACGTTGGCATATCACTTAGCCTAGACTGAGCACTCACCCAAAGCATGAAAAGGTACTAGGCCCCTCTTTAGGGTTGTTGTTCTAGGATTTTAACATGATGAAGACTTAATGCATTCAGATCCATAATTAATACATCATTCTACAGTGCATGTTTAGATCTAGATCTAAAGAATAACATATTTAAACAATATCCATAATGAAACCAACCATGCAAGGACCAATTATACTCAGGATTAATACTCTGATTCAGCCAATACACTCCATTATATTAAACATGATAAATACACAGAAGCTCATTACAATAGATAATACCATAGCTTATGCGTGCATCAGATCTGACAACATAACTTCACTAGTAATTAGTTCTCACACATTCACCCTATACTACATAGATCATTACATATTTATAAGGGTGGGGACTTTCCCTTCACCACTTGCATAATTCCAAAAATAGGTCACATGCTGAAAATAGCCATACACCTTTACAATCACAGCCACACATACAAGTGCGCTAATAATAGACCTCTTCTAGTTAACTGGAAGTAGTAAATCTATTCTTAGCTAACACCCATGAAAAGTGCTTACTAGCTACTCCTCCAAAATATCCGATGCATGTCACACAAGTCTTTACCTGGTTTGTGTGCTTGGCACACTATCTCCAAAATAGCCTGTATACATGAAATGGCTAAGTCCCAAATCTTCCCTTATATTTTGTGTGCATGTTATCCCCTATCCTTCCACGCCTTTGAATGCACCTGTTCTCTTGCATGAACCATCTATGTGCCTTTTGCTAAGTATTCCACTTGCATACGCTTAACAACGCAAGAGGCCTGGATGGTGAACAAGCGATGGAAAAGCACATATGTAAGTTGATGCAGTTGTATGAATGGTGACCCATTTCTCGATGGAGTCGAAAATGGAGAAAGAAAGACAAAAGGCATGACATGATAGGCATATCAGAAATAAGGAGTTTGAGGTGGGCAAGATAGTTCTTCTATATGATTCAAAGTTTGCATGACACCTTGGGAAGTTGAAAGTTCATTAGTTAGGACCATATGTAGTAACAAAAATATTGGAATCATGTGTTGGATGACACTTTCCTTCCCAGTTACTTCAATGGGAGTAGATTAAATCCTTACTATAAATAATTCTTCTTGGTGTTTGTAATAAGGTAGGATTTCCATTTAGCTTAGGTTTTCCTTTGGTGCATTCCCTTTACATGTGTTTCCTTGTCTTGTCATTATGCTTTTTCAATTTAGTTCAGTGTTTTGTTGTAATAAGAGTGCTTGTGCACCGATTCATCGATTACTATATATTCAGTTCATGCGTAGAGGATCATGCATACATTTAGTTTGGGGTGGATTCTAATCAAAAGCACGCATACAAGAGTTGATGTTTACAATGGCCCAAGAACAAGGAGCATGCGTATCATTTGGTGATGTTGGTCACTAAAAAGCAGTGCTAAGGTGTCAAAAGGGGAATGATGGTTATAAGGAAAATACCCAAATGGAAAATCCACGTACGTTGAATAAGTGTGGAGGGAAAAGTGAGATAGGAAACATCATGGAAAAATACTTAGTATAGGACACAAAGGTTTGTGTACTGTGGCGCCGGGAGCAAAGGCGTAAGGAGTGCGTGGCTTGCGAATTAATTTGTGTGCAAGAAGGTTGTAATTGGTATGTGCATTGGACATTAGTGGAAGTGCACTTTGAACTGCATAAATGGTGGGAAAAAGTGGGAAAGTTAAATTAAATGCAGTCATGCGGTGGTAGTTGGAAAGAAATTAATACAGGTAAAAATTGAAAAACTATAAAAGGAGCATTAGGGTAAATCATTTTTACCTTACCTTGTGTGAATTTATGAAGATTTATCATGTGACCTAGGGAAAACATCGATGATTAGAAATTGAGTGCGAGAGATAAAGAATTGTGAACCGAGAAGGTAAAAGAGAACATGAACGAGTGAGAAGCGATTTATTTTGGAAGGAATATTGCGGTGAGATGACATGTTGAGAGTTTGGAAGAAGACAAGTTTTCTTTGTTTATGGTTTTGTGAATTAGGGCTCGGAATATAGAATTGAAATAGAGAATTACATTAGTGTTGTGCTTAGGGTTTATGGTAAGAGGTTTGAGGTATCAAGAAAATCAAGGCACAAGGTAGAATTTTGATTTTACAGATTAAAATGGCACCAAGGAGGGCAAGTGATAACTTCACCAAAGAATAAGAACAAGGGAAAGGAAAAGTTGGCACCTACCATTGATGTTAAATAAAAATGATACTCTGAAATGCAGTACCCAGATGTGGTATTGTTGCGAAAAGAGTGTATATCACATATCAGAAACATGGTGGCGAGTTATTACAATTATAGGACTGACCTAATGGTGTGTGATATGGAAAAAAATCATGTGCAATAGGATCAGATGAGAGGACACTTGATGAAAAGCTTGTATATGATGATAAGGTGAAGAGGTTGTTGAAGAATTTTGGACTTTTACAGTTATATGAGCTTCCTTTCTTTGGGAATCTTGAAAGGTTATACTAGTGGTTGATGTTGCATGTCCACGAAGACTATTTCTACTTCACTGGAAGAAGGATGCACATTACCACACATCTGATTGCAAAATATACTAGCTTGGTTGACATATGGGTTGCACTAGAATATGACTGGGGAGTCTTTGCGAGAGGTGAAGAAAACTATAGTGGAGTTTTAGTACAAGAAAGGGGGGTGCGCATATGATATTGTTAAACTGAATGATCCTATCATGATGATGGTCAAAAACTTGCTCACTAAGCTAAATATGCAAGAAAGATGGACACGAGTGAATAAAATATGGCTTTATGTATGCAAGAAAATATCAGAAGGGACCATATATAATATTGTTGTGTTTATAGCAGAAGATATCATTGAAGTCACGCATGATGGTGATAAGATAATGTTTGGAAGCATCTTACTATTGATAGTGTTCTCAAAGATTGGGGTGCCCGATGGGCTGAAGGACAAGATATGGGAATATCCTGATGAGAAACCCTCTCCTACAAAAATATTTGTGAATTATACTTGTGATTGATAACCCGACATACGGGGTGAACGTAGATAAGTGGTACAAGTGTATGAATGATGCCTTCAACATAGAGATGTGGATTCCAAATGAATTACTTGCTATGGTGAAGGGTTTCCAAGTTTGCGATCTATCGGTTGTTCTACATTGGGTGGTTTACTTTGAAAGATGGAACTAAGATCCCATGGTAAAAACTTTTGTTTGCCTTTTCAGGTGAATATTTTCAAGCTATGGTGAATAGGTTCAAAGAGGCATAAAATTTGAGGCTCAATTTGAGTAAGGTGGATAAGGAGCACTATGAAATGTTTCAAACTCTTGTGTATCTAAAGAAACATGCTTATAAAGAAAAATATGTATTAGATAATATCCACCTATATAATCCCATGACGCTGCCAATAGCTACTATAATCGTAGAAAAGGTTTATATATATAGTTGTATATATATATATATATATATATATATATCTACAACCTAGGTTTCTTGATGCAACTTTCATTGAGGATGATGTTAATATACCTGAGGAACCCTCCATGTGAAATAAAATTGAATGAAAGAAGAGGGTGTATGAAGAGATTCCCACTATTAGTGGAAGTGCAGAAGGAAGTAAGGACAAAACTCTTGGTTTGAGCGTTCTGAAGGTCATATATCGGTGTGAAAGGAGCCTAGGATGAGCACTAATGCAAGGAGGTGGTCGGCTAGAGGAGGCTCACCAAAGTGAAAAAGAAACAAAAGGTACTCCAAATTTCAAACTCGAGGAGACAAAGAGTGATGAAGAATAATCGGAAGTGAATAAAGTGTGGTGAAATGGGAAAGCCATCAATTTTACACTGTCCATGAATTAGAGGAAGAAGGTGGAAGTGAGCAATTTTTGGAGACCCATACGATGGATGTGGATGAAGGTGGGGTCAAGGTGACCGTCACTCATAATGTAAATAAAAAGTTGGAGCAGAATACCGAGAAATATGTCAATCACACCTCGATTCTAAGCTACGAGAACAAATTGGAGAAGGAGGTGTGGATATTATAGAACATTTGGTATAGCATGAGGAAGCGAGGGGAGAAGGGGCACAAAGTGAAGGGGAGACTTAGTCCTTGAGCACGGGGACCTCACTTACGAAGGTTTTACCAGAGGTGTTTGGGGAAGGAGGACAAATTATATCTCCCAAGGCCCAATAATGGGATATGATGATGACCCTAATAAGGTCTTACACGCTAGATATCAAAGCACAATACCCAAAGACCAATTCTTTTGTTTGTTATCTTTTAATAAGGATGATGCGCTACCATGTATAAGGAAAATGTTGTCATGGGTGCTAGAATCACACATTGATGAACCATAATTTGAAGTAAGTTCAGATGCCTTGATATGTACAGGGGGAGTGAAAACCACAAATGAGAATTCATAGTTGATGCAATTTTAATTGTGTGCTTGGATCTGGAACCCCGGATAAGATAACATGTGAGTCCACTTTTCATTGTCTTGAGGATCTAACACACATAATTACTTCCCAACTAGAAAACATTTCCTAAGAATCAGCAAAAGAAGTTATGACACGAGTAGAAGAACAAGAAAAAGAGAAAATTGAAGCCACCATAACACAATACACTAAGTTACTTGAATTAGTGAAAGTAGCAGCTCACCTGGTGGAAGTTGTCTATGATAATTGTGAAGATAGAGATCATGTAGTAGGGCTACTCATTACAAAAGATGAGGTAGATTTGAAAGAGTTCCAAGCCAAGCACAAAGGAAATAGGGTGGAACTTGAGAAAATATTGGCAAAAGTTGAGCAAAAATGGGAAGCAATTGATTCATTGAGAGCCTCCATTTAAATAATTTTAAATACCTCTACACTCCGAGTTATGTGCAAGATGGATGCACATTTGGCTGATACAAGAAAATAGCTAGAGACTTTGGTCAAATGCTGAAAGAAAAGGGTGAGGATATGACATTTGAAGAGGTTATTGCCATTATATTGGATTCCTTTAATCAAACAAGTAGTCGGTCAAAGTGGTGGAAAACGTTGGAAGCATTAGTAAGGAATTTCCCTTCTTTTTCCCAGTAAAATTCAAATTCTTTCATTCTTTGGCACAAGCCATAAGGACATTCTTTATTCTTTATTTAATTGAAGGATTCTTTATCTCTAGACATGAGATCAAATAAAATATTTCTAAGGACAAAACATTGTTACTTCCTCTGAGCATTCAAGTGTTGATATATGATTTCTTCTCTATAAGGATGTGTTCCTTTAATTGTGAAGACATGCTTGATATGGATTGTATCTTCTTTGCTCTTGAAGATCTTTGGTGAGTCGAGGATATGCTTGGACTCTTTTATTTCTTTCATTTTTAGCTTTGAGTTCAATCGATTTGGGATGAATTGTGGATTTACCCATCTTTATGACTCAGCCTTGGATCAGTGGCAATGATCCAAGAGATGTTTTAAGTTTATTTTGGATGAACAAAAATTATAGACCTTACGAAGGTTGCAAGGTCTGAATGTGTTGAATAAGCAATTCTGGAGTCTAACTCAGGCTGATCGTGTTAAATGAATTGGTTCCCGATATCGTAATATCAGGAAGGCCTAGACCTTAAGCCAGGTAATAATTCTGGGTATTCAGTAAGCTTATTTAGCAATACCTGATAGGATCCTGTATAGGGATGTTTTACCCTATTTGGTTCCAATACGGATAGAATCCATTTCGGGAATGTTATATCTGTTGGTTCTAATACGGATCGGTCCTACTTGGGAGACCTAGACTGGATTTATTAAGGTTAATAACCTAAACCTAAACTATAACCTATTGGTTAGATTATTATTAATCTAACCTAGCCCTAAACTATAAGCTAAATGTTCCTAAGGTTAGCCACCTAGCACTATGGAAGTTAGACTAAAGTATTACCTTATGATCTAACCTATGTTTCTAACCTAACTAATGATCATGGATGAAGGGGGACCTATGAAGGGGTGTGAGCCATGGGTGGTAGTTTCTATGGCATTTATGAGATGGATAAGGATGAAGGACTTGGGATTTGGTGGAGGTTGTAAATATCTATTGAGACGACGTGGCAGAGTCGCCAAATCTGGAAATGGTCTTTGGTTTGCATTTGTCAATCGCCAACTATGGCGGTCGGTGGCAATGGAGATTGGGCGGGAATCTTGGAGTTAATGTCATTGATGAACTCGGTTCCCGAGCACGGATTGCTCGGGAAGGCATGCAAAATGGAAAACTAGTTGGTTGTTTGGTTTTCCATATGCTCCGGTTTTCTCTCTGTTTGATCTTGGTTCTTGAACCGAGTCTACTTAGTGTTGCGTGCATGGCAACTATGAGAATAACTAGCTCTTTTCTCTGTCGGGAAAGTTTATAAGACATGAGGGTAACAAATTATTGTTGCTGAATCTATCGTGGAAGAAGAAGAGAAGGCTCGCAAGCTCATTCAGAGGTCTTCTTCAGATTTTTAAAGTGACATTACCAGGCATGATAGGCCCTGACTTTTAAAAATCTTGCTTTACTCCAAATGCTTTCATTAAAACAACTCTGTTCAGGTGATTTCAGTTCAGTTGGTTTGAATCAATGTATTGGTTCTTCTTTTCCTGTGGAATTAGGAATCTCGGGGTTTTAGAAGACCTTGTTGGAATGGTTACTGTATTATTCTTCTTTTTGGTTTCATTTCGATTCTGGAGAATTTGGATGTGCTTTTATTGTTGATGTTGAATCCTGTTGAATCTTGCTAGAATACTTTAAGTTCCTTCTGGTTGGAATGCTTGCTGTGATTATACTACTTGAATGTGACTATTGTAGAAATCCTTACTGTGTTAGCAATTTTGGGTTAGTTTCCGTTGAAAGTTTTCAGGGATTATATGCGAAAATGACTCAGTGGGAGTCCTTTTAATGTTTCGTATGTTTTCATCTTCTGCTTAAGCTTAGCTTTGAATGTTGTTGTTTAGTTGAGAATACTGATGGTATCGACTCAGTGAGAGTCTTTGAAATGTATCTTGTATTTCAACTTCTGTCTAAGCTTAGTTATGAATATTGTTGCTTAGTTGCGAATACTGTTGCTCAGTTATGAATACTGTTGCTTAGTTGTGAATACTGTTGGTAATGACTCAGTTGGAGTCCTTGAAATGTAACTAGTATTTCGTCTTCTATAGAAGTTTAGCTGTGAATACGGTTGGTATTGACTCAGTTGGAATTCTTGAAATGGATAGTATGTTTCAACTTCTGTTGAAGTTTTGTAGTGGATACTTTTAGTATGATATTGTTGGAATTTTTGAAATGGTTAGTATGTTACGACTTCTGTAGAAGTTTAGTTAAGAATACTATATGGTTTCGACTCCTTTTGAGTCCTTGAAACGTATTTTATGTTTTTAACTTCTGTAGAAGTTTTGTTGTGAGTACTATTGGGATTCTTGAATTGTTGTCGTATGAATTCAACTTCAATCGAAGCCTTGGTTATGAGTACTAGTTGTATTTGACACTGTTGGAGTCCTTGATATGTTGCGAGTTGGCTCGATTCTCGAATTAAGTTCTCGCCGTTGTGCATGCATATCGTACAAACTCTTTCTTTCATTGTTGTGTGATATTCAGTTCACTTCTGTGGAATTAAAGGATGGGTTTTCTTTACCAACTTGACTCTGTTTGAGACCCTGTTGAATTTCGTAGTAGCTCGACTTCGGATGAAACTTGAGGAAATTATTGATATGGAATTCGGCTTCTATGAAGTCCTTGTTGTGATTATTCTTCTTGAAATCGGCTTCTAATATAAGTCCTTGTTGTACATTCATAGAGATTAGATTCAGTTGAATGAAGTTGTGCATGTTTGTGATTAGACTTAGTATGAATATCGTTGTATTTGCATATGGAACGTCATTTGTTTTAAGTGTTATCTAGTCTCGTGGCTAACTGTGATAAAAAGCTCCTAGTTGTGCTCTGTTAAACAATGGCGATGGGTATATTCATGTTGTTGAATGTTATGAAAAAGAATTGTTGAGTCTGTTATGGTTGGATTACTTACTGTTGCTTGTCGCGAGAGCTCTTGTATTGCTTAGTAGCTATAGGTGATTTTTATAATTGGATTTAGATGGAACTGTAGTTCTTCTTGTAATCTCGACTGTTTAGTCACATGTGTAAATGTATTTGCATTAATCTTAAGGAGTCGGTATCAGTCCAGAACATTATGATTTAGGAATCTGATTGACTCTGTTTCTTTCTTACGGATTGTAATTTATATGTTGATGTATAATAAGTTGAATAGGAAAATTTCTCTCTCTCTAGTCAGGAAACCTTGTGTGCTTTCTTCTTGCATCCTTTTGCGATCTCTACGGTAAGGGCATAACAAGAATAAAATGTGGTATTGTATGGAGAGACTGGTATAAAATGTGTGTTGCTGTATAAATGGGTATACTTGTCAATACCATTGAAATGTGTTATGATGATAAAAGAATTAAGACAGTGAGCTTGTTGAATGTTTTAACTGCCTTTGAGAAATTGTTAGAAACAATCTTGTAGGAGTTTTGTTGTCTTTAGAATGGTTGTATTCATATGTTCTTAGTCTCTAACATATAGGATGAATAGCCTGATTTAAGTTTGGAATGTGAAGAAATGATTTCATATAAACAGGTTGTTTAATGAGAACAATTGGTGGATTGCAATTGTTTTAAGAATTAGTGCTTATCATGCTCAGTTCACCGAACTGACCGTGTTGACAATTTTTGCAGATGGTTGCCGTAAGTGGTAAAGACACGCAGATCTGATATGATGTTCAGATTGTTTAATTTGGTTTTATGATGAATTCCAATTTGATTCTCTAAATGTACTACTTGAAGAAAGATGTTCTTTTGCTGTTGAGTATTGTATCAAATATGTTGAATGCATAAAATGTATTTGATTAGCTTAGAAATGAATGAAATGAGGTATTTGTTACTTATGTGTTTGCATTCGTATCTTGATGGATTGAACTTCTTCGGTTCGAATGATTTTAAGAGCATTGTTATTATTGTATACCTTGGAGACATTTGGGATTCTCTAAGTAAGCTTTGCAAAGATTATGTGACTGAATACTTGTGAATGTTTAGTAGTTCTGTTATGTTCTATCTAAAGCTAAATTGGAATTTAGATCATTGTCTTTCGAGAAGCTAAGGTTAAAATAAACCTCAACAGGAAGCTAAACGGGCTGAATAAATTATTACTTCCTAGTCTTGATCTAAGTCAAGACAACGTTTAATTGGATTTTTAATCACTATATCTCAATACTAATAAGTAAGATATATTTCAGTTATGAGAACTGATATAAACCTAAAAGGGTATGGTTAGCAACCTTATGTGAAGATTTAGGGCTATTGCCCAATTTCGTTGATTTAGATTACTGTTTTTCAATGAACTCCTTGATGAGACCTCAATTCTTAATAACTTCTCTTTGTGTAATGGGTTTTATTAAGAAAGGTAATTCTAAGGTGAGGAACCCAGGGGTTGGGAAAAGACTACCCTAAAAGGAGCGTCTTAAAGTATAACTTTAACTCAACGTATGTAACACCTTAAAAATAAGTAGATCTTTTCGAGGTGGATTTGAAGGTTGATGGCACAAGTCAACTGCAGGGTTGTACCTTCGAGAAGATTAGGATCTTCTCGAAGATACAACAATGCAGGTGACTTATGGCGACACCCTTTGCATTGATCGTTAAGATTTACACCTTAAACTCGAACAAGTTTTACTCTGGGACTGATTAGGAACGTGGTCATGTTATAAGGCTGCCCTGGAGACTCGGGGTATCTTGACACACTGGGTTAACTAGGGTTGACCCAGTATGTCAGCGTATCCCTAGTCCTCGGGAGCATCCCTATAATGTTGTCATATTACTAATCCATTCCTGAGTGAATAACTTGGGCGAGGGAGAGCGCGAAGTCGGTATAAGACATTCTACATAACATAGGAATGGGGTGAAGGACGTATTCAGTTGATGAGTATGTCGTCAAGGAATACGAGACATAAGCAGTATGTTTCAAATCTTTGGCCAAAGTATCGTAAGCTATTGATTGCGTTGTCCTATGTCACCTAGTCTAAGGGACGAGATGCCGATGAATAATGGTAACAATTATTCAGATAGGTTCCTTGGACAGAGCATTCTGAATCCCAGATTAGGGAAGAGAACCGCAAGAGTGATGTGTTAAAATAAAAATGCCAACTCTTTGATACTCATGAATAGATCGGTAGATTACCGAGTCATGGAATGAATAGATCGGAGGTACTCCGAGTCATCACAGCTGCATATGGTTATCTGTTATAAGAATGGTTGTTTTGATTTGTGAGTTCTAAATTATGTATTTAGAACTAGGAAGCATTTATCAAAAAAAAAAAAAATTACTTGTTCTAATGTACTAAAATGGGGATGTTACATCTTGGTATCAGAGCTGAAGGTTGTAGCTCTTGGACCTATTGTGTCCATAATCTGATAAAAACCTGAATTTTCTTGTAACAGAAAATGGTTAGAACAAGGGGGAACGTTGCGAATAATGCTCCACGAAGAAGGAGGGGCAGCAACCCAAAAGCTTGATGAGATCCTTGCTGCCCTATTGGACACAAGAGATCGTTTGGCTGTACTTGAACAGCAAGTAATGGGAAATGAGGAGGAAGATGAAGCTGGTAACAACAATCAGCAACCTCCTGAGGACAACCCCGATATGGGTGTTGATAATAATGCTGGAAATGCACCTGTCCAACCAGAAAACAAAAAGCCGGGTTGTTAGCGTGAACTCACTAATGATATAAAAAGGATAAGCCCACCTAAATATGATGGCACCACATTAGGAGATGGAGCTGAGAATTGGCTCAGTGAAATGGAGAAGTACTTTGCAATAAGAAACTTCTCGGAGGAAACCAAAGCTATTTGGGGAGCCTATCAGCTTTCCCACGAAGCATCTTCGTGGTGGGATAGCCGTAAAGCTGAGCTAAATATTGATGAGACCAATATTACTTGGGATCAATTTAAGGGCTATTTTAGGCAACGTTGGCTGCCACAACTTTTCTATGATCGAGAAAATGACGAGAATTCAGAACTTAGCTCAAGGAAGCTAACGGTAGCCGAATATTGGGAGCGGTTTACAAAACTCCTCAAGTATGTACCCATGATATCAAGCGGCGAGAAGTTGAGAAATACGGAAATTCATCATGGGACTGAATCCCGTGATAGGGGAAGGTCGATGTTCACGGTCCAACCACTATGGAAGGAGTTGTTGAAAAGGCCATAAGACAAGAATAGAAATTAAAGGCTATTTCTGCTCATAAAGAGGAAGTGCGGAAGAAGATTGCAAACCCTTCTTCAACTTCACTTGCACCCAAAAAGGGACCATGGAAAAAGTTTGGAAACAGAAGTAAGTTTCCAGGGGATAATAGTAAGAAAGCAGTAGCAAATAAGCCTGCTGGAAATGTAAGGGATAATTTTGCCAAAAATTATAACAATGGGCAGAAGCCCTATGGAGGACAACGTGATAATTACAAGGTTGGAGGTAATTTTGAGCCTAAAAAGGGACCTGTAGGAGGCTGCTACAATTGTGGCAAAGACCACTACGCAAATCAGTGCCCTTTGAAGAAGGATGATCGTAATCAGCAATGACATAAGATACATCTTTGATAGAGACAAGCAAGCTGAAAAGCAGGTGACACCTATAGAAGTTCTGGGTAAGTTATTTGGCATACCTGTCACTATTCTTTTTGATACAGGAGCTACTGAATGTTTTATTTCTAGTAAACTTGCTTCTAAACTTAAAAGAAAGGCTGGAAAAATGGATAAATCTTGGACTGTATAGTATGGTAATAATTCTGTTCATACAGTGAGTATGTGTCTTTTTGGGGCAGTCCTTGACTTACCTAACTTTTCCCTTTGAAGTTGACCTCTATGTTACACCTTTGGGATCGTATGACATTGTCATCGGTGTCGATTGGTTAGTGACCATAAAGCAAAAGTAGATTGCTATGAAAAGAATATAAAATGTTTAGATGATCGGTGAAAGCAATAGAGATTCAAGGTGTGAAGCAGGAATTTCGAGTTAGAAAAGCTGTCATTATATGTAGCTTAAAAAGGCTAAAAACAAAGGATGTACCCTTTATGCGGTAAAGATATCTGAATTTTCAGAAGAAGATGGTGATTCCATGAAACGATTTCCTTTGTTGCAAAGTTTCAAGGATGTTTTTCTGGAGGAATTACCAGGTTTACCACCCAAGAGGGAATTTGACTTCACCATCGAAATCAAACCAGGAACGGAACCTATTTCCAAAGCACCTTATCGGATGACTACTACAGAGTTAGTTGAGCTTAAGGCACAATTGCAAGAACTTTTGTCTAAAGGTTTGATTAGACCAAGTGTTTCACCTTGGGGAGCGCCAGTAATATTTGTGAAAAAGAAGGATGGAACACTTAGGTTGTGTATTGATTATCGGATGTTGAACAAAGCAACAATCAAGAAGATACCCACTTCGAGGATCGCGATCTATTTGATCAGATGCGTGGGGAAGTGGTTTATTCTAAGATAGATCTTCGATCTGGTTATCATCAGTTAAGGATTAGAGAGGAAGATATTCATAAAATAGCTTTCCGAACAAGGTACGGACATTATGAATTCATGGTTCTACCCTTTGGATTAACTAATGCACCCGCAACTTTTATGAACTTAATGAATAATATCTTTCAAGAATATTTGGACAAGTTTGTACTTGTATTCTTGGATGATATTCTCATTTATTCTAAAAGTGTTGAAGAGCACAATGAGCATTTGAAGATAGTTTTGGGAATTTTGAGAAAAAGAAAGTTGTATGGTAAGTTATCCAAATGTTCTTTCTTTGATACAGAAGTTCACTATTTGGGTCATGTCATTAGTAAAGAAGGAATTGCTGTAGATCCTTCAAAAATAGTGGCAATAACTGAGTGGCCTACACTAAAGAATGTGCACAAAGTAAGAAGCTTCATGGGTCTTGCTGGTTATTATAGAAAATTTGTTAAGGATTTTTCTAAAGTGGTTGCACCGATAACTTCATTGCAGAAGAAGGATAAGAAATTTATTTGGAATGATAAGTGAAAGCTGCTTTCAAAAGTCTGAAAATTAGTTGACTTCGCACCTATATTAGTTGTGTAGAGACCCTAATGGGAGCTTTATTGTTGTAACGGATGCTTCTGGGGAAGGCCTTGGAGGTGTTTTGTTACAAAATGATCAAGTCATAGCATATGAAAGTAGAAAACTTAAGTTACATGAGCTGAATTATACTCCTCATGATTTGGAGCTTTTGCCATTGTTCATGCGCTTCAAGTCTGGAGACACTATTTACTTGGGAAACCTTTTGAGTTGAAAACTGATCACTTAGGACTGAAATATATTTTCACTCAGCCTAATCTAAATGCCAGACAGAGAAGGTGGTTAGAATTTTTATCTCAATATGATTTTGATATTAGCTACATCAAAGGGAAAGAGAATAGGGTAGCAGATGCTCTAAGTCGTAGGAAGCACATTTCTGCTCTTATAACATTAAGAACTCAGTTTAAGGATGAGGTAAAAAGTGCCTCAGAATCTGATATATACTTTCAGCAAGTAAAAGCAGCGCTTGCTGCAGAACCTAATGATGAAAGGTATAAGGGTTTTCATTTTGATAATGAAGGAATCTTACGTTATGAAAACAGGGTATACGTACCTATGCTGAACGATTTGAGAAAGAAGTTGTTAGTTGAATTTCATAATTCACCCTTCTCTGGACACCTGGGTATCACAAAAATGCTTGCTGATCTAAAACAGCAATACTTTTGGAAAGGTATGAAAAAGGATGTTATTGATTTTGTGACTCATTGTCTGGAATGTCAGTGGGTTAAGGCAGAACACATGCACCCTGCTGGACTATTATATCCCCATAGCATACCGCAGTACAAATGGCAAGTAATAAGCATGGACTTTGTACAAGGGTTACCTATGTCTAGGAATAAACATGATGTTATCTGGTAGTTGTAGATAAACTAAAGGTAGCTCATTTCATCGCTGGAAATCTAAAGGATGATTCACCAGTGTTGGCCAAAAGATTCGTGCATGAAATTTTCAGGTTACATGGTGTACCAGAATTGATTATATCTGACAGGGATCCTAGAATGACGTCAAGATTTTGGCAAACGCTTAATATCTGAGCTCTTGGAATGAAACTAAACTTGATTACGCATATCATCCAGGAAACGGATGGACAAACAGAGAGAGTAAATCAAGTGTTGGAAGATATGTTGTGAATGTATTGCATGGATCAACAGTATAAATGGGAAGAGTATCTTCCACTAGTTGAATTCGCATACAACAACACTTATCACTCATCTCTTAAAATGGCACCTTTTGAAGCACTTTATGGAAGGAAGTGCAGAACCCCTGTTAGTTGGGATAGTATTGAGGATAGAGTGGTAATTGGACCGAGATATCCTCTTTGAAATGGAACACAAGTAAAGTTGATTCGTGAGCGATTAAAGGAAGCAGCGAGATATAGGCAGAAGAGCTATGCTGACCTTAAGCGGGTTGATCGAAGGTTTGAGCTTGGTGAGAAGGTTTTTCTTCGTGTTAAACCCAGAAAGAGTTCTATAACTTTTGGCAAGGCTGCCAAGTTGTCACCTCGTTACGTGGGACCTTTTGAAATTGTCGAAATAATCAATCCTGTAGCTTATCGATTAGCATTACCACCTGCTTTGTCTCGCATGCATGATGTTTTCCATATTTCTTTGCTTAAGAAATACGTTTCAGATTTGTCACATGTCTTAAATTGGAATTCCTTGCAGGTCCAAGACCCAGGAATAATCATGGTTAAACCCCACAGAGTTTGGAAACTCTTGATTGCATTTGAGAAATCGTGAAATACAGCAATGTAAGGTCCAGTGGGACCAGTTTAACGAAGAAAGTGCAACTTGGGAAAATCTGGAAGAGATGAAAATTGCTTTTCCTTTTCTTTTTCAACAGAATGAAATCTATTGACAAAACATTTTTTATGAACTTATCTTTTTCATGTCTATATGAAAGCCAGATTGAGGCAAACATTATTTAGTCTGAATAAAATGTATCGTGACATTGATTTCTGGAACTATTCAGTTGGAAATAGTCTTATTATATTGTGAACTAATAAATTGGTTGACCTGAAGGTAAATCAAATATGTAATCATCAGGACGATGAATCTTTTAGGAGGAAGCATGTAACACCTGAACTATTGTTACTTCCTCCACGAGCATTCAAGTGTTGATATATGATTTCTTACGTATAAGGATGTGTTCCTTTGATTGTGAAGTCATGCTTGATATGGATTGTATCTTCTTTGCTCTTGAAGATCTTTGGTGAGTCGGGATATGCTTGGACTCTTTTATTTCTTTCATTTTTAGCTTTGAGTTCAAATCGATTTTGGGATGAATTGTGGATTTACCCATCTTTATGACTCAGCCTTGGATCGGTGGCATTGATCGAGAGATGTTTTAAGTTTATTACGGATGAACAAAAATTATAGACCTTTACGAAGGTTGCAAGTCGAATGTGTTGAATAAGCAATTAGGAGTTAACTCGAGGCTGATCTTGTTAAATGAAAATTGGTTCCAAATCGTAACATCGGGAAGGCCTAGACCTTAAGCCGGGTAAGATGTTCTGGGTATTCGGTAAGCTTATTTTATTTAGCTGTATAGGGATACCTGATTTGGATACGGATAGAATCCATTTCGGGAATGTTATATCTGTTGGTTCAATACGGATCGGTCCTACTTGGGAGACCTAGAATTTGGATTTATTAAGGTTAATAACCTAAACCTAAACTATAACCTATGGTTGGATTAGTTATTAATCTAACCTAGCCCTAAACTATAAGCTAAATGTTCCTAAGGTTAGCCACCTAGCACTATGGAAGTTAGACTAAAGTATTACCTTATGATCTAACCTATGTTTCTAACCTAACTAATGATCATGGATGAAGGGGGACCTATGAAGGGGTGCGAGCCATGGGCGGTAGTTTCTATGGCATTTATGAGATGGATAAGGATGAAGGACTTGGGATTTGGTGGAGGTTGTAAATATCTATTGGGACCGACGTGGCAGAGTCGCCAAATCTGGAAATGGTCTTTGGTTTGCATTTGTCAATCGCCAACTATGGCGGTCGGTGGCAATGGAGATTGGGCGGGAATCTTGGAGTTAATGTCATTGATGAACTCGGTTCCGAGCACGGATTGCTCGGGAAGGCATGCAAAATGGAAAACTAGTTGGTTGTTTGGTTTTCCATACGCTCCGGTTTTCTCTCTGTTTGATCACTGGTTCTTCGAACCAGTCTACTTGGTGTTGCATGGAAACTATGAGAATAACTAGCTCTTTTCTCTGTCGGGAAAGTTTATAAGGCATGAGGGTAACAAATTATTGTTGCTGAATCTATCGTGGAAGAAGAGGAGAAGGCTCGAGCTCATTCAGAGGTCTTCTTTGGATTTTTAAAGTGACATTACCAGGCATGATAGGCCCTGACTTTTAAAAATCTTGCTTTACTCCAAATGCTTTCATTAAAACAACTCTGTTCAGGTGATTTCAGTTCAGTTGGTTTGAATCAATGTATTGGTTCTTCTTTTCCTGTGGAATTAGGAATCTCGGGGTTTTAGAAGACCTTGTTGGAATGGTTACTGTATTATTCTTCTTTTTGGTTTCATTTCGATTACAGACCGGATGTGCTTTTATTGTTGATGTTGAATCCTGTTGAATCTTGCTAGAATACTTTAAGTTCCTTCTGGTTGGAATGCTTGCTGTGATTATACTACTTGAATGTGACTATTGTAGAAATCCTTCTTTGTGTTAGCAATTTTGGGTTAGTTTCCGTTGAAAGTTTTCTAGGATTATATGTGAAAATGACTCAGTGGGAGTCCTTTTAATGTTTCGTATGTTTTCATCTTTTGCTTAAGCTTAGCTTTGAATGTTGTTGTTTAGTTGAGAATACTGATGGTATCGACTCAGTGAGAGTCTTTGAAATGTATCTTGTATTTCAACTTCTGTCTAAGCTTAGTTATGAATATTGTTGCTTAGTTGCGAATATTGTTGCTCAGTTATGAATATTGTTGCTTAGTTGTGAATACTGTTGGTAATGACTCAGTTGGAGTCCTTGAAATGTAACTAGTATTTCGTCTTCTGTAGAAGTTTAGCTGTGAATACGGTTGGTATTGACTCAGTTGGAATTCTTGAAATGGACAGTATGTTTCGACTTCTGTTGAAGTTTTGTAGTGGATACTTTTAGTATGATATTGTTGGAATTTTTGAAATGGTTAGTATGTTACGACTTCTGTAGAAGTTTAGTTAAGAATACTATATGGTTTCGACTCCTTTTGAGTCCTTGAAACGTATTTTATGTTTTTAACTTCTGTAGAAGTTTTGTTGTGAGTACTATTGGGATTCTTGAATTGTTGTCGTATGAATTCAACTTCAATCAAAACCTTGGTTATGAGTACTAGTTGTATTTGACACTGTTGGAGTCCTTGATATGTTGCGAGTTGGCTCGATTCTTGAATTAAGTTCTCGTTGTGCATGCATATCATACAGACTCTTTCTTTCATTGTTGTGATATTATTGCTTCTATGGAATTAAAGGATGGGTTTTCTTTACCAACTTGACTCTGTTTGAGACCCTGTTGAATTTCGTAGTAGCTCGACTTCGGATGAAACTTGAGGAAATTATTGATATGGAATTCGGCTTCTGTGAAGTCCTTGTTGTGATTATTCTTCTTGAAATCGGCTTCTAATATAAGTCCTTGTTGTACATTCATAGAGATTAGATTCAGTTGAATGAAGCTGTGCATGTTTGTGATTAGACTTAGTATGAATATCATTGTATTTGCATATGGAACGTCATTTGTTTTAAGTGTTATCTAGTCTCGTGGCTGACTGTGATAAAAAGCTCCTAGCTGTGCTCTGTTAAACAATGGCGATGGGTATATTCATGTTGTTGAATGTTATGAAAAAGAATTGTTGAGTCTGTTATGGTTGGATTACTTACTATTGCTTGTCATGAGAGCTCTTGTATTGCTTAGTAGCTACAGGTGATTTTTATAATTGGATTTAGATGGAACTGTAGTTCTTCTTGTAATCTCGACTGTTTAGTCGCATGCGTAAATGTATTTGCATTAATCTAAAGGAGTCGGTACAGTCCAGAACATTATGATTTAGGAATCTGATTGACTCTGTTTCTTTCTTCTGGACTGTAATTTATATGTTGATGTATAATAAGTTGAATAGGAAAATTCTCTCTCTCCTAGTCAGGAAACCTTGTGTGCTTTCTTCTTGCATCCTTTTGCGATCTCTACGGTAAGGGCATAACAAGAATAAACTGTGGTATTGTATGGAGAGACTGGTATAAAATGTGTGTTGCTGTATAAATGGGTATACTTGTCAATACCATTGAAATGTGTTATGATGATAAAAGAATTAAGACAGTGAGCTTGTTGAATGTTTTAACTGCCTTTGAGAAATTGTTAGAAACAATCTTGTAGGAGTTTTGTTGTCTTTAGAATGGTTGTATTCATATGTTCTTAGTCTCTAACATATAGGATGAATAGCCTGATTTAAGTTTGGAATGTGAAGAAATGATTTCATATAAACAGGTTGTTTAATGAGAACAATTGGTGGATTGCAATTGTTTTAAGAATTAGTGCTTATCATGCTCAGTTCACCGAACTGACCCGTGTTGACAATTTTTGCAGATGGTTGCCGTAAGTGGTAAAGACACGCAGATCTGATATGATGTTCAGATTGTTTAATTTGGTTTTATGATGAATTCCAATTTGATTCTCTAAATGTACTACTTGAAGAAAGATGTTCTTTTGCTGTTGAGTATTGTATCAAATATTTTGAATGCATAAAATGTATTTGATTAGCTTAGAAATGAATGAAATGAGGTATTTGTTACTTATGTGTTTGCATTCGTATCTTGATGGATTGAACTTCTTCGGTTCGAATGATTTTAAGAGCATTGTTATTATTGTATACCTTGGAGACATTTGGGATTCTCTAAGTAAGCTTTGCAAAGATTATGTGACTGAATACTTGTGAATGTTTAGTAGTTCTGTTATGTTCTATCTAAAGCTAAATTGGAATTTAGATCACTGTCTTTCGAGAAGCTAAGGTTAAAATAAACCTCAACGGGGAAGCTAAGCGGGGTTGAATAAATTATTACTTCCTAGTCTTGATCTAAGTCAAGACAACGTTTAATTGGATTTTTAATCACTATATCTCAATACTAATAAGTAAGATATATTTTAGTTATGAGAACTGATATAAACCTAAAAGGGTATGGTTAGCAACCTTATGTGAAGATTAAGGGCTATTGCCCAGTTTCGTTGATTTAGATTACTGTTTTTCAATGAACTCCTTGATGAGACCTCAAATCTTAATAACTTCTCTTTGTGAAATGGGTTTTATTAAGAAAGGTAATTCTAAGGTGAGGAACCCAGGGGTTGGGAAAAGACTACCCTAAAAGGAGCGTCTTAAAGTATAACTTTAACTCAACGTATGTAACACCTTAAAAATAAGTAGATCTTTTCGAGGCGGATTTGAAGGTTGATGGCACAAGTCAACTGCAGGGTTGTACCTTCGAGAAGATTAGGATCTTCTCGAAGATACAACAATGCAGGTGACTTATGGTGACACCCTTTGCATTGATCGTTAAGATTTACACCTTAAACTCGAACAAGTTTTACTCTGGGACTGATTAGGAACGTGGTCATGTTATAAGGCTGCCCCTGGAGACTCGGGGTATCTTGACACACTGGGTTAACTAGGGTTGACCCAGTATGTCAGCGTATCCCTAGTCCTCGGGAGCATCCCTATAACGTTGTCATATTATTAATCCATTCCTGAGTGAATAACTTGGGGCAGGAGAGACTGACAGAAGTCAGTATAAGACATTCTACATAACATAGGAATGGGGTGAAGGACGTATTCCAGATTGATGAGTATGCCGTCAAGGAATACGAGACATAAGCAATATGTTTCAAATCTTTGGCCAAAGTATCGCAAGCTGCTTGATTGTGTTGTCTATGTCACCTAGTCTGAGGGACGAGATGCCGATGAATAATGGTAACAATTATTCAGATAGGTTCCTTGGACAGAGCATTCTGAATCCCAGATTAGGGAAGAGAACGCAAGAGTGATGTGTTAAAATAAAAATGCCAACTCTTTGATACTCATGAATAGATCGGTAGATTACCGAGTCATGGAATGAATAGATCGGAGGTACTCGAGTCATCATACAAAGCATATGGTTATACATTATAAGAATGGTTGTTTTGATTTGTGAGTTCTAAATTATGTATTTAGAACTAGGAAGCATTTATCAAAAAAAAAAATTACTTATTCTAATGTACTAAAAGAGCAAGGAACTAGCAATTCAAACTAGAGCATGAAGACTTGGAGGCTACGCAAGGCTATTTTGGGATGAGTGGAAGGTCAAGTGACATGCAGATTTTTGGGCTAAAAATAGGATTGGAACTGAAGTTATCTATAGGAGATCTATTGTTAGAAGAGCTTACATGCTCCCTTGTTATCTTTGTAAGTGACGCATGGCTATTATTAGCATACAACCTATTTTGAGGATGCTTAGGAAGTGAAGGGAAATTCCTCACCCCTATATATGTATTGATTTACATGGTTTTAGTAGTTCTGCTTTGTAGTAGAGTTATGTTGCTAGTTTATGAGCGCACATGACTTATGGTGATACTCTTATGTATGTGTTTTACAATGATTAATACAATGGATATTTGTGGATGGATATTGGTTATTGACTTATCTGTAACTAGATCTTGCATAGTAAACCTGATCTTGATTCTTTTTTAGCTCATTCTTGCATATGGTTGTGATCTAGATCTAGTTGTGGTTTATCTTTACATGGCTGTTATGGATCTAGATTATATGTCTTTTCATGATAAATCCTTGAAAAATCTGCCATAAAAGAGGGATTTGGTACCCTTGCATGCTTCAAGTGAGCACTCGAGACCTATCTAAGTGATTTGTCAAAGACACACCTTAGGTTGTTCTTCGTAAAATAAAAGACTACAACTATCTCGTACACAATGTATTTTAGTCAATTTTAGTTAATCATTTCGGTGAACCCGACTTGATCATTCACACCTCTACTTTCTTCCTTCATTAGAATTATAGGGTTAAGTAATCATGAATATATCAATCCATGACTATTTTCTTGCAAATATTGATTTACTACATAGATTACAACATTTTATTACTACTACTTGCATTCGTGTTGACATGCATCCCAATTCAGTTTATCAAGCATTTTCCGATGCATTTTCTTCACACCTAGTTTTCAAGTCTAACCTTTCCTGATGTTCACAATTTTGATAATGACTCACCTCTGCATATCATAACTCACATTCATAATGTATCTATTAAGAACACCTTGATTGATAAAGGGCCAGAGCTTAACTTGTGTCCTATGGAATTCCTTGAGGTTTTAGGTCTTTTCACTCGTGGCGTTAGTCTGTAGGCACCTAAAATTGGTTAACCAATTTAGTGCCCCTAAGTTTGTTTATCCTCTCGGGTAACCCAGGGCACCTTTATATCACCACTTATCCCTTAGGGTATTACTTAAATATTTAATTTAGAGGTCTATCCTAAGTTTTCTCCACCCCATTATATTTCATCCATGGTTAATTAAACATTAACCATGTAATTCTATCTTCTACATTTATTTCAACTACTTATCTACCCCATATCACTTCCCAACCTCCCATGCTATTATTATCCATCTATCCCACCTATTTCTCCTCTCCTGGAACCATGCAGTAGGATTCTTCTCGTATTTGAGTGGGAGGGATACATTTATTATCCCCACAATTCATTTCCTTTTCGCCACTTTGGGAGTCTGTTCCTTGACCGGCGCCGATTTTTCTGAGTGGCGCTGATTTTTTGGAGCAATGCCAATTTTATCTCGGTTGGCACCGATTATAAATTTATGACCTGAGATCCTCTCTGGTTAGATTTAAAAGAGTTGGTTTCCCTAGAGATTACTTTTATCTTGAGCAATTAAAGAGATTATCAGAGAAAGAAAGTGAGTTTTGTGTAGTTTAATCCCTGAGAGGTGCACTATTATTACTCTGTTTGCGTGTCTACAGATCTTGTGGGTCTCCACAGCTACCTTGGTCATCATCAATCATCAATCAATATTTTTCAGGTATACCTCTTTATTAGTTTCTGTAATTTCCTTTCGATCAACACCGATCCAGTCTGGTCAAATCTGATTAGTCTTTAATCAACGCCGGTTTATCCAAATCGCACGGATCGGGCCTTTCTTGGTTTCGGGTTAAAATCCATCAATTTCTACCTCGGATCCCCTTTTTATGTCTTCAATCTTTGCTTTCTGATCAATCTTAATAATCTAGGCTTACATTTGATCCGTTTTAGCTTAGTTTGCTTTCTTCTTTTACTCTTTGGCCTTTTATCTGCCTATGTGTCCAATCGGCGTTGATCACTACGATCGCGCCAACCCCAAACAATTGACGTCGATCACTTCTTGATCGATGCTGACCCAAAAAATTGATGCCGATCACTGTCTGATCGACGCCTTGACCCGATCTGCGAGAAAGGTATAGAATTCAAGTAACCCAAGTTCAACTTTGTTTTTACAGTTTCCTACTTTCTTTCAATTTCTGCTGTAGTTTTTACATTCTGTCTATTGTTTTTAATCAGAAAACCTAAATATTTTCTTACATATTTTATCATGTATGTCTTTACTCTTGATTGAAAATGTGAATTGACATCTACCGAGGAAGCTCATTGCTTCCCGGACCCACTTTCTGGGTAGTTCACCCATATATCATCTAATGTCATCTTTTCGCCAAGGATTTGTGCATTGCAGGTTTCTTGGATCTACTTTGCGGGATTGCTCATGTGCCGTCTTGTGTCCATTAGCATTCTCTCCATCTACGTCTTCGGATCTTATCCAATCTATCAAGTATTGATTTCATTTGATTTTTTTAGGTTTTTATGTTTAGTTTGGTCATTAACATGGATAGGTAAGAAGTGCAGAAATTCTTGATCTACATTTCAGCATGCCCGGTGGGACACCACCAAAGTCCCTTATTGGTAAGTTCATTTCTTTTCCAGTTTTGAACTTTTGTTCTTTTTCTTCACTGATTTTCATCAGTTTTCCTTAAGCATTTCCTTTCTTCATTTTGGTCTTGTTTCTTTCGTTTATAATTTGCAAAGTCAAAATTATTTCTTGCATATCTAGATTCCCATTTCTATTTGTAAGATTAGTAAATATTTCATTTGATTTCAAAGTTGCGCTTTTTTATTGACCTTGGGTGCAAAATTTTCATTTTCTTGAAATTTTTCTAGTTTCTTAAAATAGAAATTCCCTTTCCACTAGTATCTTGTTGGATTTGTTTGCGTGTTTTTCTTAACCCTGTTTTGCATGGAGCGGTTTGCTTGTTCACGGGATTGTTTGAGGGGAAGAGCTCAACAACGTGCTTTTTGAAGTCCACACACCTTGGAGAGCTAAATCTACAGGTATTTCTCTTTTGCGGTGTTTTCTCCTTTTTAAGAACTTAAAAAGAACTTGTTTGTTTGTTTTTATCACACTCAAACACTTCGGTTTCGGTGCTTAAAAAGAATTAATCACATTGGGAAAGAACTTGTTTGACTTGTCTTCATTGAAATCAAACACTTCGGTTTTAGTGCTTAAAAGAACATTTTCTTTTTCATTTCTATTGTATGTTCTTCATCTAGTTTTCTAAATAGGTTGGAAAATTGATCAAAATTGGTAGTGACACTATTTTATTTTTATTTTTCACCCTTGCACACAAAGCCAAAATCACTAGTTATAAAGCATTTAAACAAAAACTCCTTCCTGGCCTCGCCCACTTGGAAGTGACATCCAAAGAGAAGAGCCTACGCGACACTCGATCCGCGCTATAAATTCAAGGAAGTTTTGGTATATATTGGCAAAGCACCCAACTCCCTTATCACAGTGGTGTGTGAAGTGTGGGGGTAGGCCCCTATATCAAGTGGCGTACCAGTCTTTTACTGAAGTTCCTTCGGGACTCCTCACCAAAACATTCCCCAAACCATCCTTAGTTTGGCCAATTGAGTAGTCCCCGTTCTAAAAAGCCTTCCCTAACATTTTCTTTCTTAAAAAGCATGAAAATTTAAAAGAGATAATCACCTACGCTACTTGAATTATCTGTGCATTAATTAGGTTAATCTCTTTTTGTGTTTTTGCTTGTTTATGATGGTCATCACCTAGTCACAATCTAGAAAAATGGCTCAATTGGCCTCTTCTTCATCGAGACCACCGCTAATGTGGATGTTTTGGTACCCCTCGGGTCTTCTTCGGGACCACTGATTAGTTGGTTCCCCATCTTGGTCATATAATCCTTTCTATCATCCTAAAGTGATCCCATCACGACCAGCTTCCCCAATCCTTCAGAGGTGTCATTTGCTTTTGATATAGAGTATGTTCCTCATGGAGATCCTAAATTTCAGGCACTCCTTGACCACAACCCGGTAGCCCTTATGGACTACTTAGTGCATAAATCTACTCACATATCTGATCAGGGACCACCGATCCAGCAAGTTTATGATTATTCTCATGAGCCATCCTAGGCTTTTATAGAGAAGTTAGCATGCTTTTTCTTACCTCGAACCACAAAAGAAGGTGGCACATCTATGCCTCCTTTTTCTCTTCCATCAACCATGTCGACTGGTTCTCAAATGACCCTACCTTATCCCTAGTGTCGTAGCTACCTCGGCTACCCCCATGACCTACTTTGAGAGGCCCTCTTCTTCAGCTATGATGAGTACATCCACGCTCCCACAAATTATTGTTAATTCTTCTATGCCATCTATTGTGTCTCAGGGTCAGTATCTCTCTATGAACCAACCCCCTCCTATGAGTCAGTCGGTTCCTCCTTCTCATCCTCCCAGCTAGTCTTTCTTCTAATGCTCTAGTGATCAGTGACCTTTACCCACCCTTTGGCATCGGCACCCCTAATAACTAATCTGGCAGTCAAAAGCCTCATTCAGAGTTTGTTCCCCACCATATCAAATCAAATCAACACCCACATTCCTCAATCCATTCCGATTCAGTCGGCAAGTGTAGGAACCCACCAATCACAGGCTTCGTCTTTCATTCAACCACCTTTCTCTCAACCACTTTTCATCTCACAGCCTGCTTATACTCAAGCTCCTTCACAAAAAATACCTCACTAGGCATCACCCAAAATGCTGGTTATTCCTCTTATCATCCTGTTAATCAGTAGATGAATCCCCCATTAACGCCTCAACAGAACATACCATTCACTTCTTATATGGGACATACCAACATGCCCCCTCCTCAATCTGACATCGTCCAACTTCTTTTCAAGAAAATCACAAACCTAGAAGCCTCCACCAAAGGGGCTCGCCCTTCATACTCTTTTGAAGAAGTATGTAATGAACCAATTCATCCATCAGTGGCTTTTAAGCCTTATCCTCCCCAATGGGAACTTCCTAAGTTCTCAAAATTTCATAGTTTGGAGGATCCTCAACAACACCTGTGAGCATTCAAGCATGCTTGCTATCTTATAGTCTAGGATCAAGAGCTTATGCTCCATACCTTTCCTATGTCTTTAGCAGGGCCCACTTTAGACTGGTACAATAACATACCCCAACACTCTCTATTTTCTTTCTCTCAATTAGCTTAGATGTTTGTTGAAAAATTCTCAATAAACATCACACATAAGATCTCGATCACAGATATTTATAACATTCGTCAATTCGATGATGAGTCTATTGTAGACTTTGTTGCTCGTTAGAGAGGAATAATAAATCAATTGTCTTTCCCTCCCTCAATCTCAGCAAATCAAGTTGTTTACTCGATCTTATGCTAATCATATTTCTTCCACTTTAAGGATTCAAACCTTTTATACATTTGAAGAGGCCTTTACGAAGGCACACAAACTTGAGTCTCACCATTGAATAAGGGAAGCTAAAACTTCGTTCTAAGTCTAAACCAGATTTTTATTGGTTTACAAAATCAAACCCTTCCACTTCTAACAAAGACAAGAATCAGGGGTCCACCAATGCTATCGTATTAAAAACATCACGATCTGATAACACTTCTAATCAAACACCTTGGAGAGACTCTTCATCTTCTCGAAAAGGACCTTTGTCATCTCGGTCTTTTACTTTGTTGGGGGAATCATATGCTTCTATCTTAGAAAAATGTTGGAAGTTCACATGATCGAACTTCCTCCTATTAGAAATTTTGATGAGAGCCAAGAACGACCATTCTGGTATCATGAAAATGACTTTTGTCATTATCATAGAAGTAAAGGCCATGACATTGAATGATGTCAGACCTTCAAAAACCTCATCCAAAAATTCATTGATAAAGGTGAGCTCATTCTGGATAACCCAAATGCTCCCCCAAATCAAGTGCTTGATGTTTTTAAATAGCCTTTTCCAAATCATTCCCCGAACAATGATGCTTCAGGGACTCAAAAACCAAACACTCATACTATCAACTTCATTTCTACTAATGGTTCTTCTTCTAATTCTGAATCATCCACAAACGTGTCGACTGAATCAGACTCTCCTCTACTCCTTCAAATTCTAAGATTCCACCATCCTCAGATGGTCCATCTTCAAGTCTTCCTTTATTAGAAATAGATTCGTCTCCCTCTGCCTCACTATCTAATCTTCCACCTATACCTGAGACAGTGTCATCTTCATCTGTCTCGTCATCAGATATTCTTTCGGTGCTTGAGTCATTTACATCCCTTCAAATTCCACTACGGATACTTCTACTTCTATCACTCCCATTTTTGTCATGACCATGCCTTTGGTTAACATACCCATAGTTGTACCAACTTCTATGCCTTTCAAAAGCATCTTCGATCTTAACTCTTCCTGTCACTTTTCCTACAGTAATTACACCCACAATTACTACATCTGAAGTACCTTCCTCACAAGAGGTTGCTTCTTCATTACCTATCTCTTCCACCATCAGTGCTTCCTTTCCTATTAAGGAAACATCTAAAGAGATAACATCGACACCTATACTTCTGACTCCTGGACTCAGACATAAACAATTAGAGTTTAAGCCTAGGGTTACATTATCATTATCATCTCCTTTACTTCCTCCAAAATGGTTACAATCACCTTATGCGGTTGAAGTTGTCACCATCCCTAAAAAGGGAAAACCAATATTTCAGACCATCAAAACTCTTGGTGCTTTCCCTCAAAAATCCCTCTCTGCGCCTCATAAAAGATTGGATTTATCCATTGAAAAGGTGTCTTCTTCTACAACACCATCTTCATTGGTGCCTCATAAAGTGGATTTACCTACTGGAAAGGTGTCACCTCTTTTATCAGAACCATCATCTTCATCACTAAAAACCAAGGCACCCTTTGTGCCTCCTATCAAATCTATTTTGGGAGCTCCTCCCCATCTAAATCAATCTTATCTAAATCATCATCTATTGCAGCCAAGCAAGCCTTCTTCATCTCCAAAGACTAAAACACTTGTCACGTCTTCATCATCTTCAAAATCTATCTTAGGAGCTCCTCCTCCACTAAAATCAATCTTGCCTCACTTGCTTCCATCTCAAGCACCTAAGGCTGCTTCTCCCAATGTCCAGAAAAGAAAAACAGTCTAAAAAGAATGTCAAACCAGATATGCAAGTTCTTTTACCTCAAGCGATGCAGTCTGTTAAGGCTAAAGAGGTGCCTTCGTCACCTCTTTCCTCATCTTCATCTACTGGATTCTATACTTAAATCCTTCACCAAATTATCCAATCTTCATCTATATCTCTTCCTCTGATCAAACCCTATAATCCCAAAGGAGTAAAACCTTCATGGTTCAACTCTGATTTGATTTTTGTTTACCATTGCACTCCGGGTCATGACACTAAGGGATGTAAAGCCCTTCAATCGATCGTTAATAACCTCTTGGAAGAAAGTGATCTTATTTTGGAAGAGAAGGAGGAACAAGTGTCTCCTGTCATCCCAACTACATCTGAGCCTGAACTGAATTGTCTACTCAGGCCTCTAATTCTATTAATTCCACTCTGGATGATCTTCCACCTTCTCAAATTGACACAATTTGTATCACCACTAGAGCACAACAATATGATAATCCATCATCTTCTACAGCCTCTCGACCACGGGTCATCATTTCTGGCTACCCCGAAGGAGTTCCTCCTTCCTCATCAACCCCGAGACCTCGGGTCTCTATTCATGCTTCACCTCGGGCTCAGATTCTGTGTCAATTGAGGAGAGTGTTATGAAACAACTCACCCATGCTCGGTCAAAATGTCTCTTTTTGACCTCATTCAGTCATCTCCCCAACATCACCAGGCTCTGATTGATAATCTGCGCCGTATCACAGTGAATTCAGATGAGCCCTGACTTTGAGATGGTTGTTGGATTGAATAGACCATCAACCACCATCTCCTTTGAGGATTCTGAAATTCCTCCCCTTTCTTTTGAGGATTTAGAGGCTCCTCTCTTTATCACAGTTCAAATCAATAACACTACATTAAAACACACTATGATCGATAGTGGTGCTGCACTCAACGTCATTTCCTCCCACACATTTGAGCAACTTAAGTTACCAAAGAACATAGTGTCACCACCACCTTTCGCCCTTCGATCATTTAACGATCAGTTGGCAGTTACTTTAGGAACTGTGGTCCTGCCCATTCGGGTAGGCAAGAAACTGCTTCACGAGATTTTTTACATTGTTGAAGGAAAATTCCACTACAATATGATCCTCAGACACTCTTGGATCCATACAATGCACTACGTTCCATCAACCCTCCATCGATGCATAAAATATCAGTATGAGGGAAAAATCTATACTCATCCAGGAGACCCTTTTCCATCCGCACAATGTGACATGACCACAAGGTCTGTCCCTCTAAAGGAAAATTTGTTCTCTGATGAGGCTTCATCCTCTTCCATACCTACAACAAAACTACCAAATCTACAAAATTTGGAAGAAATGTTGCAGCGTTTTTGCTAGGAGAGCTTCCTCTTCTCTCTTTTGACACCCATCTCAAACCTAATGAGTATGGTAGGCCAGATAAACAACCTGAATATCAACCAAATCTTGGCCGCATTGTCACCATTGGTCTACCCAATCAACAGACTAACTTCATCTATGGTGGTCTTGATACACCTCACTATCATCCAGATTCTCCTCCTAGGGCCAAACCCTATTTGGCAGGGTTTGATTATCTACAGAATCCACGTTCACAAAAACTTATCTATATCAATGCACGTGGAAAGGCTTTGGCTTGGGAAAGTATGAACAGGGTGTGCATGACCTCACATCCATTCCAACTCTTAAACCACATCAAAAATTTGGTTTAGGGTTCAAACCTCTCTCGAAAGCCACCATCACCATTCTCGATGAGCCTCTTTCCATTGAGGAACCATCTTCTCCCATCAGGTCGGAAGCATCACTTGATGTGGATGACACCATTTCCATCCCGCCTAACTTTTTTTTTAGTCAATACCATTTCCTTAGGTCCACTGACCTATAAGACTAATGGAAAATCCACTTCCATACCATTAGTCTTCCCTGAAATAGTTGGAGATGACTCTCCCACTATCAATACTATCCATTATGTGGATGATGATTCTATCCTTACCTATCTGGGGGTAGAGGATTCTTATCTTCCTAAAACCATTCCTTCTGACACATCTACACTTCTCAACAAAGCCACTGTCGACCTTAATATAGGGACTTTTGAAGACCCTCGCATCATTAAGGTCGGCCAATCTCTTAACCCATAGGAGTTAGGAGACTTCACCGCCTTTCTTTCCCACCATCACCAAGTGTTTTCTTGGTCATATGAAGATATGCCAGGCCTCGATCCTAACATCGTGGTCCACAATATCGTTACTCTTCCAGACATCAAACCAGTTAAACAAAAACTGCGTAAGATGCATCCTCGTATAGCTCTACTTGTCAAAGAAGAGTTGCAGTGCTTGCTTTCTGCCAACTTCATCCAACCCATTGACTATCCACAATGGGTTTCAAATGTAGTACCAGTAACCAAAGCTACTGGGAAAATTTGAATTTGCACCGAACTTTCGGGATCTTAATCTCGCTTTCCCGAAAGATGATTTCCTCTACCTAATATGACCAACTCGTGGATTTAACTATAGGTCACGAGATGCTTTCTCTGATGGATGGTTTCTCTAGGTATAATCAAATTCTCATCACACTAGAGGACCAGCATAAGACTTCCTTCATAACTCCTTGGGGGACTTTTTGTTATCACGTCATGCCCTTCGGTCTTAAGAAATGCAGGAGCAACTTATCAACATGTAATGACCTACATCTTCCATGACCTCTTACACAAAACTATAGAAGATTATGTCGATGACCTCCTCGGTAAGTCCAAACACCATCAGGATCATCTTCTCATTCTTGTGCCTCTCTTTGAGAGACTCATTCATTTTTTCTTCACCTAAATCCATCTAAATGCATGTTTGGCATTCTCACTGGTAAACTCTTAGGCTTTATCATTTCTATTAGGGGCATTGAAGTCGATCCCACAAAAATAAAGGCTATCCTCGAGATGCCTCCCCCTTCCAACTTAAAGCAGCTCCGTGGTCTTCAAGGATGCCTTCAATTAGTGTGTCATTTTATCTCACAGCTTTTGGACCATTGTCAACCTTTTCATCATCTCCTCCGTAAAAATGTTCATTTTGAATGGGATGAGCATTGCCAAAAAGCCTTTGATGATCTCAAAGCTTATCTTCTTTCTCCACCTATGCTTACACCTCCACGCGAGGGGAGCCATTCTATCTTTATATTTCTGTGACTGACCATGCTCTGGGAGCCATGATCTCACATCGGGATGCTAATGGTAAAGAACAAGCCATCTATTATATCAGTCGCACTCTTCATGAGTATGAAACATGTGCTATTCTCGAAGCTGAAAAAAGTGTTGTGCTCTCTTCTTCACAACTTCTAAACTTCATCATTACCTCCTTAATCATAAAACCTACATTGTTACAAGTGTCAATCCACTCAAGACAATGCATGTGAAACCTTATCACAATGATCGTATCACTCATTGGCTCATGCTCATGACAGAGTTTGACCTCGAGTTCATCTCGTAGAAATCTATCAAGGGTCAGGTCATTGCGGATCAATTAGCTGATGCTCCTCTTCCGGACACTCAAGTCCCCCTCGCTCAATTCCCAGATGAGTACATCCAACAAATTGATTTTGGTCTATCTCCATTTAAAGTAAAACTCTTCTTTGATGGGTCCAAGTGTCAAGCAAGGGGAGGCGCAGGTTTCGTCATGATTCCTCCTTGGGGTGCACCTATCCCTATCGCACACAAGCTTAACTTTGAATGTACCAATAATATGGCTGAATATGAAGCTCTCATTTTAGGTCTTCAAAATGCCATTAATCTTGGCACTCACCATATCGACATCTTTGGTGACTCTGAGCTCATCGTTAATCAAGTCACTGGTGTATATCAGTGTAAAAATGATATCCTTCAAAAATATCACGATATCGTTCTCTTTCAGCTTCAATCTTTCGATAAATTTACTATCCAGGCTATTCCTCACACTACAAACTGATTTAGATACGATGGCTTCTTTAGCCTCACTTATTCCTCCATTCACTGAAGACTCACGACTTTATGTGGTTGTTCAAAGCATTTAGACCAACCATCTCATCTCAGGCAGTTGACTTCAATCAATGTTGTCACAACTAACACTCAAGATGAGTGGTATCAACACATTTTTATTATCTATCATGTTCAGTGCTTCCTCCAGATCTGACTTCCAATGGTAGAAGATCTTTTATCCAACGTGCAAACCACTATACTATTCTAGGTGGAATCCTTTACAAATGTGGCTTTGATGGTATTTTCTTTGGTGCCTCAAAACCCCTGAATCATCTAAAGCCATTCAGGAGGTCCACAATGGTATCTGTGGTGGACACTTTGGTGGTTTGGCCATGGCTAAGCGCATCCTACATTTAGGCTATTATTGGCCTTCTCTTAATCAAGACTGTTGTGACTATGTCAAGAAATGTGTCAAGTGTCAACAACACGCTAATCTCACACATATCCCTAGCCAGGCCTTGCAACCCGTAGTGGATTTGTGGCCTTTTTCACAATGGGGTCTTGATCTCATTGGCCTCATCAATCCATGCTCTTCACAGTGACATCACTCTATCATTACTACCACAGAATACTTCACTAAATGGGTGGAGGCTATTCCTCTTTCATCGACCAAAGCTAAACCTATTGTTGATTTTGTCTATCAACACATCATTTGTCACTTTGGTGTTCCTCATAAACTCATTACAGATAATGGCAAGTCTTTCAAAACAAATATTTGTAGAAACTTTGTGACACCTTCAATATTAAACTCAAATTTTCTTCTCCATACTATCCACAATCTAATGGCCAAGTTGAGGCTTCTAATAAAACTTTGCGTAATATCCTCGCAAAGGTAACTAGTGAGATAGTAGGGATTGGCACTTACACATCCCTTTTGCTCTCTGGGCTTATCGGACTAGCATTCGTACCCCTACTGGTGCTACTCCTTTCTCTCTCATCTATGGGTCTGAGGTTGTCCTTCCTTTGGAAGTCAGATTCCTCTCTCTCTCTCAGAGAGTTTGTCTTTGATGAGGACTATCGTCAAAACCATCTAGCATAACTTGAGTTGTTAGATGAACATCACCTTAATGCTCTTGAACATCATCAAGTCTATCTTGAGCGTGTCAAGTGTGCTTATAACAAGCATTTGCAGCAGCGTGACTTCCAAGTTGGTGATCTTGTTCTTAAAGAAAACCAAAATGTCACTACTCTGGAATGAGTCAACGTGGTAAGTTTGCTCCTAACTGGATGGGACCATACGTTATCACTCATAAGTATGGGTCCGGGGCTTATCACCTATCTTCCATGGATGGTATACCTGAAATGGAGCCTCTTAATGCTTTGCATCTAAGGCCCTTCTACTATTAAAATCTATCTTACATGATCTTAGTCACAAAACAGATCTTTCATCCATCTGCAACCAGTCATGCATTTCGTAGTGATTCAGAACTATGTGGTTCTCCGCGTTATTTCTTTTATACCTTAAATATGAGTACCGCGGCTCTACTCATGGCATTTTCCTTATGGATTTGTTCCTTCTCATGGTAGGAATACCTTAATCACTACTTCATCCACCCTAGGTGTTCATCTTGATCAAAACCACTTGGGGGCATGAGTACGTGCTTATACATTTTCTTCCCCTCTATCTGATCTATCTGGTCTAAACTCAGCTTCTTCCAAAGCTCAAAAAAAAAATGAGTTGCTAAAAAAAAAAGAGATGTTATCCTAGTCCCAAAAGATAGATTGATCCCTCGAAGGACAGCTATCCATGCCTTATCAAATAAAATAAAAAATATAGACCATTCCTCGAAGGATGGCTATCATCAAAATCAAAATACAGACCACTCCCTTGAAGGACGGTTGTTTGTTTTATGGCATTTTCAGCCTTTTGCAAGTAACAAACTTCCTCTATTGGCAGTTTGTTCACTTTTTAGCATCTCTGAAAGACTTCCCATATCGATCAGTCTTTCTATATCTAGCAAACTTCCCACATCGATTAGTTTGCTTTTCTATAAAAAAAAAAAAAAATCATGAAGCTATGATATGAGACCTTTTCGATCATATGGAGATCTGTTTTCCCCATATGGGCATGTATTTAATCCTTCATGTGTTTTGATGAGATGTATACTTATCTCTCGTCCTTATCTACCTCCTAGATCTGGTTTGTGACTAACTAGTGTCAGGTTTATTTTATCCACGTCTATGGCCTTGTGTGCATCGTCTTTCGATTTACCATCAAGGTCTCTATTTATGGTCGGTTAGGGGCCTAACTTATCATTCTTTTTCCTATCTAGGTGTAGTGATTTTTATTTCTAAGGGATAATATCATTACATCACTTTCTTTTCAAAAGACATTTCCCATGATTATTTGTTGTTCATCTAGTTAAATTGACATTTAACATGTTAATTTACTCAATCAAATATATCATCTATCTATGCTCATCTTATCTACTTCATCTAAAAAACATCAAAGCATGTATTAAAAACACATGTGAATCCATCTATCTATATCATTTAATTGAATTAACATCTTAAACATGTTAATTTAATCAACCATTTATCCATGACAAATCAATCAAATCACATCTATTCATCTATCATCTATAACATTCATCTATATCCATCAAAATTACATAACATCTATCCATAACATCCATCCCTATCTATCGAAATTAAATGCATGAATCCAATCACATAACACAAAATGATGAATATATATACATATATCTATCTGTACAAAAGAATGTATGGCTTCCAATCAATCCATATACATCGTATCAAAGAAAAATGCCTTCAACTCGAGGCTACATCAGTATATCTCTACAAAATATCACATCTATATAGTAAAATCGGATAGGTGGAAAACACTATCTCCTCCTCCCTCCTCAGGTCCAGGCTATCTCTCTTGACCATCTCCTACAGAGCTAGAGATGCCCACTACCATGGCCCTGCCACCTCCTCGATCTCCTCTGGTGCTCACACCCTCCGAGGCACCACCAGCAGTAGAGCTATCGTTGTCCTCCTCCTCGCTCCATACCGAGGCACATCCGGGGCGTGTTGTGTCAGGGCATCCTCATAATATCTCACCTCGAAAAGGAGAGCCTGATAGGTACTCAGACTCACCATACCGAGTGCTCACAATGGTGCTACTACTTTGGTGGTGGTGGTCCTCCTACTACCACACCCTGTGCCCCTGACTCGAGGTGGTGCCTGTATCACCATATTTGGCCCTGAGGGCCTCCCTGTGCCTGTGATAGTGATCTCTCTCTGCTGGATCATTGTATCCCACTCCTGACGAGTGGTGTCTCTCTCCTGTATCAAGGTGTCCCTCTCCTCTATCAAAGTCCTAATCTCCTCGAGGGCAGCTGGTGTGTCTGTGTCAAGGCAAGCATGCTCTCCCTCAAGTCTCTCTAGCTGCTGCTAGATCCTCCTCACTGCCTCTGTAGCTGCCGGGAGATGTCGTGGCAGCTCCGCGTGGTACCATGCCTCGTAGCCCTCATCCACTCTGCATCATCATCATCATTTATGGGAGGTGGGGCCTCCCTGAGTGGATCTCTGCTGGGATTAGTATAGGTAGGTTTGTCTCCCTGTTATCCCATCGGTATGGTGTATATATAGTCGAGATGATCTGAATCAAACCAAACTACCTCATCACCCGTATAAATGGGACTCACTCTAAGAGCTCTGGCCTACGGCCCCTGACCACCCTACTACGTCTCAGCTCCACCAAGATGGGCGTCATGTCCAACCCATATCGGATAGACCTGTATATGTCTCCATATCACCTGTGCTTTAGTGTCGAGTCCTGAATCTCTCTGAATACCACTCTACGGATCTCCCTATATCTCTGGGGCCATGTCTACCCACCATCGTTCGAAATCCATACTCAAGGGCTCCCCCTGCTCCTAGCATCCATGGAAGCCCAGATGGCCTGATCACTGATATATGCTCATATGCCCAGCAATGGAGCACAAAACTCACGTCTATCCTAGTCCGCCTACCTGCCTGTGGTATACATCCACAGCTCGTAATATATATGTGCTAGTAATGCGTTAGCAAATGCAAACACCTACATGAACTCTAGAATATCACGAGACACAGTCGAGTAGGAGTAGTGGGAACCATCCACCTCTCGGAATCTGGTAATGCATAGTATGAGATAGCCATCTGGATCAGGGCTATCAATCTACTCCTAGGGTCATCCTGTCAGTACTGTGAGGCTGTCCTCATAGCCCCGGACACTATCTCTACATCATCTACCCTGTCCCCATATAATCATACCAGGGCCCTCCTCTGCTGCTCTCATGGGGTGATCTCTATCAGGTCCCCTGTAATTGGTAACCTGAGGATCCTATAGATGTCCTCATGGGTGATGGTCATCTCACCCATCCAAAACCAAAATGTGCAGGTCTGGCTATCCCACCACTACACCAATGCTCACATGAGCTCCACATCTCGGGGTACCCACCTATAATAATGGAAACCCCCTAGTCGGATAACTCTAGATGGTGCCACTCAACATCTGTCACATCTGGTAGTATGGTCTCTAGTAGCTTGGGAATAGCATCCCGCATGTGTAGGACCTCTCGTGCCTACATGATATCAAACATCATCATTAGTTTCATATTTATCAAAATCCACATCATTAAATTTTCATCAAAATCTTTCTCAAAAATAAAAAAATGTCACTTTTTTTCAATCGGCGCCGACTCATGCCAATCGGTGCCATTTACTTGACGGTCGACATTGATTGTGTTACAATCGGTGCTCCGATCACTTTCTAATCGGCGCTAATTTTTTCAATCGACGTTGATTACGAGGCAGAGCGCTAAAAATCCCTCTTGCCTCCTACTACAAAAAACATGAAAAAAAAAACAAAACGCTAAATGTACGAAGCTAAGGAAGGCTCACTTACCCCTGGCCATGTCCTCTTCCTCTTCTGACCGCTTCCAGAGGCTTCCATGTTGCTCAAATTCAATTTTTGACTTTTTCTAAATCAATCATCGCAGTGCAAATGAATCGTTACCATTCATCTTTTCTATACTTATAGGTTTTCGGAGTGGTCGGCCGATTATTTTGATCGGCACCAATTTTTGTGGTCGACATCGATTAGGGGTAATCGACATTGATTAGATCCCATCGGTGCCGATCGGGATATTTTGATATATTTCATCCTCTGGTCCCACCAGGATGCTTCGTCCTCATCTGTTATCATGTCTTACGCATGTGTCACCCGTAACACATTGTCGCCATCATTAACCTTTCTTTTGGGTACTTGTACCTGGTCACCTTGCATAGCCTCATGTGTGTCTCACTCGTGGCTCAACTTTTCTTGTTATTCCCCACCTGGGGCATCTCATCATTATATCTTTTACATGTGCCACCCATAGCACACTGTTCTACCTAGTCTAGTCGCAAGTATTTCTATTACAAAGTCCACTATAGTGGCCATATGTCGATTTCCGCGGTGGCTCTCCTCTCAAGGCCATCGCTTCATCCTTCTTGTCTAAGCATTGATGCTTGGCTTGTTTATTTGATCATTGTTATGACCTTATTTTCACCTTTCAACACATATTTTCGGTGTTATCACCCATTCCGAGTTCTTCCCTATACATGGGTAACTCATTTTTTACAACCTAAAGATAGCGGGTCTGTAGGCACTAACGTCATCGTTTAAAGGCCATCTAGTTGTCCCTACCAATGTGTCACTCTTTAGTTGTTGCTATGTTGTAGTCACCTTTAACTCACAAGTCTGTAGCCACTTACGTCATCTCATATGAAGACCATCTAGTCTACCCTACCAATGTGAGTTCCTTAGGTCGTTGCCTTTTTTTTTTTTTACGTGCGTCATCAATGATCAAATCTACTCCAGACATCTAGTTGGGGCATCCTTATACTCTTTCTCATCTATCCCTTTTTCAAACTCGGGATCGGTTGGCTCTTTTGGGGCCACCCCATCCCTAGTTTGAGGGGGATCACATCATCATTGTTCTTCATTTCTTCCAACTCCTTGTTTTTGTCTTGTGGCATTGCTTATCACAAGTTACTCGACAAAAAGGGGCAAATGTAGACACCTAAAATTGGTTACCCAATTTAGTGTCCCCTGGGTTCGTTTATCCTCTCGGGTAACCAGGGCACCTTTATATCACCACTTCTCCCTTAGGGTATTACTTAAATATTTAATTTAAAGGCCTATCCTAAGTTTCTCCACCCCATTATATTTCATCCATGGTTAATTAAACATTAACCATGTAATTCTATCTTCTACATTTATTTCAACTACTTATCTACCCCATATCAATTTCCAACCTCCCATGCTATTATTATCCATCTATCCCACCTATTTCTCCTCTCCTGGAACCATGCAGTGGGATTTTTCCCATATTTGAGTTGGAGGGATAATATTATTATCCCCACAATTCATTTCCTTTTCACCACTTTGGGGATTCATTTTCTCGATCGGCACCATTTTTCGATTTTTCCAAGCGGCACCGATTTTTTGGAGCGCGCGATTTTATCTCGATTGGCACCGATTATAAATTTATGACCTGAGATCCTCTCTGGTTAGATTCAGAAGAGTTGGTTGCCTAGAGATTACTTTTTTCTGAGTGATTAAAGAGATTATCAGAGAAAGAGAGTGAGTTTTGTGTAGTTTAATCCCTGAGAGGTGTACTGTTACTCTGTCCGCGTGTCTACAGCTCTTGCGGGTCTCCACAGCTACCCTGGTCATCATCAATCATCAATCAAGCATTTTTTTAGGTATTCCTCTTTGTTAGTTTCTATAATTTCCTTTCGATCAACACCGATCTAGTCGGTCAAATCTGATTAGTCTTTAATCAACGTCGGTTTATCCAAATCGGCACGGATCGGGCCTTTCTTCAGTTTTTGGGTTAGAATCCATCAATTTCTACCTCGGATCCCCTTTTTCTATCTTCAATCTCTACTTTTTGATCAATCTTCAGTAATCTGGTCTTACATTTAATCCATTTTAGCTTAGTTTGCTTTCTTCTTTTACTCTCTGGCCTTCTATCTGCCTGTGTGTCCAATCGACGCCGATCACTACTTGATCGACGCCGACCCAAACAATCGACGCCGATCACTTCTTGATCGATGCCGACCCAAACAATTCACGCCGATCATCGATCACTGTCTGATTGATACCGACCAATCTGCAGAAAGGTATAGAATTTAGGTAACACAAGTTCAGCTTTGTTTTTATAGTTTCCTGCTTTCTTTTAGTTTTTCTGCCATGGTTTTTACATTCTGTCTATTGTTTTTAATCAAAAACCTAAATATTTTCTTACATATTTTATCATGTATGTCTTTACTCTTGATTGAAAACATGAACTGACATCCGCCGAGGAAGCTCATTGCTTCCGGACCCGCTTTCTAGGTAGTTCACCCATATATCATCTAACGTCATCTTTTCTACCAAGGATTTGTGCATCGCAGTTTCTTAGATCTACTTTGTAGGATTGCTCATGTGCACCCATCTTGTCTCCATTGGAATTCTCTCCATCTACGTCTTCGGATCTTATCCAACACTCCTAATATTTTTCTTCCTATTCCACGTATAGATATTACATATGAGCTACAACCTATCAAAGAACCACCTCACTTACCACAACTTGACGATGTCATTTTTTTATAGATATAGTTTCTCCTCGGCCACTTGTCACTACTACTGCTATGATTCCTTATTAGAGGGTTGTCCAATCTATGGACACCACTTGATCACCTAAAATATCACATGTATCACCCACATTAGCACTTCCACTATTAAATTGCACATTCTTCATGAATTTTTCATATTGAGAACACAATCCATTTGATCCTACTTCACCAAAAACCATATGTACACATGCGGGATTAAATCGATTAGGATTTTCTATTGATGACATCCATCCTCCACCATATGACCCTCATTTATATCATGGGATGGTTCATGTTATGGCCACCTATGGTCTTCACATATTTTACCTTGATGTATTTCTTGCACACAATCCTACCATTTCTCCACTTACATTAGGGCAATCATGGCTTGATTATATTAGGGGCACTCTAGATCTTGATCATACAGATATATCTTTCCCTATGCCTTTTGGACACATTTTCATCTGCAATAGCTCTTTCCTAGGTTATATACAAAATATTACTCATTGGTATGCACACAATTGTCATATTCCTATGTTCATTGTTGAGGAGTATGTTGTGGGTATGTATAACTTATACCTCAATGGCTCATTACGTGATCAACCAGACACTATTGCTTATCAAGTTACTAATGCTTATCCATTCGATTATGACCCAGAGGATGACAATATTCTTGATGACTTTACATGATCTAAATACACATGTACTTGAGGGGAACAACACTTCAACTTCCCCATATCATCTTAACATATCCAAATTTATCCTCCTTACATTTTACTACATTCATTTTCTCACATTAGGCATATTCATCATACATTCTAGCGTCATTACCCGATGACACACTCTTGTGCTTCGGTTCACACTTGAATGTTGAGGTCTTACTACACATGAACCCCACACACTACACTATAGGCATTACACATTGCATTTCATCACACATTACACGTCATACACCATACATTCTACATTTAGTCTACAACATTTTGACATTTGCACATTTACACATCATATATCATCCTAGTCTTCATCACATATGAGTCTAGCATTACATCATCTTACATACTACATTACTAGTCTATCTATACATACATTATATGCCACTCTATACATTACACCTTACACATTCTACACATCTAGCATTACATTCTACATATTATATGCTCTTAGGCACACTACACCTATTGCACTCTACACCATACATTTCATTACTATACATACTACACTTAGTCTACATCACACTTGGCAGTCCACATCGTACATTACACATTCCACTCATCATATGGTCATATTTTATCATTACATGTACTACATTATCTTCTACGTATTGTATTCACTACCTAATGACGCACTTTAGTTCCTCATTCCATAATTGATTGTTGAAGGTTTACAAATCAAATGGACCTTACATTCATCACACGACCTTTCCTCATGCGACATTACTAGGTTATTGACATATGCTTTAGGCTAAATTTTCACCTATTCCTTCATCTCTTAGTGGTATACGCTTTAGGATACATCACCACTCCTTATATTATTCATCTTATAATGGTTACTTTAGGCTACATCATCACTCCTTATACTATACATCTTGTAGTGGTATACGCTTTAGGCTACATCACCACTCCTAGCTATTCATCTAGTAGTGATATACGCTTTGGGGTTAAATCGTCACTCATAAATTCAATTTGTCATGATATATGATTAGTCTATAAGGTTCACATATGACTCCTCTACATGTCATACATCATCATCACTATGCATATACACACTCATCACAAAGCGTCTAGACAAAACACACATTATTTGACCATTTCCCGATGACGTACTCTCATTTACAGTTCATTCTTGACTACTGAGGGGGAAAACCAAATAAACCTCACTGCATACATTTCCATCCACTCGAGGGACACACAAATCCTATCACTCCATTTTGCATTCCATTCCATCCATCCACAACATACTGCATATTATGGTTTCTTTTACTCTTACTTACTTTTACTTGTTCATGGTTGATTTATTACACATGCTAGTTAGATTACTTGTATGTCATTTATCTATATCATCCACACATGTGTGTTCACGTCTTTTCTAGTTGTGATCATAGATACATGTCTCTTACACATGGAATGGATGATCTCTTCATTTCCTTCCTACACTATTCGTTAGGGCATCCACATTCGTCTCTCATAGGTGCTATTGTTTCATTTTGTACTTAGAAATTTACATTACTTACTTATACATGATTTTGACATACTAGTTATCTTTCTAACATGCTAATGGGTGCTTCATGTGCAACATTTGTTATGCAAGGATATTGGTTTCCATACTTGTTTCTTACATTGTTTGCTATCGTTTGCTATTGTATGCGGGCATTGCCCTATGTTTGGTGTGCACACTTATTTTTTATTTGTGACCATGAAGGCCTTGCATGTATTGTGACATTGTGAGTGATATCCCATGTTTGCAGCCCGTTTTGTGTGGATTACTTTGTCTTCTTGCTTCTTTAAATTACTTCAATGTCTACATAGCTTACGGATAATATTCATATGCATGCATGTTTGTTTACACTTGTCTTTGGATAGCCTTCTTATTTATGTGTGCCTTAGTTTCTACCAAGCACTTTCTAGGGTACAACTCATGTGGTTTTTCCTCTTTTGGGGCCACATTCTCCTATTAGTGATTTTGCACGTGCCCCCAAAGAGGGGGATCATTTGGGGATTTTTACATGCTAACATAGAGATTTTAAATTGGTTCAATTTAGTTATATACAACAAGTGAGTTCATACCAATCTACGAACTCCATACATAGTAGATTTTACATGACATAGTTTTCCTTAGCATTCTTGGAAGTAGTTACGAGGCTTGGAGGTTATAGTGGGTGAGCCTCTCTACACTTCTTTGACCGGTGGTGTTGGACTTCCCAAAAAACCAAGACGTACAGAGATATCTACACACACATTAGGGAAGCTATTAGATCTTGGAGTATAAAATGGAATTACTCCCTACACTTCTTCGGTCTATAATGTGAGATCACCTAAAAATCACAGTACATGATATCCTTTTACACTCTCTTTCTCGACATGGATCAGGTGCACATGTTCCATTTATACTTTTTCATTTGTGTATTTTACATGCTCTTTACATTCATATACATGGCTCTTTACATTGGGTTTTTACACATACATACATATATATTTGACTACTTGATTATTTTCTCCTCGTAGGTCCGGCCGTATGAGAAACAAGCAGTCAAATAGGGGAAACAACAAAAAAAGTGTCAACAACATTAATTCACGACAACACACACTTTACTAACCATGCAAGTACATCTCACACCACAACAGCTACATACGCGTTCTACCCTAGGTTCACTCTTATCACTTTTTCTTTGTGCATTTGTCATTTTTAGTTTTCATGCTCCTCCATTTTTGTCATTCCATGCTTTTATCTAGTCCTTTGACATGTTTCTAATACACTCTTCATGGAAATCAAGTACACATCTCTATCTAATTTATATTCTTTGAGATTTTTTCTCACCAACATAAAGTGTGGGAAAATGTAGACACAAAATTATACACTTTAGATATTATTTAGTCCCGATTCGATACTATTATTTAGAAGGTTCTTGAGTGAATAAATTAGTAATTAAACCCAATATTTTGGCCATCTTGTTTTATTTTATTTCATCATTACCAACCTCTTGCATCTATATTCCCGATCAAACCTTTGTCATCCCGCGTTATTTTATCCTTTCTGGGGCACTGGATTAGTATTAGGCACCGTGGGTACCGTGCTTCCACCGGGGTGCCCTAGTCCTACTTGCACTTTCTTGCCACTTGTTGGGCTCTTTCTAGCCATTTGAGATCTTTATCTTTCTTGTGGTCTTTCTTTTCAGGGTTAATTAAAAAATTAGATCAAGATAACTCTATAAATATAAATTTATGAGACCATAATGAGGGACTAAGCATCATCTACTACTATCCTCCATCTAGAGTTGCATTCATCTATTGCATTGGAGATCACTTGCATCCACATAGCTCCATCACAAAGCACAAGGCTAGGATATTTGCATCACACTTCATAGGGGGAGGGATTCTATTCTATTCCATACACACATTCTATTACATTTTCTACACATAGTTATTGCTCGCTACTTCACAAAGTGCGACTAGAACAAGAGAAACCTAGGGCATGTTCACACACACTTGCACATAGAACTACATCGGGTCTGAGATGTAGTGCAGCGCTCAGTTAGTAAGTCCACCATTGTGGCAGATGAGGTCGATCGACCCCTTTATATGAATTTTTATTTTTAGGGTTTGATGCTTGTTTTGGGGTCTTGCAGGTATTTCTTTCATCTTGGATTATTGGTGACATCATGTCATGGTGGAAAAATGAATATGATGCAACAAATAGCGAGGGTTTCACATCATCTGTTGAACCAATGAAGATAATTTTTAGAGCTTTTTCACAAACCAAGGCACCCGACTTGTAGACCAGAGTGCCCGCAGGTGCCCCAATTTTCTCTAGGTGCTCTAGTCCAACTAAATCCTCCAGCTCCATCCTTTTTGAGAATTCTTCATAGTCGTTCCTACTTCCATATTTTCTAGTCATCACCACAACATTGTCTTGTGAGCATCCCCTATTCAAACCTGAGTTCTTTCCTCTTATCTCTTACACATTAGGTTTAGAATTTCCTTTTGCATAGTTTTTTAGATTATTTACATATTGCATTCTTTGCATTTGTTTACTTCATTTACAATTGTTCATATCTTAGATTAACTATCCCTACACTATATATTTTAGTCAATTTTAGTTAATCATTTGAATGATTTCTCAAAATGATCACATTTGAATCGGGGTTCATTTTAAGAGACCTCTTAGAAATTGGAGGTGGAAAATACTTGGTGAATATCCTTGGAACCAGTTTCACGGGAAGGTGAATTTTTTGGGGGTCCGACAACAAAATTTTCACCTAATTTTTAAGTGGTGGGACAAAAGGCTATAGACACATGATAGAGATTTGCTTGACGTGCATCAACAAGGTGGTTAACACATGTCAACGAACCTCACTGACACACATCAACAACCTTGTTGATGTGTGTCGATGAGTTCTATTCAGCGATGTGTCGGTGAGGTTCGTTGACGCATGCCAACAACCTTGTTGGCGTGTGTCGACAAATCTCTGTCATGTATCTACAACCTCCACTGTTTGGTCCCACAACAAAAAAATATTCATGTCACGCATCAAAAAACTCTCTGTCGCATGTCTACTTCCTCTGCACTCCTATCGCGCGTCAACAAACTCTCCTGTCACGCATCAACAAACTCTTTGTCGCGCATCTACAGCCTCCGCCCTCATGTCACATGTTTACTGTACTTGATAATACATATGCCCCCAAGTGGTATGAGTGAGCTAGTAGTGTTCTACCTAGTGAATAATATAGGATTATATAGGGGATAGTTTCAAGGGTAGGCGAAGATGACCCTAAAAAAATTAAACTGTAATTTTTAGGCGAATAGGTCACTGACCCGCGCTAGAAAATTCACCTTTTCAAATTTTTCAAAAATGGAATATTCACCATATTACAAATATTTGCCACTAAAATTATCCCTTATTTGAATTTAAATTTGAGGGACACCTATCATTGTTAAAAAAATAAAAAATATTATAATTCAAATTATAAATAACAATAATGATAAAAAAGGATATATACTTATAAATAGATCTATTTTAAAAATGATGACTGATATCCTAAATCTCCAAGTTAAAAGATACATGATATTAAAAATTTCATGTATTTTACAACTTAAAAACAAAAAGGGGAATTCATTTTCAAAGATAGTCGATTCGAGTTATAATCACATACAAACACTTTATTTAAAAAATTGAGGGCTTTCAAATATATTGTGTATTCACCAAACTTGAATTGATTTAATAAAAAAATGCACATGGAAGAATTCCAAGCAATATATATGTGGGAGTTTTAATTCATCCATAGGAAATGCACTAGCCAACGTATCATATTGGGAATTAACAAAGTGACATTAACAGGGGAGACAGGGGTAGCCTAGTCGGCTTTTCTCATGGATGACCAACACGGTAGCAAGTGAAAGTAAAATGAAATGGACGGTATGAAGTAAGCCTCTTCCACATGTTTTGTAATAGAAATCCTATTTTTCAAATTTAGGGAGGAAAGAAATTGAAATTATCTTCCATGTGCATGTTAAAAAGAGTTACCAACATCATACCTCTCATCTCGATCTTGCAATATAATACTTCTTACACACGTATGATTCAAAGCACCTAAAAAAATTTAGACAATAGATGATTATCATATTCCTTTAAAACCATCCTAAAATTGTAGATTTGCTCTATCGGAAGATAAGTGAATAGTTTGGTGATGAGATTGGTAGAATCTCTATGAGGATATTGGTTGATTTTAGAATGAACAATTTTTTCATCATGTCCCTTACCAAACTATGACAAGTCTATTCACTTATAACTACTATGGGTGGAAGTGATTTTTAGGATGTCCATATGCATCACTAATCCATATTAAATTCATCATAAAAGCCTATAGAGATCTCGGGTTTGGAATAGGGTTGTTATGTTTTAAAATTTGTGTTTCCTTTGTACACTCTTTCCTAAACTTGGTTTTTGAGCTTATTGTTTGGAAAACTATGCAAGTTACATGGATTATAGTTTGGTAATGAGCTTGATGAGAGATTTCTAAGGAAATCTATAAGGAGATTAGTTATTTTTATAATGAATGTGATTTTCATCCATTCCCTAACCAAACCTATGACATGTGTTTTCACTTTTATCTATTATGGTTGGAATTATTTTTAATGATCTTTCCCAATGGTAGTCCATATTGTGGTCACCGTAGAAGACTACTTGTTCGAGATATGTTTCTACCTTTCTACTTGAACTTAATGAAGCAAAATAATAAAAATACAATCAGCCTCCAAAAATGGAAAGGTTTACCGATACCAGTAGAGATAGATGCTAAAGCTGACATTTGATAGAGTTTTTTTGGGTCCAAATGAATGTGTAAATACTCATGTCCTGAAAAGAAACCTATGGTCAAAGACACTAAATAAAAGGGATTAGACAAATGGATGAAGCGAGATGCTTGGAAAATGTCGGTCCCTAGAATCCAAAGAGACTTTCGTAGAGGATGTCATCTCATTTTTGTAACAATCAAGTGGATTAAATCTTATAAATATATAAGATAAAAAATATGTAAGGATGGTATATTAAGAATTATATAATCCATATCAAAGGGGAGATCATGTCTTTGCTTCAAAGGCAGCCTAGGAAAGAGTGGATGTAATTAGGATGTGCTCAAAGTAATCGTACAGAAATTGTAAGTCTCTATTAAATTTCATGGAGGAATTCACGTTGGTCTTCAATACCCTCTTTGTTAATAGAAAATTGGATAGTGCAAAGTGTCAGCTTGTGTATGATACTATATTGTTCCCGGAAAAATAGTTGTCGGACTATGAGGAGATCATAAATATTGGTAATCGTATGTGAGCAACCAAGAATTGTCATGTAGCAAAAAGCCATACTTGGAAACAACATGTTAACTACACATATATTGATAAAATATGATAAAAATCTGCTAAAATGATGGAAAGATAAATTTGACAAGAATCCTCGGTGATTTAGGCCAATCATGGGTGATTAGGTAAATCGTTAGAGATTATTGTGATTTGGATAGTTTTGCTAAAAATGAGAGTTGGAAGTTTTAAAATATTATTTTTGATTGATTTCTAATTTTGGATAGAATTTTAATGCCAAAAAAGATAGATAAATACCTTTAGAAACTAGATAGGGCTAAAGTATGCCTCAAATCGGTGATTAATTTTGGTTTGTGTTGATGCTGATTCGGTGCACTTCCCAACGGCTGACAGGAGATAAAGACTATCAAAGCATTGATTTGGTGATTTGTTGGAACTTGATGAAGGCTTGTGATGTCCTCGGGAATGATCTAGACCCAACGATAAGTTAAAAACAAGGAGAATATGTAAGCAAATTCTTTATGAAGATCCTCACAAGAAGGAGAAAAATGACTATTTATAATTGCCACGATCCACCTTTTTCGAGAAAAACACTTGGAAAGAGGTTGGAACTGCTTCCAAATGTAGGTTTTTGGTTTTTTTCAAGGGGATATTGTTAATGGGAGGTTATGAAATGATTTGGGAGGTTACATGATGGAATAAATTAGGTTTATTTTGTTTTTGAATGGTTACAATAGATTCTATATGGTTAAGTTATTTTAGGCATGGTGGATAGTTATTTTATGGAGTCTGTAAGATTATTTTTACAAGGGTATGAATATAATGATTTAGGATAATTATTTTTGGGTGAGTATTTAATTAATTAAAGGTGGAATGGGTTTGTTTAATTATTTTAAATGTGTAATATGTGGAGTAGGTGGTTAACAAAAAAATTGGTGTCTAAATTTGCCTGTTTCCTCAAGTAGTTCACGATGAACAAAATTCTAGATAAAAATGATATGAGATAAGGTTTTTCTTCATATGGGTGATCCCCCTCAAACCGGGGGTGATTACGGTGCAATCCAAGAATCACTAGTTTCATTAAGTTTGATTGAGATGAATAGTGAAGTTTCCCCATGATGAGGAGACAATGTGGCTAATAGGATGAGATCATGTGGTAGGAAAGACAAAGTGTTTGTGACCTATAGATGTATGATAAAAATATGATAGGATAACCAAAGGGTTCATATCTGGGCGATGCATCAAGATTGGTTATAAAGAACAATTTTATTGTTAAGGTCCTCTAGATGAAAGGGTATGAATCAATTTCTTTTAGTTTTTTTTTTAATTTTTGAGAAATTTTGATTTATGGGAGAACATAATTAATTGTTAATGATTATAGCCAATAGTAGGTGATTGAATGAAATCACTGATGATTGCATGAATCATCGATGATTTTGTACGTAGAATTTCAGGTGTATAAATAGTCGATTATATTTAGAACATGAATCATTAGCAATTGTGGATTTCGTGAGATTAGAGATAATTTGAGCATGTGATTTTGAGTGATTTGGGACAACGGTGGGTGCATGACCATCCAGACGTCGAGAGGAGGTCCACTCAAGAGGAGGTATGCCTTTGGGTTTTTTTCATTTTATGAATTTTAATTTTTTTCTAAAATTTTACGTTTTAGGAAATCATACGGATTGTTGTCAATTGATAGAATTGTTAGTGATTGATGTTGATAATTGATGATTCATGATGGAATTGTTGATGATTTATGTTTAATTGATAGAGGTTTGGCCTAATCGCTAGCGATTGATTAATTTTGATAAAGTTTGAAGAATTTTGATGAATGATGTGTGTGAATACATATTTTATGATTTTTGTGGATGCGAGGTGAAGGCCAAGTTGACTATCGGGAATTGGATTCTGACGCATTAGTAGATGTAAGAGAGAAGATGTCAAATGATGATTGGGATCTTTTAAATGCAATGGGTTTTAGAGGGATGTATGATTATTAGCTCATGTATAGACAATAACACGTGTTATTGGCTTCGATTGAAGATGGGATCTAGCTAATTGTACCTTTTAACTACCCACGGGTGAGATGTCGATCACCCTATAGGACACGCACATGATTACAATGTTACCGGTGTGGGGTGAGGGAATATATTGTATTAAGGAGTAGGAGAGAGAGGATGTTCTAAGGAGATTATATGATGATGATATGGAGGATATAGTGATTACTTGTGGAGTGTTTTACTATTATCTTTTATTTGCAATAGATAGGATTGGCTATGAAACTATGACCATGATAATGATGGGGATATCTTTCTTTGCTTTTCTTGATTCTCATGGTAGGATATTTCCTTGTATGGTGATTGGTGTGGTGACTAAGATGTTAGAGCGTTGGGTTATATTTGAGTGAGCCCTAACCTTATTGGTAATGGTGTATAGGGATTTGTGGATGTGGAGCAGCCGCAAGAGATTTGGTTTGAGTATTGGATTTCTATTACAAGTGTTGGGCATTAGAGCACATTGTAGTGACTCATCTAGAGGCTATACCATGGGGTAGTGTTGATTTTGTTACAGCTATGTCATGTTTCATTTGGTGTAGTCCACATGTAGTGTGAGGAGGAGGGATGCAGAGTGAGGCACACTTTCGTAAGATTATTACAGGTTTATAGGTGGGGACATAATATGGAGGACTTATCTTGAGCTACCAATGTGTCTTCAATATGAGATGGAGTTGAACTCCACACAACAAGATTTATGAAGCGCAAGCACGTCGTGGTGGGGAGTATGAGTTTATTAGATTTATTCACATCGGGTGATGGATTGGGTTGATTCATGATGTTCCGGAGGAGGCTGACACCATACAAACATGATGAGGGGGATGTAGATACCCCTAAGGCCATGGTAGTTCATATTTTTGTATGTACGAGAGGAGCAAGGTGTCATAGGATTTGATGAGTATGGGGACTATGTCTCGATTGACGATCTTAGAGTTATTTGCCACTTATAGAGCATGGTGGACAAGGTGTACATTGCATGGGATATGAAACATATTTATCGAGGAGGGAGGAGAGTACAAAATTGAGTAGAAGGGGCCCAATAGGGAATAGATGTGAATGACAAGGAGGTGGTGGAGATGGAGCGGTGGAGATAGTGTAGGTGCAAGAGGAGATGGTGTAGGTATAGAGGGTGGAGATAGGGTGGCCTTAGAAGCCATTATTGCATAGTTGATGGCCAAGAAGGCTGCGGTGATAGTTGAGAGAGATAGGTTGCATATGGAGAGGGATGGATTTTGTTGGTACCCAAATTTACACCTCTTTTGGGGCCAGACAGTTTTAGTGAATAGACTGAGGTACTTTTAAGAATTTTAGGCTTGCGAGATATTACATCATTTGTAGGCTGGGAAATTTTCGACAAACCTATTGAGACAAGGCCTCGAGGTCTTGGGTGACATGTACAAAATGAATGGCCAACCCTGCTACTTTCAGTTCTACCTTTAACTAGGGTGAGAGAACCCAAGGGTAACCTAAAACACAGTAAAAGGGATGAATCTTTTACTTCTCAATTTCTTTGGGGTAACAAATCAATCTGGGATAAGCATGGCCATAAACACAACACTTCACTTTTACAAGTTTTCACACAAAGTGATGTATACACTTATTTCACTAGACATAGGTTACTATAGATAGATAAGTTGCATTTTTGTTGCATTTTTGATAAAGGGAATGAAGATCAAGGATTAATTTCACTAATATTTGTAAATAACACAATAGGATGATAGACAGAGGGCTTTTATTGTACGATGAGACTCAAATTATGTTTTGTTTATAAGGATGGGGGATTTGTAAGATAATAGATCACTTAATGACACTACTCACAGTACTTGTTTAGACATATATGACATCCCAGACAATAAAGAACAATTCATCAATTAGTCACAATTTCCATTTGAAGAAAGATTTGCATTCATTGATACTCAATTATGACAAATATTTCACACAATCCTTAAAATACTCAGCACAAAATCTCATGCAAATATTTTAATGAAGCATTTCTTGCTTCTAATCTCATATGCTTAAGATACACTCGAAAGCTTACAAAAATCCATCAACAAAATGATTTCAGCAAGGATTTTATAATTGCATTCAATATTGTAAAGTAAAATCTCACACCACAATATTGAACAAATGACCAAAGCTTAATCACTAAGGACAGACCTAGTGTAATTCGGAGAAGCAAGAAATACAGAATTGCAACAGAAAATGAAATTGATCAACTAAATATTCAATACACAAAATCCGGATGGTGTAATCCAAACTAATAGTTACACAAATTTTATTCTAACCTACCAAATTCTAGACAAGGGAACATGAAAAAAATGATCTCAATTCCTATTAATGACTATACACTATAATCATCTTAATATTTGAATTTGAAAGAGTAAACTTAAAATGTATTTCTTCTAGACAATTTAATAATCACAACAAAATATAACAATTCTTGTTTTTGCAAAAAGCTTAAGAAAAAACCCTTTTTTAGTATGAGGAAAAACCCCTCATACTTATACTATTTACTTCAACTTAATTTTCCCCCCAAAAACATCTTAAAGGATCCTTTAAACTCAAATCTGTGTAATTTTAAATATTCTTAAAAGAAGTATATTTTAACTAAAAAGATTCCCTTTTGCTCCTGATTGGGTTAAGTGAAGAAAGAACCATGTGGTGACATCTGGGAGAAATGGAAAAGCTATTATTTTTCTTCTAAAAACTTTTGTCTTTTAGTAAACTACGCTTTGTTTCAAGGAAATCCTTGATTCAGAATGCATTGCAAAAGTAAGTTTGTTTTAAAATTTGTTGCTCTTATTTTTACTTTTCATGGCCCTTTATAGTGCATTGATTTGAGCTTTCCCCTACCCTGTTATTATAGGAAAAAAACTTTTCAAACCTTTGAGTGACAACTTCCTCATTGGGCCCTAAGTGGTAGTTGAAAACTATTTCATGTTTTGTACTTATTTCATCAAGCTCTGTAAAGACAAATTTTTATTTTTTCATCTTCTTTAACAATTTATCAATTGTTAACTCAATGTATACCCAGCCCCGTATGTTGGATACACTTTGAAAACCCTCGGCTCTCGTGGTTTTCCCATAACATACTCCTTGAAAATTCTAATCAAATTTTCAAGTACTCTCCATTCTAATTGTTTCTCCCTTTGTCTACCCCAATTAATTTGTCTATCAAATCATGAATGCCAAAAATATATTCCATTGTTTTGTCTCTCATTTCATTGAGAATTTTAACAGATTATGTTAAAATCTCCACTCTTACTTTTTCCATATTATAATATTCTGTTGAATTCCCACATAGTCAAGAGACAATTCCTTCCTTAACAACCAAGTCATCACCTAAATCTTTGATAGCTCCCATTTTTGGTAGCATATCAATCCACATTTATTTCTTAGCTTCACATTTATCTATTAATGTCTTGGTTGCTTCTACCTTTTCAATAATATGGGACTACCGTTTCACAACTTATGTGATTATTGATTCACCTCTAATAAGTAAATCATTCTCCCATTGGATAGTGGCTTCCCTCTTTTCTTAAGTCACTTACTCTCTTGAAGTCATCATTGGTAATCTCTAGTACTCCAACTTGACCTTCCTTGTGAGTTCTGGTTAGTTTTCTGACCAAGTTGGATAGTGCCTCATTCTTGGCATTTAAATCATTATTAGTTTCTTTGAACCCACCAATCCTTTGGAATACCTCTTCTACTACTACAGAAAAATCATATTTCATTTCTTTAGTAGAAGGCTTACCTAATGAGATCCTTGAGACCTAAAAATTGGATGGGGATGCTTCTCCTCAAGGCACATCAGCTTTGGGAGTTGCAATATCTATGAATTGTTCTCCTTTCTTACTCAGGGTTTCCTGGAGATAGATTTTTCCTTTTTGGGTGGTCTTATTGGATTGAGGAGAGTCAGGATCTGTAAATCATCATCATTCAACAATATTTCCACCTTCTTCTTATTTGGGAGAGTACTACCTAACCATTCTCTTATAGGAGACTCATGTTCATAGTGTGATTATAAAAAAAGAATTACAAGGATAATTGTAAGGGCTTTGGAAGAGGAATAAGACATAGACATACCTTCTAAAGATGCATATATTACTTCCTCTTGAGTAACTAGTCCTACAAGTCCACCCTGAACCTCAATTATATCCATAGATTCAAATTGGTCCCTTATTTATTCAAATATTGGGAGTTTTTGTAATCAACTTCATTTTCTTCCCGTGTTGATTCATCACCCATTTTCTCACTAGGAATAGAGATCATCTTGCGGGGTCCCTAGGAGATGGCTTCAATTGTGGGAATGGGAGCTTCAACATTTCCTACATTTACTTCAGTGTCATGGGGTACTATTGTAAGCGTGACAATGCTACCTATACTAGAGTTTCCTCAATATGAGGTTATACTCCATGTCTAATACTTTTCTCCTCTTTCGATACCACACTTTCTTGGAGTTTACTCTAGAATGGTATAAACATGTTGTTGTAGAATAGTTAAGGCATAGAGTATAGGATCATTCATGAGGGGTTGTTCCTTAATGGGTGAAGCAACTTGAGCTATTGGAATGGCATGGGTTGTTATTACACAGGTACATGTTTCTCAATTAGAAAATGTGTAGGAGATTGGGTGATAGCGTATGAGATAATAGGGACATCAAGATTCACTACTGTCTAGGGGTATCTTCCTCCTCCAAATCAAACCATTCAGACGTTTTAGTGTGCTTCCTCTTTTAGAGCTGGACTTGTTTTACCTCCTTTGATCCCTACATTTCTATCTTTGGTGTTTGAAATTCATGAGGAGTATCAAACAATTTTTCCTCCTTAGGCTTCTTAAGAGTGGACTCCATCATTTTCTATTTTCCTTTGGATCCCGAAGCGGATGCTGGAACAATATGTAAGGGAGTAGCATGAACAATAGGGCCCTCGACTATACCTTCCTAAATCATTTATCTGTTTCTTCTCATTTTTTGAGGAGGGGAAGTTTTGATTACGCTATCCTGGGTACTTACATCACCCGTTACTAGCAATGAGTCCTAATTCTTAATCTTTTATCTCCATGAAACCTCCCTAGTGGCATAAACCATTTGAAATGGGGGGAGAACATCATCAATGAGCTTGCAATTTCTATATTCTCTTAATAGTGGGGTATGTTGGTAGCTTATATCCACTCCTTTTGAAAATGACCACCTTATAGAGATTCGGATGGGATTTGTAGTCTTTTCTTGGTTATATTTTTTCTCACTAATGTCCCAATTGATTGGTGGAAAAGGATGAGAAGCAATATCATCCTAGTTTGTATTCTTCACAAATCATATTACCATCATCCTTGAACCCTTCAAGGGTTTGGATGACCCCAAAATCACTCATCCGGGATAAGGTCATTCTTGAATGTTCTCTTGTCCCGACTTCCCTTTCATCTTTACAGTTCATCCAAAAATCCTCATAGTGAGGTTTTTCTCTATCTGAGTGGGTGCAATATTCTATAAGATATGTTTTATATCATAATATTTTATGTCCTTAAATCTATTCATTATGCACCTGTTCATCTCTCCTTCCAACATTTTTTCCTTCTAGATGTTTGGAAAAGTGTAATTCCCTATGACTATGGGAAATTTGATTAGGGATGGTAGATGCTTTTGGGAAATGAACTGATGTACTGATAGCAACTATCGACCAATTCCATTAATGCCCATTTGTCATTTACACACCTAGGTAGCACATAGGGTTTCCCATCAAAACCACTAACCCTGATATATGAATAAGTCCTGAATTGGATGAAATAACACCCATATTGAGTAATGACTCTCTTAGCATTATGGTAAAATATTTCAGTCTCCTAATTATGGTGGTATGAACAAATTGTAGGTGTAAAAAAGTGATTGGAAATATTTATGTAATGTATTTCATAACTTTCTAGCTTTAGCTGATAGAAGACATCATATACCTTGGAACTGTTAAGATTCCTTTGATTAGAAATTCTAGAAACTCTATAGGAAAAGAAATTTTATAAATGATGTAAGAATCCATGAAAAAAATGCCATTTTGGGCTTTTCTCCTCTCGTAATCTAGGCAACTCCCATCATTTGTTCATGAATACGGTTACTTATGATCTCAAACCCCAGGAGAGGATTTTTGTTTGTAAGTATCACTGAATGAATTGAAACATCCATTCCTAAAATAAGGCAATAGATTCCATACCCATTACTCGTTCAACAGTGTAATCACATCTTTGACTTCCTCAATAAATTCAACCCTATTTAACTTCTTTGTCATTCTGGGGGTAGAAGTTTGTGGATTATTCAACCAATGGTCATTCATAGCTTTCATCCATTTCTTTGAATGTGAGTTCTAGTATTCCTATGTTGATTCCTTGATAATATCCCCTATTAACTTGTGGGAGGAAAAACCAACATTTTGTCAAACACATGCTCCTAGAAAGATAAAACCAAATATCCCCTTCCATCGTGAACTTCTCTAGTTACAGGATCGTAGTGTTGAGCACATACCCATACAAGCTCCGGGAATGGCATACCGGGAGGGAAAGCAGAAGCAAGGTCAATACAACTATTAGCTACTTGGGTCATGGCATTACTTCTTTCAGGGGAGTGTAGCCTCTGCTTAAAATCTTCAAAGTCGGGAGATGTAATATAATAGTCTGAAATTCTTTATAGAGGGGAACTAAGACTGGAACTTGTTTTTGGGGGAAACATATGGATCTTCATTATTCTAGTTTAGTTCTATCACACCTCTTTTCAAAAAAAAAAAACCGGACCTCTTAAACCAACTTTGAAAGTTCACGAGAAGATATGGGAACTGATGAACTCACCTTTTAACAAATTTTTGGTCACGCTCGAACTCCGATAGAAGAGTTTTGCAACTAAAATATGAGCATTGGGGTTGATTCTTACTTCAGCTATCCTTTAATACTACTTGAAAATATTTTCAGAATATCAAATCTTGGGAGTACTAGTAGAGTTCTTTATAACAAGTTACCTTATTAACGGCTCATGATTCATGCATTAATGCCGAAGATTGCGTTCGTGGGGAAATTTCATAATTTTTAGCTTTTTCATCTTTTCAACTATTGCAATATTTTCACGTCCTATCATTTGTGTATTTACCTTACACAAGTCCTTCACATTAATGGGCCTTACTCCCGTATACATGGTGCATTAATGAATGTCTTCCAAATAATTTTGTAAAATGATCTACACACCATTATTGTAACATGTGAAATGCATTTCTTTCTCCATTCCCATGTATGCCATATGTTTGGTTCATGTTCCTAAGTCATTGAGCCTTGGGTTTGTTTTTACCAATTGCACATCCCTAAAAAATCATAAGACTTTATTCACCTTTTTCCTAACTTCTCGACCTTCCCTTTCACATATTGCTTTCATTTTACTTATTTTTCAAAGGTTTTGAAATCTGTAAACCTGACCTAATGAGCTTCTTTTGACTTTGATTATTGAGTTGACACATGTCCCCCTTCGGGCTTCGGACTTACAACTTTAGTTTTTACTTTACCATGTGTAAAATGTAAAGGTGATTAAAGGCATGTTTCCTTGCTCCAATAATATCTTTACACATGTTTCCTTTCAAGGAATGGGGATGTGTCCACATTTTACATTATGCTCACATGAGTATTCCCTAGAGTAATCCATCAAGCCTTGGGGATTATGTTGAACTTTTCGTATTTACATTACTTTAGCAAAATTTTCAAATTAGACCCAATATCGTGAAGCAAACCAAAACATGCCATGTGATTTCGGGCATCAGAGACCAAAGTGTAGTTTGCATTGAAAATCAAAGGAATGACACACAGGGGGATTTTACAAGGATCAACACGATCATCCGATAATTATTTCAAGGATATTTATCTTAAACGACATGGTTATGATTTCCTCGATTGAAAAATAGGATTCACATTGGATTTAAGATCAAACATGAGATTTTATCTTGGTTTAACATGGGTTTATCATCTGAACACGCGTATTTCAGAGTTCTAATAGACATGACAAGAAAAAAATTCAAAGACACTAGCACATTTAAAAAAAAGGAGCAAGCTCAAAATGAGCAACGAAAGATTGATTATGGAGAGGTATGTTATGGTTTTCAAAAGAGACAGTCTTGATGTAGTATTTAACATAGGCTACATGTGACCAAGATAGATATAGAAAGAGATGAGATACCCTAAAAAGGGATCTCGGTATTATATGGTCGTCGGTGATCGGGATTGAGCTTACAACATGAGCTCAAGCTAGCAACTAGAGGGCTTCACGAGGCACGGTGAGTTAAGCTTACTATCGGTCACTACAGCCCAACTAGCATATTATGAGGATGTATTGATACGGGGTATGCGCAATGTAATTTTATATGTTGATCATTTGGCACGATATGGGGTAGTTGCTTAGCATTAGTGTGGCGATTATGGGGTCACCACCTAATGTGTCAACTATAAGAGATGGAGGGGGAGGAGGATACGGTCAAGGTAGCATGGTTTGAGCTATTGTGTTTCTAGATGGTGTTCAATTCTTTGGATAGTTTATATTTTTGTATTGTATCTATAAATGTATACGGCTCGTTATGAAGCCTTGTCTTTTGATGTATAGATTTTGGGGGACTCCATAGAGATATTATATATGATGTTTATATATAGATAGATGATGGTGAGGATTTCTAGCTATGATTTATGTTTATTACATTTGTGTAATGTGATTATGATTATGGTTGTATTTTATTTTTATTTTTTAATGGTTGTATGAATGTTTTTTTATATGTGAGGTGTTAATTATACACATAGTAATAATATGACAATGTCTTTAATGCTATCCATATTTGTCAAAATGTTTCCTAACTCTTAGAAATAGAAATACAACTGGAATTATTTCCTTTATATTGGATTTGATGCATATGTGATGGGTATAAGCATGGTGAAGGAACTTCCACTTTTTGGCCTTAACAAGTAAATGTTAACATGAGATTATCAATAGATAGTTACATGTCATATCTTGACTGGGATGGATGTGAAATCTAAAACTACCTAGGACACAAGAAAGAGGCTAACATGTGTAGGACATGTGGGAAGAGAGGGTTCTAGTTTTAATGGATTTGTAAATATATGACCCAACTATACATATATATTTGATGTAAATTGATTGATGCGGGACGTTAACTTTTTATGGGAAAATTGAACAATGCGGGAAGCTTTCATAGGATGCTTTTGATATTTTGATTTTTTTGAAGGTTTCTCATTCGGAAATCATTTTTACATGAAGAGTCATCCTTCGAGGGAGTGGTCTACAATTTTTGACATTTGAATTTTTGATTTTATAGAAGTATTCGTCCTTCGAGGGATTGGTCTATAACTTTAATGGGTAGTTTTCCTTTGAGGGATTAATCTAATTTATTTTTGATAATATGGTTTTTTTATATCTAAATAGTTTTCCTTCGAGAGATCGGTGTATTATTTTTTATAAGATGCATCCATATATATTTTGAATTTTCCTTTTTGAGCTTGGGGCAAAACCCTAATAGACCGTTTCGAGGAGGGAAAAAGAAATGTGTACATAAACTACACACGTGTGCCTCATGATATGTCTTTTGGTTTGTACATAAGGTAGGTGAATGTAATAATTATAGAGTTCCTGCTATAGAGGAACTTTTCTAAGTGAAATATGTGATGAAAAGAGTTGTGGTGTTCATCTTTAAGGTTTTCGAGGATAGTAACGGAAAACCACATACTTTCAAATCATTATGATAAAAAGATGATTGGTTTGATGATGAATTAAGATCTTTAATGTGGTTATTGTCATGATGATCAAATTTTAACAAAGTATAAAATCCGTAAGTGCAAGGCATTCAGAGGTTCTTTTTAGGAGTATTGTCGAGGAAGCTAGGCAATATGATCCCGACCCATACTTGTGAGTAATGACGTATGGGTGATCAAATTAGGGGAAAAATTCTATGTTTACTCTGTTTTAAAGTAGTTTGATTTTATTTGAGGAAAATATCATTAATTTTGAATTGCGTTCTTTCACATGTTTATTGTATGCATGTTTAATACGTTTTGGTAGATTTGATGATGTTCAAGGGTTGTCAAATGTTTTTCATCTAATAATTATAATTGTGTTAGGTGGTCTTATTCATATTATTCATCGTGGATAAAATCTTTAAAATATACACAAATTCATGGGATTTAAACTTTGAGGGGTAGGAAAACCTCATATTCATAGAATAATTAGAAGGGTGTAATACTTGTAGGGGTACGAGATCTAGTTTGATAATCCCAAAGAGAAAACAAGATTTGGAGATGCCAATTCTTGCCTACCTTGTCTACTATTTTCATGAGTATATTACTAAGAATTTTTTTAGAGACTTCATCTTGTCCATTGGATTGAGGATAATATGGTGATGAGAAGTTAAGTTTGATGTTGAAGGTGTCACAAATTTTCTTAACATGTTTGTTTTTAAGGATTTTCCATTATCTGTGACAATTTTATGAGGAACAAAAAAGTGGCATATGATGTATTAATAGATAAAATTGATTATTTGATTTTCCTTAGTTGAGGTTAATGGGATAGCTTCAAACCATTTTGTAAAGTATTTTGTTGTTTTGATGATTGAATGATGTTGTTGGGATGATTTAGGATTGATAGTACCAATGAGGTCTAACCCCTATTGTGAGAAAGGCCATAGGTCTTGAGCGGGTTGTAATGTTTGGTTGGGAACATGGATGAGATCTAAATGTTGTTGACATTTGACACATTTCTTAACGTATACATGATAATCTTGATTGATGGTAGGAAAATAATAACCTAGTTGTAAAACACGTTTAGTGATGGCATTACCATTGAAATGTCCACCACATATGTCATCATGGACTTCTTGGATTGCTTTGATAGATTCATGAGATTTAAGACACCTTAATAGAAGGCCATCAAAACCACATTTATACAGGATACCACCTATAATGACATAGTGAGTGACACGTTGAAGAAATGATCATTTAGCGTTTCATGATAGATTGGAGGAATTTTAGATTCCAAAAGATATTTAAATATATGAGAATACCATATGTTAGTTGGATGGTTTTCGATGGTGTTGATAGAAGTAAGTTGATTTTTGTGTGAAGGTTGATCCAATCTATGAATGACTACAAATATTTTGGATTGATCACTTGATTCTTAAGTTGATAAGGGGATGAGAGACCCTAAAGAAGCCATGGTGCCTACAAACTTGTTAGAAGATCATGGAACTGTTTGGATGGTGTAATGATCAAAGTCTTCGAGGAGAAATTCTACAATGGCTTTATATTTTTGCAATATTTCATTTTTACATTGATATTCTCCTTTGATTTGATTAATGAAGAGTTGTGAGTCTCCATATATTTATAATATTTGAACACCTAGCATGATTGTAGTTTGAAGTCCCATTATTAATGCTTCATATTTGGCCATGTTATTAGTACACTCAAAATCAAGTTTGAAGCATATCATGATAAAATTCCCTAGGAAGGTATGACAATAATACCATCTCCCCCTCACTTGCTGGCATTTAGATCCATCAAAGAAGAGGGTAATTTTGATAGGAATGAATTCATGTTCATCGATAGTGTTGATATATTTGTTAGGAAATTTTTCATGAGGAAGTTGAGTGTTGGGAAGAGGTGTGTGTAGCCAATTTGGTATGCGATGGTTTGGCCTTTAATGGATTTTTGTGATATAAAATCAATATTGAATTTGGTCATAAGCATAAGCCCTTTGGGTGATATTGTCACTATGATATGGTTTAGAATGTATGGTTTTAAGTGGGTTAAAGTTGGTGACAACATAGGTTTTTGGTTAAGGAGATAGTGACACAACTTAGAGGTTACAAAATATATAGAGTGCAACACAATTTTTGGCTTTTTGTACAGGTTTCATATTTGTGGAGTGTGTGACTTATGTAGTGCACAATGTTTTCATGTTTTTATCATCACAATGAGAAAACATAGCCCTTAGGGAATGATTTGTAGCAGATATTTAAAGTTAAAAAGGATCCCTCTTGTGAGGTGGTGTAATATAGGTGGTGATAGGAGGTAGTGTTTGAGTTCATCGAAGGTTTTTTGACAATTAATATCCCATTTTAAATCAACATCTTTACAGAGAAGATGATGAAATGTTTGACATCAATTAGAAATATGTGATATGAAGTGTCTGATAGACTACAATTTACCCTAAAGGATGTGTAATTGTTTAAGGTTTGAAGGAGGATGCATTTCGATAATTTCTTTAATTTTGGCTGGGTCTACTTCAATACCTCTGATAGATACGATGAATCCTAAAAAAATTCTGGTAAGAACACTAAAAACGTACTTAGCAAGATCAAGACAAAGGAAATATTGAATAAGCCGTGTAAATATCGAATCAAGGATGACAAGATGATATTTGCATTACCTAGATTTTCCTAAGAGGTCGTTCACGTAGTCTTCTACCTTTTTTTGGATAAGATTGTGGAAGATATAATTTATGGCGCATTGATAAGTATCCCTTGCATTCTTAATCTTGAAAGGCATGACATGGTAGAAAAATTTTCCCGAAGGGGTAATGAAATATTTTTGTGTTGATCATCAGTAGTGATGAGAATTTTATTATAACCAGAAAATCCATTCATAAGGGAAAAAATTTTGTGGCCAGTTGTTAGATCGACAAGTTGATCGATATTTAGAAGAGGTAAATCATCCTTAGGAAAAGAAATATTGAGATCTTGGAAGTCAATACAAATGCGTAACTTACCGAGGCTTTTATTACAGTACAATATTAGATACCCATTGTGGATAGTCAATGGGTATGATGAAATTGGTAGAAAGGAGGCGTTGTAACTCTTATTTGATGAGAAGATCCACATGGGGATGCATCCTATGGATTTTATGTTTGATAGGTTTAGCATTGGGATAGGTGATGATATTATGTATGATGATGTTTGGGTTGATACTTGGCATATCACTATAAGACCAGGCAAAGGCTTTACGATACTTGGATAAAAAGATGGTGAAGTCATGTAGTTCATGTAGACTTAGTGATTAGCCAACTTTAACTATACGGGGGTTCTTGAGGGGTTCCTAAGTTAACATCGATGGTGAATTCATTGAGAAGAGTTGATGTGTTGGGTGCTAACGTCTTTTAAAGGAAGTGGTTGTTTGTTCCCATATGGGAGAGGATATCTTGATCGTCATAACATTGAAGGATATCGATGGTGGGTGAATATTCTTCAATCATTTTTGGCCAAATAATAGGAAGTGTTTTGGTAACGTGGTTGGATTGATAAGTCAATGGACCTAAGGAAATAGTATTAACTAAAAAAATTAGGTGGGATGGAGATTATGTCATCAATTTCCATGGGATCTTCATATTCTAAGGATGAAAATGGTTCTAATTCTGTGATACGTAGAGATGTGGTATGTGTGGATGATTCGGTGGTGGGCCTTTCATATCCTAAGCAATACTTCTCATATGCTTTAAGGAATTGTTGTACAATTAATTTTTGTATTCCTTGTTCATAGCATCTAAAACCAAATACTTTCCATGTGTAGCGATGGAAATACATTTATGTAAAGCTTTGATTATATAAATATTTGAAATCTGATAAGAAGGGAATGGCATGGTGTTGATGGATGGATTGAGATGATGGGAAATCAATTCCTCTATAGATGAGGTTTGTTTTTAAATACACTTTGGTCCATATGAGATGGTATCTCGGCGTTAGGCTCATACATAGGTTGTTTTTCGGTCTCACATATATTTTTGGTGTAGGAATTGAATTAAGCATGAGGATACAATACTCCAACATTGAAATACGCTTCATAATTTCACCAAGAGGAGTAATATTCGGTAATTTAGACGATGGGATGGATGCTTAATGGGAGGATTATGATGTAGATTTAGGTATAAGAATTTCATTGGGACGGTATGTCATATTACGGTAAAAAAATGGATTATGATCCATAGGGACTGAATGTTTGGCCCTCGTGCTCATATTTAGGACATTTGTGGAGTGTCGAGGGAACACGCCACATGGTGCATATCTAGGGTCATCCTAAAATCATATTATCTGAAATTCCCCTCTATGATATAGAATAGTTCTGGAAGAGTTTTGACACCAATCTTAAGAGGTAAAATGATAGTACCTAATGTGGGGGCAATCATGTCATTAAAAGGTCATAGTAAGACTAGTGTTTTGGTGATAATTGTAATCAAATTTGATTAAAGGTGATATATGATATGATATGATATTCATAGTGGTGCCCCCGTCAATAATGACCCTCTTGATGAGGACATCATTGATTTGGGTGGTGATGAAAAGAGGCCGAGTCATGACCTTCTCGCCAAAGTTATGGTATTTTAGAATATTCAAAGGATATGGAATTTGATGCTTTAAGATCCCCCAAAAAGTTAGTAAAATAAAGTGGTTACTTTGTGGGTATTGATATAGATTGAAGAGATTTGATCATATCCTGTCTATGTGAAGGTGATTTTCAGATAAGCTTGTAAAGTCACATTTTAATAGGAGCTTGGTGTAATTGTTTAATAATAACCTTTTTCACTGTGGTGGAATATGGTGGAGCAGAAAATATGGAGACTTTAGTTTTGTGGTGTGATGTATGATTAGATGTCTTGGGAGTGAGAGATATGGAAATATTATATTTGTATGAAGGGGGAGGTGGCGGAATGGTGACAAATATTTAAGACTTCTTTTGTTACGATGGATTGGGATTGTGGGTACGTGCACGAGTAATAATGTGAACTACATCAATTTGATGGGGGATAATTGTATTTGAATATTTTTAGGTGTGAATGAGAATGTAGCCATAGATAATATGTGGAATTTATTTGATTGGTGTAACGTTGAAGGAAGATGGCCTTTACTTTCAAGTTTTTAACAACTACGTGAAAATATTTACAATCTTCACAGAGTGTCTTGGTGTTTGATGGTAATCACAAAAATATTTGAAATTATACCAGGATGGCTTCCAGCCTCAAGAGTTGGATGGTCTAAGAGGTGGCAATACTATGAGTGATTGTTAAAGGAGTTTCTCTAAGATTTTTGTAGTGTCCTTTTGATGTGGATGATGATGGTAATGATGTCTCATTTGGTTTTATATTTACAAGAGGACTTGATTTTAGGTGTGGGTTCTTTAGTTGTTCGTTGAGGAGGAATTTTAGATGGTATGATGGCGATAGATGAAGGATGTGGTCCTAAGATGGTTGATGTTTTGATTTTTGTGTTGAAGTAGAGGATGATTTATGGATATCATAGTAGCCATTTTAGATAGAGTTGTAATGAAACTTTGAGGGTTACATGGGTGATACTAGGTGTGAAATCATTGTATGAGATTTTTGTGATTTGGATAATGGCTTGTTTCTAGTGTTTCTATAAATATTTCTTAGAATATCTAGGCTGAGGAGGTGGTAGTCATGGATGAGGTGTATTCTAGTTTTTACACACAAAATACCAAGGCACTGCTGACACATCACTCAGCTATAACTGAGCACTCACTCGAAGCACGCAAGGGTACCAGGTCCCTCTTTTATGTCAGTTTTTTTAAGAAGTTATCATGATGATAAAAATATTCCGGATCCATAACAGATAATTGAGCATATTGCATAACATAAACCATATCTATATCTTTAACCATATGTAAGATTAATTAAACAAGAACCATAATCAGATTTACCATACAATATCCTTGCTTAGTTATGTCAAACACCAATATCTAGCCACAAAGATCCATTATATTAATTGTTGTAAAATACAAAAGCTTCATACATACATAACATAGTCACCATAGTCATGTGTGCCCATAAATCAATAGCATAACTCTATTACAAAAGTGATCCCCTAAACCGTGTAAATCAATACATATTTATAGGTAGTGGGGACTTTCCCTTCACCGCCTAAGCACCTTCAAAATAGATTACATGCTAAGAATATCCATGCGCCTTTACATGATAAATACAAAAGCATGCAAGCTCACTAATAATAGATTATCTAATAATACAACTACTATCTAATCATATTAATAGTCTCAAAACTATGCATGATGCTTGATCTTCTACTTGTCCAAATAGCCTTTGCATGCTCTTCAAGTCTTCTACAAAACATGCTCCACACTCCATCTCTATAATTAGCCTCATATTGTAAAATGGATAATTTCTGATTGTATGCTTTCATGGGCGCAACTTGTTTCACTATAGTTATGTGCACGTCTATGCACCATATACCCGCACGCCCAATCATACGTGCCTTTCATACTTAGTTTGAAATTCACCAGCCCAACATTACCCCACAGTAATTTCATTGTCATCCCAATAATGGGTAATCATAACTTATCTCTCCATGAAAAAGAATAAAGAATGAAATAATAACTATACAAAGAATGAATTAATACTTGGTGCCCTATTCTTCCATAGGAAGAATCAACTCTGGATATTCATTTTTAATCTCTACCTCCAAGTCATTCCAATCACTTAGTGCTTTATTTTTCCTATTCGGAATGTCTACAAGTACTGCTTCCATTTCATCAAGTGTCATGTTCTCACCTTCATTTTGTAGTACTCTGAGAACATTGGCCATGCTTGAGACCATTCTGTCCATGACATCCATTCACCTGCACTATCAATTTTCCAATGTCTTTTATTTTCTCATTGTGTAGATCATAGGTTGCTACAAGTGCATCACACTTCTCTGCTATCAAAGTAAGCCTCTCCACATGCCCAAGCATCTCATTCTTTACTACTTTCTGAACCTCATCCTCTTCTTCCAGAGTTCTTGTTTTGATTATCACAACCATGGCCCCACACATATTCAATACCAAATCTACTTTCTTTAACTCATTTTAAATTCGTAGTAAGACCTCATAGCTCAAAATATTGTGCACTATTGTTGTCTTAGCCTTTTGTGCACATTATGTAGCATCCTTGGGTTTTGGCATGCATACGGGTCCCTCATCCAAGTACCATGTGAACCAATGTGCGTAAATAGTGCAAAGCAGATGGAAACTCTCGTGCGACCTTATCTTTCAAATCCAATGTACATTTCAAAATCGCAAACCCAATTTGTTTTTCCATACTGAGTATCGAACATGTCATCCCCTCCACTATCTCTTTTTATTCTATCAGGCACTTGATTTTTTATCCTTATCCTTCTTATCATCTAAGAGCGCCTAACTAGTTGTCACTTTTTCTATTTTCCTATGCGCAACCTTGGTGGATACCTTTATGAATTCATTTCTTACCTATTCATCTAACATCACGGTAGGCTTAACAGTGACATGGCACGAGTGTGGTACCTTCTTCAATCTATGTGAACCACATGATTCTTCACATACATCAAATTTAGGCTCATCCATATGAGTCTGCATGCTCCAAGATAATTGTTTGTGTGTGCACGTAGTAGCCATGTTTTCGTCCATCATCTCCTAGTTATAAAGGTATTTGGGTTCCAAATTTATTTGGAACCTTGCATGTATGATTTTATTTGGGTCATCAATATACCCATTTGTTAGCGTCTCATAAATTTCTTCCTCCTTTCCTTTCCTCAATCACTTACCTTTACGGGTGTGCACTCCTGAATCCAACACTGGTTCCTCACCAAACTGTGTAGCATGAGGCGTGCCTGATAGATCACCCTTACATGTTTCTACCTCTACATCATTCTTCATTTCTTCTTCCTGATTCTCTTCTACATCCTCAATTTACAAAGGATTATTTGGCACATTGTCCCTAGATTTTTCATCTTCATTATCCTTCCTAGGGATGTACTTGCACCTTTTCTTCTTCTCTGGTTCTACTTTCATAGGTGAATTCCTAGGTGACCTCCTAAGGGGTTGTGTTGACCCCACGCCTTGAGTTTTCACTCTTCATATCACTCTTTTAAACTTAGTTTCCTCGAGTGCTCTATTTTAAGTCTATCTTCATGGTGTATGTTTCAACACTTCATCTTCTTGTTGTAATGGAGGAGTTACCTTGCACTCCCTTTTCTTTCCTACGGTGGCATTTTTCTACCCATGTGCTCCTAAGCTCCATATTCTTCTTCCTTAAGCTCTTCTTCTTCTTCTTCTTCTTCTTCTCTAAGGGGAAAATTGTCTTCTTCATCTTGTAATGTGCCCATAGTATGATTCCCCTTGGGTGGTCTCGGGATATTGAACTCATTTTCAACATACTTTCCCTATTCCAAATTTATCTTGAGGTGAATATATACCAGATATGCCCAGAATTTCCAATTTCAAGCTCATTTCCTTAATGTTAATATCATCTGAAATTAATTTCTCAATATATGCAAACTTACTTGGATAAACATAAGTCTTCTTGAGTGTGTGGTAGTCACAATCTACCTTATCTGCATTGAAAATAAATGGGTACATGTCTGAAAACTTATGTACATATGCCTGGAAGTAGCACATAGTGAAGGCATAAGGGAGCTTACACCAAGGGCTCCACTTCCCATCCTTCATTCTGAAGCGCCCTATACAAAAGTGTTGATACACTACAAACTATACTTGTTTATCTAATACCGAAGGAAGATCCTTGGGTATTCTCCATTCCTCCTCAAACGTGGCATGGAATCACTCATCCAAATATGCTCTCTATTTAAAGGGTCCACTCATGGATCCATCACAAGTATACTTGGAAAATCTCTCTATAAGAGATTTCTTCTCCTCAGGGTACTACCATATCTTATCCTTTGGCCCATCAGGCACTCTAATTTCTACAAATATAAGAGATAAAAGGATCGCACCGAAACTTATCTTCTCACCTTGGTGTGCTTCCTCAATGATGGTTTCAGAAATGTAACTAGACAAATTATAAACTACACCTTCTGTCATCTTTTTTTCCACATGTAACCAGGCCTTGTTTGCCTATGACCATCGCTCTTGATTATTCAACATTGTAAGTAGGTGTGTTTCACTTTGAATGATTTGGATACTTCTACAACTTAGGGATGTCCATCTTGTGCCCCCCTTCACATATCATAGTGCCTTATTTATTTCTTTTATACCCTCCTTATCAATGAGGTCCTTGCTTAGTTCAGTACCTGAACTCCTTAGTCCTATCAAACTCCCAATTGGGGGTGCGGTGAGCCTCATTCGTCATCCAACAAAATAAAATAATTCCTCATGGACTTTTCTCATCAACCACTTGTATAAATTTTATGGTTTGCCAAAGTAAGGAAATTTATAGAGCTGCAAAACTCCCACCTTTGTCAACAATTTTTCCCCTTCATCATCATACATAGCCATGTCATCGATGTTCTCTTTGTTGTCTTAACCACTAGCAAATTATCTAATCCATCTTTTTATCTTTATTTCTATGGTTGTAATTGCTTACTTTGCACCAGTGAATGTGTGAATCCTAGTCATGACCCATCAAAACCCATTTTGGGTATTACATCTCATAAAAATGGCTTTCAGGGGAATCCTCCACTTTGACCTTGACTTCCTTCTACTTCCTTCCCTTTGTGGCTACTCCAGGTACTCTTTTAGGTTCCATAGAAACAAATAAAGGTGTCTTCTTTCAAGTGATTCGAGCTCTGCAACTCAAACCCACGTGCCCTAGCTCGATTATGCATGCCCTAGCTTAAACTCAAACCCTAACTGTCGATTCTTCTTTGTGCATGTTTTTGTTTCACTTAAACACCTTCTCTCTTTGGAGCTTCAACCAATCTCGTGCTAAAAATCCATCTGGTTGAGTTCGCAGAAACAACTCTTTGCACTTAGATGCAACTCGCTCTTCAACTCACTCTAATTCTTTCAATTGCAAAGTTAAAAATGATTTCACAACACCGCCTTATATAGCTTTTTAAAAAAATCTGCATTTATTTCTCTCCACCTACCACCATACTTTACATTAACTTGGTGTTTCTTTCCTTTTATGCGCTATTTTTTCACATCACGAGACCACAACCTTCTATCGTGCCTACTACTCCTTGGCCACATACCTCCTTTTGCGCACCCTCATATGTGAAGTACCTACCCACTACACCTTTCACCAAGTATTTTTCCACTTTGTTGCATCCTCCCTTGCGTTACACTTTACATCCACTCATTCATAAATTATCTTCATTCATGAGAAATATTTCTCTATCCACACCTTCACTTCAAGCACCTGCACAATATCTCTCTATGCATACCCATCCTTAGAGAACATTCAAGCTTGGTCCATTTATCCTGTATACACTCCACCCCACACTTAAATTATACACGAGTCCTCTCGTGCATGAATTTAATAGATACTAATTAGCTTCTCGCACACAATCGCATACGTATTACACAAAACACTTGAACTTAATCTACAAAGCATAAAAATGGTGGAAGGATATATATTAAAGGAAATTTAATCTAAATGGAAATATTGTCTTATTAAAAACACCAAGAAGACTTATTTATAGTAAGGCTTCAACCTACTCCCATTGAAATAACCAGAAAGCGTGTTCCATCTAGAGTATCTAAGCTGGAAAAGTGTCTCGAATCAAGTATGTAAGTCATGACATAAGGCCCCAACTAATGAAATTTTAGGTTTCTAGGGTGGCGTAAAACTTTGAATCATACAGAAGTACCATTTTTCCAACTTCAAGCTTCTTATTCTTAATATGTCTATCATGTCATGCCTTCTTCCTAGATTTTTCTATCTTCTGACTCCAACATGCTATAGCACACCTTTCACCCAACTGCATCAGGTTTTCTATGTGCTTTTTAAGTACTTGTCCATCATCCCAACCTCTGTGCATGTAATACAGAGAAAGTAACATGAATTCCAATGTAAGAACAACCTTCGCGATGAACACCAATTGAAAGGGTGTGGCTTTGTTCAATATTTTATAAGTTGTCATGTATGCCCAAAGTACACCGAGATAATTAATCATCCAGTCCTTCCTTCCTTATAAGTGGATTGATATTACGGGAGCTAATAGAATCAAACTAGAAGGGAATAAGAAGTTAATGTAGTTATAACGAGGCTATAACAACCTGTTTAAGTGGTTTATAAGAGGAAAAATGACCAAAAAGATGTCATGAGAAGGGAGTTAGATAGGTTTATCGACGATGTGTCATCAATTTCAAGGAGGAGAATAGTTAGTGCATTATTAGGAATAATAGTGCATTGATCAAACTACAGGTGTCTACATTTGCCCCTCTTTGGGGTGACGTAAGCTACGTCACTTCAAAGAAAGTAGACAAACACAAATGAGTAGAATTTTTTTGAAGGGGTAGAAGAAAAATTAATAGGATGAAGGATGATGAATGCCCCTCGAGTGTCGATGGGGTGACGAAGAAACTCGATCGACGATCGAAAAAGAAAACAACGAAAGAAAAGTGTATAGAGAAGATGAGAAACAAGAAGAAAGAGGGATATTGAGCTATCCACAAATCAATTGCTATTAATATTTAATCATCATAATGCTTAGAATCCTCCTCATCGGTCCTTATTAAAATGTGAGCATGCGACGGAAGCGTAAAATGACATGAAAATCCAAGATACAAATAATCATCTGTGCTAAAAATGACCAACTCCATGCAACATACACAAATGCAATGCAATACGAGAAATAAACAAAATCACCTAACAAGGAAATAAGTACAATCACACACACTTAAACCAACAACGTTCAAGATAGTTGCACAAATATTTTGTTATCAAGATGAAGTCCCAAATGTTTTGATAAATGACAAGGGTGAAGAATGATGCCCCAAGCAAGGTGTATTATGCAAGGGGAAAGATGGAGGACACTTGGGTCTGTGAAAAGCAATGTGCATGATGAAAATAGTACCAGGAAATTGATAGTGCCCCAGAGTACAGATGAAGTAAGCAACATAGCTTATGTAGGTGATTGAAGATTTAGATGATGCACAAGTCGTTGTTTCAAAATATTTGAAAACGTCAGCAAGATCTGGGATGAGTGCCATGCAATAGACACAGATTTCAGCCGTAGATGATCGGTTTTACCAATTTTGGTTGGTCATTTTCGAAGTATTTCAATGTTTTTGGTTTTTTAAATGGTTTTATTTTTTTATTTTTATTGGTCAAAAGAATTTCACAAGATCAAAGATCTTCTAAAAGTACGTGCGAGGGTGATAGTGGGAAGGCAAGGCTGTCAGAGAGCAGAATATATTCCCACAAGAAGAAAGATGGGTTAGGAATAATTTATTTAAAATAAATTAATAAATAATTATCACGACAGGGGAAAATAGATGAAAAATAGAGGAAAAGGTGCCGAAAGGTTTGTAAATTATTTCATGCGACAGAGAAGTGACCGTAGGGTGGCACAAAGTGCCCCAGCGTGTGAAAATTAGTAAAAATAATTATTTTAATACAAAAATAATTATCATAGTGGATAGAAGAAGGTCTAGAATGATCACGGCGGAGAAAACATGCCCCAGGGGCATCGTAACGAGTTAATATACCCACCAGGGTTAGTAAAAAAATCATGACCAATTCATTTCTACCAGAGTTCTTGCAAATTTTTACCACGAGTGAGAGCGATAGCCTTGGGTGATATGGAAAGAATAATCGAGCATGCGGATCACATCCAAGAGTTCATGTGGGACCCAACGAATGGACCTTACGTGAGTGGCCTATCCCTCCTAGTTAATTACGCATTTATTACATTTTTAGGGCTTTTCTAGGGTAGGTAGGATGGATTTTGATGCATGTGCATGGGCGTATGCGTCAACTCAATGGGTACGTGCATGCGTATGCATCAAAAATGGATGGACATGGATGCGTATGTGTATGCATCAAAATAGACAAGGACGCATACGTACATATGTCGAAAAGTAGATACGTGTGTGCATACCCATCAAGAGGGAAAGCAATGTTAGAGGGGCATGTCTATGTCATATGGGGAACATGATGGACACGCACAGGCATAAGCGTCAAAGTAGGTGCGTAGGCATCACTGCTTTGGGTGCGTATGTGCTCTGTGTGGTCGAACGAATAGAGAGAAGGTAGAGGGGGCACGTACGCATCGGTAGGGACGCGTATGTGCCAAAGGGGGCATGTAGGTGTCAAAATAGGTACGTAGGTGTTAGGAAGAAGGTGCAAACAAATACAAGCTAACAAAATAGCTAAGTATTGAAGAAATTAGACTAGATTAGATTAGAAGAAAGGAAAAATTAGTAAGTTAGATGATTCAAAGAAGTATTTTTCCTTAGAAAAATAGATAGAAATAAGTAAGTACCTAACACTTGTGTTGATTTTGCAGCATATATTACCTATTCTTTAGACTCGTGAGCGCTATGGGTGGTTAGCAGTGATATAGGCCTATTTTGATGATGATGATAGAGTGACCTTGAAGAGCCTCCTATATGTGACAGGATTGACACATGTGGCCGAGATGCCATAAATTACATTAGATCATGGCCTCCTGATAGCCATAACGAGCGATGGCACAGTGAGAGTCAGTGCTTTCACCTCCCGACTAGGAGATTACTATTACTCTAGAGGACGTGTGGCACATTATGTGGGTCCTGATTCGAGGACGACTTATCGAGACTATGAGCCGCTGGAGACGAAATTTAGTGATATATTGTAGAGTTGTTTAATGTCCCCATGATACCATGGCATGGGATGTCTATCAAATTATCATGATGCATCGATGATCTAGAGTTAGACCGAGTAGTGGTCTACATGATGGCCTTTGTCAGTGGAGTCTTGCTCCCTGACAAGACTGGTGCTTCTTTTCGCTCGGCCTCCTTAGAGTGATACACGGTTTGGTGGAGGGAGAGACCTACTGTTGGGGTCAGTGCATTTTAGTGCATCTATACTAGGACCTCCACTTGATTACCTACTACCATCAGAAGATGGTAGGACCAGCACACTTGCTATAGATTTAGGTGTGGGACCACATTTCCATTAGTCACCCCTTAGGTTTTTTTATAGTGTGGGCTCTCGAGAAGCCTTCGAAGATGGGCTGGGTCCCAGCAGAGGATGATGTGTGGCCATACATGGAGGACATCTATCACTATCGGCATGAGTTAGATGAGCTACGATAGATTTTTATGGTTTGGAGGCCCTATAGACACTTCTAGTTGCCTGATAATGGTTTAGAGCTTGGCATTGCCACAGTAGAGCACTTCATCTTAGGCAGTTGCGCTACATGCGAGAGCTATACAAGGTAGATCAGTGCCAGAGGTAGTTTGGCGTTACCTAGGATGTTCCTAGGCTAGATAGATGGTATGCTCGCAGGGCCTGAGAGAATTTTGATATGGGTCCACAGATTGCTCATGATAGAGCACTAGCCAGTTTCCGATAGGTGGTACCTGCTATGTGGGTGCCACTGAGATAGATTAGAGATCCGGGCACTACACCGAGTATGGGCCATGGTACCATGGTGTGCTTCCATGTCGTTTGACTATTTCCAAGGTGGCATATAATGCCGGCGTGAGAGCCCCTCCAGTGGGGCCTCCTAGTGGTGATGAGGGTGGAGCTATTAGTGGAGCTGATAGTGATGATGATGGTGGTAGTGGTGGTGGTGGTCCCGATGCACCTAGGTATGTTAGGGGTAGGAGACAAGGTCCAAGCATTGCAGCAGCCTTAGGGACAGGGCCCCAGGCCTAGGCCGAGATAGGTTTACAGGGCATTTGATATAGAGTTTCCCCCCAGTAGGAATTCCAGCGGGGATTTACACCCCTCTCCAGTAGGTACTTCCATAGCAGGGCCCACCACCTGATGTTCTAGAGGGTGGTGGTGGATAGTTTACTATCCTCTAGTAGTAGTTACATGCAGTGATTGTTGTGCGATTACATGTGGTGAGAGAGAGATGTATTCATGGCACAGGTACATGATCTTATAGTAGAGCGAGATCAGGCACATACTAAGGTACATATTTTGATAGCTAAGAGAGATCGAGTCAGAGCACAAGCCACCCAAGGTAGTGACAGACTCATGGCGAGTCGATCCATGAGATGGTTGTCTGAGGGCTTAGATATTGATCATTTTACACCAGTCTCAAACTCAGGTATAGACGGTTATTTCCCAAAGGGACCATGCACAAGACACGATTCACTGTGGTTACATTATACGAGAGGATCATGCCTACGCCCGGGTGTGGCCTATCACTACAGATAGGGATCGAGAGGTTATTACCTCTAGATATGCTTAGGCTAATATTGGCGGGGTGAAAGGTGAGCGCAATGTTGCCTTACGGGAAGCCCTCACCTCTAGAGATGTAGATTTGATTCGAGATGCTATGAGATCCGGCGGTGAGGATTTGTACTATAGGGCCCAGCTACTTAGGGCAGTCCCAACAGAGTATGAGTGGTTCCATTTTAGTAGCCAAATGCAAGTGTGATAGGCTCCGAGGTTGCGGAGATCATGCCATTGATTAGGTCGGTTAGGCAGCCTATTGTAGCGCGGCCACTAGGCAGCGGACCATCATCAGAGCGGGTGATACCCACAGTGCAGTCTAACACATCCACCACTCTTCCGTCGACCAGGTCATGGACCCGGGAGCCCTGGCAAGGGTGAGAGCTGTGGTTGAGCTCCTTATCACTCTTTGTACAGATGTATTGTATACATGCCTCTTATGAAGGCCAATTTTGATGTATAGTTATATGTACCATTGTTTTGATGATGTCATTTGATGAAGGCTCGATTCTTTTTTATACATGCCCTTTTTAGATGGCATATTATATTGATGATGTATATTTTGAGCACTTTGACCTAGATAGTTATACATATATATTTGGACATTTTGATATACCATCTTTGTGATGGATTTATGATGTATGCTTTCTCTTTCCTTTATGTATGTGACATACCTTGGATTTTGAGATGTATACGTTTCATGCTTTTATATTGATCATGTATCTATTGATGGCACCACATGTTTTTGTATTTATGAAACCTTTCGAGTTTTTATTCTAGCACTCAGGATGATACTAGATGATATTGGTGTGGGGGGATAGATTTGTGATTATGTGTAACCCATCTTGCCCCCATTGATGATACTATATGTGATGATTAGCTTAGCATACATGCATGATGTAATTCTTAGCATTTTTGTATATATATGATGTAGTGAATGATGTTAGAAATGTGATGAAATGATAGATGATATATGTGATAACAAACAACTATGCAAAATATACAAGAAAAATTTAACAAAACTAAACAAATATACACACTCAAACAACACAACAAAATACAACTAAAACAAACACATGCAAAATCCAATAAGATATTAAAGATGGTATCTAATCTAAGCAAGTAAAATGAATTCTAATAAATGCATTTAATAAGAAAATAAATCTACAACCATTTTTTCACAAGTATGAGAGTTCCTAAATGAATGCAAAGCCATACACAATTAAATCATACAAGATCCAATATAATGTAAGAAAATGAACCTATTCAAAGAACAAATAATTCAACAGGATAAGCACATCAAAACTATACAAACCAAAAACTAAAAGCAATTAAAACATTACCTTGTTTTTGCGGGACAACATTGACATATTTTCTAATGTTTTTGGGTTTATCTAAAAAGATAAGTTTTCATAGCTACGGTCTTCATTGTTGTCTAGGTTTCCCTAAGATAACGTTGTGAAACGAAAGTAGCTTTATCCCTGAAAAGGGAAATTTTCCAGATATTTATATTTTTGTGTATGTTTTTCCAAAAAAAATTGTGTTTTCCAAGGTCATGTTCTGAAAGCAATGTATAAGAACAAAGAAGTGTGGATGCCCCCAGCATGATGTGGGAATATACAAAAGGAAAAATTCCACATGTGTATATACGAGAAAGTGGAAAAGGTTTTTTCATGCTCAGCATTAGATGGGAGCATACAAAGGTAATTTCCTCCATACGAGATAGAAGAAGCGAGACAAACCAGATCATGGTACGGCAAACAAGGCTCTAGCAAGATCTCTAGACCTAGAAAAATAAGTCATACCTAGAAAGTGGTGACGATTACCCATCCTATTGTAAGAGTAACTTGCATCTGATGAATCTTCCTTGAGCGCCAAAAACTAGTTTTCACTCAAAGACTTGTCCACTGTGCCACAATTGCGTGGTTTTCACATGAGGATGACCTGTTTTTTCTTTATTATTTTCTCATTTTTCCATTTTTTTGCTTGTTTTTTCTTTGTTTTTCTAATTTTTAGTTCTTATCTGATATTCTCATCATGCCTAAACATAAAACTACTTGAGGGCATAGCATTCATAGGTTCTAGAAGCTATTCGCTATCTCGAATATGTAATTTTGTAGGCTATTGATCCATATTTTATAATCATTACATAAGGACCTAACTAGTTAGCCTCAAAATTTCCTTTCTTTTCTATGTCTTTGACGGTGTTCTTCTAATTTTCTTTGAGAAGTATATCTCCTACATCAAATTCCCGATGAATGATGTGTTTGTTGTATCCTCTAGATACTCTTTTCTGATAAACTTTTAGGTGATTGAGTGCTCTAATACACCTTTCATCTAATAGCTCTAACTCTATTAAGCGAGCAACTCTGTAGTCCTCATCTTTATCAAGATAATCTCTTAGATATATTCTTAGGGAAGTAAGCTCCACTTCTAAAGGTATGATGGCTTAAGTGCCATAGACAAGTGAATATGGGGTTGCACCAATAGGAGTGTGAATGGAGGTACGATAGGCCCAGAGGGCGGGATGTATCTGTAGATGCCAATTACGACCAGTTTTACTGACCATTTTCTCCATAATCCACACAAGGGTTTTATTAGTGGCTTCTGCTTGTCCATTACCTTGAGGGTAATATGGGGTAGACCACTTGAGTTGGATATGGAAGCATTGACACAATGTTTTAACCTGTTTTTTTGAAGGATTTACCATTATTAGTGGCAATGGCCAAAGGGATCCCGTAACAACATATGAGATGGTTCATGATGAATTTTGAAATCTCCACCGGTGACATAGGTAAGAGGGACAATCTCTACCCATTTGGTAAAGTATTTTTGGCGGTGATGATGTGAGTATGGCCATCTGAAGAAGAAGGATGGAGCTTCCCTATGAGATCCAAGCCCCATTTAGAGAATGGACAAGGCGTTGTAATAGGCTATAAGGCCTGTGTTGGCGCATGTATTAAGTTCCCATATTTTTGGCATAGTTCACACTTCTTTACAAATTTGCAACAATCAGATTCCATGGTAGGCCAATAATAGCCTACCCTCAATAGATTTTTAGCTAAGACCATGTTGCTAGTATGCACTCCACAAATACCACCATGTACTTCTTTAATAGTGTGGATAGAATCAGCAACATCCAAATAGTGAAGTAGATTCCCATCATAGCCATGATGATAAAGGGTGCCTCTTAGGAGGGTATAACGGGATATGCGGCGGATAAGGTATTTCTTATCAGAATGGGTGATGTCAGGTGGAAGGGTGTCATCATGTAAATATTAGAAGATAGGGTCATACCAAGGGGATAAAGGACCAACAACTTCACATGCCAAACATGACTCTGGCATATCATATGCAGGCACTTGTAAATGCTCCATAAAGAAAGGCATCTTACTTTCTTCAAGTGTTATGCATAAGAGAGACCCAATAGTAGCCATAGCATCCACGGATCTATTATGTGACCTTGGTTTTGTTCAAATATGACCTATGTGAAATATTCCTTCAAGGTTTCAACCATCTTTTTATACGGAATAAGCTTCTCATCTTTAACCTTGTACTCATCATTAACCTGTTTTATGATAAGTTGAGAGTCCCCAATGACTCATAGTTGTCTGATGTTCCATGTAATAGCTAGCTTGAGGCCAGCGATGAGTGCTTTGTACTCTGCAATGTTATTTGTGCATGGGAATCCCAACCGGAATGCTCGTGGGATGACATCACTGTTGGAGTGATGAGGACCACTCCTACTCGGATCCATGGAAGGTAAAAGATCCATCAAAATGGACCTTCCATTCTATGGATTCTTCAATATACATCATAGATGCATCTAGTAAATCTAAGCACAAAGGTTCCATTCCTAGGAGAGGAGCTTCTGCCAACTGATCAGCTAGTACCTGTCCTTTTAAAGACTTCTGATTCACAAACTTGATATCAAATTCACTCAAGAGAATGATCCAATTAGCCATTCATCCTGTGAGGGCAGGTTTGGATAAAAGGTACTTGAGAGGGTCAACTTTGGATATGAGTTTGGTTTTATTGTTTAGGAGATAATGGCAAATATTTTGGAATGTGAAGACAAATGCTAAGCAAGGCTTTTCTATTTGGGGTAATTCAACTCATACGCGATCAAGGTGTGCTGAGATAGTAAACTGCTCTCTCCTTATGGTCTAAGTTGTATTGGGAAAGTAATGCACCAATAGCAAACTGGGTAGCCAAAATGTATAAGAGGAGAGGTTCACCTAGGGTAGGTGGCATGAGTACAGGTGGGTTGGCCAAGTACTGTTTGAGTAATGCAAAGGCCTTCTGACAGTCAGGTCCCCAATTAAATGTGACATCTTTCTTGAGAAAATGGGTAAAGGGGTGGCACTTATCTATAAGTTGTGAAATAAAGTAATGGATTGCCTGAATTTTCCCTTGTAGACTCCTTAGCTATTTGAGAGTGGTAGGTGGTGGCATTTATGTGATAGTCGTAACCTTTGTAGGGTCCACTTCAATCCCTCTTTGTGAAACAATGAACCCTAGGAGTTTTCCTGATAAAACACCGAAGACACATTTCTTAGGGTTCAAGTAAACCTTATAGTCTCGTAGACGCTGAAAAATACACCTCAATACTCCAGGGTGTTCTTTTCTACTCTTGGATTTTGCTAGGATGTCATCAACATAGTCCTCCATGATGTCACTTATCATATCATGGAATATAATTATCATGGCCCGCTAGTAAGTAGCCCCGCATTCTTGAGCCCGAAATGTGTGACTTTGTAAAAAAAAGTCCCCAAGGGGTGATGAATGTTGTCTTATGTTGATCTTCTTCCACAATTTGTATCTGATTATAACCTGAAAAGCCATCTATCAAGGACAACATTTCATAACTAGTTGTTGAATCAACTATCATGTCAATGTTAGGTAGAGGAAAATCATCTTTTGGACATGCCTTGTTAATGTCACAGAAATCAGTGTAGATTCTTATGCCAACAGGATTTTTCTGTACTGGGACTATGTTAGAGATCCATTCTGAATAGTCAATAGGTTTAATAAAATCAGCAGCTAACTGACTTCTCCAATTCTTCTTTGACAAGGAGCGCTACCTTAGGATGCATCTTTCTCAACTTTTACTTGATTGGTCTGGCATCTGGGTGCACAACTAGCTCGGGTCCGGACCAGGCATATCTACATATGTCCACATGAATATGTCCACATATTCTTTTAAGAGCTCTCAAAGGTCTTTTGTTCTGGCCGAGTGAAGCTCCCAACTTTATTATTCTAGGCTACTCCTCTGAGCCAATGTTGACATTGATTGTTTCCTCAACAAGCATTTTAGAAGCATCTTCCATCCATGTAGGATCGGGGGAAGAGTAAGATCAACCTCTTGTGGTAGCTCATGATCATCTTTAAATGGATAAATCACTTCATATTTAGACTCTTCATTTTGTTTGTCTACGAGTTTATCAAAGAGTTTATCACTATGAGATTTTTGTTTATCCTTTTTGCTAGGTTTCTCAAAAGTAGATGTACCTTTATTTATAGCCTTCCTATTCAACTATCCACACATCTCTACTTCTTCCCCGAAGTAGGCATAGGTGTCTAATTGAATCTTAAATCCTTTCTTGTGGTCTCCAGTTGGAATAAAATCCCTGAGTCCCATGAACTCTACAAATGCCTCATCATTTTCAAATAAATCTAGGGGCACGTGAAGTTATTGATCCCAATCTATAAGTTCATGATATACAAGGGCTACTGGATATTTGTTTAAGGGAATGGACTCAGATAAGGTAAGGACCGAAGAATGCGGGAAGAGGTTCCTGAGGCAAGATCTTCGTATAGGATACATTGGGAATCTACATCATCACTATCAGAATGAGATGAAGCATCCTCACATTCAGAAGAGGTGGTGTCATTCTCAGAAGGTAGAGCATTATGAGGCTTTATCCCAAGGCCATGTTTATCCAACTTAAAATGAGGGATGGGAATAGGCTCTAACCGGCCTTGTGCATTAATGCCACATCCAAACCCGCTATAGCCCATGACAAACATCATGCGGGGACCTTTGATGTACTGAGGTGCTTGATTGCATGAAGCCATGGTGCCTTCTGGCACTCTGCTAGTAGGATCTTCTAACATTTTCTCCTCAGATAGGAGACCACTATGGAAAAAAATTTCCAATGGTTTAGGACATTGCTCACGAGTACTCTTGAACTAAAAATAAGGCTTACCCCTTGTCTGGGGGATACTGATAAGTCTGATATCAACAAAGCTTGTTCTAGAGTAAATGGCTTATCTGGGCCATATTTTGCTGATGTTGCCTCCCATGAAGCAAATGGGTTGACCAATGAGGGAAATTATTGATTGAAAGGCATAAGGGACTCTGAATATATTCATTTTTATAGCCTCTGTTTGTAGAGGGACAACTACATCCGCAGAAGGACATTCATAAGCTGCACGAGAAAAACTATGCAATGCCCTACAATGTGTGAATGGTTCTGGGTCACCCAAAATGGTAACCACCTGACCTTCATGACATAACTTGATGCATTGATGAAAATTTGATGGAATAGCTTGCATGGCATGGATCCATGGGTGCCCAGGAGCATGTTGTATGGAAGGTCCAAGTCAAGGACATGGAACGTTGTGTCATGACACGTTGGTCCTACCTCCATGGGAACCACTATAGTCCCTGTTGATTCTCTTTCTTCATTGTCATAAGCCGTGATTGTGATAGTCTTAGCTCCTAGATCTATTTCTGAATGGCCTAGCTGCTTAACTAGCTTCAAAGTGCAAATATTTAGACCAGATCCACCATCTACAAGTACTCTCTTGATTTTGCGACGGGTAACCACCACTTGAAATATAAGGGTAAGTTATGCTCTAGGTTGTTATGCGGGATTGCAGTATGATCAAAAGTAATATGATCATTGGAGTCTAGGTGCGCAATCATGGCTTGAAGGTTAGTGGGGTCTACATCTGTGGAAATCCTGAATTTTGCAAAGTTTTGTACAATATGTTCTTATGTGCATTAGAGATCTTGAGGAGATCAAGAATAGATATCCTAGCAGGTGTTTTCTCTAACTGTTCTATTAAATTATATTGACCTTCCTAAGGGATAGGCATAGGATCTGGTATGACTAAGTGGGCACATCTTGTCCCTACTACGTAGCTTTTTTCTAAAATCCGAATGGTATTAATATGTTCATTAGATGAGCTAATACATCCAATGAGGGAATCATAAGGACTATCATTTGTAGGGTAAACATAGGCAGCAATCCTATAGTCGTTGGAGGTTTTCCCTTGATCTGGTTTCCTTTTCTTTTTATCTGCATGGTTAGGAAAAGGTTCCTTGTAAATACCCATTTTTTCATTTGGACCTTTCCCAGACTCAGGGGGAGAATCCATAGTGATCTTTCCTTCCTCAATGAGGTCTTGTATATAATGGCATAGTCTCAAACACCTATCTGTTTTGTGTCCTTTAACATGGTGGAAGTCACAATATTCATGATCTTTGAACCAAACCGGTTTTGGAGCATCCTCTGGGTATGGTACCATTGTAGTTGGATATTCCACCATTTTTGCATCATCCAATTGTCTTAGGATGGTAGATAAGGACTCCGTTAAGGATGTAAATGTTCATTTTGTAGGTGCTTTGGGATGAGGTCCTGTGACAGTTTTAAAAGTGGGCCTGTCTATACGGCTTGGACTCTCTTAGAGTCTATAATGCCATCACCAACAACATATTTATTCTTATTGAAGAATTTAGGTTTTTCTATAGATTTGGCTCCATGTTTGTTTTTAACAACCAGTTTAAGTGTTCCCTTGGTAATGAGGGATTTCTCAATTTGACTACCTTTCTCTATAACTTCTTTGAAGTTTGAGCCACAATGTATTTGTAAGTGAAAGGCTATTTCAGGGTTTAAGTTAGGAACAAATATGCTCACTAACTGTTTTTCTGGTAATGCACAAGGAAAATGACTGGCTAACCCATGCCATCATTGTAAAAATCCTACAAATGTCTCATTGGGTTTTTGTTTTGTATTGCATAGATCGTTCATTGTGATGTCGCTTTCCATATTATAGGAGTAATGCCTTACAAATTTTTCCACTAATGTGGGCCACATTGTAATGGAGCCTTTGGGTATGCTATAGAACCATTCCAATCCCACGGCTCCTAGGTTGCGAGGAAAAAGTCGTATTAAGAAATTATCGCTATATGTGACCTCTTGGAAAGCCATGTAAAAGTATTTTATATGATCATGAGGATCACTTTTGCACTTATACTTATCAAACTTGGGAATAGTAAAGTGTTTTGGGAAAGGTTGTTGTAACATGTCCTTATCAAAGGGGTAAGGGCATAGTTCTTCATACGAATATTTCTTATTTTGGCCTACATTTCCTTGTTGTAATGTAGTAAGTGTATCTTTCATAGATTTTAACTCTTCTGAATGAGTTGCTCCTTAGTAGGTGACATTGGTCTTTACACTGAGTCGCCTTAAAGGTATAATCTATGTGTGGATCAAATTGAGACTCGTTAAGTTTGTTTTTTTTTTCTTTGTATATGTTTCTTCTTGAAGAGCCTAGGTTTGCAAGTTTTGGCTCAACTTCAAGATCTATTTTGGAGGATCTCCTCCTCAACCAAGGGGTCCTCTTCTTCATCAAATTTTAGAGGAGGGGAAGCTTTATGCTCAATTTTCACTTTACGTGAAGCTTTATAGTGAGGTTTTCATGATGGTTCTCCTTCGACAGTGGCCTTATGTTTCCTAGAAGTGGAAGCATATCCCACATCAAAAGGGTTATCTGTGTCTAAGATGAATCTTCATTCTCCTAGGTTAGGGTTAATGACCTTTTTTTCTTCTTCACGCTCATGTGGAAGTTTAGCTCCTAATGCTAAGACTCTTGTGAGTACTTGATCTTTATTATAATATAGGAGTTCATCAAATCTATTTAGGTCTAACCTCTGTTGTTCTCCGGAAGAGTCTGACTCTTCTCCACTATGATCAATTAATGCCTCTATATCTTTGACTTGAGAAAAGAGAGGTGCTAAATTGTTTCCACTAAATGGGAAGGTTTCGAAAGGGTTTTCTCCTATATCATGCTCGTTTGATTTGGTTGCCATTTTTATGATTTTAGGCATTACTAGCAAATGTTTGTATGTAGCTAGCGTGACCCCTAAGTGTATGGTTTCTACAAGCCGTTTAAGGTGATGTTTGAACTATACCATCCATTGTATCCTAGATGTCATGTTATGCAGTTGTCTTTATCAAGGAACACTCATATGCACACCTAAATGTAATGATCACTCAATTTGTTGTTACCAAGCCTATGCCCTAAAAATAGATAGCGACAATGATGTATCAATATGTAGGTCAAGTTAGAACCCTAACAAGGCCTAAGCATTGACGTAATGTTGTCGTATTCCTCGATAAGGTATATGTAAAACTAGTTTGAATGCCGATGAAAGCCAAACCTTTTGAAAAATGGAAGTCACGAATAAATATAGTGTAACAACATCACCATGATACATTAACCAAGCAAGCAAGGTGTTAGTACCATGACAACCTTATTACGACACATATAAGGTGTTATCGACACTTTTCAAGAAGACTCAGATGACGTCGAAACTGAAACCAAGTGATAAGTATAACAAGGAGTTTCAAATTGTGTGAGCAGCGTAACTACGCAATAAAGGGACTTATACCATTTTCTCACAAAATGAGAATATGATGTAAGTACCAAGATTGTGCATCTAGGATGCAAACAAAACTATCAACTCAAGAAGAGATAAAAGATGAACCGGACTCACAATGGTGAAGATGATCTTGAAATCAAGATGGAAGGACTTTTATCAAAGATATGAAAAGTGTACCTACGCACTTTAGATGTTTAATAACTTAGCCACAAACATGGATGGGCGTAAACAGACAAAAAAGTGGTGAGCACTATCTCTGATAAAAACACGGAATGTATGCACCTTTCTCACCCCAAAAATGGGCGGTGAGAACGCAAGGGTATAGATCAAAAGATGAAAACAAACCAAGAACAACTTGGGCAGAGCTTCGCCTCATCTAAAGACAAGAATAAAACTAAGCTAAATTGGGACGTAGTTTAGTTTCGTGATGAAAGAAACTTTAGATAAAACTCACAAGGGTTATTTGACTTATTCAACAATTAAGGTTCAGACTCTAGATGAGTTGTCACTTCATGATTGTTTGACACAACAATGGACTTGTAAAGTGGGCTCCAAGAAAAAATGGCCTCCTTAATAAGTTCTCTCAACTAGGTATTACAAAGTTATCTTCAGCGAGTGCGATTTACCCAAATAGTCCCTTTCCTATCTTGGGAGTATCTCGGCTTTACTTTACCCCCTTCAAGCATAAAGGGCAACTAGTGCGTCCATGTGTGCTCTCCCTAGGGTCACCATACGGACAACCGGTAACTCTATCTCACAAGGCGTACTAGTCAAGTGGGTAAGCGAAGCACTTCCTATTTCATCCATGAGGTTACTAAGTGGTGGATTACTTTAGGGTTCCTGGAACCACCCCCATTGTTTTAGCTTAAGGTGTTATGCCAAAGGGGTTATATTCCAATTGAACGGATAGGGACGTACCCTTTTCCTAAACCTGCAATATGTTGTTTTGGATATGGTGTGTTTTTTATCTTGCTTAACTTAATGTGGTTTTAAGTAGCACACCATTTTGGCAACTGTGAGAACACATGTATTAGAAGTTTTGTGTTTTGTCTTTCTTTCTTCTACAAGTGTTTTGGTCCTATAGACAACAAGTTTTAGTAATTTTCCAGTTCGTAGATTGATGTCAAGAAAGAGAACTTTACACTTTGCTTTTGATTCCTAAGATCGCCAAAAGGCGCGAAGGAAGAGCATACGCAACGTGAAAAATCCTACTGAAATCACATGAAATTTTACTTCATCCTTTATAAAATAAGTGTTTTTGAGCATTTGATATAAGTTTGGTATAAGTGTTTCTGATCTCCAAGATCACTTTTTAAGGCGCAAGGAGAGAGCATATGCACTTTTTTACAAACTTAGGTTTTAGGCTAAAAACCAAAAACACTTAACTATGCAAACTGAAAGACCAAAGAAAAACTCTGTTTTTAACTTGTTAGTCCTAGAAAATCTGTAGTAAAGATTAGAAAAAAAAATTAGTTTAAAAAAATCAATCTTTACACAGACACCTGCGTGCCCAAACCGACACCAATGCTCCCAAACCGACAGTATGTACCCAACTCGATGTATGCACCTCTAGACAAAAATTAGTTAAAGTCGGTATATCAAAAACACGGACGCTTAAATGCAGACAGTGACGGGGACACTTGCATAATAACATGGACACTTAGGTTTTAATGTGTACGTGCCCAAGCATAAAACAAAAAAATTCAACTTTTACATAGTCAACCCTATTTACGCATGAGTGTCAGAGAGGTAGATACGCGTGCCATATGATGGAGATGCATGTGCATCCCTGTAGAGGCAAAAATTTACAATTTTTACACGGTCGAGCACCTACGCATACGTGGCCAAAGGCGGATACGCGTGCCCGACAAAGGAGACATGTGCACATCCTTGTAGAGGAAAAATTTGCAAAGGATAAGGACTATCACATAGATACGCGCATGTTTCAACGAGAGGCGTTAGGGTTTCAATGTGTGCGCGCCCCTTGTAAACACCTATGTGTACCACTGTGAAAAACTTGCGAACTCATGATTTTCAAATTTTTCAGAGAGTAGCCAGATTAGTTAGTAAAAGTGTCATATTTCTATATCAAACCCACAAAATACATGTAAATTAAGGTCATTTATCTAGTGTTAGAAATAGAAATGACGAAATAACAAGTGATTTGACCCAAAAACTTGAAAATGAACTTTGAAAAACCTAAAAGACCTCCATTAATGGAGGATGGACATAAGTGTCCAACCGGGCGTGCCAAATGTGTTCGATGAAAAGTTGCAAAATTCATGGATTTGGGGTAAAAATCTCTAAAGAAACCCCAAAGGCTTTTAACAATATGATCAATGGACCATGTGATAAGAAATGAGCAAGGTTTTCTTCTTTGCATACATTAATTTGAAGTAAACATGCAAACCAAACAAATGAAGCTAACCTCTATTCTTTTAAATCTTGAAATAACGAACCTAAGAGGATCTAAGCATTGATTATGTGTTTAAGAGAAATATATCTCCCCATTAATGGCTTGAGGCCAATGAATCTTCCCTTTACTCCATTATTATGCTATAAAATACAAAAGGAAATGCTACTAGCTCAATTGAAGAAAATGAAATACAATCTAAAGCCTAAACAAAATACTATAATCATCTTTAGGAAGAAGAGAGAATTCTTAGGAAATGAGGGAGGGGGTATAGCCCTATTTATAGTTTTCTGTTTGAGAAAATGGGATATTTGGGTGCATGTGGGATAAATGCTAAAGTCCAAAAGCACTTTTAGTAAGTCAAAGTGTGATTTGACTATGTTTATGGTAATTAACCTAGGTTAGACTAATTAATCTCTCTTAGAGAGTAATTAGGGTTACGGAAAAGGGTTTTAAAGGGCTTAATCAATCCAAAAAGTGGATTGATATTCCGAGGAGCTAATAAAAAAACTAGAAGGGAATAAGAAGTTATTGTAATTAGAAGGAGCCTATGACATCTTGTTTTGAGTGGTTTATAAGAGGAAAATATGATCAAAAATATGTCGTGAGAAGGGAGTTAGATAGGTTTATCTCGCGGTGTTTCATCAATTTGCAAGGAGGAGAATAGTTAGTGCATTTATTAGGAATAATAGTGCATTAATCAAACTACATGTGTCTACGGGCCTTAAAGGCATTTCATCTCTATGTCTGGGCCTTCCAAGGTGTTGACAATGGTCACAGGCCTTACAATATTCTTTACAATCCTTATAGAATGTTTCCCACCATAGGCCTGCCAATAAAATATTACATGCGGTAACATCTCCTACATAGTGTCCACCTACAATACCACCATGAGCCTCTTCCATAATGGCTTCACGCTCATGCTCAAGTACACATCGGTACAAAACTTCATCCCGACATAATTTTTATAAGTCTCCATTGATCAATATGTAAAGTTTGGTGTGTATGACAAGTTTCTTCTCTATATTCTTCATTCCCTCAGGTGCCAAACTTGTTCATAAAAAGACAAAGCAATGTCTTCCAATTCATAGGGTGCACGGATCAATCTGAAAATTTTTGCATCTGGCATTATATCCTCAATGCTCTGCACATCCTTGCTTAAATTAATCCTTGACAAATGGTCTAGTCCAAAATTACTTTTTCTTGTCTTAACCACAACTATAAAATCAAATTCTTGAAATAACAGAATCCAATGACATATGTTCCCCTATAAAATGGGATTGTTCACCAAGTACTTCAATGCCATGTGATCTGTATAGAATATAAAAGGTGTTGCCAACAAGTATTATCTAAACTTATGCAGCGCGTAGATCATGGACAAAGCCTTACACTCTGTAGTAGTATAGTTTTGGTGTGGTGGTGTCAATTTCTTACCTACAAAATAAATAATATGATCTACAATACCTTCACCAGACTGGGATAATACTACACCAATGGCCATGTCAGAGGCATCCACATGCACGTGAAAAGGTTTTTTCCATGAAGAAAAGCGTGGAATAGGTGATGTAGTAATCCTTTCCTTAAATGTCTCAAATGCGCATTGTTGCACTTCACCCCAATGGAACTTGTTTATCCCCTTTAATAATTATTCTAAGGGCATAGTGATCTTGGCATAACCTTTGATAAATTTCATGGAACATCCTATGTGCCCCAAGAACTGCGTACCTTTCTCTTGTTAGTGGTTTCCTATAATCCCAAAAAAACAACCTTAGCAAGATCCACTAACAAGCCTTCCTTATAGATGATGTGTCCCAAAAAAGTCCCAAAAGGTGTAGCAAAAATGCACTTCTTAATGTCTAAAGAGATACTCAACTATCGGTACCTCTCAAACATAAGCCTTAAATTATCACATTGATCTTTCACTAGCTCATACACCATCCAATCATCCAGGTAAACCCACAGAAAATTATGAATGAAATCCTGGAAAACTTGTACAACAATGCATGAAAATACTACGTGTGAGTTCTTCAATCCAAAGGGCATAATTGTGTATGTAAAACTTCCCCACTTGGTGGTGAAATTTGTCTTCTTTTGATCCTCCTTAGCTATCCTTACCTAATGATATCCATAAAATCCATAAGTGAAGGAGTAGATCTCATGCCCTGCAACACCTTCAAAGACTTCTTCAATAAAAGGTGTGGGAAAGGGATCAATTACACATGTAGCTTTCAACTCCCTATAATCCACACAAATCCTTATTCTTCCATCCTTCTTTATGTTGATCACCATAGGGCTAACCCATTTTGACTCCTCGATGGGCTCAATGATTCTAGAATTCAACATCTTGTATATTTCTTCCTTCACCTTGATGCCAGATTGGGATTCATCATGTAAGGCCTCATCCTAAATGAGTGTGCACTTCCCTTTAAATTGATTCTCATCTCACCCAAATATTCATGTACCCATTTCAATTTATGGTAGCCTCTAGGGAACAAGTCCTGGAAGTCGCGCAGTAACTCAATTATCTTAGCAACCTCAGAGTTAGACCAATAATCACCAATGATGGCCTCCTTAGGTTCAACATTTTTCCCAATGTCAACCTTATTAATTTTCATAGGCTCATGATATGTGCACTCCTTATCATCTGTACTATTTAATACCTTGTATGTACCCTTTGTATGCTCAACATCTAGATTCTCCACTTTTTCTTCATCAATTACGTAGACCACTTTACCCTATTCTCTTTCTAGGTAGGCACACCCAAGATGTTCTGCATGAGTCTCTTCTTCTTCAAAGTGCACCTCAGTCGACTCACCTAATAAAGAATGAGCTCTCACCTAATAACTCACTGAAGTGAGTCGACTCACCTAATAAATCTTGAATGAGCTCCTCAACCTTTGCACTATCTCCCATAGTTAGGTGCTTCATAACCTGTAACACCTCATTCACGAGTTTTAGTGGAAAAATAGTCAAAGGTCTGAATCATACTGCGCAGTCATTTCATGTCGAGTTCCTTGTTTCTCTATTCAACTTGGCATAGACATATCATTAGCCACTGACCTCACAAGGTATAGTAGAACTCTTTGCACCCATAGAGAAGGTGATAAAGCTTGTTGCCTCTATCCCGAGTCTATCACACTATTGAACATGGTGCTAAATATGGTCTTTATCATGTAATTCATAGATCTTAGTAAACGCATTCCTTGAAAGAAATCTAGTAGAGAAGGAAGGTGATTCTCACTTCTCACCACTCTAAAATATTATCTCTATGAACCATCCACCAACGCATTACTATCCCATGTAAAGTATAAACTAGCACATTCCTTCTTTCCACTTAATCGACCCACTTGAGCTTCCACGGCATGCATGCGGAAAACTTCAAGATTTCCATCACCGTTTACCTTGGTACCTAGCTACTACCAAAATGCATAACACAACGTGTCGATTATGCACCTAATTATGCACCTAATGGCACTCCTCACCTTGCCCAACCATTTCCTAAGTGTCATGTTGTTATTATCACATGAAACACTTGTAGTATCACTCATTATTGTGCATCATCCCATTGGATAACATGTTCCTTTAATGGCTCAAGGACTTCCAGATCTCTAATGGTGCGCACATTTTTTTAAATCTCCTCCACTTAAAGGTTCCACGTAAGGTGTACCATCTATTGAAGGAATGACAACGCACTCTTCCTTGTTCTCAAAACTTATATATCCTTTTTTAAAGCGTAGATCAACATTATTCACATAAAACCAAGGGCACCCAACTAATGTTGGAAAATTGTCTACTTACTGCAAGTTTCAAGACCTCAAAGTCTCCAAAGTAAACTTGGCCCCTTGTATATTAATTGTAGCATCTTGTAAAACTCCAATGGGCATGGCCTTAGTCCTATTTGCCATAAACAACACATTTGAAGATGATTTTAATGGTGGTATCCTCATCGTATATATGCATCCAAATTGAGTACATTCACTTATGCACCTATATCAATCAAAATATTACTTAAAATCCATCAATCAACAAAAAAATTTAGTGTGATTTCCTTGTCATAATCCGAATATGTACAAGTAGGTTAGCATGTAATATCTATCTCTCACGCTCAACTCAACGTGCAAAGCATCCTTCCCCTTAAATATTCCCCCAAAAGGAATTATTTTCTCTTATCATGACATCTTACAAACCTCCTTTAAATCATAAACATCCTTCTGAGGAAGCTCAACTACTTTCTTATGTTCTAACTTTGAGACTTCTCTTTCAAACATTGTATCTCACCCTGCAAATTCCTAATCACCTCCATGGTTTCTTGATAAAATTCCTTTTGATGTGTAGGGTCTGGATACTTTGCATGTAGTACCTCCTCCTTTGTAATGATAGGATTCTTCTTTGTAACTTCCCTAGCATGCACAACCTCAGTGCGTGTAGTGATCTTCACATGTATCAACTCAAGATCCGGTGCTAACTTTGGCATCCACTGATCTTCCATAGTGTGCTATACTCTAACCATTCCCGCACCCTTATCCTATTTGTGCTTCTTACTCAATTGTTCATACAAATCTAGGAATTCTTCATAGTTGTGGTTCTTTTAGAAAAAGAACAAATAATGTTTTGAGGTCATTTGCGCTTGTAGTAATTAGGGGATCCACATCTATAACATGTTCCTCGTGGAAATTCACTTCTTCCATCACCGTGACCTCGGCCTCTGAATCCTCCATGATATCCTCAACCTATACCTCGTCCTCCATGAAAGAACCCTTCGTTGTGATTATTCTCATGATGCTCACCTTTTTGCTTAGAATTATTTACAACACTAGTCTGACATACACCAGTATCGATGGCATCATGAATCCAATCAATCAACCTACAATTTTCAGTATCATGAGTGGTAGACTTGCAAATCTTGTAATAACAAGACACGTTCTTTTTATCATGCTTTGCAAGAATGGGAACCTACTTGAATCATGATCCAAGTGACATATCTCATAGTCTAGCAATATGGCACACATTGATTTATGAGGACAACTATCCTTAGTATGTCCTTCTACTTCACAATCTGTGCACCAAATTCCATTGCACATCTCATGTGCTGAATTAGCTGACAAATTTTCTAACTGTTTAACCATCACTACAATCTAAGCTTCCAAAAATGGGCTCACTTTAGTGTCTACACTCCCAACTACCTCATAGTACAAAGCTTCTTCAAGTGTCTTATGTAGATCTGTATAAGTCTTTTGTGAGAGCGCCCTTATAAAATGTGTGATCATTCCTCCAACAAACCATTGAGCATGCTAACTCGGATGTATGTCATAAGATAATTTCAATAAAAGGGTCTTAAACCATGCATCATACTCTCGAATACTCTTATAAATGCCATGCTTGATATCCTTCAGTGCATTGATGCTTTTCTACTCAAACTCAGGTATATGTAACTCCCCTAAGAAAAAATCACGTAGCACGGTATAGTCCACACAATTTTGGTTTGGATCATATTTCATGTACTAACTATACGCGTGCCCTTGCAAAGTGGTTATAAACTGACTTGCCTTATGCTCTGGAGCTATAATCCCATCCACACAACATAGTATCTCACACATATTCATGTGCTCAATTGCATCTTCTATGCCTCTATATTTTGGGAGACAAAGAGACATCTCCATAAATATTTGTTGGGGTTGGTGCGGTTCATGCCCACCAGATCCAGAATTTATATTGCCTCATGTGTTTCCTCCACCCCTAGAACCACCAAATCCACTAGATCTTGAGCCACCTTATCCTCCCCTTGTAGTGGGAAATGGGCCAGAGTATGAACTACCTTGTGTTCCAATAGTTGTGTTAAACTGAACTCCACAGTCTATAAATTTTTACTACTTCCAGACATTATACCAACATTCTTCACACCCAAGTTTGGTGTTGATGACGTGTTAGAAAACATACCCCCAACTAGACCTCCAAATAACACAGACAACAATTGCACCACCATAGATGAATAATATACCTAATTAACTCCTTAACTTGATTGTAAACCAAATCTATTTGTTGTTACTCTACTACCCATACTAGCTTTCTTACTAATAACTATCGTAGAAACTAGAAAACCAAGTGCAAGGGCTAGGTCTCCAAGTAGGATCAGATGTGCATCCACACTTCTCAATCTTTCTTCAGACGTGCCTTCATCTAAAGATGAATAGGGTTCTCTACCATGCTTTCCCAAATGAGGGAGTTCTAAATTCTTTGGCTCCATGTCTTTTACGTGAGCTACAAATCCTTCACAAGTCATCTCCCTCAACAACACCATTATTTCCGTGATTTCTTGTTGCTTCTCCAAATCCCTCTTGCGCCCTTCATTAAAATTAAGCCTTCTTTCTTCTCTCTTTCTTTCTTCTACTAGTTCCACCATCCTTCACCACCCCTGCTCTTGCCCCCAAACATGGTGGGCTTTAGCTAGCCATAGGACATTGTTCTAAATCCAGGGTCATGATCAAGATCTTAATCACTAGAGGAATACCTCGTAAATATGACCCTCTAGGTTTTCACATGAACTGGAACTCATAAACCTCTCGACAAGAATAAGTAGAAACTACGCAATAAAAATATAGCTATTCAGAACACCACTCCACTAATGATCTACAACGCGCGTCCAAGTTAGATTTGCATCATACAAAGCCTGAAATTATTCCTACGTCCAAACAAGTGTGTGAAACCTCCAATTTCTCTTTGATGTGTAAGCCACCAACCACTCATAAAGATATATAGGGAAAATGGTGAAGAACATCTCGTAGAGCTCATGATATAGATTATGTTCAGCCCACACACGTGCATCAAAATCAAGTCCAGTGTTAAATCTATGAGCATACTCTTCCTCTAAATTTTCCAACCACTCTTCAATGCTAGCCAAAGTCAATTGGTACGTCTTCATCATGCAACATCCTAGAAAACAACTGAAAAAGAGGTCTTGATAATGGAACCAAAATTTAGTCTATTTTTACCCATAAAATCCCAAGGAGCGCGGCACATCACTCTACCAAAACTAAGCACTCACCCAAAGCACACAAGGGTAACAGGTCCCTCTTATATTTCATATTATTCAATAAGTTAGAATGATGATAAAAATATTCTAGATCCATAACAAATAATTGAGTATAGTGCATAACATAAACCAGATCTAGATCTTTAACCATATGCAATATTAATTAAACAAGAACCATAATCATATTTACCATACAAGATCCATGCTTTCAGTTATGTCAAACACCAATATCCAGCCACAAATATCCATTATATTAATTGTTGTAAAACACAGAAGCTTCATACATACATAACATAGTCACCATAGTCGTAAATGCGAGCCCATAAATCAGCAACGTAACTCTATTACAAAAGTGATCCCTAAAGCTGTGCAAATCAATACATATTTATAGATAGTGAGAACTTTCCCCTCACCACATAAGAACATTCAAAATAGACTACGTGCTAAGAATATTCATGCACCTTTACATGATAAATACAAAAGCATGCAAGCTTGCTAATAATAGATTATATAATAATACAATTGTCATCTAATCCTATTAATAGCCTCAAAACTATGCATGGAACTTGATCTTCTTCTTGTCCAAATATCATTTGTGTGCTCTTCAAGTCTTCTACAAAAAGTTCTCCACACTCCATCTCTATAATTATCCTCATACTATAAAATGGCTAAGTCCTTATTTTATGCTTTCACAGGCATGCCTTGTTTCACTATAGTTTTGTGCGCGTCTACACACCCTATGCTCACGCACCCAATCATACGCATCTTTCATACTTAGTTTTCAATTCACCATGCCACATCTATGTGCCCTATTCCTATGCACCCAATTCTTTTGTGCCTTTCATACTTAGTTTGAAATTCACCACCAACAAGAGGGATGATTTTTACAATAGGTTCTAGGGATATTTTTGATTATTTATTGGATATTTATTCAAATATATTATTAGGAGATGCATGTAGATACGGTGATAGGAAATGTCTTATTAATGTTTTTATAGTATGGTGAGCTTGTATGTTGTTGGCTTGCAATTGACTATTTGATGGAGAATCGTTTGGAAGCGGTTGTTTGAAGACGTCAAGGTTTTGGTTTTAGGGTGCATTAGGATTATCTAAGTGAAGTTCACCTTTATCAGTCGGATCTGGATGACATTGTAGAATAAATGACACCTTTCTATGTCATGACCTTTAACCCTTTGGTATTTACAAAATTCATTATCCCTATACCAAGAGGGCTTAGAAACTGAAATATCAATAGGAAAAATGGGTGGAGGAAATATCATGTTGATAGTGAGGAGTTTATCAAAAACCACACTATAAGTCTCTTCAATTGGATATAGCTATTTTGTGGGTTGGAGCATTCAATGCTCAATCATTCTTTGGAATCAGATTTGACAACCACAACATTAGCTGATGATTTAGATTTATCAGGATTTGAGGATGATTTGGATGGAAATTCTGATTTCAGAATCTTTGGTCTAAGTTTGAATTTTCCTTCCTCGGTGTGGAGTTTGAGTTTACGTTCCATGGTAAAATATTTTTCAAACATTTGAAAAGACTATATTTGGAGTGTAGATCAAATGTGTTTGGCACATGAATGAAAAAACAATTCAATTAGTTCCTTTTGTGGGAGTGATAATGACAGTTGTTTAATAATATCCCTCGATGGGAAAAACAATCGGCGATGGATTCATCCTCAAATTTTTAGCTATATATAGGTCGTGCAATGGTGATTTTATAGGTGATGTTAATTGATAAGTGTTCAATAAAAAGTTGGGTGAGTTTTGAAAATGAGAAGAGGGAATATCTTTGTGGAATGTTATTGTACCGATCTAAAGTAGGACCAACTAAAGACATGGTAAATTTTCTCAACATGAAATCCTGGTCATGGGCTATAATATAAAAGGCATGATGAAAATATTGAATACGGTGTTGGGGATCTTCCTTCATGTAAGCTCCCAATGAGGGGGATAATATTTGTAAGGCACGGATGAATGGATAGGATCATTACATATTTGTTCATATGAAAGTGTGTTTTTAAGGCCTATGGATGTCGCGAGGCTAGACATCTTGTTCATTAAATCCTAAAGGGGATTGGTTTGTGGAGGTTGTTGCATGTTAGATGAGGATGGCATAAATTGATTAAATGGAATTTGATTAGGTTGGTGATACGATGGATACTACTGAGGTATATTTTGTTGGAAGGGGATATTACATTAGGGTATATATTCAAAGGGAAATTACAAGTGGATTGCGAGACTAAGGGTTGTGATGGTTGAACATATTGATATTGGACAGGCATAGAAGTGTTCAAAACAAGTTGTGATTATTGAGGAATATTTTGGGATGGGATAGGTGTGTGGATAAGAGGTTGTGAATATTGAGGTGCTTGTTGGAAAGGACGGTAGTGAAAACCAAGGGTTTTGATTGTTTGGGTATGTTACGAAAGGGAATATAAGTATGAATAAAGGTTGTGACTGTTGTGGTATAGATTGAGAATAAACAAATGGTTGTCTTTTTTGAGGTGTAAATTGTAAAGTAAGAGGGATTGAGGATTGTAGCAAAATTAGATGAGTACTGGAAATAACACTAGTGTTGATTAAAGGTGTAGATGTGGGGATATACATAATAATGTTTTGGATAGGTGTCATGTTTTTTTGAGAGGATAGTGGTTGAGATATGTTAGTGGAAATAACAACATAAATTACAGGTGTTTGGAAAATAGGGGAACCTAGAGGGTGTATCAATAAGCATTCACATTATTTTGAGGTGGTATGGAACCATTCAAAGAGTCTAGTGAGGACGTGGATTTACGAGTAGTTGTTTCCTATGAAAAAATCATATTAAGGTCAAAAACAGGAGTTGAATACATAACATTGGATGTTTCTAGTTTGGTGATGGGAGGATAACAATATATCTATTGGGTCTTTGGTTTATGATTTGGATCAATGAGATTTGAAAAACCACATAAAGGATCAAGTACATAAGGCTGTTGTTTGGGTAATGATGGTTGAAGATAAACACCCCGGTGGCAAGATAAGCATTAAGGGATACGGGGTTTGAATCTAAAATTTCTAAAAAGACAGGATCTCCACTATCAAAAAAGTGAGGGATAAACGGCTCAGGTATCTCTAATGAAGAATATTAAAAACTATGAGAGTGTGGTTGTTCTTGATTTTCTAGTCGAGGAGATAAAATGGTTCATCGTTGATCCATAAATCATTGAGCTTATTCTAGATGGGCTTGGGCATGTTTTAAGGTTTGATGGAAATGTTGTGTAGTTTTTAAGCGGGATAGACATATTTTCGAGAAGTCCGGATATGGAGTTTTTGTCTTGTAAGCACAATAATAACAAACAAACAATCACCTAAGAAATGAAAAGAAATCTAGATTGGTTGATCGTAAATAACAAGAAAATCACACAAAAACATTTTTAATTATCTAGATTAATTTAGATAGGTGAAATGTGTAAAACGGCTAATAGGGTCCTAAGAAATGGATTATCTATGGATGGTTTCAAAAATGTTTAGGGTTGTAGTCCTTGATATACCCAAAGATACGTGAGGCCCAAATCTATGTTGGGTGTTAATACAAGGCCTAGTATTGGGGCATACCACCTCACTTCATGGTCCCGCAGTGATAAGATATTCGGGTGCTTAGCCAATATACCAACAACCATTTTTATACGTGGCCAAAACACCATTTTCCCTATTGGGTGATGAAATCTCAATAGTTATCGCCTGGGTAGGAGTGTTTGATGTAAATTCAATGTTCAACGTGGTTTAGCAGTGTGTGAGGGAATATTAAGTGAATGCAATAAATTAATCCTTCTAATTAATCTATGTGATCAAGCAAGATGCAGTGTTCATTTTAAGGATAAAAGAACGATTGATTTTGATGAGGACAAATGGAAAAATGTGATATAGGAAAATAAAGAGAAAGGGAAAGGACTGACTTGAGAAATGCTTCCTTTTTTTTTTTTTTAGCAATTCAATAACTAGCAAGCAATGCCTCCAAGGTGGAAACACTGTAAAAATATTACCATAAAAATAAAAGCAGAGAAAGAAAAATGAGGATACTGGTGAGTTGAATGAGTAATCGAAGCGATCCACGAGAGATCGTCGACGATTAGGAGGAATCATTGGCGATTCACCCAATCACTAGTTATTTGATTGGATCCCCGGTGATTATAGAGTAGAAGGCCTAAAATGGTTGAAATCAATTTGAATGAAATAAAAGAGGGAATATGTGTCCCACCAGAGCATGCGAGAATGTTTAGAGATGTTTTTACCTTTCTACTTTAATTTAATGAAGGAAAATAATTTAAAAAAACCAACCTCGAGAAGACAATGATAGGGTTTACCGATACACACGGACATAGATGTTGAATTTAACATTTGATAGAGGTTTTGGGTCCAAATTAATGTGTAAATCCTATTTTCCTATAAATCAATCTACACTCAAAGATGTTAAAAAAATGGATTAAACAAATGGATGAGCGAGCTCAAAGAAAGTCGATCCGAGAATCAAAGAGACTTCATTAGAGGATGTCACTTGTTTTATAACAATTAAGTGGATTAAAGTTGATAAAGATATAAAATAAACAAATATGTAAGGATGGTAGATGAAGCATTATAGAATTCTAGATCAAATGGGAGATCATGTGTTGCTTCAAATGGGGCCCATGCAAGGGTGGATGTAATTAGGACGTGTTTGAAGTAATCGTACTAGAATTCATAAAGCTCTTATTGGATTTCATGGAGGAATTCAAGATTGTCTTCAATATCCTCTTTGTTGATAGGGAATTGGATAACACAAATTCTTAGCTCATGTATGATATTATATTATTCCTAAAAAATGGTTGTCGGGCTATGTGGAGATCATAAATGATGGTAATCATATGTGAGCGACCGGGAATTGCCATCTAACAGAGAGCCATAGGTGGAAACAACATGTTAAATGCAAATATTTTGATAAAATATGATAATAAGATGACAAAATGATGGAAAGAGAAATTTGACAGGAATCACCGACGATTTAGGCCAATCATGGGCGATTAGGTAAATCGTTAGCGAATCACTGTGATTTAGATAGTTTTGCTAAAAATGAGAGTTTGAAGTTTTAAAATTCTATTTTTATTGCTTTCAGAGTTTAGATAGAATGTTTATGATAAAACAAGATAGATAAATGCCTTTAGAAAATTGATAGTGCTAAAAGATTCCTCAAATTTATGATTAAGGTTGGTTTGTGTTGATGTTGATTCAACGCACTTCCCAAGGGTGACGGTGATAAAGACTATCAAAATATTGAGTTGGTGATTTTCGGTACTTGATAAATTCTTTTGATGTCCTCGGGAATTATTTGGACTCAATGAGAAGTTAAAAACAAGGAGAAGATGTGAGAAAATGGTTTATGAATATCCTCACAAGGAGAAAAATGAATATTTATAATCGTCGGCGATTGGTTAGAATTGCTTGTGATCTACCTTTTTGGGGAAAAATTTGGAAAGAGGTTGAAACTATGATAAGAACCTTGCATATAATAAATCAATAAATTACAGAAGATAACTCAACACAAGAGATATGGGTGGGCCAATATGCCCAAATATCAATATATGTAAAATAATACCCTTATGGTAGGGCAATACCATACAATGCTCCTTAAGGAAGTAGTAACTCCACAATCTCCCAAGATGGGAATCCACTTCGAGGGGGACACCTCCAATATACCTCTACCAAGTAGAAGAATCAACTCATACATACATCCCCTCCTCATAATGATACTCACATCCTTTAAATAGGATGGGTAACACCTAATCCCAATGTAGGCTGACCCATTACCCAATATAATTAATCCCTATGTGGGCCCATATAACTAACTAAGGGGATGTGTGCCACATGTCGGCATCTCCATCAATCCATATACATTATAATATTATATCCCATGTGAACCCATACATATAACTAATGGGATGTGTGCCACATGTTGGCATCTCCATCAACCCATATACATTATAATATTATATACCAAGGTACATAGCATTGCCTCCCTCTTTAACATTTTGTGTCCCCGAAACATAATAAGAAGCCATATAACAAGTGTGCTTTAAATTATTACACACTTGTCGCCAAGCTCGATCATCCAACCACCCATATGAAATCCTAGTGGGTGATGCTGCTCCAAACCTGATTCCATATTCCATTGTGCTTGTCTGATTCCATCCTGGTCCATATGTGTTCCTCCTCGGCATCCATGCATATCCATAATGATTATTCCTGTGATTCCATGTCATACAATTATTGTTCCATTGATTCCATGTATAGCCAAAATTATTACTCCTCCAATTCCCTGTATATCCATATAGATTGCTGACCTCATGTGTCTGAACATGTCTCCATGATGTTTTCCTCTCATGATGATATGGGTGTCTATATGGTGCAACCTTAGTATGTGCAACCTTATCAATCTTTTCCTCTACTTTATTTTCCTCTTCAAACTTGTTTGTTATTTCTTTTTTCTCTTGAGTAGAGAAATTATTTTTTTATTTTTCATCATCCTCTCCTTCTGATTCATCCTTATTCCCTTCTGCACCATCTTCAAATTCATCTTCATGATCTAATTTTACATTATTATTTTCCTTGCTAAGTGTGATATCTTGCAATGTAATTTTCTTTCACTTGTACCATAATTTCATGAATTTCTTTTGCACATTAATATTAATTGTTCCCAATGTCTCTAACCAAGGATATCCAAGAACAATATCCATACCATCCATATCTAAAGCATAAAAATCTGAATGTAAAACATATTTATCCATAGAAAGCTTTAAATCTTCAAAAACTTGAATTTTCTTACCATCCATTTGAGATTCCTTGATATGCTTTGTTTGCACATGTAGATTGTGAGCTACATCCATATTGATGAAGTTATATTGGCTGCTAGGGTTTATGGAAACAATTACCTTTTTTCTTTGAATGCACCCTTCAAACTGAAATATTGAAGCTTCCTTCCTCATGTGTGGATTTCACTAATGCCTCGAGGTTTTGGTGTAACGGTTTGTTACATTTGGTATCAGAGCGACCACCTAGGTTCGAGTCCCCACGGGTAGCTACGTCGGCATTGCAGTGTTTTCTGGGGCTCGTATAGGGCAGGGTGTGGTCCCACTATACGGGTGCAAATCTAGCCTAGGGTCTAGGCTATGGAAGCGTGGTGGGATGTTATGATCCTCATGTGTGGATTTCACTAATGCCTCGAGGTTTTGGTGTAACGGTTCGATTACAAACTACTTCTAAATATGGATTTTTGGTTTTTTCTAGGTTATATTTTTAAAGGGAGGTTATGAAATGAGTTGGGGAGGTTGGGTGATGGAATAAAATAGTTTTAGTTTGTTTTTGAATGGTTAAGGTAGATTCTAGGTAGTTAAGTGGTTTTAGGCATGGTAGATAGTGATTTTATGGAGTTGTAAGATAAATTTTAAAAGGGTATGAATATAATGACTTAGGATAATGATTTTTGGGTGATTATTTAATTAAATAAATGTGGAAGGGGTTGGTTTAGTTAATTTAAATGTGTAATGTGTGGAGTAGGTAGGTTGATGAAAACCAGGTGTCTACGCTACTAGGATCATGGGTTTGGAATAAGGTTGATATGTTTAAAAATTGTTTTTGTTTGTATACTCTTTCCTACACATTTGAAGACTCTCATATGAGCTATATTTTCTCTTTCAATCCATGCTTCTTGCAAAATTAGATTTCGACATTTTTGTTGGGCGTTTATTTAAAATGTAGACTACATTTGCTATAGCCTCTGCCCAATAGTCATATGGTAAGTTTTTTTATTTTAACATGTTCATGGCCATGTAGATAATATTCATATTCTTTATTTCTACCACACCATTCTTCTACGGTGTGTACTTGGAAATGAAATATTTTTGAATACCAAAATCTTTACTAAATTTTCCAAAATCATTTGAAATATGTTTTTGTCTTTGATTGCTCTCATAACTTTGATATATTTCTTGCTCTACTTCTCAATTATATCTTTGAACTAAAGAAATATATGAAAAACATTTTATTTATGTGATTTAGACACTGCAAGAAGGAGGGGTGTTTTGAGACAATACTTGGCCAAATCGTCTCGAATTGAGACAAAAAACATTGTGTCTTGTATCAAATATTGTCTCAAAGCGGGTGTCTCTAATTAATGTCTTAAAAAGTGTCTCTCTAGAGAAAATATGGAATACTACTTATTTTGTCTCTTCAGGATTATTTTTTTATCACCAGAGATAATATTATTTTTGTCTCTATAGAGACAATATAAAATACTACTTATTTTGTCTCTTCGAGAGACAATTTGGTTTTGTCTCTCTAGAGCCAATTTCTTTTAGTAAAACCGATCATCTCTCCAAAGATGACAAGACATCAAAAAATAAAAATGAAATAAATAATATATCAACAAGATAATGAAAAATCAGAATCAATATATTATGAATATGTGTTCAATTTTTTTATAATTGAAGACGGATTCTTATTTGGGGCCTCACCCATGTTGATTCAAAATAATACATGTTTAACATATACATTTTTAACATATGTATCTTTGTATTCATTTTTTCAAAATAATACATTTTTACATATGTATCTTTTTTACATCTCCTTGGAAGAGAATATCAAGAAAATAGAAGAATCATTCTAGAGAAGAATGTGAGTGGAGATGAAGGGCATGATCTTCCATTTTGTCATGCCATCTAACATACAATCATGACATAACCTTTTCAATAAACTTGTTTTCATATAGGGTTATTTTCTCCTTGTATAGATGTCGTTAACTTTGATCGCAATCAAACCAGTCCATGATGTTTTAGCAAAATATTTTTGGGAGTCCATATGATGCACTTGTTGCGAGAGATAATTTTTCCCCCAAACAAGGTGTCTCTACACATTAAAATACAAAAATAATTTTAAAAATATTACAAATGAATAAAATTCAAGGAGAGAGAACAAAATTATCTTCAACCATCTTACCTAATCTTTTTTTCAATATTTATAGACAAAAGGAACTCATAAGCATTTAATCAATCAGATAAAATTCTTTCTTTTTCTAAGCTCTTACCTAAATATTGGGATTTCCAAAACATCATAGGCTTATCCTTAAATATAATCATCAAAATGGAATATATAGAACACTTTTATATCATAATTCTACCTTGTGATGTTAATATTTTTACCAATAGAACTTACAAAATCTCAACATGATTGTGTGACTTCTAATGATAGAAGGAATACTCGATGTTAATCATTTATTCACCATATTCTTGAACACAAATCATAGAATAATTAAAAATACACAAGTAATATAACAATTTAAAATAAAAGAACCAACCAAATACTATAATTATCACTTATAAGTTTACAATTATGGGTGGTGTAGAGTAGTTGTGAGCTAACCAATCAATCTTAGGAATAAGGAAATTGAAAATACGAGATCACCAACTAAAGTGTAGGCATACCTTAAATTCTTCTAAATGATCGTTAATGATTCATTGTAAAGGGAGTCAAATAATGGTTAAATATCATTTAGCAGCTGAAAGGTGTACTTTAACTTGAGACAACAACATTTGATTCAATGCATTCGAGAAATAAAATTTGTTTAGCAACATGTGCATACTCAAAAATATTTAAAACAATTAATAAGAAAAAGAATGAAGCATATCATTATTACGAAGGTCCTTCAATAGCCTCACATAGTTCAAGGTTAAGAAAAATCAAGGAAGCATTATGATTCACCCACTTCTTTTTATCTCCATCATGGCCTTCACAAGACCGACACAATATAGCACACTTGATGTTATAGGAAATTATAAAAACAATACTAATTGCAAAAATGATACAAAATGAAAAATCTTGTGTGGAATCTTATTTGGTGTGTGAAGGCAAACCTATTGGATCTATTCCATGAAATTTTAGAATTAAATCTTACTAATTGAATAGTACTCATGGCTATAATCTATGGGTCTCTTTTTAAAAACTTGAAAGTTTCTCAAGTCAACATATTATCATGAAATTCAACAATTCAAAACAACACGGTAAGAACCACAATTCACAATTACTATAATTTTTGTATGTTTTTTCCTCTATGAATGTAACTATGTTTTTTTTCAAGCGAGAAAAATAATTCTTACAAGGAAAATAGACAATGGATTATGTATCCTTCACACCATATCCATTCCTTTCCCAAATAGCTTAAATTTTTATAGCATAGAAATTCACATGAAGAATGGCATACCTTTGTTGCATTCAAGACATCCTCCACTCTTAACTTATTTTCCTTCAACTATTTCTTTGTTTGTGCTCCTACCTGTCAACAATGATAATTATTAATTACTAGTAATTAGTGATTTATCACCCAACTTGTTTCATTATTATTTTATAGTCATAGAGAAAGAATAATGAATGTCTTAATTAATTATTCCAATGGATAAATTTAGGTTAGTTTCTCCAAAAACCTCTTTGAAAAGAAAAGATACACAATATTAACATCATTTCAGCACTTAATTGACTTTACATGTATAAGCGTAACTCACCCACAAAGTTTAACAATTCTTTCATTAAATTATTTTTTTCATAACCTTGTTGATAACCTGGAAGTAATGACAATATCTCCATTGTTAAATAGCATCTATAGACCACATTGAAATAAATAGAAATTCTCTAATAAATAATAAAATTCCTTTTTGTCTAGATATTCAAAAATTTAGGCTCTCACAAAGTATTAGCCACTATCAAATAAAAAGTGGAAACACCAGACCGACAATAAAAACATATTGAGAAAATAAAAATCCTAATTTACAAGATTTCAATTGAATATTAAAGGATGCACAAAAATAATCTTAATAAATCCAAAATATGAAAATACACCCCAATCAAGATGCTAATTTGAGTAACCCTCCTCAAAGAGCCTTAAGAGTTCTCCCATCACCAACTATCTATTGTTGTTGAATCTCTTTTCAATATTACCTTTTCTAGAGTACCCAAAACCTCATTCCCAACTTTGTCAAGGGCCAGCCCCACTTCATCTCTAATGACAGTGCCTGTATTAGAAAGTGTGAATTAGATAAATGTAGTAGTATCTGATATCAAATAACATATTAGAGGCATTGTTGACCATGTAATGAGTCAATCCCAATGCATATCGTTACTCATAGTATTTAGAAAAGTTATAATAAATCATTAAAAAGTATTACTTCAATTATCACCTATGAAAATCTGATGATTATATTGATATATGATAAGTAAAAACTCACACTAAGATCAAACAACCATGTTTTAGAAAGAAATAGTTCATATGACCTATACTACATTCCTAATGAAAATCTATTATTACAAATTGTATAAATCTTTACCCACAATCTGAATGTTTTACTTCAAAATCCAAATCTTTAAATCGTATTCTAACCCAAAATGTAGAAACCATATAAAATACATAGAATGTATTTTTACAAAGCTCTTATGAGATTTCAAGCAAATGTAATTAAGAGTAAAGACAATTTTCATAACCTATATTACCATCCTTCCTACATGTCATAACTTTGGAACAAATAATGGACATCCTTCAAAGCCTAAAGGATAGATGAATTAATTTGAACCTCATACAAGAAAATAGCTTTGAAATGTGTTTAATAAGAGATAAAATGAAAAAAAAATTTTACTAATATCTCATATATTACTAAATCATTTTTGAGTTTTGAGAGAGGATCAAAATAAATACCAGAGGTATACATGAAAACATCCAAATACTTCGAAAAAATCTATTCGAGGGATCCTAACTACTGAACAGTTTGAAAAAAGTGATGCAAGAGCATCATCGAGGAGTCATCCAAATGCAGACTTACATAGCTATGAGGTCAACTTAAATTTTATAGAGTCATGGGGAAGTGAAACTTAGGTGTTCAAGACTTGGAAATTTCAAAATAGTGTTTTCCCTCCTAAATGTAAATTCAAATCTTAAAGCATGTAATGAGAAATATGGGCTTGTAAAATTATTAACAAGGGTTTATTCAAGTTTGTAAGAGTCTAAGGGGTGTGTGAGGACTTTATTCATCTTGGTAATAGGTCCTAGAAAAGTAAGAGTCATCGAAATGTTTGATAGTGTGAAAAATGGCCATAATATGTGAAAAAGGCATATGAGAGGACCATGAGTCACAAAAAGGTATTTATGAATCAATAAGAAGGTACATGTAAGAGAAGAGTTTGAATATAGGAGAGGGAGTCGGTTAGAAGTTTCTAATGAGAATGTGGGAGGAAGGATGAAGAAACATAATTTTGTATGTAATATATAGTTATGAAGCAATAATCTTTGGTTTTTAAGCATGGCATGGTTGTTTCTTATAAATTTTAAGGTTTGATTGATATTCTTCCTCTTTAGTATTCTTATGAATTCATTCATTTTAGTGGAACTCAGAATGCAAATAGTTTGATTGATTATTCTAGTTAACAAAGCTCTAATGCCTTACTTTGGCTAAGTTTGAAGAAGCTAAGGATTGAGTACATGAAAATAATATCTCTTGGGAAGGTATAAGAGTAAATTAAATATTTTTTTAGTATAAGGAAAGGTTAAGGAATGGTCCTTGAATTATTAAATAGAGGTAGGTTCTTTGATAGCTCATGTTGCATGTCATATAACCCTGAACTAATTGTTAACTGTGACTATGGTTGTTTGTGATAAATTATGTCCTTTTAACTGAAATGCATATTGGAGTTATTCAAAAAAATGAGAAGGTGGTCATAATGTAATATCTCAACAAAATTATAAGGATTCTCAAATAAACCTATGCGAGAGAAGGATAAATTTTGATACAGTGAAATCATTACACACACATACCTTGCATCCTATAGGCTGAAAAAGGAGAAATTCCATGATTTTTATAATTTATTAATTGTTTGAGACCCACTGGAAAGAGAATAATTTTCAAGTTGTTGAGATATACCTATGTGCTAAATTTATAGTCTTGAAACGAATCTTAGAAGAATTTATATCAAAAACTAGCTTTTGGGGCTTGTTTAGAGTATACCTAGGGTTTGGAAACCGAATTTCCATTATCTTTTGATTGAACAGATGAAAATGCATGAAAATTGGTAATATGGTTTTTCCTAAGCTTAGATAACTGTTGGTGAAGGTTTGAAATCAAAACAAGCAACCACCTATGAGATATTGATGACAGCTGGTATAAAGATAGTCAAACACGGTCTAAAAGGCTAATTGTGAAGGTAATTTATCAAAGGAGCTAGGGTTTAGAAGTAGAGTTAGTTCTTGAAACTTATGACATGGGAAAAAGGTAAAAATGGGTGCCTAAAAATTTATTCCTTATACATTACAACCTCCTAAATAAAAACATGTGATTGACAATAGGTTGTCCTAAGGCTAGTAGAAGCATTAAAAGCTCAGGAAGAAAAGTCGGATAAAGAGAACATGGTAAGAGGTAGGGTTCTAGAATTTGGCATGCACCATTGGGATATTAAAATAAATATACTAAAGTTTAAACTTATTCTAGCTACTTCTAGATCACTCTAAACCTGAATGTACCATGATACATTGTCTTAAGGAAAGTTTTAGAACTAATTCGGTGAAGGTGTTGAGAAGGCAAAATGGCTATGTATGGGCCACACGCGGAGGTTTGAGGCCGCATGAAAAGGAGGTGCAAAGGGGAACATGCATATAGGTTGGAAAAACATGTGAAGGATCACGCCCAATCAAAAAAGTTTGGAATTATCCAATTTCATCATTACGTGGCTAAAAACGAGAAAAGTAGAGTTAGAGTGCCAACCAAGAAAAGGATGAAAGTTGGATGATTTAGCGGTCAAGTAAAGGCTATTTTTTGAGAGAGAACATGCAGATCAGGGATAAAATCACATATAGGAACCAAAATAATATCATTCATGGGTCAACCTAATTAAAAGAAAGATTTATCTTTGAGTTAATCTATTATTAGTTGTAAAATCATGCACACTTTATGTATATGGAAGTTTTGTAGGAAGTAGTACATGTTGTCTAATTTTGAGAGTACACACTTTTTAGGAGATTGCATGGGCAGTCAAGGAAAATTTCCCACCCCTATAAATACATGTGATGTATCCATTTTAAAGAGACATGATTTATGCATGAGAAATAGAGAGAAGTTATCATGTTGTAGGATTTTTCACATGGATTTGTGAACTATTGTAACAATTGGTTATGTATCGAAACCGTAATGTAATAAATTTTATGTCATAATGGATATTTATGGATGGATAATGGTTTTTATATGTCATATTATGGTGATTTAATAGTGAAATTGGTATTGATTATGGCTTACTTGCATTAAGTACTCTCCTTATAATGTGTGTTTTCAAAGTGACATGGACGTAATGGTTATTTGTGCATGAATGGTTTCTTGATTAATTTTCATAATTATTATGCATGCTAACTTCCTATCAAGCATCACAAAGGAGGTACACAGTAGCTATACACACTTCTAGTTAGAGTTCAAATCTATCTAAATGAAGTACCAGCGTGCATAGCCTTTGAGTGAAGTTAAGGACTACATTTTGGTTTTGTTATTGGGACATCTTTTCAAGTATCGATTGTATCTTGAGAGCATTGAAAGTTGGGTAGAAGATGGAAAATATAAGTTTTCATAGAGGTATAGCACTCGAATTTATTTCAATTTGCGAAAGTAGGTGGAGGATAATCTTTATGACCGCATGTATGAGATGCTCTTTAGCTTTTTCCCAGTAGAATTAAACCAATGGCTAGAAGCTTACACATAAATCGAATTTACTACCTAGGTGAGGATTTGGATGCATGAAGATTACTAAAGTCTCTTTGATGTAGATGAGAAGTGGAATAGATCGTAGATTTACGGTGGGAAGGTTTGTTACACAATTATGCGTTGGAGTACGTAATTTTGATGTATTCTTGTCGTGAGGAAGCAAATTTCAAGTTTTTACTTGATCCCAGAGGATCTTACTTACGTGTGATACCCTTGGCTATTAATATTTTGATAATAGAATTGGTATTGGAGATATTCCCTATGGCTATCTAAATCCCCACCATGCATAGGGGCAAGAGTAGGTGTGGAGAAGGATATAGGCCCTGGAAGAAGAAAGGAAAAGAGAAGAGAGATGGATCCATTATAATGAAGCACGAGAGAGGGAAATTGAAGCAATGTGATATTCGATAAAAATTATGACTCATGAAGGTCTTGAGACACTCATGGAAGACAAGGAGATGCAGCATCATGTCCTCCTCACCTTGGGAAAGTGTAGTAGGGATACCCCATCACCTTCGAATGAGAGCATGTCGGAAGAAAGAATAAGAACCATTAGTGTGCATCGACCTAGCTTGACTACCTAGCCATTGTGCAAGGTATTCTAGATCTAGAGGTATTTGTTGAAGGGAAGTCTATTGAAGGTAAGAAAGTAGATACATATAGATATAATTGTGTGTTGACTTAGGAAGTGTATCGGACTAGGAACGTGCCGTGAGTGGAAACATAAAGCAGTGCTTAGTGTTTGGAAATACACTTGCAGGATTATTTTCGGGAGTATCATCGGGATAGATTATTGATGCACGAGATAGTTGGAAGAAATTCTATAAGTGTTGTGACAATACACATAATAGGTGTCTAGTTTAGTACTATAACTAGGACACAAGGAATTTCATCAATGGGTTGTAGCCCCAAAGATGGGGTGTAGGGGTCTCTCAAGGGTTAGGTCAAAAATTTCTGGAGGAAATCTTGGTTGAGGAACTGGATCTAGTCCTAATCCAAGGCACGATCCACCACAACAATAGCCACCATTGAATCAGCCTCAACAAGGACTACCTAAACAACCGCAGATAAACCTTAATTCTATTTTGAGATGTCACTTCATTTTCCAGAGTACAAATGTGTGGAGGATGTAGTAGAAAGTTCACAAGTGTGAACTATTATGGCGCACTAAGGGAATTATAGCTTCAGATTAGAAGGTAATCCAATTTTCCATTACACTTCAAGGGCGTGTGCATAGTTAGTACATAAAGTATGACCCACACCGAGAATATAGTGGATTATGAGGCTTTGTGCACTACATTTTTTTGCTAGATTTCATATTTTGTAGTTTGAGCAACAAAGGATCAGCGTGCTCAAGGATATCAAACAGGGTTTGTTTGAAAGTGTGAGGGAGTATGACACATGTTTTAAGACTCTATTGTCCAAATTGTTTTATCATATCCATTCAATTTAGCATGTATAGTGGTTTTTTGGATGTTTTTAACTTCGTTCGAAAAGAATTATCTCATCGGACATATGCAGATCCGCACGAGGCTTTGGAAGAAACTTTGTACACTAAATCGGTTGGGAGTGTTGACATGGGAGTGAGCCCACTCTTAGAGGTGCGAGATAGTAATTATGGCTAAGAAATTGGATAATATCTCTGTTAATTCAGCACATGAGATGTGAAAGGGTATATGGTACACTAATTGTGAGGTTGAAGGACATACTCGAGGATATTTTCCCATGCAAGCAAAGGTGCATGTAATGTTGTAGTCTTGTGATATTTGCCACAAGAATCATGATTTTTGAAAATTCCCTCTCTTGAAGCATGTTACAATGAAGAATGTATCTATGTACTATAAAATATGTGAGGCACACACTCATGATATGAAGGATTTTTTGCTAATAGATCAAATTCATGAGGCATGCGGATTGGATTACTGACAGGACCATGGTGGAAAGTAGCTCTCAGTGTAGGAAGCTTAGCCTTTGAAGAATGTAATAATAGAGGAGGTGGATTCCATGGAGGATATAGGAGCAGAGGTCACGGTGGTAGAAGTATATTTCCACACTGGAATTATTATATTTATGGGTCCCTAGATCATTACCAGCATGATTTTCCCTAGAATATAGTATGTGCCTATTGTGGAAAACAACATAAGGTTAAGGATTTCCCTGACCTTTATGAGCATATGTGTAAGAACAAGAAGAAGGAAAACTACATGGGGATGATCAAGGTATAGTTCATGAAGACTGATCAATGGATGTCGATTAAGATTCTTGATCCTAAGTTATAACCCATGTTGGTCACTACAAACGTCGAAGAAGCACGTGTGCATGAGCCTCTTAAGGCTAAACCACTCATTAGGAGAAAGAAGGTGATGCATGGTAAGAATATAAATTTTTATCAATGAAGGATATCTATCAAGAAACTATGGGGGTCATCGGATATCTGCAAGGTGAAGTATAAAGCTTAAAGGAGTAAGCACGTGAGAGATAACATGTGAAGAATGTTGAGCTTCCATAGAAGGATGTGGATGATCTGAAGGAGGTGCATAAGATGTTGTGCCAGGAGAATATCATATCATTTTTAGGGGAATGGTTGCGTGATAAGGTGCCACATGTTGGATTTGAGCACGAGTGATAAATACTACATGAAAATTTAGCACCACGGAACCATGAGTATGATAAAGAAATCACCTTAGATGTAGTGATTGCTGATTAGATGGTGAGTAAAATCTTGATAGATACATGCACTGAGGTAAATGTGTTGAATCTAGATGCATGGAATCAGATGGGGAGACCACCATTACAGCCATCTTCTATCCATTTGTCACCTTTTCGATCGTCTTCCTTCATCACCCCATCAACACTCGAGGGGGAATCTCACTTCTACTAATTTTTCTTCTACCCCTTCAAAATTTTATCCATCTACTATCTTTGAAGTGGCGTCATTTATGCCACCCCAAAGAGGGGCAAATGTAGACACCTATAATTTAGCCTAAACAATTTAAATACTTAAATTGTGCTAATTATCCCCTTTCCCACAAATTGGTGACATATCGTCAATAGTGCTCATCTTTCCTCCTATCATCATTAATTAATTACATGGTGTTAATTAATTAAGTCTTCTATTCAAAAAATACCCTAATTAACGACCTTTTGTTAATTAATCCTTCCTTCTATCTAGAATAATTAATTATTATTAATTAATTAGCTTCCCCTTTCATTAAATCAATAAATCATTATTTAGTTGATTTAATTCCCTTATATAGTCTAAATCATGCTAATATTCCTCTAAAAAGATTTTATAAGCTTTCACACCTATTAATTAATCACTTTGGTTAATTAATAAACCCCCTTTATCCACATGAGTCACTAAAGGAAAAATTAAACTCTCCTAAAGTTAACTCAACCCTTTCTAAACCCCTTATCCATAACTAACTCAACATCTCTATTATCCCACATACAAAGGGATGTAGAGATTCCTCTATCCATTGGGCTATATAAAGATCCCTCCTCCTACCTTTACACTTACACCTATTCCTTGAGAAATAAAAGTGAGCATATAGCAAATAAGCTATAGCCATTTGTCATCTTGGAGCATTCTTCATTGGAGAAGCTAGCTACTTTCATTTCTTGTATTCATCCATCCAAGTTTTGAAGTCATATGGGGATATGTCAAATGGTCTTGTAGCCATGGATTGACAAGACTCCATTCTTGAAAACCTTGGGATTCAAACATACAATCAAACCTTTGATTGCTAAAGATATAAGTAGGTTCATTTCATTTTTAACATTCAATAGAGATAGAGATTAATGGATTAACATGTTATTTTGAATATTTGTTCATGTTCTAATGCAAGGATGTTAGTAGATTAGTTTTGCTTAAGCTCTAAGCATGATGGTGCATTGAATTTGATTTAGTTTGGTTATAGGACTACTAGGTGTTAGTTCTAACTTTCTTAACTTTGCTAAATTAAACCATGCACACATTTGGCATGCCCAGTGGGATGGATCCTTAGTCCCTTAACATTCTAGCTTGAATTCTATTGTTTTTGGCTAACCTTTGATATACACATATGGAAAATAATGTTCAATTTCTTAGAATTTTGCTAGTATTATATGTGTAGGTTCTCATTTAGAGCTATCATTCTAATGGGTTGTTGTCAATTTCGAGCTAACTTACTAAAATTTGAAGTGTTGTGAGATTTTTGGTGTCTTTGGCCATATTTTGACTACAGGAGGGGCACAGTGAACTAAACTGGCATAGGCACATTAAACCTAGTGCAGGCACACTAACCCTGGCGTAGGCACATCAAACTGGTGCAGACACTTTGTTTGTATTGTACCTTCACTTGCAGCTAGAAAACCTGTCAGGCTAGTGCACATACCCTAACCCTAACATAAACACCTCTCATTTGGCATAGGCACATTGTAAAAATTTTGTACCTCTGTTTGGCTACCCCGGTGCACATACCCTAACCCTAGTCCAAGAATCTTTTGGGTGGCGCAGAAACATTATCGGAGTTTTGTACCTCCATTTGGCTACCTCGGAGCACATACCCTAACCTTGGCGTAGACACCTTTCGGGTGGCACGGGCACACTATCGAATTTCGTACCTCTTTTGTCTACCCTAGTGCACATACGATAATATCGGCGTAAACACCTCTTAGGTGGTGCAAGCACACTATGAACTGAATAACACAAAGGGGCGAGACTCCTTAACCCACGTGTACATGCCTAAACTGGTGTGCGCAGGTGCTTGATTCAAATTGGCTTGCACATTCCCGTTTTCTCAAATCTTTTGTGTTAAAGTGCTAACTTTCTTTACAGTGTTTTATCTAATTAATGCTTATTTCTACAGGGTATGTTTACATGCTTTTGCTAGACTAGATAGACTTTTCATGCTTGCTTATAAGAGTAAGGTTGTGTATGCTCTTCCCTCGTGTCTTTTGGAGTGATCTTGGGAATTAGAAACGGTTCTTAGGTCTTTTTGCACTTTGAAAATGTTGAGAATTTCCTAATTTAGTAGAAATGAGTTAAATGGGTGTGTTTAAATTAATTTATTTTCCATTTGATAAATTCTTGGATCCTAAAAAACATCACGTATGCTCTTCTCTTACATCCTTGGATGATCTTGAGAATTAGAAATGATGTTTATTCTATTTATGGAAAATCACTAACCCATTGTGTAGAACCAAAACACACGCTTGTCAAAGAAAGGTGGAGTCAAAACAAAATCAAACTACTAATACATTTTATGAGCAGGTTGCCAAACGATGTTCAAGCAAACCACATCAAAATTAAACAAGATAAAAAGAACACCACATTCAAAACACTGTATTTGCAGGTTCAGATAAGGGTATGTCCCATCCGCTTAAAACTAGGACATAACCCCTTTGGCATAATCCTTAAGCTACAACAATGGGGTGGTCCTAGGAACCCCAAAGTAGTCCACGCAAGAGGGAACCTTGTGGATGAAACGGGAAGTGCTCTGCACAACCTACTTGACTAGTTGTTCCTTGTGAGTTAGTGTTACCGGTTGTCTGTATGGCCCCAGTGATAGTACATGTAGACACACTAGTTTCCTACTATACTTGAAGGGGGTAAAGTAAAGCCGAGATACTCCCAAATTAGTCATTGTGAATTTTTGGGTAAATCGAGCTCACTTAAGACTTTGTAACACCTAGTTGAGAGAGCCACCTAGGAAGATATCTTTGGCAGGAGCCCACTTTGACCATTTCAAAACAGTTTTGAGTTGTGAGCCATCATTCATCACAAAACGTGGGAAGCGTTACTTTTGATTAGTTTTTCACTTGCCTTAAGGCAAGGTGAAACTCTTCCGAAGTAAATCTAACATTTTTCATCCCCATTTCGATATACTTCCTTCAATTTATTTTGACACTTTGTTGATCAAGATAAAAGTGACTACCTTTGTGTTATCAATTGATTGTTTCTGCCACTTTTTTGTCCATTTATGCCCATCCATGTTTGTGGCTGGGTAAGTTAAACGTCTAAAGTGTGTGGAGACGTATTCATATCATTGGTAGCCTTTGTGATCTTGATACCCACGTCAGGATCATCATCATAGTTAGGCTTGATTCATCATCTTGAACTTCCTCGGAAAGGTTACCTTGTTTATATCGTATCACTACAATTTTGATATTTACGTCTCGTTTCTTGTAAACTTGACCTAAATATCTACATTTAGGCTACATTATACACATTTTAACAATTCTGAGTTATATTATAAGCTTTTAGTTTGATTCCAATACTACCTCAATTTTGAAATTTTCTACGTGTTACTACTTTTGTGTGTTATATCAATATCATCTTGATATTAATACCTTACTTTCTCACAAAGTTTGGTTAACATATCTTGGTGACATTGTTGTGTCACTCACAATCATAACTAGCACTTTTTGGGATATAGGTATTAATTGAATTTGGACTTTCTTCTAGTATACCTTGTTAGGAGGTCACATTAACTTCTTGTTATTACTTACACCTTGTTCATGTATTTGAACTCAACATAAGTAGGGACATCTTGTTAATTATCTTACGACATCGACTACCTTTTTGAAACAAACCTAGGAAGTACTTCATTCGATTGATAGGCTTGGTACCAAACATTGTGTCACTATTGACTTATCACTTTATCACATTGGTACTTTAGCATTTATACTCATTCATATTCTTGACATTCTTTTTGCATTTCACTTAGGTTTGATAAAAATCTTTGAACACATTCACAAGATACCTTAGTGAAACTGTTACACATCATGGCTCCTAAAACACGATTAGGGCTCAAAATCAAACATTAGAAGCACAACAAGCACAAACTTGGGAAGCCTCAAACAAACAAGGATCAAACCCTTTTATTGGCCATGATCTTGGGCCTTTATTTTCTGCGGAAAAAGAGGTAGAAGAAATGATAGATCATAGTGGTGATGAGTTAGAATCCCCACATGCGGAATTTGACTTCGACCCCACCTTGTTAGATGAATTCCTTTTTAGAAACAAGGATAGGGTATCTGGCACGAGTTGTAGAATTGGGAGCCAAAATGCCTATTGAACAAGAAACAATCCCACCTACAAATGATGTTAATGACGAGGAGTGACCTCTTATCAACATGGATGATATTTTAACACATGGACATGCTTCTACCTCCAACGTGGGAAACGATAATGTAGTGGGATATAGAATAACTTTCATTAAAGTACCATGTAAAGTCATAATCAAACATGAAAATGTTGAACAACCTCCACAGTATGAATAAGAAGAGGAACCTTTAGAAGAAGAAGTCACTATTCAAAGCAACAAATTAGCAACCTTAGTTGACAATTAGCCTTGTTAACTTCTCATGTACAAAAAGAAACAAACAAGAATGTCCAAAAGACAAAGCCTAAGGTCAAAATTAATGAACTTCATAGGGAAAATCAAGGAGAAGACAATATGGAGCATCATCATGTATATATCCTTGCTTCTCCTACCAAAGAACAATTACTCGCTCAAGAAATGCAATCCATGAGGGAAACACTTACAAGCCTCCAAGAGAGCACTATGGGAAATAGCAGAAAATATCAATATGAAGAGTTATGTCCCTATCCATTTGAAAAAACTATGACACTTCAACCTTTCCCTAAAAAGTTTGACATGCCAAAATTCAAAAAATACAGAGGGAAGGGTGACCCATGAGACCATGTAAAATATTTTTATATGGCATGCCAAGAAGTGTCCTACAATGACAACTACCTCATACGACTCTTTCCAAAGAGTCTAGGGGGCCAAGCCTTAGAATGGTTTACTCACTTACCGGGGGTCTATCTTTACATGGCTTGAACTAGCAGAAAGATTTGTACGACACTTCTCATACAATATAGAAAGTGACATAACCATAGCAGATTTGTGTGGCACTAAACAAAAGATGGAGAGGGATAACCAGTTGCTTCCCCTGTACATTCCCTGAAAAGCAGCTTGTGAGTATCTTTGTGCCCAATCTAAATCCAGACATCGCTTTCCACCTTCAAATGCATTGTGTTCACACTTTCAAGGAGGTTATTGAAAAGGGAATTCAAATAGAGAAAGCCCTTATTTCCAAAGGAACTCTTAAATCACACTCTAAAGATAACCAAAGCGTTAAACCTACGGAAAAGTTGAAAATATTCAACAAAAACAAGAACGTGGTGGGAGACGGGATCACAGATTCCAAACACATGTAAATGGTTCAAATTGGTCAACCTTTTAAACTAACCAAAGGACCTATTCAACCACCACCTAAATGTAGAATGTTCACTCCTCTCAATGAGCCTTTTTCAGTCATATTGAAACAATTGGATGCAACTCACATGGTGACTTATCCCACGACACAACCCTTTGATGAAAATTCTCCAAAACCATCATGGTATAAAGAGCATGACTATTTTGAATTACATTGTGTCAAGGGACACAAAATAGACAAATGTCTACGAATTCATCACTACATCTAATACCTCATCGAAAATGGGGAGATAGAAGTGGACAACCGGAAAAAACTTAGACACCTAATGAAAATATGGGGATATACAAAGAACCATTCCCTAAACATGGTAAGTCAGAGGAGCCAAATTCAGATCGAGGAGAGTCATCCCAAAGTTATAAAGCAGCAAATTATCTATATACTAAGAAAGACAACAATCATTATGATTCACTCATTGGATGTATCTACTCTCTTAGTGACCATGTGAACACCATTCGAATCAAGGGAAAGGATTACGCTACGGTAACAAGGTGTGCCCACCTCATGATTCCTGAACCCTCTCCATCAACCCCAAAAATGGTAGGTATAACCTCTTAGAACAACTTGAGAAGACATCTGCCAAGATTTCAATCTTAGATCTTCTCAAAATATCGAATGTACATAAGGAAATTTTGTACCAAACTCTTCAGGGGTCAGGAGTGCCACTAGAAGTAGATCCTACACATCTTTAGGTTGTGGTAGAAAACATTATACCAATTGAGCACATTTCCTTTAATCATAGGGAGATCCCTATTGAAAATCCAATGCATAATCTCCTTGTATATTGAGGTATTTGTTACCCACCGAAAGATAAAATGGGTGCTTGTGGACAACGGATCAGGATTGAATATATGCACGTTGAAATTAGTTAAGCAATTGGGACATACCGAAGAATACCTCAAGTCCCACATCATTACCATAACCACTTATGACAATGTGGAAAGAGAGTCAGCTAGCACAATCACATTACCCATGGAATTTGGACCCACTTGTCATCACATGAAGTTTCATGTCTGGACTTGGAACTCCCATACAATATGCTTCTAGGCCGACCATGGATTCATGCCATGCAGGTCATGCCATCAACGTTCCATCAATGCATCAAACTGAAACACAAGGGACACACTGTCATGATACAAGGAGATCTAGATCCCTTCGCTCACTATAGATCTCTCAATAGTTTTGCGCGTAAGGGTGCCTATACGTGTCCCTCTACTAATATAGTTGTTCCTCTTCAATTTGAAGCCATGGAGTCCCGAGTAGATTTAGATTCCCTTAGTTCTTGTGCCCATGGTGCCTCTACATCAACTTCTCCTTTTGATTCATGGGAGATGAAGGTTCTAGAATACGGTTGTGGAGAATATAATGTGCAACAAGCCCTTTTAGTTTTAGACCTCTCATTATCACCTAAAACTAGAGGTCAACCCAACTATCATTTCAGACAACCTAGAGATGAGAAAACTATTGGGTCATTTTTACCTAGAGGCTTGCTGGCTGAAGAGAAATTGTTGGATCCACCTATGACTTGGGTCCCAAAAGATACTCAACCAACTTGTTACCAAACCCCTGAGTATGAGAAATCTAGCCGAATGATGTATTCCATGGGCTACAAAGGTCTAGGATGCGAAAGGAATGAGAAAGGATATCAAGAACCAATTCCTCTCCCATATTTTAAGATGGAAAGGTACGGCATCGGCATTCGGCACTATGGGTCACACCCCAATGATCAAGATACCACCTGTTATGAGCGTGAAGATAGCTCTGACTATTTAGACAGTGATACAGATTCCCACTGTAGCCAATATGAGGATCTTTCCTCCACAAACCTATTCATGAATACCATTTTCCTCACCATAACCCCTACTAAACCTAAAATTGACCTTGTCTACCCTTACATTATTAAATGGGACCAACAATGTCATGTGCCACTAGATCCATTTTAAAATTATGAAGCCATCACAGAATTCATGGGCATTTGGGATATAATCCCCATTGGAGATCACAAAAAGGGTTTTTACATTGACTTAGATACCTGCACCTACTTCGGAGAGGAAGCTGAGATTCATGGTCAGAAAAAATTAAGAAAAATCAAGGGCAAAATTTCTAATGAAAAGCCTTAGAAAAATTCAAAGTCTAAGTCGCACAGTGAAAACCTCTTTGAGGCATTGGCAGAAAAATAGGTACAAAAATCAAAGGACAATAAAAGTGACCATGCCAAGGATGAAAATCTCATGGAGACATCCTTGGACGAAGATCTCAACCTTCCTCCCGATCCTATGTGTATGGAGGATTTGTCAAAGTTACTGGTAGAAGAGACTATTGATGTAAACATTGGCACAAAAGATGACCTAAAAATAGTCAAGTTGGGAGCTTCACTCTCAACACGGGAACATAAAACATTCACCATGTTCTTTGTGGGAATTTATAGATGTGTTCACATGGTCCTATAAGGATATGTCGGGCTTGGACCCAACTTTGGTAGTGCACAACTTAGTTTTACACGCAGACGCCAAGCCCATCAAGAAAAAGCTTAGAAAGATGCACCCAAGGGTGGCTCTCCTAGTTAAGGAAGAGTTAGAAAGGTTTCTCATGAAAGGATTCATTCAGCCCATTGATTACTCGAATGGATATCAAACATTGTCCTGTATAGAAGAAACATGTTGGGATCAGAATCTGTACCAATTTCAGAGACATAAATAAGGCATGCCCAAAGGATGATTTTTCATTGCCTAATATCGATATGATTGTTGATTCAACTGTAGGATATGAAATGCTATCTCTTATGGATGGATTTTAGGCTACAATCAAATCAAGATAGCTGATGAAGATCAACACAAGATGGCCTTCACAACTCCTTGGGGTACTTTCTATTATCAGGTAATGCCATTTGGCCTTAAAAACGTAGGAGCAACCTATCAAAGGGAGATGACGGTGATTTTCCATGATATGATCCATGACATCATGGAAGACTATGTGGATGATATCCTCGGGAAATCCAAGATGAGGGAATACCACCTGCTATTTTGCGGCGTATCTTCGAACACTGTGAGATTACAAAGTCCCTTTAAACCTAAAGCAATGTGTCTTTGGCGTGCTATCAAAAAAGTTGCTTGGTTTCATTATATCACAAAGAGGGATTAAGGTAGACCCTGCTAAATTCACTTCTATTATTGAAATGCCTCCTCCCAAAAACATTAAACTACTATGTAGATTGCGAGGAAAGATACAAGATATTCATCACTTCATCTCCTAACTTATCCGATAAGTGTCATTCATTCACTCGCCTACTTAAGAAGGATGTTGCCTTTATCGGGGATCGAGCAACAACAAGACTTCACCCCGATTAAGCAATACTTGTCCAATCCGCCTATCCTCATGCCCCCAACTCTTAGTGAGCCACTCTTGCTACATATTTCGCTTACTCAATTTGCTATTGTTGTCTTTGCTCACCCAAGATCGACCTCGACCACATAGAAAAAAAGTATACTATCTCAATTGTACTCTCGTCTCTTATGAGCTCAACTATCCTCAAATCAAAAAAGATTCTACCTTTCAAAAACTTCACCATTACCTATTAAATACTAAAACCAAGATTATATCAAAAGTTGACCCGCTCAAATACCTTCTGTCTAAACTGCTCTTACCGGTAGAATGGCTAATTCGATCATTCTACTGAGTGAATTTGACATCAAGTTTGTGCACCAAAATTTTGTCAAGGTACTGGTACATGTTGATCAGTTAGCAGAAGCACCTTTATAAGGAATAAAACCTGTGAATTTGGATTTTCCATATGCTTCATTATTGTACATTGAGGAATCTGTCATGTGGCAAGGTACACTTTGATGGATCTTTTACTTTTCATGGTTTAGGGGCAGGTGTGGTACTAATTACTCCTTTTGGCAACCCCATACCTCAGGATTTTCACCTTGGTTTTCCTTGCATGAATAATATTGCAGAGTATGAGGCACTCATCGTTGGGATGAAGCTCGTAATCAAATGGGACATTCATCATGTTAAGATCGTTGGTGACTCACAATTAATCATCAAACAAGTCAATGATGAGTACAAAGTCAAGGATGAGAAGCTCATCCCTTACAAGAAGTTGGTTGTGTAATGCCCACTTCAACTACCACTTGAGACCAAGAAACAAACTAGGAAAAATTATGGAATAATTTTTTTTTATAAGAAGAGTCTACAACTAAGTTACAAGACACTAGTTTGAACTAATAGGTTCCAGAATAGATTCTGATTAACCAAACACAAGATTTCCATTTTTAACTTATAACAAGTTCACAAGGTTCCAAAATTAGGGTTACATGTTTTACTTAGGTTTAGGGAGCAAATCTCCCTCATGCCTGCTCTCAAACAGGCCCAGAAGTTAAACTAGATTTTTCACATATTTATATTTATCAAAAATTTCTAAAATAGGCTCATTGGATAGGAAATTTCCTCACCTTTCCAACCATATAAAGAAGTCCTCCTAACTCCTTGAAAAACTCAAGTTATGGCCGGGCGGAGTTTTAGGGGGAAAATTTTCCCTTGGAGGTCCACGGGGTTAGGGAGAAAATGCCTTCGCGCCCCGATGCCCCCAAATGCCACATGTCATCATGTGATTGGTTTAGGCTGGTGGGTCACGGGAAAAAAACATGAAATTTTTCCCAAAACCAAGTTTCAATTTTCGAAGGAAAATTTTCCTCGCGCCTCCGTACTTGACCAAATGGCCACGTGGTGCCTTGTGATTGGCCACGGGCCGGCGGAGAGAATTTGGATTTTTTTTTGCCCAAGGGGTTAAACGGTTAAAAGAATTACGTAGACCCATGTGCCCATGGGGACACATGTCATCACCCCATTGGTATGTGGGGGTGCGGGGCCATGGAGAAAAATAAGAAATTTTTCCAAAGGGGCAAAAGTTAAAGTTTTCAATTCTTAACCCGTGGGCCCTCCCTGCCACGTGTCAGCACGTGATTGGTGTGGGGAAGCGGAGTTGTGGGGAAATTTTTGAAAATTTTCCAAAGGAAAAATTTTCAAAAATTCTAAGTTTTCAATTTGAACCCATGTACCCTCCCTGCCACGTGTCAACACGTGATTGGTTGGGGGCCGCAGGGCGTGGGGAAAATTTGGAAAATTTTCCCAAAGCAAAATTTTCAAAAAGATAGAGTTTTCAAAAAGTCCACCCCTCCAAGATGCCACGTGGCATCATCTGATTGGATAAGAGGGTGGCGGGGTGGTGGACTTTTCATGGAAATTTTTCCCGCGCTAAAATTTAAAATTTTCTAAGTTATATTAATTCATTTTTGGTTTTGGATGGCCATTTTGAAGTAAAACTTCAAATGGCCATAACTTTTGATTGGGAGCTCCATTTTAGGCAAATGAAGACTTTCCGAAAATCTCTCGGAGTCCTCTTTGCACAAGAGTTGTCAATTTTGATTTTTGGTAAAGTTTTCAAGGTCAATTTTTAGAAACCAATCTGCAGGGTTTCAATTACAAAACTGGCAGTTTTTATAACTTTTAAGTTTGGCTCAAATTGATTTCTTTTCTCCTCAACATGCAAATAGAACATGAAGGGATGGTCTAGGATGAGTTTAATATTTGTTTGCAAGATTCAATTTGTTGATTTCTTTCCCATTTGCATTTTTACATCTTTTGATAGAATTCTAATTGTGTAAGTATAATTTCTAGTTTTGAAGGGGATCTTGTTGTTCATTTTAATTGTTGAGTTCCACAAGGTTTCTTATACATTAATACATCTTAATTTCATTGTCTCATTCCTTAATTTTAGTCATAACTCTAAACTGTACATTAGTTGCATTATTTTTTTAAAGCCAGAGTTACAAATTAAAACAGAGTTCTTTCTTCCACGAGTTTACAATTTAATATGCAGATTTCAATTAAGGGAAAACATATCAATTTCCTTTCTCAAACATCCAATTGATTCAACACACACTTACATTCAAAATGCAAAGTGGATTTCAATTCTAAGACTTATTTCAAAGTATCCAAATTCTGTCAATTTCCTTTATATGTACTCTCTTTTCTAAAACAGAATTTGCATAATATAACAATCCTTAAAATTTGCAACACAACAATGCAATTGAACAAGGAACATGATTCTTTCATTGATCTCCAATAACAATGTACAATTTAACTCTTTCTTTACATTCCAATTTGAATCTTACAAACTGTAAGATGTTCTTTTTCCAAAACAGAGGAAAGAAAGTAACTCTTCACATTTCAAAATACAACATATAGGATATCATTTACATTTCACAATCAATTACAACTTTCAAATTACAAGGTAAACATTTCCCATCTCAAATCAATTACATGCATCCACTTGAAGTGGGAAGGATTACATTTAAAATTTACAAAAAGGATGACTGTCAAACTGTTGTCTTTCTTCTCCAAACAATAAGCAAGTTGAGTTCTTCATCTTCATTCTTCTAATCACAACAAGGAAGGGGAAAGGCAATGCTCTCCACCCAACCAAGACATCCAATGGGAAAGGAGAAGCCATCTTTCCCCATTGGCCCCGAGCCCCAACCATATTGGAATGGAACATGATGATACAACACATGGCAACATGGCTTCTTCACATACAAGCATATTTCACAATCACAAAGAAACACAAAGCAAGAAGATGTAGTTCTCAACTACAAAAATCAATTTCAAACAAAACAAAGGCTCCTTCTCCAAGCAAGCAAGCAAGAGAAAGAACTATGGAGGTCTCCTTATGCCTCCCAAGTTGAATTTTGGGCATCCGCCAAAATCATAGCAATCCCATAAACCTTATCCCTCCTCAACCCCTCCTTATCCCTCCTCCAAATTTATCCCTTATACCTCCCCAAAGTAGGAAATGCAAGTAATTTCCTTTCCTAGGTGGATCCCAAACCAACATTCCCTCCCAAGAACAAATAACAATAGCAAATCCCTTATCCCTCCTCTGATAAACCTCATAGTCTTCTCTCCACACCATGCCCTAAGCATTCTACCCATCCCTCTAAGAATGTAACCACAAAACCATTCAATAATTTGCATGCAAGAAGGAGGGAAAACAGCAAATAAAAGGAGTGAGGGCCTACCTCTCCATAATGGAGACTTGATTCCAAAACAGCAGTTCTGTTGCACCAAAACCAGTTCTAGAATAGCAAAACGCAAGTTATGAAAATCAATCCAAGCTCCTCCACAAAGCAAGCTCCCAAAGCAATAGAAAAATTTGACCCAAGAGTGATTTCCCAAACTTTTAACAACCCCAAATGAAGAAGCAATTCACATTTTTAAAGGGAGAGGGTGGAAGAGGATGATGTGGATTCCAAGTGGGATGCCACATCATTTTTCCTCATCCCAAAATGCAATCAACAACAAAAATAAATCACCATAAATGTGGATGACAAACCATTTACATACTTCAAATTTAGCCCATACTCAAAAGGAAATGCATTAAAATTTATAAAACAAGTGCAAATCAATTCTTACACATAATTATATTAAAACAAAACAAAATAGATTGATTTTGACTCCAAAATAATAATCATGGTTGGTGGAGGTTTTTGAGAGGTGTGGGACAAGTTTAACTTGTCCCACAAGCCTCCAAATTTGTCCTCTAAGGTCAAATTCTAATTTCAAAAAGGAAGGAGTGTTTGACCTTCGAAAATCAGTCTTACAACTCTTACAAATTCTTACACAATCTATCACTTCACTTACACAACCCTTACATAGTAACTTACACACTCTTTTCATTTCTCTTACACATGCATTAATAACTATGACATTCATTTATTACATTCCTTTTATAAAGATTTATTTAGTTTACCACAAGGTTATACAATATATAAAAATCAAATTCATTATCAACCAAGACAATAACATTTAATTTATATTCCACATCCCAATTAATTTAATTAAAATTTAACTATATGACTCTCACATTATACTATCACATTTAAATTAATTAAAGAAAGAACACCTTACAAATAAAAATACACACAACAATAATAAAAGGGAACATACAAATAAAACACACATATGTCCCCATGGTCACAATAATGGAATTCCCCCCATGGGAAGTCCTAACATAACACCACACACAAATCAAACACAGTTGCCATGGTGACCTTGTTGATTTCACACTGAATTCCAATATGGTTAGTCTCCAGTCCCCCAACATTGTTGTGATTTTTAACCTGCAAAATAACAATACCTCCTTCGGCCTCGTGACCATATCAGAACATCCAAGAGATATAAAATCAACATATAATTATCAAATCCAAATCACAACAATATCAAGGATTTAACATTTATCATTTAAAATTCAATTTGCAACTATATCATCATCCAATAGATCTCTATACTAGAGCTATTCATAATACCAATGTCACATGTCTAAAATCAACATCAATAACCTGTCCATGTCAACCAATATGTCATCATCCACATAATAATAATAATGTCTCCATGATCATCAAGCATAATAACTGAATCCAGATCAATGTTAATCCATAGTCTAACATCTAATCATCATACTGAGAAAAATATAATAATGTCCATAGTAATCCATGATCTAGCATATACACATCATACTACATCAAAACATAATAATATCCAAAATATGATCAATAATGTCGAAACGATATCAAACAAAGTGTCAAAGAGAAGTGGGCACTATAGGTTAAAACTTTGAAAGATTATTTTGTGTGCATCACATTTGAACAGATTCCAAGAGTACAAAAACATCTAACCGCATATGCTATGGCAACTGTAGGTTCTATGTTGTGCATTCCACCGGAAAGTAATGATATGTCTTTCTTTGTTGAAAATCTATGCCAGCCTATGTATGACATGCCAGAATCATATCTGGCTTGTGATGTTGTTGGTCCTAATTCCCCATGGTATGAGCCCATCTTCACTTACCTTAAAGACAACACATTCCCTCCTGACATCTCCGTGCCAAAAACAAATCCTTATCTGCTAGATAGCCCGCTATACCCTCTTAGGAGGTATGCTCTATCATCGTGGCTACGATGGGAATCTATTACGTTGTCTCGATACAACAAAGTCAGTCCAAGCGATTAAAGAGGTGCATGAAGGGGTGTGTGGAGCCCACACAAACAGGATGGTTCTAGCCAAGAAATTGTTGAGAGTGGGCTACTATTGGCCTACCATGGAAACTGACTGCTGCAACTATGTGCAGAAGTGTGTACTCTGTCAAAAGTATGGAAATTTCATCCATGCCCCATCACAGCCATTGCAACCCATCATGACCCCATGGCCATTTTCCAAATGGGGACTTGATTTAATAGGGAAGCTTACCCCTACTTCATCTGATGGCCACACCCACATCATTACAAAATACTGAATATTTTACCAAGTGGGTGGAAGCTATCCCTTTGACCTATGTAATGGGTGCTCAGATCTCAAAGTTCATCATGAATCATCTTATTTTCCGGTATGGCACTCTTGACCATAGTTCTTTGACAATGGAAAATCATTCTAGAACAAGACCATGAAGGACCTTTATCATCGTTTTCAAATAAAATTTAAGTGGTCTACGCCATATTATCTGCAAGGTAATGTGCAAGTTGAAGCCACTAACAAAACTTTGGTTTGAATTATGGAAAAGATGGTAAGTAAGACAGTCACAATGGCGGCATTTGTAAACTCACCTAGCTCTTTAGACTTACATGACCTCTATTCGTACTCCTATTGGTGTGACACCATATTCCCTATTATTTGGAATGGAATCTATAATCTCATTAGAAATCAAGCTTCCTTCCCTATGAATCTCTCTTAGGGATTATCTGGATAAGGATGAGGATTACATAGTTCTTTAGAATGGTAGAATTGGAAATCCTAGATGAGAAGCACATTTGCGCCCTAAATCATCTTAAAGTGTATCAGAACAAAGTTTCTTGAAATTACAACAAAAGGATCATACCTCGTCGGCTTTAGGTTAGTGATTTGGTCGTGAAGGAAAATCAGTTCAACACAAGGGTGGAAAGAGAGAAGAAAGAAAAGTTCAAACCGCATTGGTTGGGACCTTATGTCATCGTGGCCAAGTATCACACGGGAGAATACAAGCTTTCCCACCCCAATGGTGATGAGCTCCGTGAGACCATGAATGGCATGCACCTTAAGTAGTTCTATGCTTTAAAATGGCACAAAAATCAGAAAAGAAAACCAAAAAAAGAGTAAAAATGATCAAAATACAATAAAATTAAAATAAGACAAAAAAAGAGAAAATAGGTCATCCATAAGTGAAAACCACGCAATTGTAAAACTTTGGATAGGTCCTCGGTGAAAACCAATTTCCAAAGTGCCTTGGGAGGATTTGTTGTTCACAACATCTTGCATCCGGAGGATATTTTTACTTATCCTAGGGCTAGTTCCGCATCGCATCCTAGATTCCCTATTATCCTAGTGTTGTCAAGCCTTGATCCGAGTTGTTTCTCCTATTGTTAGTCTATGAAGGGATGGTCTTTGTCTATTTGCCATCTAACATTGGGGGCACTTCGTGACTTCACCTTTCCTATTTCTAAGCACGTGGCACTGGCCTTGTATATTCCCCATCTATTCTTTGGGGCATCCACGCTTTCTTGATTACATGTGCATAGCTTTTGAATATGTTGGAAAAACAAAAAAACATTCAACAATGTTAGAAAATCAAAACAATAGAAAATTGTTTCACAAAACTCTAAACAATAGAAAATTGTTTCACAAAAATTAAAATAATAGAAATATGTTTTCACAAAACAATCTTACAAAGACATTCACTTTAGTTTGCTTCATTTATATTGTTTCTTGATTTTCTTGTTTTCTTGTATAGTTGCTTCTGATTCTACATTTGTATAGTTTGTTGCTTAGACATATTTTTGAGGATTCATATTTTCTTTATTAGATTAGACTCATTTTTCCTTGTGCATATTAAAGTGTATTTTTGCATGCTAGTGTATAATAGTACATTGTTTTGTTGATTTTTTTGTTCATTTTTAGCATTTGATTGTGTTTTCTGTTGTATGTGCATCATTTTGTTATCATATCATCATATCTCCATCAATATCACCACATCTAAATCATCTATACATCATATAAATAAAAATCTAAGTATACATCATACATGAATGCTAAGCTAATCATCACAAATCGTATCATCGGATGGGGGCAAGAGGGATCGCAGAAATCACAATCTATCCCCACACCCCAATATCATTATATCATCCCGTCTGCTTAAATCTAGCACATCACATGAGAAATACATTTTGATATCATCTGCAGATCGATCATCTAAAAATCAAAGCACATGCGATACATCAAAAATCGGGATGCATATAAATAAATCAAACCATAGCTAACATCATTACACATCATATATGCATGTAATCAATCAAAATAACAAATAATATCCATCATTTCATAACACATGTGTCATGTCAAAAATGTCCATATATATATACACACACACACATGTGTAGTATGTCTGTCTCAACAAAGATATACATCATAAATAAATCAAAAATGCCTTCATCTGAGGCATACATCAAAAGTGCTATACATCGATCAAAGAATGCTACTACCTTCATTAGAGGCATATATCAAAGAATGTCGTACATAAAAAATATTGTACATCGAGCATAAGATTCATAGCCTTCATCAAGAGGAAAATGTATCAATACATTGATCAATCAAGGATGACTAGAGCCCTCGGATGGGCTAGATGGTCTGCCTCACGGAGGACCCATAGGTTGTGAGTTGGGTAACCCTATAGGCTGCCCCCATAGCTGCTCCACCGAGGCCTGAGGCCTATCTGACCTCGTCGCTCTACTCGACTACTGACTATACGAGGGTGCCTACCACTCAACTGGAATGGCCTCATAGTACAAGGATCGGTAATATGAATCTCTACCCTCTGCTACCGCCAAATCTTTATGAGTGTGGGTCATCACTCTTTGTGTCATTTGTGCGTCGGAAGGACACTATCTCTCCGATAGTCGAGAAACCTCGGCCGAATCACAACTCACTCTTCCCTCAGTCAATCTCTCTCCAGTATCACGGGCTATAGTTGAGCCTATATGCATTTGTAGCGAGGCTCGTCACATGGGCCATCCGGGATGTCATCTGTCGTATCTGCTGAAAGTGAACAAATCCATCTCCTCCTTGGCCAGTGCTGGGATCTCGGCACGGTCCTCTCGCTCTACTGTCACTACCAAAATATGGGATCGTGATTGATCTCTCTCTGTTGTAACCTATTGCAGTTTCTATTATAGGGCATTTATTTATACCACCAGTTGCACCACAGGGGCATGTCCTTGTATCTATCCCTATACTAGTCTAGAGGCATGTCCCTGATCTCGTAATCTAAGCCTGAGAACCTGTGTATGTGCCTATCTTGGTCCCAACTACCTCTATCCCTTCCTATCATGTGGTTTCCCATCAAATGGATCATCTGGGTCATGGGCTGTTGCACCCTCCCCCTCGTCACCATTGTAAGGGAGCTCTGGTGGTGGCCGAGTGCCTACTACCCATGCCTCATCTAGAATAGTCTGGCATCATGGTAAAACAGTGGCATACCAATCAATGTAGTCAGTTGTAGTACCCATTTCTCTTATCTATCGGGTTGGGTCCCATGCCTATGTAGTACTTGCTGTAAAAAACTAGCCCTGGCTCAAGCCACTTGTATGTGTGGCCCCATAGTCTGCCTCTCTGCATCTCGGTGGGCATACCAAAAATCTGGGCTGAGGAACCCCCTGCACCCTTCCCAGCTATCGCTGACATCATTCTACTTTGTACAACTCTATAATGTAGTCGTGGCTACTAAGAAGAAAGTGCTCCACCGCATAGACACCGAGCTCTACTCCATCCACGTGTCACTGTATATGCCTATAAAGCCTCCATATGATATCTCTATCTAGCAGTTCATTGAACTCCCGTTGATAATGGTACACACTGCCTAGGTGCCCTCGTACATCATCACCTATGGAAACCCAAGCCATGTATGTGTCAGCTCCTTCGGGGCTCATGCATACAATGCACCTATAGGGCAACAGATCGCTATGTGATCCCAAGACCAAATCTATAGTAGGTAAGCTCTCCCCACTATCTTGTTGATGGTAGGCAATCAAATGTAAATCCCAAGTATAGATGTGCGAGTATGCACTGGCCCTAAGCAGTATCACTCACCATTGAATACTCCATGTACCAATGTCATCAAACCCATCGAAAGGATGTCCTTGTCTTATCAGTGATAAAAAACCCACTAATAAGTGCCATCATGTAAAGTGGCCCCGGTGCAATGTCGGATCAGCTATACACTCATGTAACGAAATTGTCATGCCATCATGGGGTATCTCATCACATTCAAATAGGTCACTAACCGCTACCCTGATCCACCCAAGGTCACTCATGTACTCGATCATCGAGCCTATAATAGGTACACGAAGGATCCGCCATATGTCCTCCAAAGTAACTATCATCTCTCCTGTCAGGAGCCTAAAGCACTGGCTCTCACTATGCCACCGCTTAATCAACGCAGTCAATAGACCATGGTCCAGTGTGATGGAAGGCATACAAGCAATCGGGTCGAGGCCCACCACCTCCAATAGTATGGCCATTGTGTGATGATTTCATTGGCACATGCTCCCCTCTAGCTCTGCTATGCGGGTGTGTCACTCTCGCATCTATAACACGGGTAACCATCTCTGTAAAACAAAATCATTCCGTTTGTCAGCTACTAACATTTCTTCTAAGTCCTGCCTATCACTCTTTAAGATTCATCTACAAATCTTAATTTTCTTCTAAGTGTCATCCTTTTTGGCATTTTTCCTCTCTCATTCATCTACTCCATGTGCCTGTGCGCCCTTTAGGGCATGTTTGCACCCCATGGTGTGTGCACTCTCTTTTTGGCATGTGCACGTGTGTGTGTGTGCATGTGTGTATATGTGTGTGTGTGCTATCATTTTGATGTGTGCATGCATTAAGGGTGTATGCGCATGTGCACATGTACTTAAAGGGTGGTTGTGCCATCATTAGGACACATTCGCCCCGTACATACGTGCATGTGCCATACCCTAATCTTCCCTATTCTAGCATTAATTAAGGGCATTAATTACAAAAATTGACAAAGAGGGTTAGGCTACTCACAAATACGCCATCGTCAGCATGTCGGTCGTACCCCCAAACTGTGTCCGCACGTTTGGGTGGTCTCTGCTCTCACCATCATCCTTGTCGCTATCGGGTCTTGTAGTAAAAATTTGGTAGTAGTCTGTAACAAATGATTTGGTCATGGTGATTCCCCCGAGGTGGGGTATATCAATCCATTTTTCACCAACCGTGGTGCCTGAAGGCTTGTTTTGACCGTTGTTTTCTCTTCTATTCACCGTCAATAATTATTTTAATTATTTTAATTTCATTTTTCATCATTCTCGGGGCATTTTTTGCCGTCTGGTACTCCTTTCTTCTCAATAGGGTGATTTTTATTGCTCCTAGGTGATTTCCTTCCTCTACACTCCATCAAATAATTATTTTTATTAAATAATTATTTTTTTAATTTTTCCATTGTACGGGGACATTATTTGTTACCTACTTCTTATTTCTTCCCCCTGGGAATTTTTCTTGCGTCTGGGTAATTCATCCCGATTCTTCTCCTTTCTTCTATGCATCCCACATCTACCAATTTGGACAATTCAAAAACACAAAAAAATGTATATATCCATCAAAAATCTAAAAAACAAATTAAAATTCTCCAACAAAATCCTAAAAATTATAAAACCTACAAAAATAGGTAAACCCACTTATAGCAGCTAAAACTTGTGTCTTGCGCATGGTATTCTTTCCTATCCTACTGAAAATTTTCACATCTTCACCGATCACATGACTTGCGGATCATCAGATTTACAACCATTTTTCAAAGCTAGCATGCTTACTTCATCAGCACTCTGGGGCACATATAGTTGCAGTCTGATTGTTTCATAGTGCACTACGCTTTTTCATTGGATCTAGTGTCCTTCATCATCTTCCCTTGCATGTATCCTTACTCGGCCATCATTTTTAACCCTTGTCATCAATCACGACCTTGTGGACATCTTCACTGATAACAAAACATTTTTACAACTGTCTTGACTGTTGTTGGTTGGAATATGTGTGTTTGTACTTGTTTTCCCTGTTAAATGATCTTGTTTCCTTCTCATATTGCATTACTTTTTGTATGTTACATTGGGTGGGAATTTCAGCAATGGACAATTATTTGTAGTATGACTTTTCATGTCATTCTACTTTTTTCGTATGCTTATATTTTTAATAAGGACCGATGACGTAGATATTTGGCAATATGATGACAATACATTTGTTTCAATGAAAAGGATGAAATCTAGTTCTTCTCTCTGATACCCCATATTTCTTCTACATCACCCTCATATCATCACTATTCTTCTGCTTCACCTGGGGCATCCTGCTCCTCTCCTTTCTTCTATCCATTTCTCACCTTTTTCGATCGTCTTCCTTCATCACCCCATCGACACTCAAGGGGGCATCTCACTTCTACTAATTTTTCTTCTACCCCTTCAAAATTTTATCCGTCTACTATCTTTGAAGTGGTGTTGTTTACGCCACCCCAAAGAGGGGAAAATGTAGACACCTATAATTTAGCCTAAACAATTTAAATACTTAAATTGTGCTAATTATCCCCTTTCCAGCAAATTGGCGACATATCGTCAATAATCATCATTAATTAATTACATGGTGTTAATTAATTAAGTCTTCTATTCAACAAATACCCTAATTAATGACCTTCCGTTAATTAATCCTTCCTTCTATCTAGACTAATTAATTATTATTAATTAATTAGCTTCCCCTTTCATTAAATCAATAAATCATTATTTAGTTGATTTAATTCCCTTCTATAGTCTAAATCATGTTAATATTCCTCTAAAAATATTTTATAAGCTTGCACACCTATTAATTAATCACTTTGGTTAATTAATAAACCCCCTTTATCCACATGATTCACTAAAGAAAAATTAAACTCTCCTAAAGTTAACTCAACCCTTTCTAAACCCCCTTATCCATAACTAACTCAACATCTCTATTATCCCACATACAAAGGGATGTAGAGATTCCTCTATCCATTGGGCTATATAAAGATCCCTCCTCCTACCTTTACACTTACACCTATTCCTTGAGAAACAAAAGTGAGCATATAGCAAATAAGCTATAGCCATTTGTCATCTTGGAGCATTCTTCATTGGAGAAGCTAGCTACTTTCATTTCTTGTATTCATCCATCCAAGTTTTGAAGTCATATGGGGATATGTCAAATGGTCTTGTAGCCATGGATTGACAAGACTCCATTCTTGAAAACCTTGGGATTCAAACATACAATCAAACCTTTGATTGCTAAGGATCTAAGTAGGTTCATTTCATTTTTAGCATTCAATAGAGATAGAGATTAATGGATTAACATGTTAGTTTGAATATTTGTTCATGTTCTAATGCAAGGATGTTAGTAGATTAGTTTTTCTTAAGCTCTAAGCATGATGGTGCATTGAATTTGATTTAGTTTGGTTATAGGACTATTAGGTGTTAGTTCTAACTTTCTTAACTTTGCTAACGTAAACCATGCACACGGTACATAAGTTCTATTCCAATTTGTGTGGTTGCGTACGGGTGTGATATGTGCATGTTAAGCTCAAGTAAGAGATTGCAAGTTGGCAAGATATGATTGAAGGTATGGTTTATACATTTGATTATTTTTCTAATAAACCTCCATTCTATGAAGCAGAGAAGATCATGAAGTGCATCATATTGGGGGATAGTGCAAAGGTAGAATATCTCATGCTTGAGTTACTTGGAAAACCTAGACACTGGGGTGCGCCTAGATATAGAGGAGATAGAGGAGACACTAATGGGCCATGCCCTGGAGGGAGAAAGAAAAGGTAAAATGGTGTACCTCATTAATGATGAAGAGATTGCTAATTTAGAGATTATCCCTACCAAAGGTGTCCATGAATTAATGGACAGTGTAGATGAAAAGGCATGCACATACCATTCTTTGATGAAGACCAATAAGGTAAATATTGGGACCAAGGATGCACCTAAAGAAGCCATCATTTGGGATTACCTTGGTTAGAACAATAGTAGCAAAGATTATTGCGTTTTTGCACAAATTCTAGGAATTATTTCCAAAGGGGCTGTAATGAGTTAAAGCGAGTGCACCCCTCATTGGGAGAGATGAAGATTAAATTAAAATAAGGCATGCACCTGATTCGGAAGAGGCCTTACAGGATGAATTTTAACTTGTGCATGAAATTGAAGGATGAAATTGATAAGATGCTTAAGTCTGGAACTATTGAAGAAATTGAGGAATCTAAGTGGGTTAGCCCTATGGTTATTAGCATCAATAAGGATGGGTGGATCATGATCTGTGTGGATTATAGTGAACTCATTTCGCATGTGTTATAGACCCTTTTCCTATGTCATTCATAGAATAAATCCTTCGAGGAGTTCATAAGGCACGAGATATATTATTTTACATACGGGTTCTCGGGTTGTCATAAGTGCACATTACATGAGAGGATCAGGAAAAGACCACCTTCACCACTGAATGGAGAAGTTTTACATATATTTTCATGTCATTTGGATTGAAGAATGCCCATGTAGTATTCTCATGCATCGTTGTGCCGGCCTTTCATGACTATATTCACAAGTTCTTGTAGGTTTAACTAGAAGGTTAGAGTGTCTATGGGTTGGTTAAAAATCGCTATGATAATTTGTGGATCATGTTTGAGACGTGTAGGTATTTAAACATCTCTCTTAACATTAAGAAGTGTATATTTACTACACCTTTTGGAACTTTTCTTGGGCACATAATTTATAAGGAAGGATTATTGGTAGACCCAGCCAAGATAGCTGTGATTTTGGGTTTAGAGGATCCTACCAATCTAAGTGAAGTGCATGGAGTCTTGGGGTAGATGGGATATTACAGAAAATTTATCAAAGGATATGCAAATATTGTTACGCCCTGGAAGAATTGCTTAAGGCCAAAGGAAAATTTCATTGGGGCGATGCACAACAACAAGAATTTGAGACCTTGAAGGAAATATTGAATACCGCTCTCGTCTTGTGTTTTCTTTCCTAGAACAAACCCTTTCATGTACATGTTGATGCCTCTGGTATGGAAATTGTTGCAGTCTTGATGAAACCTAGAGAGGGTAATGTTGATCATCTTATATGCTTTGCAAATAGGAAATTGACACAAGCATAGTAGAATTATACTACCATTGAGTGTGAAGCATTGTCTATGATCTATGTGATTTATAAGTTTTGACAGTACTTTTGGCCACCCCATTCATATTTTATACATATCATATGGCATAGAAGTATTTGGTCAACAAGTCTATTTTACAAGGTCACAAATGTATAAAAAATGCCGATGGATACTTGTTTTTAGGAGTTTGATTTCACATTTGTGATATAAATAGGAAAGAGCAACTCAAGTCTGGATCATTTTTCTAGGATCAACTCGGAGAGGATTCACAAAGTCATGAGGAAACTATAATTGATGCATATTTATTTAGATTGAATCGCGTGCCCACATATTTAAAATATAAAGTAATATTTTTGTGCATTGGAATGGCATAAGAAGGGATGAAAACTTGGAGAAGAAGAATATTTCTATTCATGTGGTGGCTTATCGGTTTGTAGGTGGAGACTTGTATAATATGGGTCATGATGAGGTCTTACACATGTCCTGCATTACGGAACATCAACGTGAAGTTATTATACAAGAGGTGTTGGTACCCAAAGTGATCCTTCCTTTGAAACCGAGCAACATTACAAGTTGATCAGGATACTTAGAGACACACAAATCATAATCGGAGTCGTTTTGTAGTCGGGGATGCATTTTAGATGACTCTTTATCACTTTGGTCTAGAAAGGATTGGGTATCACCGTGCTAAGAGTTTGACCTACCCTTACTACTTTAGATTGTACCTTCAACCAAGGTGAGAGGACCTATTTTGTGACCTGTATTAATGGAAATCATCAACAAATTAGCAGTATTTGACTATTCTTTTACAATATTTTGAAGGAGAACTCAAAAAAACATGGCCAATACAACATAACCTAATTCTAAAGAGTTATCGCTTTATAAAATGAAGATGTTCTCTATACAAGGCCTAGGTCACTAAAGGAAATGATAAAAATGATTGCACTTGCATATTTTAGTAAAGGATGGATGAATTCAATGATCTTATTTTATCATTTATGGATACACAATGCAAGCAGGGATAGTTCATGTATGATATATCTCTGGATATGTGTTTTATGGTTGGGAAGTTAAGTAGGATAAATTTGATTATACCGAATCCTTGAGAACTTTAAAAAAATTTTGACAAATCCATAAGGAAAAATGACGAATGGATTTAAATAGTCAAGACGAACCTTCAACTAGAAAATTGTGCATCTATGAAAGCTCAAAGACACACGGATTCACACATTCTTCAAGGATTTAACATAAGAAATCATGTTAAAGACTTAATTAAACCTTAGAATTCCCTAATATATCATGCTTATGATACACTCATAAACTAACAAATAATCTGTATCACTGAAATGAAAGTAAAGTGAATTTAAATCGCTTATTGCATCATGAAATGAAAGCTCTCTTCATAATGTAATTGCAAATTCCACAATACTATCATGAGGATGAGATTTTGTGTGATTTCAGAGGGATTCCTAATGTAAGATTGTGTTAGGAAATAAGGGATAAAATATGCGGAATAATCCCTCACAGTAATCGCAATAATAGAAACTAATATGCAGAAATTATTACAAATCTCAAATAAAATTACAAAATAAAATAACACAACACAAAGTGACAGTATTTAACATGGTTCACCCAATTTGGGCTACATCCACCAAGAATCACTTGCTCAAATTTTATTACAAGCCACCGCTCTCTCAATACAATACCCAAATCCGTTTGGAGCTATGCTCAACAAACTCTATAGAATTCACACCCGAATTCAAAACACATCTGCAATACATTTTCTTGTACATCTATCATATGCATAAGACCATATAAATAGACAACTACTTAAGCAGTTTGATACAAAACCGTGGGTATCAAAACCAAGGGCAAAAACCATGGGTATCAAAACAATGGGCAAAAGACTGAAAAAATTATGGGCCAAAAACATGCCCATAACGTTTACCCATTACCCATGGGTTAATAAACCACCCATGAAAATTTGCTTCAGGGGCTTCGCCCCTGAACCCCTGACCCGCTCACCGGTGAGCGGGACTGCCATAAAAATACCCGAGTGTAACACATAGAAGGTGTACCACATTCTAACATGCAAATAGGCTCCACAAACATAACAATCTCCCACTTGGAGACTGATTTCCACTGAGCAAGCTTCTCAACCCTTCACTGTCATCTATGAAGGCCAACCAAAGCTGAACATAGCTTTAGTTTATCCCTTGTGACCACCTTGGTCATCATGTCTGCAGGATTCTTACTGGTATGAATCTTCTCTAACTTCAACTTATCTTCCTCCAAAGTTGTCCTGATGAAGTGATATCTCAATTGTATATGCTTCATCCTGGAGTGGAAAGCAGAGTTCTTAGCTAGGTGTATAGCACTCTGACTATCACTATATAGCTTACATTCCTCCTGCTTATGCCCCAACTCCTCAAGCAATTGTTGTAGCCAAATCATCTCTTTGCTTGCCTCTGTGGCAGCAACATACTCAAACCTCCATGGTTGACAAGCCACCAGCCTTCGGCACTGTTGTAGTGAAATCCAGCTCATCTGTTGTCCCACCTACAAGTGTAAATATAACTGTTGTGCTCCTCCTGCTGTCTACATCTCCAGCCATATCTCCGATCTACATAACCACGTAAAGTGGTGTCTCGATCCATCAGTAGCACAAAACTATCCCCATGGTCCCTCTCAAATATGAAGGATCCACTTTTATCGCTTGCCAATGCTCTTTACCTGGATCACTCATAAATCTAATCATAGCTCCCACTGCATGGGCAATATCAGGCCTAGTGCACACCATAGCATACATCAAACTTCCAACTACTGATGAGTAAGGTACCTTTGACATCTGGTTTCTTTCTTTCTCTGTCTTGGGACACTGCTCCTTTGATAACTTGAAGTGGCATGCCAAAGGAGTCCCAACCGGTTTAGCATCCTGCATATTAAACCTCCCAAGACCTTCTTAATGTACTCTTCCTGAGATAAAGTCAGCTTTTGTTCCTTCCTATCCCGAGATATCCTCATACCAAGGATTTGTTTGGCTGCACCCAAATCCTTCATAGAAAAGGATTCACTTAGTCATGCTTCTTGATTACTTTTATTTCCTACATGTTTTTACATGTAACCAAACATGTCATCAACATACAAACACAGGATAATATAACTTCCATCCTCAAATTTCTTTTTTATACACACAATGGTCATAGTGGCATTTGATATAACCTTGCTCCATCATGAAGCTATCAAACTTCTTATACCATTGACGTGGAGCTTGTTTCGAGCCATATAAGCTTTTCTTCGGTTTTGCAAACCATCTCCTCTTTACCATTGACCTCATAGCCCTCTCAAGTTCTGCTGCATATATAGTTCCTCCTCCAAATCACCATGGAGAAATGTAGTCTTTACATCAAGTTGTTCTAAGTGTAAGTCTTCTACTGCAATTATTCCTAGAACAGTTCTAATAGAAGTCATTTTTACTACAGGAGAAAAAATCTCATCAAAATCTATACCTTGTTTCGTGCAAACCCTCTTGACCACCAACCGGCCTTATATCTTTTCTTTCCTCCTTCATCTTTGACTCTGAACACCCACTTATTTTGTAATGCTCTTTTTCCTTCGAGTAGCTTCATCAAATCCCATGACTAGTTCTCCATGAGAGCTTGATGCTCCTCATCCATGGCTTGCTCCCACTTCTTCCTGGCATCTACCTGCATTGCTTCATCAAAGCTCTCTAGCTCTCCACTATCAGTGAGTAATAAATAATAAAGAGAAGGAGAAAAACATTCAGTTCTCTTCTTACCCTAGAAGACCTCCTCAATATAGGAGTTTGGGGTTCCTATTGAGGGGGTTCCTGAATTGATTCATGTGTCACTTTCCCATCCAGGAAGATCCTCTATCGCTGCATATTATTTCTTGGATTCTTCCTATTTTCCCGCAATCACGCTTATACATGACTTTCTCATTAAAGACCACATCCCTAGATCGAATGATTTTCTTGTCCTTAATACTCCAACATTTATATCCAAAGTCATCACCACCATAACCAATGAAAGTACATTTTTCTGATTTAGCCTCTAGCTTGGTCCTATCATCCTTGTCTATATGAACAAACACCTCACATCCAAAGACTCTAAGAAATGAATAATCAACTTTCTTACCATACCAAGCCTCCTCAGGTATGCCTCCATCCAAGGCACCTAAGGGTCCTCTTTTTATCAAGTATACCGCTGTGCTCACCGCTTCTACCCAAAAAGAAAGAGGTAGTCCTGCATGTAATCTCATGTTCTTAAGACGTTCCATTATTGTTTTGTTCATCCTTTCTGATACCCCATTTTGTGCATGGAGTTCTGGAACCATATTTTGCCTGTGGATTCCATTCTTAGAACAAGATAATCATTAAATTCATTGCTGCAATACTCCCCTCCATTATCTCGACCTAAGACATTTTAGCTTAAGACTGTTTCATTCTCTACCAAGGCTTTTCATTTAAAAAAGTGTCAAATACATCGATTTGTTTCTAATACAATAAACCCAAACTTTCCTTGTTGCATCATCAATAAAAGTAACATAATAACTTGAACCCCCAAGAGATGATACCTGAGTTGGCCCCTACACATCAGAATGCACCAGCTCTAACTTACTCTCTTTCTTTGTAGGTCCAACCTTGAGAAACCTTACTCGCTTATGTTTCCCATATATGCAGTCCTCACAGAAACTTCAAACCTGTTTCGTATATCCAGGAAAATTCTTCTTTATGATGTCCATGCCCTTATGGCTCATATGACCGAGCCTATAGTTCCATAATGTTGTATCTGCATCTGAAGCCACAAGATTACAATCATTAGTACTATCAGTGGTTAAATACAAGGTTCTAACCTTCTTACCTCTTGCCACCACAAGAGCACCCTTAATAACCTTCCAAGAGTTAGCTGTAAATATCACAGTACAACCATCACTTCCCAATTGCCCCACCGATATCAAATTTCTCCTTAATGTAGGCACATGTCTAACATCCTTCAATAGCCATGTATTCCCATTCTGCATCTTAACCTGAATAGAACCTTTTCCAACTATACTGCAAGGCTCATCATCACCAAGAAAAACATGCCCAAAATCCCTTGAACATAATCAACAAAATAATGCCTATGTGGAGTAGCATGAAAAGAAGCCCCTGAATCTAAAACCCAAGATTCAATAATATTATGCAAAGAAAGAATCAAAGCATCCTGACATACATTACCCGATGCCACATTTGTCTCCTTGTTTTCTTCCTATTGTTTCTTCTTATCCCGAAGCTCCCAGTAGTCCTTTTTGCATGCCCAAGCTTTCCACAATTCGAGCATACAATCTTGTTCTTGGATTTTGACCTTGCCTGATCTTTTGATTTTCCACGGTTTCCTCTATTCTTTTTCTCCCTCTAGTTTCCACTTTGTCAAAGCATTCCCTGAAGTAGAAGATTCCCTGAGCTTTTTCTTCACATTTTCTCGCTTAGAATCACCCTACAACATCCTCAAACTTCAGCTTTGATTTAGCCGGAACCAAGTTACTTACCGCCATTACTGTGCTATTCCAACTCTTAGGTAAAGAGCACAGAATTAATAAAGCCCTAACTTCTTCATAAAATTCTATCAGAACCGAAGCTATCATATTCACAACCATATTGAAATCATTTAAATGATCTCGCTTTCTTGAACTATTCTTAGACATCTTCATATTAAACAACTTTTTCATTAAAAATATCTTGTTAGAGGCAGAGGGTTTTTCATACAACTTCCCTAATGCATCCATTAGATCTTTTGTAGTATTTTCCTTTGAAACATTAAATAATACCGAAGATGCAAGACACAACCAGATTGTCCCAAGTGCCTTCCTATCCAACAAATCCCATTCCACATCTGTCATACTCGAGGGTTTGTTCACCTTCTCAGATAGCGGAGTATAAAGATCCTTTTGATAAAGGTAATCTTCCATCTGCATCTTCCAAAGACTGAAATTTTGCCCATTGAATTTATCAACCCTAGATCTTCCTTCATCTGCCATAGCTCCCACTCAAGCTAAAAACTTTCCCTATGATTCAACACTTCAGCAAACCAAACCAGGCTCTGATACCAATTATTAGGAAATAAGGGATAAAATATGCGGAATAATCCCTCACAGAATTGCAACAATGGAAACTAATATGCAAAAATTATTACAGATCTCAAATAAAATTGAGAATAAAATAAGACAACACAAAGAGACAAGATTTAACGTGGTTCACCCAATTTGGGCTACGCCCACCAAGAATCGCTTGCTCATATTTTATTACAAGCCACCGCTTTCTCAATACAATACCTAGATCCGTTTTGAGCTATGCTCAACAAACTCTATAAATTCACACACTGAATTCAAAACACATCTCAGATACATTTTCTTGTCCATCTATCATATGCATAAGACCATATAAATAGACAACTACTTAAGCAGTTTGATACAAAACCGTGGTATCAATACCAAGGAAAAAACCATGGGTATCAAAACAATGGGAAAAAGACCAAAAAAACCATGGGCCAAAAACAACCCATAACAGCATTACCCATTACCCATGGGTTAATAAACCACCCATGAAAATTTACTTCAGGGGCTTCGCCCGAACCCTGACCCGCTCACCGCGAGCGGGACCGCCGTAAAAATACCAGAGTGTAACACATAGAAGGTGTACCACATTCTAACATGCAAATAGACTCCACAAACATAACAGATTGCAACAAGAACATAGATAACTATTTGAAGATATCTCAAGATGACAATAGACATAACATAGTTCATGATCAACATGAATTACTCAAGGTTTTTCAAAATTTGATCAAAGTTTTTTACAACATCAAATTTTTGTCAATGGTTATACATTTGCAACCATCTTGACATGATCAATTTTAAAGATACACAAGAAATTATTGGTTTCTCAAATAATTTCTTTCAGAAAATGGCTTCTCTCGGCTTTTTCTCCTTTTCTTTCTTTGAGTAAATTTCAAAAAAATCAACCCCCCCTCTTCATGATTATTTGTCCTCCTTTTATATCATCCCCTTTGCTTGTTAACTTTCAAAATTATTTCCCCCCAAAATTTAGAATATTCTAGGAATATTCTTCATTTTTCAAAAATGTTCTAGAACATGGTGTTTAGAAAGGTCCTTCTTGAAATTGCTAGGTGTACGAATCACCATCTCTATTTTTAATCAACTTCACTATTGTTTGATTTGGGATGTCGGGTAGTCTATTCGGTGGTTTATTTTAATCATTATTATCGGTATTGATTAGATAATCATTTTGAACAATCTCCTAATACCTCTAGATAATATTGAAATTGTTATTTTTGTGGAGCCTATTTTTCATGTTAGAGTGTGGTACACCTTCTATGTGTTACACTCGGGTATATTTACGGCGGATCAAGGGGGTTCTGGGGTGAAGCCCCCCCAATCGATGAGGATTCGGGGTGAAGCCCTCGAAGAAAATTTTCATGGGTGGTTTATTAACCCATGGGTAATGGGTAACCATTATGGGGCTGTTTTGAGCCCATGGTTTTCGGTACCCATTATTTTGATACCCACGCTTTTTTGCCCATGCTTTTTATACCCACAGTTTTGTATCAAACTGCTTAAGAAATTGTCTATTTATATGGTCTTATACATATGATATATATACAAGCAAATGCATTGTAGATGTGCTTTGAATTCGGGTGTGAATTCTGTAGAGTTTGTTGAGCATAGCTCCAAATGGATCTGGGTATTGTATTGAGAGAGTGGAGGCTTGTAATAAAATCTTAGCAAGTGATTCTTGATGGACGTAGCCCAAATTGGGTGAACCATGTTAAATATTGTCTTTCTGTGTTGTGTTATTTATTCTACACTTTTATTTGAGATCTATAATATTTTCTGTATATTAGTTTCTACTGCTGCGATTCTATAAGGGATTATTCTGCATATTTTATCACTTATTTCCTAACAAAAATGACATATATCCATACTCATTTTTTAATAGTCTACCTTGGGCACCACACCCTCTGTTTCTTGCTTCACTGGCTTAATTGCCACACATAACTTCGTTGAATCATCCTGATCTATAATCTCTGCTCATTTCCAACTTCTTCTGAATATTAATTTGACATTTGTTCAAACTGAACACAATATCCTTCATTTCATGGGAAAGATTTACATTAACTCAGAACATATGTCTTTGTTTCATTATAAAACTTGGCTTAATTTCATTATCATCATACCTTTCCTTTCTTATTTTGAGTATAAGGAATTTCAGAGAGAATGGCGAAGGTACTCATAACTTGAAGGATATTTCCTCTAAGGATTTAAATTAGATTTTTTATTTAAGCGATCATGATGAAATTTTTGTTAAGGCTCTGTTTGAGATAAAATATGTGGATGATACTGTGGGGACCTAACATACCAGCAAGTCTGATTGGTGCTTCTTACAAGGCTGATCAGGATTAATCTTATGTTTGCATCCTTCCAAGTTGTGTATTTCCATCCTTTTAGATGGGAACATATGAAAAATCCTCGAAGACTTGAAAAAAATTGGGTTGAGAGAAGACCCCAAGTCTCTGGGAAGACCAATTTTCAATTTCCTTTTCTATGTGATGAGGATTTTGTATCAAAAGATAAATTCCTAAGGAGTCATATGTGTTGTATGAAAAATCCTCCATCGACACAGTGCTTGTTATCTCTCACAAAATAGAGGAGTTAGAGAGAAGGCTCAACTTCCTAGAGAAGAATCAAGTAGAGACCATGCTTTCACAATCAATTTCAGCACTGTGGTCATCTTCAGGGAAAAGGAAAAGTGAACCACAATCACACCCCCAGTTGTTATCTCGGATGGTGAAGAAAACTAATCATTATCTACTCGTCGTTCGAGGGCAGCCATTTCCTCCGCTCAAGACAATAGAGGGATATTTACTACTCGATCATCCATCTGTCTAATTCATTGTGCTCCTCGGGTAGAGCATGAATTATCAGGCCCTCAACCAATTCCTTCCCCAAAGGACAACCCTCCTTTTACACGTAAATGGGAAAGCGTGGCAAGTTTGAGGCCTCTTAGTTAGTCCAATCAGAAACATGTAGTACCTGCCCTCAAATCACTCCGGTGTCCCTTCTTAAGAAACTCCCAACACATCAATCCCCAAAAAAGGGAAAGGAAAAAAGGCCTTCTTCACAGGATGTCTAGATCTTTTAGATTGGGTCTCAACTCAATAGAAGAAAATTGAACTAGAGAAAATCATGAGTCATCCTAGAATGACTCTAGAGGCATTAATGGATATGTGAATGTCTCGGGACCTGCGAGCAGTAGGTCATCTTTGTTCAAATAGCACATGGCTCAAGTGAATTTGTGTTGAGGAAAAAAAGATTCGAGCAAGCTCCCGCTCGAAAAAAACTTATGAAGAAAAGGTCAAGAATGCATAAATTTTGTCATTTTTTCTATTTTTATTTCTATCATGTAAATATTTTCCTATGTCATGGGCGGGGCCCCTATAGAACCCCATTTCATTCCTTATCTCCAAAAAAACATAGCAACATCAATCAATTACATGTTTTTCCGATGTATGTTTATTTCATCAAAGTGAATATGGCATTGTTGGCGTAAAGAACCGATTAACACGACGAGATCCCTCTCCACCTTAAGTTCAAGCTTTTGGTGTGATGGAAAATCATGTAGCTCGATACTGTGCGATTAAACGCACCACCCCCAGAGTAATTCTGGGATGGGTGACCTCCCGGGAAATTACCGGTGTCGCTTCCTCTTAATATGTCGTTGGGCCTCGATTGGGTGTATACCCGGCTCCATCGTGCGGGAGGGTGTTGGCGTAGCATCTCGATTAACACGATGAGATCCCTCTCCACCTTAAGTTTGAGCTTTTGGTGTGACGGAAAATTGTTTGGTATCAGAGCCAGGTAGTTAAGCGTGTCATCCCCAGAGTAGTTTGGGATGGGTGACCTCCTAGGAAATTCTCGATGTCACTTCCTCTTAATAGAGTATCGAGCTATACGTGGTGGGCCAAGAGCTCACGTGGTTACATCCGGATCCATCGTGTGGGAGGGTATTGGCATAAAGGTGATTAACATGATGAGATCCCTCTCCACCAATAGTTCAAACTTTTGTGTGACGGCAAGTCGTGTAGCTCTGATACCAAGCAATTAAGCGCGCCAGCCCCAAAGTAGTGCTAGGATGGGTGACCTCCGAGAAATTCCGGTGTCACTTCCTCTTAATATGCCCTGGGCCTAATTGGGTGTATACTCGATCCATCGTGTGGGAGGGTATTGGCATAGCAGCTGATTAACACGATGAGATTCCTCTCCACCATTAGTTCGAGCTTTTGGTGTGACAACAAGTCGTGCATATCAAAGTTAGACAGAGTTAAGCGCGCTAACCCCAAAGTAGTTCCGGGATGAATGACCTCCGGGAAATTCCCGGTGTCACTGCCTCCTAATGTCGTTAGGCCTGATTGGGTGTATACATGGTGGGCCCAGAGCTCACGTGGTTGCATCCGGCTTCATCATGTGGGGGTGTGTTGGCGTAGCAACTGATTAACACGATGAAATCCCTCTCCACCACTAGTTCGAGTTTTTGGTGTGACGGCAAGTCGTTTGGTATCGAGCCATGCGAGTTAAGCGCACCAGCCCCATAGTAGTGCTGGGATGGGTGACCTCCTAGGAAATGATTTTCCGTCACACCAAAAGCTCAAACTGATGGTGGAGAGGGATCTCATCGTGTTAATCAGCTACTACACCAACAGCATTACCGCATTCTTCCAATTCCAATTAAAATAAAGGAAAGATAAAATTCAGAAAAATAATTACTTCCCATGTAATAGAAGTGTCATTTTAAAACACCAGTTTAAAAGGATGAATATGAAAAGAAAATACGAGTTATAGGAATAGATGTCTAAGCACATTCATCCTTTGCATCTTCTTCATCTTCTAATTCTAGGTATTTCTCTTTGGTAGTCTCATCACATATGCATCATACCTTTTGAATAAATTTTTAACCTCATCCTCATTTAGCACGAGTATGATGCTAGAAAATCAATATCTACCTAGATATTACATCAATGCAAGGGTCCTTTTTTCGCTTGTATTCTAATGGCCTTGCCTTCCTTCAACTCGTAATTCTATTTTCTATTTTTCTCATAATCTTAATGACTTCATAGGATAAGTCATTCCTTATAACATTGCTTTCAAAAGAGTCAAGTAAGAAATCAATATTCATGTCTCAATAACTCTTCTTGAACTTATCAATAACCATATCCTCCAACTTTAAATCAATACATCGAGAATATCATCACCCAATTTCTTTTGACTTCACTCTTTCCTTTGATTCCATTTAGGGTCTCAACTCTAATCTTTGTTAACTCCTCAAGGGAATGTTGAATTCCTTTAAATTCAACTGGTACAATGTCCTCTTGATCAACCTACTCATCACCAATTTGGGTTGTATTGTCCAATTTGGGTAGAATTCTCTCTAAGTAGAAAATCTCATTATCATTGCTTAGTTATTTCATCAATTTCATTGAGCCTATTTTTGAGATCCTTATATCTTTACCTAGCTTCATTAATAGCTTCCTTTCCCTTTCAATCTATTTTCTAACCAGATGTCCACTGCGTGGACCTTTTTTAATAACATTATTTATTTGATCCATTCACCAAGAGTGTTTACAAAGGCACTTACTTGGGTTTGATAGTCTACCCAGCTTAATCGATGTAGACTAGTACTTAAAGCTCTAACCTATTATTTCAATTGTTTTTTGTCATCATGTCTTCATTAACCTTTTTGCAGCAAATAATTCACTACTCAAACAATCCTTTTTAGTTGGTCCCTTGAGGGCTTTCCTAAGGGAATAACCAAACATTGTAATCATTGTTTGTTATATTTTCTCTTGTTTTTCCTTCCAAAGGTGTTGTTATCTCCAAGATTTTAGCTCCAGATGAGTCAAGTATGGGTATTTGTAATAGTTCTAGCCCTTTTGGGAAACCCTTGTTTCCTTTGGGAAAGATAGGGTAGTGAGGTCAATGGCCGCATAAGGAGGCTTTCCTTTTCTTCACTAGAAATGGTTCACGATTCATCCCTTCTCCAAACTTATTACATATTTTATTTCCTGTGACTATTGTGGAGATTTCCCAAGGATAATCATTAATTGTTTGAGCATTTCATGTTCATCTTGAACCAGTGTCTCTACTTTCTCATCATCATTTATATCAATAATGGTTCTACCGCTATGACCTTGCAATAGTTTATTTTCCCTCTAATTCATGTCAATAGCCAAAGGATTCTCTTCTTCTACTTCTTTCATTGGGGCCATGGTAAATCTAATTTTTTCCTCAATATCCTAAACAGGAGGTTGTACATCTCTATTAGTGGTGATCTTTTCACTAAAATTTCCTCTTGCAGTATTTCTAATTTCTTCTCAAAGAACAGCCCTTCCTCCGGGGTGATTCATTAGGTTTATTAATTCCAATAGAAAAAATAAATCTCATCTACTGACTTTTTTGCATCAAGTATATTTCTCACCAATCAATTCTGACCTATTTGTTTCTAATAATACATGCCTGTGGAAATGTTTTTATATCTTGGGCCTTAATTCACTCTCGATGCATGAATGTTCAATTCCAATTCTTTATTTAAATGAATATCACCTACTAGTGTTAGTAGTAGTTCTCCCAGACAATTTGAGTGTATAAATCATAGAGAATTCTCCATCCATTCCAACATCAAGCTTCATCATTTTGACATTCTACATAGTTGTGTGGGGCCTCAATTGAAGGTATATTTACATCTTTATTATGAAAAGTTTCAAACATCCTCATATCTCGGAGTTGTGGATTGATAACTTACTAAATCAATTGCAACATTTCCTTAGGACACCGTGCTCTAAACTCCTCCTAGTGTTGCTCTCGTGCATAAGACAAAGTGTTGGAAAGGAATCGACTACTTCATACATGGTGGTGGCATATCTTGTTGAGCTCGAGTAACATCGGTATTTTTCGAGTTCAGGGGGGATCAATCACTACATCCCCTTCCTTATGATTATTGGGTGCATGAGCATCCACTCTTACCAATACTAGCACACATGATCAATCTTGTGCTTCTTGTGCATTTTTTCAAACTGCCTTAGGTTTGGTGCTACTCTCTCTCTTCTTATTGAGGCCTAGCTTGGGTATGACTACTTGTAATGGCCTCGATCATAAGTTTTTTAGTACCAAATGGTTTTAGTTAAGTACTTGTGAATAGCCTATTTTTCCCAAACCCATCATCTTTACTTGAATTGGTACTACAAAAGTAATGGGGGCATTCTCCATTGTCTTCAAAAGCATTTCCTTTGTTTTCTACCTGAGAACACACATAGGAGTTCTAGTTTCACTAGTGGTTGATGTCCATTCATCAATGAGCTTAGGAGTAAGCCTCTTGAGGGCAATTGAGGGGCTTTTCCCCTAATGGGTTAATCTTATCGCACCCTACCTTAGAGTTGGAATATCATCACATAAGATCCTCAAACTTCAAGTTGTTTAGAACCCTTATATTTTGTATTGACAAATCAATATCTATATGGGCCAATCAATCCACCATTCTCCTCATCACATTTACTATCATTACATAAGGATCATCATATTTATCTCATTTAGTTTGGGGGATTGTACGTTGACTTTCTATTTTTTATCAACATACTACTTGCTTACTCTATTGGGATCATCCACAATCCCTTATAGGATGATTGTAATCTTGAAATCAATTACACTGTGAAATATTCATTCTTGAGAAATCTCTCAATTTGACTTCATCCTCATCTCTGCAATTCATCAAGTAATCCTCAAAGTGAGGCCCATGTTCAAAATTATTGGCAATATTGTTAAACACCCACCTAATGTCATAATTGGCTCTTGCTTCAAATTTTTCCATGTTAAACTTTTTCATTTCATCTTCAATTAGTCTTGCCTTTATGATGGAAGGACAAAATACCTTTCAATTTTGATAGCAAATTTAATATTTGTTTTATGCCTTCCAGCAATCAACTTATCCACTTGTGTCAATTGTCTTGCCAACTCGCATAAAACCAATTTATCATCAACATACCTAGGCAATTTATAAGGTTTACCCTTAAAACCACTAACCTTGATGTAAGTGAAACTTTTTTATTGAATGAAATAACACCCATACTCCATAATCACATGCATAGCTTGTTCACATATTTTGTAATGTCCCCATTTTGCTTTGAAAAGACAAATGAGGGGTGCAAAGAAAGCATCATTAATTAACCTCACATTACTACTCCAATTGGACAACTTCAGTGGTGAGGAAAATTTCATGTATTTGACATTTCTTGAAGTCAGCATTTGGTACCAAACCTATAAAACATTTATGCCCTGCAACATTATAGATCAGATATGTCATCATATAGAAATCTAACTCTGTAGGGTCTCCCATTTCAATCTTCTGCTAGATTAAACATGTGACCATGGAGTGCTTTTGAAATGATGGTGGCCCAAGATACTTCCCTTCCTCTCAAGAATAATCCAAATATATGTGGTCATCCATTCCTTAAACTCATTTTTAGTTTATAATCTCTCCATCCAACTTAAAAACACAATGTCCTCAACCTCTTTGACAAACATTACAATGCCCTGACCAACCTCTTGGGAAGTCTATATGTTTCCCTTTTTCTGTGAGGATCCATTGTGTTTTTATCATCTTGGCATAATCCTTCTTTTTCTCTTCGTAATCCTGCAAGAATAATTATATACCAATGGTGATGGTGTTTTTAATGATAGGAAGATTTAGCATTATCCTAAGTGCATGGGGTGTAATGTCAACACCGCATCCCCTCTCCCATATAACACTTCCCTCTTCACATGGTCATAATTCATGGCAATACCATACTAATTTTGGCCTTAAAGAGATGGTGGGATGGCACCTACTAGAGCAATACAACTTTCTTGAATTGCCTTTAAGGATTCACTTTTATCGGGGCTACTTAATCTTTGGAGGAAGTCATTCAAGTCAGCATTCATTAGGTCTATATCTGTAATATTGTCTAAATCACTTGTGACTACCGACATGAATGAGAATGAGGATGGCATGGTTTTCATTTTCACAAACCCTAGCTTATTCACAAATTTGTTTTTAAAGAAAGAAACTAGAGGAATTTCTAGTTCTTACTAGTTTCTGTGATTACCTGAGCAATTCGACCTCAAATCAATATTCCCTCCAATTTTCTTTCCCATGATCTAAACTTCTCTGTCAAATTCACAATACTTCACGATGGTGTTATTTGAAAAACAAAAAATGATTAACAAGGATGAGAAAACACTTAGCCAAAAATGCCTTTGATGGTGTGTAAGAGCATTGATGATGGAAAAAATAAATGCATCACATCTCAACCATCCACCTCATCATTTCCAACTTTAAAAAGAGTCATCCATGTGGAGAACAACCTTCGTTGAAGTGGGCGCGGGGGCGTATTTTGCATCTTGTAATGTTTTTTAGAACTTATACACTTTTAGGCCTTTTGACCCACCCATCCACTATTTGAATTTTAACACGGCATGACACGTGGTGCTTCATGGGAAATAGCAGAACAGTGGGTGGTTTCTACAAATTTCACTTTTTAAGTTAAAAACCCAAAGTTCCAAAGTTCTTATGACAACCTACCCCCGCTCTATTGATAAAATGGTCACTTGTCCTCTCCATGGGCCTTAAGCATTTTTCTTATCATTTTACATTTTATACCAAATTTTACAAAGAACACAACTAGGCCCACCTTCTCATATCCACTTGATCTATGACACGTGTACATCCTCATGGCGAACCAAGAACTTGTATATGCTGCTTGATAATTTTAAATATTCGAGGAATATTCGTCAGGTCATGGGGCCAATTTTTGCATTTTACGATCATAACAAAAAGTGACAATTTTACAAGTTGTCTCGTGTTGTCACATCCAATTAGAAACTTCCACATACAGATGGGTGGTGTGATAAAATTTGAAAGCAAAGACATGCCCCGAGGGCATTTTACAGACGAAGAAACTTCAAACTTTTGGACCAAGCTCGTACATTTCACTTGAAACAGGATTTTCCAAAGGATATACGACAAAAGATGACCCACGATAATAACAATCAATAGACAAAACGTTTAACAAAGAAAATAAGTAGGCTACTGAAGAAAAATTTAACATAGCAAGGTGAGATTTGAAATGAGAACCAACATCAGCTCGACTGGGGATGGGCACTCCCTGTGAGTGCCACAAGAACAAACCAAATTGCAAAAAAAAAATCCAGTGCCAAAATTCATTGGGCCACGGAGTCAAAAATCAACGCATAGAAAAGAGGCAACAACAACCAACCCGCATAAACAGACCAAGAAAACCAAGGGCTGAAACCAACGACCAACAGGGACCGAGACAAACACGGACAAAAAAGAAAAGAAAACAACAAAAAACAAACAGAAAGACTATACATTGTACAATAGTGCGTACCTTTTCCTTTGAGAGATCAATCAAGAAAGTGCTTTAAGTTCCTGCCATTAACAAGCAACTTGAGTAATTATCCATCTAAATCCTTTAAGAAAAAGGTATGCTCACCAATTCTAATGTCAATGGAGTAAGGACCCATCCATAATGCATCAAACTTTCCATGTTTTCCCTTGTCCTCATGTCTACTATCCCATAGTAATACAAGGTCTCCCACACTAAACACTCGAGGGGTCACCTTTTTATCAAATAGTTTTTTCAACTTTTCTCTGAATCTCAAGTGTCTCTGATGGGACTCTCTTCTTATTTCATCTAATTCAACAATCTGATTGATTCTTGCATCATACGGACTAACTTCCTGATCTTCAATTTGCTTTAAAGAAATTGGTATGAAGACAATTGCATATGTAGGGGAAGGAGGGCTTGAGCTCCATACACCAATTCAAAGGGATCTTTCTAGTAGCTCTTTTAATAGTAATTCTATCATCCCATACAAGAGAATTTCAATTGTTCTCCCCATCTTCGTTTATTTATTTCAAAGTCCTCCTGATTATTTTCAACAAATTCTTATTGCTTGATTGCACCCATTACCTTGAGGATTGTAATTAGATGCATATGTAAGGTTTATTCCATACTCCTGACACATGGCTACTAAGGGCTTGGCTCGAAAATCATAGCATTATCAATAATTATTTTGGTAGGCACTCCAAATCTATAGATTATGTGATTTAAAACAAAATCCATAACAACTTGGTGAGTTGCCTTTTTAGTAGGAATTGCTTCAACCCATTTGGTGAAATAATCAGTAGCAACCAATATCCATTTGTGGCCTGCACTTGAAGGATCTGAGATTTCTCCAACAAAGTCCATACCCCATTGTTTAAAAGGAGCTTCAACTGATATTGGTTGCAAAGGAGATCTCTGAAGCTTTCAATCTTCTGAGAAGCGTTGGAAACTCTCACACTTTCTAACTAATAGAGTTGTATCTTTGAAAAGTGTAGGCCACCAATAACTAGCTCTTAAAATCTTATGAGCAAGTCACTCTTCCAGCAAAGTTCCCCCCACAAACTCCTCCATGAAACTCAACAATTATCTTAGGGGCTTCTTCTTCAATAATGCATCTCAATAGAATCCCTTCAGGATTCTTCCATGCCAGTCCAAAATCAGTGATAATATATTTTTGGGAAGCTAATCTAAGTGCTCTTTTCTAATTTTTACCCAAATGTCCCAGACATTCCAAATTCTCAAGATAAAACATGATGTCCTTGTACCATGCTAAATTAATCAATTTTTCGTGGACATTCATATCTTCTCTCTCAATTTCATTTATTTCCATTACCTACAAGTTGCTCTCTGCCATTAGATCTTTTCCAACCCTAAGCCCCTAACTAACTTGGTGGTTTGAATATCCATGTCATACTCTTGTAATTTTTTACCCATCGACATATTTTGCTTGATATTTCCATTTCTGATAGGATATCCTTGACCATGGTATGAGGAACAAAGGCCATAATCTTGGAGCTCAAAATATATGGTCTGAAGACTTTTTTTGCTCTTACCAAAGAGAAATCATGTTTCTCCATAATAGTATATCTTAATTCTGCTCCTTGAAGTGCCTTACTAAAGAAATCAATTGGCCTTTCATTTCCTTCATCATCTTTTTGTGTAGTAGTACAAAAGCAATAGTATTCTCAGAAGAAAAAGAAAACATTTGAAAATATTTCTTGTAATCAGGGGCTGCCAAAATAGGGGCATTCTTCAATGCTTCTTTAATCCCAACAAAATCTTGGATAGCTTTTTCTTCCCATTTGATAACTTGATCCTTTTTAGCATACTTGTAATGGGGATAGTCATTTCAAGCAAAGTTAGAGATAAATCTCTGATGAAATTTATTTGTCCAAAAAGGATTGAATTCCCTTTTTGGTTTTGGGTATAGGAACTTTGCCAATAGCTTCTACTCACTCAGGATCTATCATAACCCCTTCCTTAGATATGATGTGTCCCAATATTTTTCCTTCTAAACCCCAAAGTGACATTTTTAGGATTCAGTGAAATACCATACTCCTGCACCTTAACAACATTTTCTCCAGATGTTGCAAGTGATCACTTCTTCTTCTTGAAAACATTATCACATCATCCTGGTACACAACAATGAAATCATTTATATATCCTGAGAATGCTACATCCATAGCTCTTTGAAAAGTTTCTCCACATTCATTAGACCAAATGGCATTCTTACATACACATAAGTACCCCATGGGGTGGTGAAAGTTGTTTTAATTCTTTTTGATTGCTTTACCACCACTTGATTATATCCGAAAACCATCTAGAGTAGACAATAATTTAGAGCCAAGTAACTAACTGCAACATGTTATCCATATTGGGAAGGGGATAATTATCTTTGATTGATGCTTTATTCAGGTTCCTAAAATCCACACACAACCTTATATCTCCATTCTTTTTTCAAACTAGCACTAGATTTGCTACCCATGAAGAATACCTTGTGGGTTGTATTATACCTCCATCCCTTAACTTTTTTAATTCTTCTTGCATTTTGAGGGAGAGAAGTGGATTGATTGGTCTTTTTTTTTCTTGAATGGCTTAGCATTAGCTTCCAGTGGTATTTCATGCTGGAAAAGGTCTTCCCTATATGCTTTCAACTCTGAATATGACCATGCCAAGTAGTCCTGGTACTCTTTCAACAATTGGACATATGATCCTTTTTCTTCTTTATTCAAGTTGCTACCTAACCATATTCTCCTAGGTTTGTTGTCCATTCCTAGGTTATGTTCTTCCACATCTCTCGAAGATGACATATGCCTAAACACAATGCGATCAACATTATCAAAGTTTGACTCAAGTGCAACCAAACCTCTTGGAATGGTATTTTTTCAACTAAATAATATCTTTACCAAACAGGGTTTCTCTTCCCTCATTACTACAGACCATTGGCTCCCAATCCATGTTGATTTGTGAATTCCCCTTTGTTTTGTAAAAATATTTGAATTTGGGCATCATCTTCAAAGACTTGCCAATGTTTGACATTATCAGGAACAGATGGTCTTGTCATCACCTCAATATCATATTCACAATACGAAGACATTGTGTAATTTTCAAACCTAGATCCTAGTACTACCAATCTATCTACTACAACATTTTGTTTTCTCTCATGGTACTATATTGAAGGAGTCAAACATTTCAATGAAATCCCAAATTGCATGCTTGTATTGCTTCATTCTCTAATTCTTTGTTGCATACATCTCTTGGAACTTGCTTAACCACCAATTCTAAATCTCCTTTAACAATAATGTCTTTGATACCATACTTCCAAGAAATCCTTAAACCCAGAAGCAATGCCTCATATTCTACAATATTGTTAGTGCATTTGAACTGGAGTTTAAAAGAAAAGTTGAACTCTTTCTTATCTGGGGATATCAATACAATACTGCACCATTTCCAAAATTAGAACAAGCTCCATCAAACATCAAAGTCCAAGGGGAACCAAGTTGCTCAAGGAAATTGCATTTATCAAGTTCATGTTCCTTGAAATCTACATAACCAATGAAATTGTTAACATCTATATCTGTATATAATACTTCATATGAAGCATTGTTTGGATCTTCGATCAGATGTAACATCTTATTTTCACCATATAACTTCACAAGATTTCCTTCCAATGGTATGGTTGCATATGACATATCCATTTGCACACTTCCACCCACACTAGCAACCCATTTCCTTGATAAGAGCATGCCCCATTTGGCGGGCAATCTCAATAACCACATTCATAGTTAAGGATTTTCCAGGGTAAGCTGCTAATTACACTATTAATCCTTTGACATATCCAATCATAGGAACTTCCCTTGAATCCATAGTTGTGCATTTCCCAAAAAGTTGTTGTCACTTTGATGTTTAATTCATTCATTACTTCAAGAGGCATTACATTGCATGAAGCTCCTGAATCAAACATACAAGTTATGCACCAACCTATCCTTGATAATCAAAGTGGTGTAAAAAGGATCAACATCAAGTTGAGATTCCACAAGTGAGGTGCCCAAGTATACTTTTGGTGATTCTCCCAATTCTTCCAGGGCTTGAGGTACCTCAAGCTCTGTGATGACAGGAGGAAGATCCACATCATTAACATTATTTCCTGTGTTATTATCTCTTCTTTAAATCCCAAATACTCAAATGCCCACTTTCTATGCTTAGGAATTATGAGCAATTCAACAATAGGTACTGTGACTTTGATTTGACTCAAAATATGGGCTATATCACATGGAACATACTTGGGTAAGGTAGTATTGGGTGGAAGATTTATGATTCCCTCTGGTGGTATAACAGTCTTTACGCAACTTGGGCATGAGTTGGGGTACAAGTTTTATTTGGAGAAATGACCTTTGTTGAGTGCATCCTTTTTAGGGGTTTCCTGGGGATATTAGTGAGAAGTGGAGTTTTTGGTTTGGCCTGAGGACCTCCCCTTTGATAACTCTACTTCTTGTATTATGTTCCTTTTCTTGTGCAACCACTACATTCATCAATAGTTTCTATCTTCCTCAAAAGGTATTCCCCATCATATTTCTTAATCATTAGGGCCCTTAGGTACTCAAAATCATGATTAGGTAAATCAAAATCTGCACCATATCAATCTCAATATCATCATCATGTGAGAGAGGTAATACTCGGTGAATGCAATCCCAGAAACTCTGAACAATCCTAACACTTATTAAATCAGTCAAGTAGCCCCTTGTGAATTTTTAGGGCATTCCATCATGCACACATCACCATAAGCTTCATCATCATTTACCTCTTCAACTTCCTTACTTAAATCACATGGGGAATGTGGCAGGAAACACTTATCACACCAATCAATAACGTGAGCCTCTTCCACCATAAAGCAACCCTAAAGTCAAAGGATCTAGGACCAATCTATTCTCTCTAAGTTGTGGTTTCTTATTACCTAATCCCATGGGCCCCTTTCCTCTATCATCTGACCTATGATCATTCCTAGGATGATTTCCAAATCTATCTTGTTTTTTACGGTTTATGTTGACCCGAGAGCTTTTGCCCTATCCCCTTTTTCCTCTCTGGCCAACTTGTATGATATTTCTTTAACCACCCCAACCAAAGTCTTCACAACCTCCTCTAGATCACACTTTTTACTCACCTGAGGTCTATCAAGTTAATTAGTTTAACACCTTCTCTCTTAGGAGGTTTTCCAACTACCTTGATATTATTTTCAATTTGTAAGGCCATAGTGAAATCCTACCTTAATGTCCTAGGGTTCTTGTCTCTTAAGTAGTACGTAGCCTTTTTGTCAAAGGCATCAAAATATTTGATTAAACAAGACTCATCACTTGGCCTCAGGATTATGGGTAATCTATTTAGAGTCTTATTGAATCTGGTATTAAAATCTTGGACAGACTCATTAGGATTATTTTTAATATTTTCAAATTCAGGATGAAGGAACCTTGGATCAGTCTTATCCCCATATTGTAATCTGAAGGCATTTTTCATCTCCATCCATGAGTCTATTGAATTATCTGGTAAATCCTTATACCAGTCACGTGCATCTTCTTCAAGAGTATGAATGAATAATTTTATATACACATCCTCATACTCAATCTCAAAATCTTCCATCATGTTAACAAAAAGTCTCAAATGTTGATCCCCAGTAATGGCATTATTTCCTGAAATTTAGGTAGCATGTTCCTCACATCTTGGGGTACAACATTAGGATACCCAACCATGCCTCTAAAATTTATCGGTCCAAAAGTATTGACAACAAAAGGTGGTCTAGGTGGAGGTTGAGCCATATTATCTTGAGGAGGTGATCCTATAGGAGAATCAAAATGATAGGGACCAAAGGCCTTTGAACACATGAGTATAACTTTCCAAGTGAATATCCTCTAATGATTCAATTTCATGAAACACCCTATCAATCCTAGATGATGAAGGAAAAAATAAGGGATACATTTCTCAGACACAAATGATGGCCCTTCACTAGTTGGAGAATTTAGTTTTTTACAAGGACTATTTGATTCAAAAATATCTAAAGATGTAGGAAAATCCTCAACTACAGGTTGATCATCTTCCAACACTGGTACTACCTTTTCTTTTGACTCTTGACTTCCCAACACTCTCAGACTCATCTTCCTTCTGAATTTTCCTTCCCAAGCTCTGGAAATAACTTCCTAGTAGGATCCCTAGTGAAGAAATATCTTCTTCCTTCCAGCTTTGCAAATATTAATGAAAAACCCTTGACAAAAATTAGACACTGGTAATAGCAACCAGAAATTGTAAACTAAACATGGAGTCGCCACCAAGGATTTTCACCTTAGATATGCTAAAGCACTGTAAGTAATCTATCAATTGTTTATCAGCACTTAATTTCTACAAATCTTGATGGATCTGATCATTCTTTGTTGATATTTATCAATATCCACATGATTTAGTGCCAAATTTACTAAAACTAGAAAATATTACATAAAAACTCCCGATCTCACAAAATTTTCACAAATTTTAACAAATGATGATATATAAACAACATATTTTACATACAAATCATTACCGAGGTCGATGTGTGTATGTTCTTACACAAATAGTCCCCGAAATGGTGCCAGATCGGTGTTGGTACCCAAATTGATCCTTCCTTTGAAACCGAGCAAGCATCACAAGTTGATCAAGATGCTTAGAGACAAACAAATCATAATAGGAGTCATTTTGTAGCTAGGGATGGATTTTAGATGACTCTTTATCACTCTGGTTTAGAAAGGACTGGGTATCACCATGCTAAGAGTTTTGACCTACCCTTACTACTTTAGGTTGTGCCTTCAACCAAGGTGAGAGGACCCATTTTGTGACTGTATTAATGGAAATCATCAATGAATTAGTAGTATTTGACTATTCCTTTGCAATATTTTGAAGGAGACCTCAAGAAAACATGGCCAATACAACATAACCTAACTCTCATGAGTTGTCACTTTAGAAAATGAAGATGTTCTCTAGATAAGGCCCAGGTCACTAAAGGAAATGATAAAAACTGATTGCACTTGCATATTTTAGTAAAGGATGGATGAATTCAATGATCTTCTTTATCATTTGTGGATACACAAAGTGCAAGCAAGGATAGTTCATGTATGATATATCTCTGGATATGCATTTTATGGTTGGGAAGTTAAGCAGGATAAAGTTGATTATACCAAATCCTTGAGAACTTTAAACAAATGTTGACAAATCCACAAGGAAAAATGATGAATGGCTTCAAATAGTCAAGACAAACCTTCAACTAGAAAATTGTGCATCTATGAAAGCTCAAAGACACATGGACTTCACACATTCTTCAAGGATTTAACATAAGAACTCATGTTAAAGACTTAATTAAACCTTAGAAGTCCCTAATATATCATGCTTATGATACACTCATAAACTGAAAAACAATTTGTATCACTGAAATGAAAGTAAAGTGAATTTAAATCACTTATTGCATCATGAAATGAAAGCTCTCTTCATAATGTAATTGCAAATGCCACAATACTGTCATGAGGATGAGATTTTGTGTGATTTTAGAGGGATTCCTAATGTAAGATTGCAACAGGAACATAGATAACTATTTGAAGATATCTCAAGATGACAATAGACATAACATAGTTCATGATTAACATGAATTACTCAAGGTTTTTCAAAATTTGATCAACAAGGGAAAGTTTGTTTACAATCTCAGTTTTTTTATCAATGGCTATACATCTGCAACCATCTTGACATGATCAATTTTAAAGATACACAAGAAATAATTGGTTTCTCAAATAAGTTCTTTTAGAAAATGGCTTCTCTCGGCTTTTTCTCCTTTTCTTTCTCTGAGTAAATTTTAGAAAAATTAACCCCCCCCTTTTGTGATTATCCATCCTCCTTTTATATCATCCCCTTTTCTTGTTAACTTTCAAAATTATTTCCCCCAAAAGTCAGAATATTCCTAGGAATATTCTTCCCCTTTTTAAAAATGTTCTAGAACATGGTGTTTAGAAAGGTCCTTCTTGAAATTGCCAGGTGTATGAATCACCAGTTTTTTCAATCAACTTCACTAGTGTTCGACTGGGATGTCAGGTAGTCTTTTCTAGTGGTTTATTTTAATCATTATTTCTGGTATTGATTAGATAATCATTTCAAACAATCTCTAATACCTCGGATAATATTGAAATGACGTATATCCATACTCATTTTTAATAGTCTACCTTGGGTGCCACACCCTCTGCTTCTTGCTTCACTTGGCTTAATTTCCACACATAACTTCTATCGAATCATCTTGATTTATAATCTCTACTCATTTCCAACTTCTTCCAAATCTTAATTTCACCTTTTGTGAAATTGAACACAATCTCCTTCATTTCATGGGAAATATTTGCATCAACTCAGAACATATGTCTCCATTTCATTATAAAACTTGGCTTAATTTCATTATCATCATACCTTTCCTTTCTTATTTTGAGTATAAGAAATTTAGAGAGAATGGGAATGGCGAAGGTGCTCGTAGCTCATAACTTGAAGGAGATTTCCTCTGAGGATTTAAATCAGATTTTGATTTAAGTGGTCTGATGAAGCTTTTGTTAGGGCTCTGTTTGAGATAAAATGTGTGGGTGACACAAGGGGCCCCTAACATACCAGCAAGTCGATTGGCACTTCTTACAAGGATGATCAGGATTAATCTTGTGTTTGCATCCTTCCAAGTTATGTATTTCCATCTTTTTAGATGGGAGCATATGAAAAATCCCGAAGACTTGAAAAAATATTGGGTTGAGAGAAGACCCCAAGTCTCTGGGAAGACCAATTTTCAATGTCCTTTTTCTATGTGATGAGGAGTTTTGTATCAAAAGAGATTCCTAAGGAATCATATGTGTTGTATGATAAATCCTCCATCGACACAAGTGTCTGTTATCTCTCACAAAATAGAGGAGTTAGAGAGAAGGCTCAACTTCCTGGAGAAGAAGAAAGTAGAGACCATGCCTTCACAATCAATTTCAGCACTAGGGTCATCTTCAGGGAAAAGGAAAGGTGAACCACAATCACAACCCCAATTGTTATCTCAGATGGGGAAGAAGACCAATCATTGTCTTCTCATCATTCGAGGGCAGCCATTTCCTTTGCTCGAGACAATAGAGGGAGATTTTCTACTTGATCATCCATCACCTAATGCATTGTGCTCCTCAAGAAGAGCATGAATTATTGGGCCCTCAACCAATTCCTTCCCGAAGGACAACCCTCCTTTTACATGGAAATGGGAGTTAGGTCAAGTTTGAGGCCTCTCAGTCAGTCAGTCAGCAACATGCAATACCTGCCCCTCCAATCACTCAGGTGCCCCCTCTCAAGAAACTCCCAACACATCAATCCCCCATAAAGGGAAAGGAAAAATGCCTTCTTCACAGGAGGTCTAGATCTTTTAGATTGGGTCTCATCTCAACAGAAGAAAATTGAACTGGAGAAAATCATGAGTCATCCTAGAATGACTCTGGAGGCATTAATGGATATGGGAATGTCTGGGACCTAGAAGGGTTAGTCATCTTTGTTCAAAAAAGCACATGGCTCAAGTGAATTTGTGTTGAGGAAAAACAAGCTTCTGAGCAAGCTCCCCTTTCTCGAGGAAACTTATGAAGCAGGGATGAAGAATGCATAAATGTTGTCTTCTTTTACTATTTTTCTTTCTGGCATGTACATATTTTCCTTTTTCATGGGAAGGGCCCCTATAGAACCCCATTTCATTCCTTATCTAGAGTCCAAAAAACATAGCAACATCAATCAATTACATGTTTTTCTAGATGTATGTTAATTTCATCAAAGTGAATATGGCATTACTGCATTCTTCCATTTTCAATTGAAATAAAGGAAAGATAAAATTAGAAAAACAATTACTTCCAATGCAATAGAAGTGTCATTTTAAAACACCAATTTAAAAAGGATGAATATGAAAAGAAAATATAGTTCCAGGAACAATTGTCTAAGCACATTCATCATCCTTTGCATCTTCTTCTTCACTTCTAATTTTGGGTCTTGCTCTTTTGGTAGCCTCACCACATATGCATCATATCTTTTGAATAATTCATTAATCTCATCCTCATCTGGCCCAATATGATGCTGGAAAATCAATGCCTGTCTAGAGATTGCATCAATGCAATGGCCCATTTTCTGCTTGTATTCCAATGGCCTTGCCTTCAACTCTGTAATTCTATTTTCTATTTTTCTCATAATCTTAATGACTTCATAGGAGAAGTCATTCCTTAGAACATTCCTTTCAAAAGAGTCAAGTAAGAAATCAATCTTCATGTCTCCATAACTCTTCTTGAACTTATCAATAACCATATCCTCCAACTTTAAATCAATAGCATCGAGAATATCATCAGCCCAATTTCTTTTGACTTCAAGCTTTCCTTTGATTCCATTTAGGGTCTCGACTCTAATCTTTGTTAACTCCTCAAGGGCATGTTGACTTCCTTTAAATTCAACTGGTACAATGTCCTCTTGCTCAACCAACTCATCACTAAGTTGGGTTATATGGTCCAATTTGGGAAGAATTCCCTCTAAGTAGAAAATCTCATTATCACATTGCTTAGTTATTTCATCAATTTCATTGAGCCTATTTTTGAGATCCTCATATCTTGACCTAGCTTCAGTGATAGCTTCCTTTCCCTTTTCAATCAATTTTTAACCCAGATGTCCACTTGCCTGGACCTTTTTAACAACATTATTTATTTGATCCATTCCACCAAGAGTGTTTACAAAGGCACTTACTTGGGTTTGATCAATCTGCCCAAGTTAACTGCTGCAAACTAGCACTTAAAGCTCTAACATGTTCTTTAGTTGCCTTTTTTTCATCTTGTCTTCATCAACCTTTTTTGCAGAAAATCATTCATTCACTCCTCGGACACTCCTTGTTTTAGTTGGTCCCTTGAGGGATTTCCTAGGGGAATAACCTGAACATTGTAATCATTACTTGTTATACTTTCTCTTGTTTTTCCTTCCAAAGGTGTTGCTATCTCCAAGGTTTTAGCTCTAGATGAGTCAGTATGGGTCTTTGTAATAGTTCTAGCCCTTTTGGGAACCCTTGTTGCCTTTGGGAAAGATAGGGAAGTGAGGTCAATGGCTGCACATGGAGACTTTCCTTTTCTTCACTAGAAATCAGTTCACTGATCCATCCCTTCTCCAAACTTATTACATCTTTTGTTTCCTATGACTGTTGTGGAGATTTCCCAGGGATAATCGTTAATTGTTTGAGCATTTCCTATTCATCTTGAACCGGTGTCTCTGCTTGCTCATCATCATTTATATCAATAATGGTCCTACCACTATGACCCTGCATTAGGTTATTTTCCTTTTGATTTGTGTCAATAGCCAAAGGATGCTCTTCTTCTGCTTCTTTCATTGGGGCCATGGTAAATCCAATTTTTCCTCAATATCCTCAACTGGAGGTTGTACATCTCTGTTAGTGGTGATCTTTTCACTAAAAATTTCCTCTTGTAGTATTTCTAATTTCTTCTCAACAACAGGCCCTTCCTCCTGGGGTAATTCATCAGGTTTATTAATTCCAGAAAAAGAAGCAATCTCATCTACTAATTTTTTGCATCAGTATCTTTCTCAACCAATCAATTTTGACCTATCATTTCGACAATACTACACCGTGGAAACATTTTTTGTATCTTGGGCCTTTAATTCACTAACTGATGCATGAATGTTCAATTCCAATTCTTTATTTAAATGAATGTCACCTACTGGTGTCAGTAGTGGTTCTCCCATAGACAATTTGAGTGCATCAATCATAGAGAATTCTCCATCCATTCCAACATTAGCTTCATCATTTTGACATTCTACATAGTTGTGTGGTGTCTCAACTGAAGGTATATTTACATCTTTATTAGGAAAAGTTTCAAACATCCTCATATACCTAGAGTTGTGGATTGACCACTTACTGAATCAATTGCAACATTTCCTTGGGACACGCATGCTCTGAACCCCTCCTAGTGTTGCCTCTGCAGAAGAAAAAAGTGTAGGAAAGGAATCTGACTACTTCATACATGGTGGTGGCATATCTTGTTGAGCTCGAGAAACATCAATCTTTTCAAGTTCGGGGGATCAATCACTACATCCATGTGCTTGTGCTTCTTGGGTACATGAGCACCCACTCTTACCAATACTGGCACCTGATCAATCTTGTGCTTCTTGTGCATTCTTTCAAACTGCCTTAGGTCTGGTGCTACTCTTCACTCTTCTTTGTGAGGCCTAGCTTGGGTATGACCACTTGTAATGGCCTCGCTCATCATTTTTCTAGTACCAAGTGGCTTTGGTGAAGTACTTGGGTGAACAACCTATTTTTCCAAACCCTTCATCTTTCTTGAATTGGTACTGCAAAAGTAATGGGGGCATTCTCCATTGTCTTCAGAAGCATTTCCTCCATTTTTTACCGAGAACTGACATAGGAGTTCCAGTTCCACTAGTGGCTGATGTCCATTCATCAATGAGCTCAGGAGTAGGCCTCTTGGAGGGAAATTGAGGGCTTTTCCCCTAATGGGTCAATCTTATCTGCACCCTCCCTTAGAGGTGGAATATCATCACATAAGATCTTCAAACTTTTGAAGTTGTTCAAGACCCTTGTATTTTGTATTGACAAATCAATATCTATATGGGCTAGCCAATCCACCATTCTCCTCATCACATCTACTATCCTTACATAAGGATCATCAGATTCTGTCTCATTCCAGTTTGGGGGATTATAGGTTGACTTTCTATTTTTTTGATCAACATAGTACTTGCTTACTATATTGGGATCATCCACAATCCCTTCTGGGATGAATGCAATCTTGAAATCAATTACCTGTGACAAAGTCATTCTTGAGAAATCTCTCAATCTGACTTCCTCCTCATCTCTGCAATTCATCCAATAATCCTCAAAGTGAGGCTCATGTTCAAAAGTATTGGCAATATTGTTAAACACCCACCTAATGTCATAATTGGCTCTTGCTTCAAATTTTCCATGTCAAACTTCTTCATTTCATCTTCAATTAGTCTTTCCTTTATGATGGAAGGACATAAATACCTTCCAATATTGATAGGAAATTTAATATTTGTTTTATGCCTTCCAGCAATCAACTTATGCACTGGTGTCAATTGTCTTGCCAGCTCGCATAAAACCAATTTATCATCAACATACCTAGGAAATTTATAAGGTTTTCCCTCAAAGCCACTAACCCTGATGTAAGTGAAACTTTTGTATTGGATGAAATAACACCCATACTCATAATCACATGCCTTGGCTTGTTCAGATATTTTATATTATCCCCATTCTAGTTTGAAAAGACAAATGAGGGGTGCAAAGAAAGCATCATTAACTAACCTCACATTACTACTCCAATTGGCCAACTGCAACTGAGGGAAAATTTCATGTATCTGACATTTCTTGAAGTCAACATTTGGTACTAGACCTGGGAAATGTTTATGCCCTACAACATTATAGATCAAGATATGTCATCATATAGAAATCTAACTCTGTAGTGCCTCCCATTTCAATCTTTCTTTCTACCAGATTAAACATGTGACCATGGAGTGCTTCTACAATGAAGGTGGCCCAACAGATACTTCCCTTCCTCTCAAGAATAATCCAAATATATGTGGTCATCCATTCCTTAAACTCATTTGTAGTTTCTAATCCCACCATCCGACTTAACAACACAATGATGTCCTCAACCTCTCGATAAACATTTCCTGACCAGCCTCTTGGGAAGTCTATATGTTGCCCTTTTTTCTATGAGGAGCCATTGTGTGTTTATCATCTTGGCATAATCCTTCTTTTTCTCTTTGTAATCCTGTAAGGCTAATTGTATACCAATGGTGATGGGGTTTGTAATGACAGGAAGCTTTAGCATTATCCTAAGTGTAGCTAGTGTTAATGTCAACACCACATCCCCACTCCCATCTAACACTTCCCTCTTCACAGGGTCATAATTCATGGCACAGTACCATACTAATTTTGGGCATTGAACAAGATGGTGGGATGGCACCTGCTAGAGCAATACAACTTTCTTGAATTGCCTTTAAGGATTCACTTTTATCGGGGCTACCTAATCTTTGGAGGAAGTCGTTCAAGTCAACATTCATTAGGTCTGTGTCTATAATATTATCTAAATCACTTGTGACTTCGACATGACTGAGAATGAGGATGACATGGTTTTCATTTTCACAAACCCTAGCTTATTCACAAATTTGTTTGTTAACAGGAAAGAAACAGAGGAATTTCTAGTTCTTACCAGTTTCTTGCAATTACCCAAGTAATTTGACCTCAAATCAATAGTCCCTGCAATTCTCTTGCCCATGAATCCAAGCTTCTCTGTTGAATTCACAATACTTCATGATGGTGCTATTTGAAAAACAACAAATCGATTAACAAGGATGAGCAAACACTTAGCCAAAAACACCTTTGATGGTGTGTAAGAGCATTGATGGTGTAGAAATAAATGCATCGCATCTCAACCATCCACCTCATCATTTCCAACTTTAAAAAGATTCATCCACGTGGAGAACAACCTTCACTGAAGTGGGCATGGGGGCATATTTTACATCTTGTAATGTTTTTTAGAACTTATACACTTTTAGGCCTTTTGACCCTGCCCGTCCACTATTTGACTTTTAACATGGGCACGACACATGGTGCTTCATGGGAAATAGTGGAATAGATGGGTGGTTTCTACAAATTTCACTTTTTAAGTTAAAAACCCAAAGTGCCAAAGTTCTTCGACAGCCCACCCCCACTCTATTGATAAAATGGCCACTTGTCCTCTTTGCGGGCCTTAAGCATTCTTCTTATCTTTTTGCATTTTATACCAAATTACACAAAGAACACAACCAGGCCCACCTTCCCACATCCGCTCGATTCATGACACGTGTACATCCTCATGGTGAACCAAGAACTTGTATATGCTGCTTGATAATTTCAAATATTTGAGGAATATATTCGGTGGGTCACGGGGCCAATTTTTGCATTTTACAATCATAACAAAAAGTGACAAGTTCACAAGTTGGCTCTGTCTTACCGCATCCAATTAGAAATGCCACATATAGATGGGTGGCGTGATAAAATTTGAAACTCGCACATTACACTCGGGGGATTTTCCAAAGGATATATGAGAGAAGATGACCCATGACAGCAAGTAATAGACAAAACGTTTAACAGAGGAAAACAGTAGGCTACGAAGGAAAAATTTAACATAGCATGGCGAGATTTGAAACAAATACCAAGAGGAGGCTCGTGGAGGTATTGCGGGGAGGAAATTATGCATCAAATACAACTATGCACAAGATTATTCTAGCTAGATTATGGGAGAGACCTTGTACAAAAATACCAAGGATTTTGTGAAGGCATGTGATCATTGTCAGTGACTTAGGAAGCCTAGACATAGGGATGAGATGTTGTTACGACCCATTGAAAGTGCGAGAACCTTTTGAGAAGTGGGCTATTGATTTTTTAGGACCTATTGCACCAACTGCACAATGACTTGAGCATGTTACATAATTACATGCACAAATTATATTACCATGTGGGTAGAGGCGGTGCCAACAAAGGATTATACGGCAGCCACAACAACAAGGTTCCTTTGGAAAAACATCATTAGTAGGTATGGTTTTCCATTAAGATTGACCATGATAGAGGAACTCATTTCTTGAATGAGAAAATCAAAATTCTATTAGCAGAGTTTATGGTGGCACACCATAAAACTACCCCTTATGACCCTCAAGCTAATGGTACTGCAGAAGCTTTCAACAAGATCTTAGGACAAACCTTAACAAAAAAAATTGATGTTGGAAGGAAGGATTGGGATGATAAAGTGTCAGTTGTATTTTGGGCTTATAAGACCACATATAAAAGGTTGAACAAGGACACGTCCTTTTAATTGGTGTTTGGTAGAGAGACAAGATTACCTATGGATTTTTACTACCATCCCTACATATTGCTTGAGTAAGAGGGTTGTCAGATGAAAAGGTTGTAGAAGAGCACATTGAGAAACTAATGCAACTAAATGAGTGGAACACCATTACACGTTATCTCTAGAAGACGGAGAAGGCATGAAAGAAGGCCTCGTAGTGATAGGCACATTTAGAACAATTCATTTGTATTTAGAAAGATGGTCCTTCTTTATGAATCCAAGTTTACGTGTCACCCATGGAAGTTGAAGGTGCGTTGATTGGGACCTTTTGTAGTAACTAAGATACTTGAATCTAGCGTATGTCAATTGTATGCATTGGGTGGCACCATTTTTTCCTTGTGACTTCAATGGGATTAGGTTAAATCCCTACTATAAATAAGCTTCTTAGTATTTTTAATAAGGCAATATTGCCACTTAGATTAGATTTCCCTTTCATGTTTTGTTTTTTCTTTCTTGTTTCTGCTTGATAAGCGCTTGCGCGTAGGAAGCTAATTACTATCTATTGAATTTATGTGTAGAGGAATGCACATACTTTTAGTTTGGGTTGGAAATAGGTGTCTCATTAGGAAGGAAAAATCACATGTTGTGAGATACCCTGGAGAAGATACGAGAGATGAGCGTGACATTGACGAAAAGATAGGTGCTTAAGAAATAAGAATTGGGAATACAAAAAGGTAGAAGAAGATGTTCCAAGTGTATAGTTAGAATGGTACATTGATGGATTTTCTCATAAGAAAATCCATCAAAATAGAGGTGGTGCAATATAACATGAGGGATGCAGCAGAAGGATATACTACTTGGGATATGGCACAAAGGAAGATGGTTTGCAGACAATGAAGTGTGTTGGTCTGAAAATCTGTCAGGTGGACAGATCTATGGATAGATGAGCCAACAGTGTGCAGGGCATAGCCCCTCTTTGAGTCAGCAAAGTGAAACTGGTTTATTGTTATTCTACCAAAGGAATCATGCAAGTCTCACAATATTCTGCCTTCGGGGGTTGGGATCTCATCCCAATAGAGGTATTTCCAACTGCAAGAAGAAAGGGAAGAAGCGAGGTGGGGAGATAGGAAACATCTGAAGGGAGAAAAGAAATGAATTCCAAAGTAGAAAGGTCAGAGGGTCTATGTTTTGGGCTGGTAGTAAACAGAGCCGAACTTACTCGCATAGACGAACAAAGCAATACTGATGAATAATTGACAATAAAGCATAAGTAGATTCAACAGAACAAACATACAGATCTAACATAAGAAAGCTCTTATGTATAACACAGGTATTCAGCACAAAGTCTAAATATTGTATTAATATTTCCTTCTGTTATAAAAAGCTCAAAGTCTTTTCTTCTTACTTCTTTTTTCATCTGAAAAGTATCCACCCCTTGAATACAACAAGTATTCAAGTATTTATAAAAGAAGAGAAGGAAAGATGGCAAAAGCAAACCAACGACTTAATTACAAAGTATCTACAAAATATCTAAAAGTCAACTGTTGACTTTTGGCAACTTGATGAATGACATCATCCCATGGTGCAACATGGATGGTGTCATCGTTTGTGCCAACATACTCTTAGATATTTACAAAAAGAAGAAGAGAGGAAGGAGACTATTCGTCATCGTCTTGCGGCCGAAAGGGAGTGTCCCGCTTGCATTGCATTGCGAGAGAAGTGATGTTGAACTGGGCCCGATATTCCATGAACTTGCTGATCATGGGTTGAAGTTGATCCTGAGTAGGATCCTTGTGGCGATCACTGATAACTTCGCAAGTTTCATGTTCATCCACGAGCCTTTCTGGGAGCTTGGAATATTCATTTCCCGCCTCTATCAGGAACCCTATAAAGTCACGACAGGCCAGAAGGTTGTTGATGCATTCGGTGTCGAAAGTGGCTTCTGGCCCTAACCCTTGCGAGACGATCTCCTTAAAGATCTGAATAGTTTGGTCTACCTTCCTCAGGGAGAAAGAAGGAGTGAGCAAGCCTGGGGACATTCTCAGGATGATTTGCTCCATCTGGTGCATAGCCTCTAAGGCTTCCTCTTTGACTTTATCTATCTTTTCGAGGACAAACTCCAACTGATCGACCTGGTAGTCCAAAGTAGAAAGGACTTTGTTGGGCGCTGGGATGACCGAAGACGCCGAACTTGACCAGATCTTTGACTGAACAGTCGAGCATTTTCTGGAAGGTCTCATGCTGCAACCTAGCATGGTCCAACTCTTCGGAGATGGGTCCCACAATCGCCTAGAGTGCCTTGTTCACCTGATTGATGTTCTGATACAACTCGGTGAACTTGACGATTACTCCCTCACTTTCCTTGAGGATTTGGTCTCTCCAGGTGGATACTGCCATACCTTGCTCACCGATTTTGGCGTATTCATTTATCTTATCCTGGCTCAGGGGCTTAGGAGTTTCGGTGGCAGTTGTAGGAGGTGCACTACCCATTTTCTGCAAGGCATGGAGAAGATGTTTATTTTTCTCCTTTAATAGCCTCTTTTCTTCCTTTGCTTCCTGAAGTTTCTTACAAAGGGCATCCACTGCAGATAGGGCCTCTCCTTGAAGGCTTTCTGAAGACGTTCCCATCATGACTTGGGTCACTGTATAATCTGTCAGAGACAGATCCTTTTTATCCTTTAAAGGATCGGGATACGCGATCTCCATTACTCTCTCTCCTGATGCACTCTGAGAGAAGCGGGTTATAGGCTTTTGCTTCTTGGCCCCCTTTGATGGGATGACGGAGAAGTCCATCGGTGTGATAGGAACTTTCCTCTTTTGCTGGCTCAGGTGCTGAGAGATCCATGCTAGACTTATGGGAGTGGGACCAGAAGTAGAAGAGGGAGCAGCTGTAGTAGTAGAGGGAAAGTGCGTTGAGACACTTGGTGGCGGCATTGAAAGAGAGGCCAGCGAAGTACTCAAGGGAGGAAGGGATACTGCAGGGGAGGTAGTCGAGGGTATGGAAGGGAGCTGAGAGATGAGAGAAGAGATGGTGGGGGACAGCTCCGCGAGAGAGGAGAAGATGGAGGAAGAGGAAAGGGGAACAATGGAAGATGGGGAAGGAGATACGACCAAAGGGATGGTCGTTTGAGCTACACGAGGAGGAGAAGGAGGAGAGGGAGAAGGGACAGAATGGACCTCAGCAATTGTAGTAGTGGCAACATCCTGAGTGGATGTGCCCATCAGAACATATTTGGTCGCTTCTTTCTCTGGAGATAACAGGCTTACCACCTGTTCTTGTGTGGCGGAAGGGGGACTCTCAGGAGCCTCTTCTCGAGTAGAGCTTGATTTGCCATCTTTATCCTTGCCTTTTACTTTCAAAGCAAATGTTTTGGTCTAGCAGGTGCATTGCCCAATGGGGACGTAGTGAAATCTACCCCGAGGTAGATGAGGCCATTCATCCTGCACCAGTGCTCTGTTCACCGCAGAGTTTCCTTGACCCTTTCTTCAATGGTATGGGGCGCTTTGGTTCTGTCGATTGCAGTAAACGGCCAATTGTCCCCATCCGTGTCAAGATACACTTGATCAACTTCTTGATCGGTAGTTTGATAACCTTTTGGGACAATGGCCATGCCATACTGAATGATCTCTGCCAGGGCCAGGTGGGAATGATCTTTCCTTCTAAGTTCGACCTCATGATACAGGTCGATATAGATGTCCTCGATCTATGGAAGGTGGATAGGATCGAGTTTTTCCCTGGGAAGGCAATTCCTTGGATCGAAAGTGGGCCTCACTAGGAAGTTATGCTTCAGATTGAGTAGTTCTAGCTTGACAACCATTTCTTGGGCTTTGTGATGAGAAACGCAGGTGTATCTACCCACTGTGAGGGGGAAAGGAGTTCCACCCTTCTTCCTCTTCAGGCACTTCTCATGATACGTTACGAGCTATCTGGATAGCTCCAACAGGATCAGTTTGGGGCGGCATATCTCGGCAATTTGGTGGGCTCACCCAGGAAGTTAGCTGCCCTGAGATAGGTGAAGGTGGGGAATTGTGTGAATAAGGCCCCCCACTTCTCCGTTGCTGTGACAATGCTCTTGGTTGTTCGACCGTGAGTCATGTTTGGCCTCAAAAGGTAGACGACGTTGTAGAAGAAAGCGTCGTTAATCTTAGTGAACTGTGAGATGCTGTTTTCCAGCTTCAGCTCTGGGTAGTATTTGTATATTCTCACCTGGGGCCAAACCCCGCATCGGCTCAATGCTGGATAGTCCCTTTCCGAGGCTGCAACATAAACTACGTAGGAGTTCATGTAGAACCTCCCCGTTGTGGTGAGTTGTTGGAGCTGCTCGGATATGGTGCTGCTTATGATCTCCACCCACTCGAAGCATTGATCTGGCATGTTCTTGTTCATGGTCTCCAGGTACCTGAGCATCCACTTATGAAAGTAATGGGCGTCGAAAAGCCCAAATACTCTACTTAGGAATGTGATAGTATCACTCAGTTCCTCGGAGAAGTCGCTACGGTGAATAACCTGTGGCCATCTGGTTATCACCTTTTTGTTCTTTAGGTACACCTCATTCATCAGCTGCATGCACTGGTCTTCATTGTCCTCCCAAGCCTTGGTGCAGTCTTCTTGGCTTACGGCCACAAAGTGCCGGTGGTGAGGAATGCCAAGCATGATTTCGAAGTGCCGGGCGGTAAGGTTGATCATGACTTTACCCTTTTCATTTTGGACACACCTCGTGTCTTTGTTGTAGCAGCGGGCCACTACCATCATGAATTCATTGTTTACTACACTGACGGGGATCCCCCAAAAAAATGCAAGCCACTGCCTACCAGTTTGTCCATCCAGGGACTCCCTGTAACCCTCTTGGTTCTGGCACAAAAATCTTCCATATCGATGTGACCGAGCTCTGAGTCTCTTATATCCAGGTCACATTCTTCCTGAGACTCGGGCATTCTGACCCTCTGGTACTTGTATTTCATTTCTTCTTTAGTAAGCTTGGCTTTACCTTTTGACTTGGTTGGCCTCTTGCTTGATGTAGACATATGTGGATCAGAATTCAGTTGCTGATCTACAAGAAGAAGAAGCGAAACCCAACGCAGAAGAGCCATGTTAGCTGTTAGATCTTCCATTAAAGTATTATAGAATGAGGAGTTAACAATTTAAAGGCCTCAGGGCACAGGGCGCATGAACACTGCAGTCTGCAGGGTTAATAGTATGGCGCACGGAAGAAGGGTGTTACAAGGAACAAATTAGCGCCAAAGGGCGCAGGGCGCATGAACACTGCACATGACATTTTGTTATTGTAAGTAGAAGTACACATGCATCATTCATGTGTTTTATACTAGGGCAAGGCAGATAATTTTCATGTTGCATGGGGATAGGATGCGCCAATGGCGCATATAATTTTCATGTTACATGGAACTTTGGTGCACCGAAGGGTGTAGGGTTGATGTGTGTAACATAGGCTTTATGTGTGAAATAGGGGAAACTTCGTGCGGCGCAGGGAAGGCTTGCATGACATGTGCTGATGTAAGAGGGGATGCACTGCGCCGTTTACGTAGTTTTATACTTGGCGCAAGTAATGTTGGTGTCGCATGGGGGCAGGGTGCGCCAATGGCGCAAATATTTGCAATGTAACATAGAAGCTCGGTGCGCCAAAGGTGCGGGGTTATTGGGTGTTGCAAGCAAGAAAAGCATGCCTTCAGGCGCGATCGTATTTTAAGCAGCAAGAAAGGCGAATGCGCTAAGAGGAAAACAACGTTTCATGTTTTCTCTGTCTGACAGTGCTTGTGATCTTTCAGGCCACTTTTACAGGTTTTCTTGGACGGTGAAGGGGCATAAAGCAAAGAGATCTAAGTGGTGATTTTGAGGCAGAGCCCTCCTTACCAGCAGATCTTGGAAAGAGGAGGAAGAGCTTGGGAGGGAAAAACAAGGATCAGCAAGAGGGGTTTTCATGGTTTCACAGATCCATCTATCCTACCACACAAACAAATAGCCAACAACAAAACTAAAACATGAGAGTAACAAGGACCACTTACCCGGAATATATAGAATGTGAGAGGCGAAACGGGGTCCACGAACGCGACACAAGGCGACAAGTGTCTTTGATGACAGTGCGAGAGGAAAAAGCTATCATGGGTTTTCTGGTGGTGAAAGTGACAGGTGGATGCACCTATATAAAGGCAAAGGTGCAATAAATGCGCCAACCACTTTTCAAGTGGTGCATCAAAACTCGTGTCGACATGTAAAATGGTGTGCCCTTTTTGCGCGAGATAAACACGTGTCAACACAAAGATACTTGTGCCTTTGGCGCAATTTTAAGACTGTCAACACCTATTTCATGCGCCCTTTCGCGCACCAAAACACGACGCAACAATTAATGTGCCAACACTAAGGCACATGTGCCTTAGCGCACGTAAGAATGGCGCATCACGGGAAGGCGCACTAAAACATGTGTCGACACGTCAAACAAGTGTGCAAAGGAAATGAAGGGGGCACATATTTACTCGTGTAACAAAGGAAAAAGGTGCGCCCATCCAAAAAGGGATCAAAATGGCTAAGTTCATAGAACTAGATTTCCCGAAAGGGATTTTGCAACGCTCCGAACGCAGAGGGTCCCCGACGAGGGACCAGGACAAAATTTGGTATGATTACCTATAAAATTTCCTCGTCAATTTTACAAGATAACAAAGTGCACCTATGGAAATCTACTGAGTCTTGGGAAGTAGTAAGTGCTCCAAAAGGTTATAAATGACATGTGTGTGAAGGAAAGGTGTGGAGGAAAGTAAAAATTTCCTTAGATGGAAAAAGGTTTTTTAAAATGGGAAAGTACTTTAAAACTCAAAAGCGAGAAAATCGATTTAAAGGTGGTGAAATTTTTCATGTACAAAAAATCTATAAAAGGGGGCAAATCGATTCATTTGTCACCTTGCATTCAAAGTGAATAGAGCAACCGAGTGACTTAGTGTGACAGAGAAAATTGAGTGATGAGAAAACCTAATCGTGTATAGAATACCTTAAGGTAGATCTCCATGTGAGAGGTTTGAGTAGAGGTGGAAGCACGAGAGGAGTAAGGTTTGCAAGGATTTAAATTTAAGTGGATAGAGTTCGCAGGGCTTGATTTTTGCGTTGATAAGGGGAAAAACTAAAGATTGTAACACATGATACCTAGGGAACAAGTTTGCAATGAATAAGTGACAAAAATGGCACCTAAGAAAGTAACTTCAACATCTCTTAAGAACAAGGTCAAGAGCCAAGTGAAGAGGACTGAAGTTCAAGACCCGTCGAGGAGTTATACTCGGAAATGCAATACCCCACTAGTGTGATTATAGCTCAAACATGGAAGTCGAAGCTTGTGAAGTGTAAAATCAATGATTTAATCACCAAGTGCTAAGAAATGAGGAAATATTGAACAAGTATTCGTTGCAAGAGTTTCCATAAAGTAATTCCAAGGGACAAATACTGATGGACGACTCAGTACGGAAGAGTCTCAAAAATAGGGGTTTTGCAACTATTTGAACTTCCATACTTTGGGAGACCTGCACATCTTTTCCAATTTCCAAGGTCAAGGGTGCATGAATATTATTTTTACTTCGTTAGTAGACGGATGAGGATCACAGCCCATTTGATTGGGCAGGTAACAGCATTGCAGGACGACAGTGAATACCTATACCTAGACCTACGTGACTATAAAAAGATCGAATAATTGGGAAACAAATTGCAATATGACAGAGGGTTCGAGCCATGCATGTTGAAAAATTAGTAAACACTAGAACTAGGGTAGCATCTTTTCTAGTCAATTACAAACTCAGAATTGTCAAAAGGTGGATGAATTTTAATAAGAATTTCCTTTATATAGTGCATAAAATGGTGCATAAGACATGATATAACATTTCCCAGTTCATTTTTGATGGAATCATTGAAGAGGAAAGGGAGCATAATGAGGAAGGAAAAAATATTACATGGGGTTCAATCCTTCTATTCATTGTATTTTGAGAGGTTTGTGTCCCCGATGGACCAAATGATGATATTTGGATTTACCTGCCAAAAACCAATTTCCAGCAATTCAGTTTGTAGATTTCACATGTGAGGATACGTTTAATAATCAGTATAAGGCCCGCTTGGAGAAATGATACAACATAATTCATGCAACTTTTAAGAATAAGTTGTGCATACCTCAAGAGTTGCCTGAAGAAGTTAAGGACCAGGAAAAAAATTTAGTCATGAAACACTTTTGCCTTGTAATGTTCGTGATGGGGCCATGGGAAAACTCCCATTTACATTTACAGATAATTACTTCAAGTGCACAATAAATAGGATAAAATATGTGCAAAGAATGACCTTTGATGTGGACAAGGTAGATTCATACTAGCCCACCTTGTGTACCACTTACAGATATGACTCCATGCCTACATACTTGGAAAACATAGAGCTAGACACCTTGGATATGATCCCTATAATGAACGTCACAATTTAGGGAATGATATGCGCAGTGGTCGTTTTGGTTTTGCACCCAAGGACAAAGGATGGAGAAGAGATAGAGGTATGTGATACTCCTATGCCTCAAATGAAGAAAAGTACTATGCCCCAAAGACAAGAGGATTCGCAAGGATTCTCCCGAGGAGTAATAATAATAAGATGAAGGTGGGCTTGATCAAACACAAAGGAAGGAGAAGCACTACAAAAGGAGGAAGCATAGTGAGGGTGCGGGACCTTTGTAGTCACCCATGAAAATTCCACTAAAGGAAAAAAGAGGATGAGGAGGGACTCAATTAGTCTCGAGTGATGAATATGAGGATAAGGTGGAAAATGATCTGGATCGCAAGAAGGCCATGTAGGAGACAGAGAAGGATCCATCCATACATGTAGAACCTATCCAAACATGGGAGGATAACATAGGATCCTGCGTAGAGATGAGACACTCGATGCACAAAGAGGAATCAAAAGGGAATAAAGATACGGATGACACTTATGTGATCAGAGAAGATAAGGGTACTAGAGGTGAATCTGCACAAGGCCATTTATGCCAAGGAAACCAAGGACCGAGGCCATGGAAGTAAGGAAGTGACGACCACCTCAATCCCCACACATGGATTTTTTTATGACCCCACAAATATATTGGAACATGCATATGCATGCAGAGGATCTAGAGTTAGAAATAAGGAACAAATACCTTACCACTCCGGAGTTGAAGAAAGAGCCAGGGGAATAAATATAATCATGTTGACCACATGTACTTAACTAATGAACAGGCGTGCAACACCTTGAACAAGATATCCACCGATGTTACATAAAGAAATCTAGATAAGAGAGCCACCATGAGGGGTCATGGTAAAGGATGAGAGGAATAAAGAGCTTGAATTGGAAAGCTTGAAGAATGACCTCAAGGGGGAGAAGAGGCACACCAAGGACGCATATGACAAGGCATGACCATTGCTAAATAAAATAATAGGAGCATGTTCCTCCCTTGTAATCCAAGCTTGTGTTGATTACAATAATGAGATGGAGTATCTCGAGGACTTGGTGGGAATGCTATTATTGAATAACAATATTGATGTGCGGCCATCGGTGAGGAGTTGGCCAATAGAAAGGAAGAGAAAAAAGCATTTGTAGAGGAAAATAATTCTAATATTGAATCCATATTCGCACAAGTTAAGGGAGCCATCAAGTAATGCGTAATTGGCCTTTAATAGGTGGCAAAATAATGAGTCCATTGTTAGAGCACGTGTTTCCAAATATAAGGAAGAGCTTAAGGTCATTCAATCCAAGAAACTATCAAATAAGGTGAAGAACACAAAATTTATGGTGGAAGTAACAGCGTAAAAAGAATTAATAAAGACCATAAGGGATATGTTGGAGCTCGAATCTAGTAACTTCAGCTTTTAGTTCTATAACTTATGGACATGCTTGAAGGAGTGAGTGCTAAGTTGACAAGTGGTCATCAAAGAACCGATGTTGCGAGTGGATGAGTTAGCACTGATCAAATCCCGGGCATTGTAGAGACAGTGCAAGGAAAGGCCACATAGGAGCTCACGGAGTGGGAAAAGTTTGAAGGACAGTCAAATGCAGAGTTTACAAAGCTACTCCAACAAGTATGAAGCTTGATGTGGCTGATGTATAGGTGGGAAGTCTTTTTTTGGGACTAACATATCCTAAGTTTATTCTTTATTCCTTGGAAATTATTTGATTGATTCATTATTTAGAGGAAAAAGTTGGGTGACCCATTGCGAGGATGGAAATGAAGTTAGTGTGGGGTAATGTTGAGCAGATGAAATGGCTAAGTATGGGCCACGCGCGAAGGTTTGGGGTTACGTGTAAAGGGGGCATGAAGGATAACATGCATGTAGGTTGGAACAGCATGTGAATGTTTGCGCTTGAGCAAACAAAGTTTGGAGTTAGCGAATTTATTCAGTATGTGGATAAAAATAGAAAAGCATAGTTGGAGTGCAGACCAAGCAAAGGATGAAATATGTATGACTTGGCGGTCAAGTAAAGGTTATTTTTAGAGAAATAACATGTGAATCAGGGATAAAATGACATGTAGGAACCAAAATAAGATCATACACAAGTCAACTTAATAATAGGATTAAAAACAATATTTTTCTTTAGGTTAATCTATTATTAGTTATTGTTATAAAATCATGCACGCTTTATGTGTATGGCTATTTTCGGATGTAGTGCATGTTGTCTAATTTTGATAGTACGCCTATTTTTAGGAGAGTGCATGGGTGGTGAAGGGAAATTTTCTACCCCTATAAATACATTTGATGTATCCACATTGAAGAGACACAATGTATGCACGAGCAATAAACAAACGCTATCATGAGGTAGGATTTTGCACATGGATTTGCGAACTTTTGTAAAAATTGGTTATGTATTAGCTTCTCTTATGTAATAAATTATATGTAATAATAGATTTTTGGCTGGATAATGGTTGTTGATATGTATGATTATGGTGATTTAACAAAGGCAATTGGTATTGATTATGGTTTACTTGGATTAATTACTTTCCTTATTAAATGTGTGTTTCCAAAGTGACATGGATGTAATGGTCATTTGTGCATGAAAGGTTTCTTGGTTAATTTTCATAATGTTTATGCATGTTAACTTCTGTTAAGTATCACAAAGGAGGTACTGTAGCTAAGCACACTTCGGGTGAGCGTTCGTGTCTGCCTGAATGAAGTGTCGCCGCGTGCATAGCCTTTGAGTGAAATTAAGGACTATAGAAGGTTGAAGTATGAATTTGTTTTAAGACTAATTAATGTGGGGGTTAACATGAAATTGAGTGTACCACAAGGAACAAGGAAGTGAAGGTATTATTGAAGGTCAAGAGGAAAGAAGTTGATTGAATTTTCCAAGAACTAGTGAAGAGAGACCAAGAGCAAGTTGAGGAAAGGTGAGTGTTTATGGTTTCTTCATGGAATGAGATGACTTTGGGAGTTGAAAGGACATTGTAGGAGAATGATAGATTAGGTACAAAGTGCTCATAAGCCACCTATAGTTAAATTAGATCAAAATTTGTAGTTGTAATCCATTTTAGGCTTGTGTAATATCCTCAAATGCGAGGTAGGTTGAATTTGTTGCTTGAACATTCTTGTTTGAATGAATATATAAATAATAGAGTTTTCTTTGTGTCATTCGGTGTCGAGCTAGAGGCTCTTATTGTCCTTTCATATTTTTATTTGAATGAATGATTTGTGGCTAATAATGTTGTGTAAGTGTGTGTAGTGAAGAAAGTGACAGGTGAAGAGTGAGAAGAAGAGAAGTGTAAAATTGAAAGAGTGTCTCAAGACATCAAAATATCTGAGTGAGGCCAAGGTGAAGTGTGAGAGAATTGGTAAGCTGCACAATAATTTCCAGAGAGTCAAGATGGGTCAAGAGGAGGTAATAAGAGAGTTGTGTAAGTTGATTAGCCACAAAAAAACAAGAAGAGATAGAGAGAAAGAAGAGAGAAGACGCCAAGAAGAGAGAAGACCGAGAGAAATCAAGAGGGATGGATAGAGTAAGAGATGACATAGTTGAGGAAATACCTAGAGAGGTTAATGCGGTTGATGGAGAAACAAAGCTATGGGATTGATTTTTTCATGAAGAAGAAATCCAAATGGCCTATCATGTGGCTTATGAGAAACAATCAAAGATGTTAGCTAAAGAAAAAGATCAAAAGTCAAGAAAAGAGGATGAGGCAATAAGAAAAGAAAGAGACAAATTTTGAAAAGAAGAAGAATGAAGGAAAGAGACTTGAATATCTATTGAGACTAGTCCAAAATCATGGTTACATAGTTCCTATATGGATGAGAAGTCATGCGGCGAGAAAAGAAAGATGAGAAGCCAAAGAAAGTAATAAGCAAGCTCAAGTGAACAAGAACCAAGTAGGGAAGAGAAAACAAATTTATCAAGGTACAAGCAAAGCACAAAGAGACAAGAATGGTGTGGCAAAGAAAAGAAACAAGTAAGGAGAAGGTAAAATAAGATGAAATGAAGAACAAAGAGGATGAACTCGTGAGAAATAATCAAATATCGAGATTAAATAAGAAAAGTAAACCAAATATAAATGCAAGGTAAGCAAGATTGATGAATTATTGCTTGATATTGAGGATGATGTGAGTGAATTCCTTGAAATTGTCCAAAATGACTTCAATTGTGCATCTGAAAATGATGATCGTGATGATGAAAAATAATGTAATGAAGTTTTTGTGAATGATATGGATGAACTCTTGCAAAGTTTTTGGATGATTTGGATGAAGGAAGGATAAGTGCGGTAGGGTAGTTGAGAGAGAGAGAGAGAGAGAGAGAGAGATGAATTCTTGGGAAATAAATGATCAAAATGAAGATAGGGAAGGTGAAAATACAGAGTTAGAGCAGTTTGGTGTAAAGATAAAAGTGAATGAGCACGTAAATGGGTAAGGAAATACAAATTTTGGAAAGGAGAATGATGAAAGCATGATGGATATGTATTGTATATGAATGAAGGAGATGATAAGAGATGAAGAACAATGTATTTTTGTTATTGTAATATTTGTGTATGCAGTACAAAGAGAAAAAGTAGGAAGCTAATGCGAGATAAATATGAAGATCAAGAGAGAAAGAATAAAATTGAAATCAAATTGATGGAAAAAGAGCAAAGTGTGGGACCCGAGTGGAAATGAAGCAAGGAAGTAGTATGGGAGCAAGGAAGAGGACTAAGGACATGCAACTACGATGAAGACTCATTATGAAATCAAGCACAAATATACTTTTCTCCACCTTAGGAGTATGATGCAAGAGCATCATCAATGGTTCATCCAAATGCGAGACTTACATAGCTATGAGGCTAACTTGAGTGTTTTAGAGTCATAGGGAAGTGAAACTTAGGTGTTCAAGACTTGGAAATTTTAAAATAGTGTTTTCCTCCTAAATGTAAATTCAAATCTTAAAGCATGTAATGAGCAATATGGGCATGTAAAATTATTAACAAGGGTGTCTTCAAGTGTGTAAAATTCTAAGGGGTGTCCGAGGATTTTATGCATCTTGGTAATAGGTCCTAGAAAATCAAGAATCATTGAAATGTTTAAAATATCTTGTGAAAATGACCATAATATGTGAAAAAGGCATATGAGAGGACCATGAGTCATAAAAGCAAAAGTTATGAATCAAGAAGAATTTAATGCAAGAGGAGATTTCAAATATAGGAGAGGGATTCAGTTAGACTCGAGGATGAGAATGTGGGAGGAAGGATGAAGTAACACTATTTTGTATGTAATATACAATTATAAAGCAATAAACTCTGGTTTTTTAGCACGACATGCTTGTTTCTTATAAAGTGTAAGGTTTGATTGATATTCTGAATGTTTAGTATTCTTATGAATTCATTCATTTCAAAGTGGAACTCGAAATGCAAATAGTTTGATTGAGTATTCTAGTTAGCAAAGCTCTAATGCCTTACTTTGGCTAAGTTTGAAGAAGATAAGGATTGAGTACATGATAGTGATATCTCTTGGGAATGTATAAGAGTGAGTTAAATAGTTGGTTAGTACAAGGAAAGGTTAAGGAATGATCCTTGAATTATTAAATAGAGGTAGGTTCTTTGATAGCTCATGTTGAATGTCATATAACCCGAACTAATTACTAATTATGACTATGGTTGTTTGTGATAAATTATGTCCTTTGAATGAATTGCATGTTGGATTTCTTCAAAAAAATGAGAAGGTGGTCATACTTTAATATCTCAAAAAAATTATAAGTATTCTCAAATAAACCTAGGCAGAGAAGGATAATTGTTGATACGGTGAAACCCTTACACGCACATATGTTGCCTCCTACGGGGTAAGAAAAGATAAATTTCATGATTTTCATAATTTATTAATTGTTTGAGCCCCACTGGAAAGGTAATAGTTTGCATGTTTTTGAGATATACATACGTGCTAAATTTAGAGTCTTGAAATGAATCTTAGAAGAAGTTCTATAAAAACTAGCTTCTCGGGCTTGTTTAGAGTATACATAGGGTTTGGAAAGTGAATTTCCATTATCTTTTGATTGCACCGATGAAAATGCATGAAAATTTGTAGTATAGTTTTTCCTAAGCTTAGATAACTATTGGTGAATGTTTGGAATCAAAACAAGAAACCACCTATGAGATATTAATGACAGTTGGTATAAAGACAATCAAACACAAAGAAAAGGCTAATTGTGAAGGTAATTTATCAAATGAGCTAGGATTTAGAAGTAGAGTTAGTTCTTGAAACTTGGGACACATGAATAAGGTCAAAATGGGTTCTTGAAAATGTATTCCTTATACATTAAAACTTTCTACGTAAAAAGATATTATCGACAAGTAGGTTGTCTCAAGGCTAGTTGAAGCATTCAAAGCCTAGGAAGAAAAAGTGAGATAAAAAGAACAAGCTAAGAGGTAGGGTTCTATAATTTAGCATGCACCATTTGGATATTGAAAGGCATCTATTAAAGTTTACAACTTATTATGGGTACTTCTAGATCACTCCAAGCTTGAATGTACCAGGATACATTGTCTTAAGGGTAGTTTTATAACTAGTTCGGTGAAGGTTGATGTATGAGTTCTTTTTCAGACTAATTGATGTGGGAGTTAACATGGAATGGAGTGTACCATAGGGAACAAGGAAGTGAAAGGTGTATTGAAGGTCAAGAGGCAAGAAGTTGATTGAAGTTGTCAAGAATTGGTGAAGAGATGCCAAGAGCAATTGAGGAAATGTGAGTGTTTATGGTTTCTTCACGGAATGAGATGACTTTGGGAGTTGAAATGAAATTGTAGGGGAATGATAGGTCAGGGTATAGTGCTCATAGACCACCTATAGTGAAATTAGATCAAAATTTACAGTTGTAAGCCATTTTAGGTTTTTGTAAGATCCTCAAATGCAGAGAGATAGGTTGAATTTGTTGTTTGGACCTTCTTGTTTAAATGAATGTATGAAGAATAGACTTTTCTTTGCATCGAATGACTCAATATAAATAAGACTCATGGAATGCCATGGTTGCAAGATATGCACAAAAGACATTTTGCAATTATTCTATCAAACTCTATATGCAAAATGAATCCAACCTCGTATTAATTGTATTCAAATTAACTACAAAATGCATTCAAATTCTACCAAGAAACTCATGTAAAAAAACCTCACCTTTTTTATGCTTTATTATTCCAATCCTCCTACAACCCCACCACCGAGTATGAGCAATAGTATGCTTTATTATAACTACTATTCTAATTGTTGGCTACTTCATAACTAACATGGAAGATGCATATGCACCTGAAAAAAATTACTCATATATTATCTTTATTTACAAACAAGGAAGACATATATTACTAAGCATTTTAAAGGACTCTCTTGACAAAATTGTCACTATCATTAGTTGAAAGAATGCTTGAAATAACAAGACGTAGGTATGCCAATATGTTGAAATCTACTTCCCTAATTTAGCATTATTTAAATTTTGTAATAAATCCAATAAATACATTAAAAATTATATACCTCCAATAGGATGCAAAATTTATGAAGACATCAGCTATTGGATGGACTTTGAATGCATACCTCAATACCGCAAAAAACAAAAGTTAATATAAACAATCAACATGAATGAAATTTCCTCTTTCCCAAAAACAAGTTTCAAATCTTTTAGAACCAGGATTAATGATTCCAGATATGAGATGGGTATCTCTTCTTGAAAATATAAATAAGGTTGATCTTAGATGACATTTATCTTGATTCAACCATGATAACATTCATATAAACAAGGATACCTCCACAAATGTCTAAAATTTATGTGTTAAAATGACCTTTTAACGATGGATATACAATGAATAAGAAGGAACTAACCACGAGAGGAAATCAAAATCCGGTATGCTTTGAATAAGAAATCGCTTACAATTATAAAATAATGCCTAAGTTGAACAATAGAAAAGATGCCATGTTCCCATGTTTTACAAGGGGAAATTTGACAATCACCCCGTAAATTTGACAAACCCTAAATTCCCAATAAAATTAAACTAACACAAAAATGTCATCTCCCTTTAACATAGTCCACCAAGATGGAAAGAGATCTCATCAAGGGATGGAAAATGAACATCATCCATGAGGATCATTTTATGGTATAGACGAAGCTGTCGGTGGGCATGCAAAGAGTGATTTCTATGCAAGGAGTAAAGTCCTATCTTTTCAATAAATCAATCAATAAATAATGTGATTCAAAATAAATAATATATATGGATTGATGATAAAAATAAATTTTCACATATAGAAGTAGTTTAGAATAGATTCATAACATAACATGAATTTAGATTTCTTTAATATTTTGATAACATCAAAAAAATATGGAAAATTTTGGAAGAGCCTGCAAGAAGTACTACTTATATATGTGAGATTCTGGAAGAGCCTGCAAGAAGAACCAATGCCCCACCATGAAATATAGATGCACAATTCAGACTATGAGAATCGATGAGGAGCAACAAGAAAGCCTCCAAATAGTAAGTCAACCAAATGAAGTCATTTTCATCTCTCTTGACCCTTCGCGTTCTAGTTAGTAAATTCTTAGTGAAAGCTTGTCTAAAATATTACATGCATGCAAGAATTCATAAATTTCTAGTGCTTAAATGATCATGAAATGGGTGAAGCATCCTTGTGAAGTAATGGTTTGTATTGAGGTTGGGAGGTCCGAGGATAAACAAACTTATTTGTAAATCTTGTCTTACTATGCTCACATACTGGTCAAGTTATGTAGATGAGGGAACAAGTTGAGAGTGCAAAATAAGAGCACCTTTGTGAGTTAAGAGATGTTTGATTAAGGTGCATGAATCTTACTAAACTTGCATGGACCTTCACGGTGGAAGGAAAGATTGTCAAATTTCCCCTTGTAAAACATGGGAACATGGCATCTTTTCGTTGTTCAACTTAGGCATTATTTTATAATTGTAAGCAGTGTCCTATTCAATGCATACCGGATTTTGATTTCTCTCGTGGTTAGTTCCTTCTTATTCATTATATATCCATCGTTAAAAGGTCATTTTAACACATAAATTTTAGACATTTGTGGAGGTATCCTTGTTTATATGAATGTTATCATGGTTGAATCAAGATTAATGTCATCTAAGACCATCATTTTTAATATAGATATATTAGTAAACTATACAATATTAGAAATAAGTAAATATATGTAGAATAATATTTTATAAATCTTATTAATAGTATAAAAATGACACTATTTTTACAATTTTGAAGGACAAAATTTGAAATTTACCATCACCTAAAAATTGTTTGACAGGCATAAGTGGCCGTAAAATTTAACCCTTGGTGCCACACCTCTCATCTCATCTTGGTCATTCAACATAATACTTGTTACACACGTGTGCTTGAAACCACTCAAAAAAATTTGAAACGAAAGAATATAATTGAATTCCTTTGACACAGTCCTAAAATTATAGATATGTGAATAGTTTGGTGATGAGCTCTTTGAGGATCTTGGTTAGTTATTTTAGAAAGAACAAGCCCCTTATCTAATTATTCACTTGTAACTACTATGGGTGGAAGTTATTTTGGGATGACCCTGTGCATCAGCCACCATAGTAGCCTACAAGGATCTCAGATTTGGAATAGGACTGCAATGTTTTTTAACATAATTAGTCGACAGACTTCTGATCAAATTTTAACCCAGACTGCCCCAGAAAAGATACTAACATTTTCCCAATGTAGGAAGATGAGAAATATATCTTGCATAATCTCTGGTACAACAGAGGTAACAAATCTTCTTTACATGAAGTTTTTGGCTTCAGGAAAAGGTACTATCTAATGAAAAATGAACCTCACCAGTTAAATCCCCAGTTAATTATTATTCTTCATAGGTAATGTGAATGTCAAAGGGAGTGCAGCCAGGTGATTAGAAATTCACTAACTTTGGGTTTTGCAACAATTTCAGAGGCAATTTATCCTCTGTATTTTACAATGCCTAAACAATGCTGGTGAATATGTCTTTAAAACCATTGTAAAATTCCATGTGTTGTCTAGTCTAGCCTCTGTATGCCTACAGTTAGACCACTTTTAGAATTCACTTGTTGCAGACGGACATCTTTTATATTACTTCATTATAGGACTGACATATCTACTTCATAAATTTCAATTGAACTCATTCTTACATCATAGTCAGTTGATTTTAGGCTCTCTATTACTTGAAATTGCAATGGCAGCCACCTGATTGTCAATTTTACCTCACAAATCTATATATCTACTAGCCAGTTTAACCCACACTGCCCCTTTCTGAAAGGTGGGTGTTTTGCTTGCTATCTCATTCAAGTTTGTGGATAGGGGAGGTCCTGCCATGGAAAGAACATGGTTTAAATTAATCGAGGGAGTACTGATGTGTACAGACCTACTTTTTATTGACTATTGTGCAGACAAATTGGCAGCGTATTTTATGATTTTCCCACCCTGAATCTTCATTACTTGTTTCTTTCAGAACCAGGATTAATGATTCCAGCAACAGGTGGGTTCTCTCTTCTTGAAAATATAAATAAGCTTGATCTCAGAAGACATTTATCTTGATTCAACCATGATAGCATTCACATAAGCAAGGATACCTCCACAAATGCTTATAATTTATGTATTGAAATGACCTTTTGAAGATGGATATACAATGAATAAGGAGGAACTAACCACAGAGGAAATCAAAATCCAGTATGCATTGAATAGGAACCTGCTTACAATTATAAAATAATGCATGAGTTGAGCGAGAGAACAAATGCCCTGTTTCCATGTTTTACAAGGGGAAATTTGACAATCACCTTGTAAATTTTACAAACCCTAACTTGCCAATAAAATTAAACTAACACAAAAATGTCATCTCCCATTAGCATGGTCCGCCAAGATGGAAAGAGATCTCATCAAGGGATGGAAAATGAACAATATCCATTATTTCTATGCAAAGAGTAAATTCATAGCTTTTCAATAAATAATAGGAATCAAAATAAATAATATATGGATCATTGATAAAAGAAATTTTCACATATAGTAGTAGTTTAGAGTAGATTCATAACATAACATGAATTTAGTTTTCTTTAATATTTTGATAACATCAAAAAATTCTGGAAAATTCTGGAAAAGCCTGCAAGAAGTGGGACCGTTCTTAGAATTACAATGTTTTTCACCAATCTTAGCCATGTTCCATATGTGTTAGCACGATACTTTCAGTAAAATAGTATAAAAATAACCTGATTGAGTAATTAAAACTAAAAATTTCCTGTGATAAATGTTCACCTTCAAAGATAAATCAGAGAAGCTTCCCACAACCAATGCCCCATCATGAGATATAGATGCACAATTCAGACTACAAGAATCCACATTTTTAGCACCTTAAATGATAACCTCACGAATACATTTAACTGCAAACGCGTAGCTATTCCAGAAAAATCATCCTAAGGAATTAGAGTGAATGCATTTTAACTTTAACTAAACCCATAATCCTAGATTAAGTTTGAAACATAAATTTCCATTTGTGGTTATTGACAAAGGTGTAAATTCTAATAGAGGGCAATGCCAAGCTGCTCAAAATAAAGAATGATTCCGTAAATCTTCTAGAGTGGATAAGTCATCTTCCATGGAACTAGATATACATAGACATCAGACTAATTGTAATATATAACTTGCAAGTGCCCACGTGGGTACCTATGAAAAATGTGAAAGAACACACAACTTCATATCTTAAGACTTTTTAACATATCTTCAACTATTGAAGACTTGCACAACAAAGAATTCCCTTGGATGATATCAAGAATATCATGATATGTGCAAAACCAACTTGGTTAAAAGGCCTTGAGAGATATTTAAGAAAATGCAATTTGCGGGTGAGAAGCCAAACTCAACAGCTTTGCAAGCATCCTCCAAGGACTGTATATGCCATTGCCAGACTGTAATTTAGTATACCCATTTTCTTCAAATACGAGAGAAAATTCAATCCCTAATGGCAAAAAAATATGTATAGTGTGGCAACGGGCACTTTGTATGTGAATTGCTTTAATAAACACTTGAATTGTGGTTGGCAGTGATTGAAAGGTATGCACAAGAAGATTTTGTGGAAAGGACCTTAGAACAATATGCGAACAAGAAGCCAGACTCTACAAGATTTGCTAGCATTCTCCCAGCTTGTGGCAGAATGGGAAATTTGTGTTCAGGGCATTTGAAAAGAAGTGTTAAGTATCCATTTCATAATTCCTACCCAGTGCTTAAATGATCATGAAAGGAGTTGAGCATCCTTGTGAAGTAATGGTTTGTATTGAGGTTGGGAGGTCTGAATGTAAACAAACTGATTTGTAAATCTTGTCTTACTATGCTCTGTTACAATCAAGTTATGTAGACGAGGGAACGAGTTGAGAGTGAAAAATAAGAGCACTGTGAGTTAAGAGAGGTTTGGTTAAGGTGCATGAAGCTTACTAAACTTGCAGGGACCTTCACAGTGGAGGGAAAGAATGAGAATTGATAGCACAGCTAGGTAACAATCAGAAACTCTGTCTCAGTGGCAGAATAAGGAGGAATTTGAAGGATTTCAAAGGTGAAGGACGTATTTGACCTTACTGTTCATGCGTAGAGCTTGAGATTGATGGCACAGACCCTTGGGTAAGTCTCTAGACTTTGAAGTTGTGTGTAGGTGCTTTGTATAGCAATAACTGAGTTTTCGGGCTCTGAGTTTGAAAACCCTCATTAGGGTCTGCAGAGAAGGAATGAGTGACGCCGTTAGAAAGTGAATAATGATTTGTGATCTTCAATAAAGTTCTGTGGTGACATGACTATAAATTTATTACTGATAACCTAAAAATTGAAAGATTGAAAACATGAAAAATATATTAAATTCAGATTAATGGAAATTTACATTATTCTGCCATAAAATTTCGTAGCAGCTTGATGCTTACATTTGCATACTACAGTACATTTCCTTTTTGGGCCCTAATATAAAAATTTCTGCTGCTTGATCCCAAAATCCTCTCTCAGCAGAGACAAAAATCCTATACAACTAGAAACAAAATGCTTGGGCCTTAATATAAAAGGCCTTAATATAAAAATGTCTGTAGCCTTACTATGGCATCTATAGAATATTTGACAGCATAGACCGTATATTTAATTTCAAAATCCTCTTGCTCCATCTTTTTAATGCCCAGAAAAATCCTATATAGAAATGCCCAACAGAAATGCCTCTCCCATTACATTTTGCTGACCCAGTCTTCAAACTCCCAGAAGAGAGAATGTGAAGCAATGCCTCCTTCATGGAATCCAAATGTGGGTTTACGGAATTAAATACTTGATTTGGTCATGATGTTGTATTTAGCGCTTACAGCTTCCTAATTTGGTGATGATGTTGAGACATTGCAAATATTGAAATCCTCGAGGTTGAAATCATATGTACCGTATTCAGATTCAATTTTAACTGCACAAGACAGAAAGCTTTCTTAAAGAGTCTTGATTTCCTGATCTCATAAGGCAATCAGGGCTCTTCAAGAAAGCTACGCACATACCACATACTTACCCTCAAGAAGAGAGAAATCAGGGCTCTTCAAGAAACCTACGCACATACCACGTACTTACCCTCGAGAAGAGAGAAAGGAGACAATATGAATCAGTTCCAAGACGGTATCCTAGAAGCAGCGTTATTTGGAGGGTAGACTCTTTGCAGGTGTACAATGGGCCGTAAAAACTGGAGGTGCTCTACAGACCAAACATTGCCCAAAGGAAAAAAACATATGAGATAAGGCAATCAGGGCTCTTCAAGAAAGCTTAGCGTTTGGTGTGTAGCCCAACTCCAGTTCTTTACGGCTCTTCAAAAAAGCTTAGCGTTTGGTGTGTAGCCCACCTCCAGTTTTTTACGGCCCATGATTCACCTGCAAAGAGTCCCGATCTTCCTATAGTTGATCAAGCTCTGCCTATAGCTAGTCCTACTCTTCCTATAGCTGATATCGCTTTGCCTATAGTTGGTCCCGCTCTTCCTATAGTTGATCTCGCTCTGCCTATAGCTAGTATCACTCTACCTGTAGATGATCTCACCGTGTTATAGCTTGATCTCGCTCTATCTGTGGCTATAGGCTATCTACCATCACTCAGTCTCACTCTGCAAGGGTCTGGTCTCGCTATGTCCTGACCTGGTCTTGCTCTGTTACAAGCTGATCCCCATCTGCAAGGGCCTGATCTCCCTCGACAATGGCCTGATCTCTCTCAACTACCATCTGGAACTATAAGGCTGACACCTGTTGAAGTTTTTGTTGCAAAGAGTCTACCCTCCAAATAAAGGTGCAATCTTGGATACCGTCTGGAACTGATTCATATTCTCTCCTTTCTCTCTTCTCTAGGGTAAGTACGTGGTATGTGCGTAAGTCTTTCTTTTTTCTTTTAATTTGACTATATAAACAAGGGAATGGCCCTCACCTTAATTTTTTTCCTTTCCTTTCATCCTCAAGATTCACAGCCAAAGAGCAGATATTGAAAGGAGTCTGAAATCTGATTAAAATCTCAGTTTTTGTGGTCCCATAGACTCTTCAGTCTCGTGGACGTCATTAAAATCTTTCATTTCATTTCATCATTTCCCTTCCCTAGTTCTTCTTATAGGAAAAGACCACTTTCAACTATCCCCACCAACTCAACAAAAACACATGAAGGCAGTTCACCATATGTGTGAAAATAATGAAGACAAAAGCTCGTATTAATGATTGTCAACATATGTGTGAAATTTATAGGTGACATTTTCTTCATCGCCACCTTGCTAAGAAAAGCACTCGCCCATTAATATGGATTTACCAAATATTTTAATCATACTTCAAGCTCGAGAAATATTTATTATCATTCTAAAAGGGTCCTCTAATACAAAAATCTTGCCATTCACCGATTTATCAGCCCCATGGATGGCTAAGAGATCAATTGGATGATCAATTTTCGTGTAACACTATTGATGTTACACCCCTAATCTTAGATTATATATCGGAATATGTACAGTTTGACTTATGGCTAACATATAAATCATTAACATGTCTTGCCAAATTTATTTATGCTTTCGTATGTTTAGTAGGTCATCCCAAGTGTATTACATATAGCATACGTAGGGTATATATAGGAGGTAGTAACTACTATCATATTAAGCATTTGAGTCTTACTATAAGGTGTGCAAAGTTGCCCTCGAAGTGGCGAAGTCGTTTATACAAGTCTATATTTTTCTCTTATCTCTCTATTTTGGTATTACTTAGTGTTTTGTTGATCATATTATACCATGATCTATCTAAGTAATTTCCATGAAAATGGTATCGTAGCTTTGATTTGGGCCAAAATTAGGTCAAAAACTCTAATTTTGAGGATTCGGCTATATCTTGCACACCATTACAAATTTCTCTACCATTTTTCTAATTCCATATTTTGATCTTATCTCTCTATTTTCGTATTATTTGGTGTTTTATTGATCATATTATATTATGATATGTTTAAGTAATTTCCACACAAAGCTTCGATTCTAACAAAATTATATATTGTAATTTTATATCATTTTCTAAGCCCTTTACATTTTAGGAAATATTACAAAAAATTATAAAGGGCTTGTTCTCTTTGTTTCTCTTTATTCAACCAAAATCCATAAGATACCCCAAACCCTAAATTCCCACCCTAATCCTTAAACCTCGAGAATCAAAACACTACATCCTCACATGGAGGTCAACTAGAGCCTAAGGGAAAGAGAAATTAAATCTAACGATGACTCCAAATAAAGAATATATGGATTATGAGTCTTCAACTCCTATCGTGTCGAGGTAGTCACCCGTACCTATAGACATAAGGTAAAAACCATGGCGGTAAACGATGACCTCACCAATGTGAAGGCAAATTTTGACAATAGTTTGCACTCAATGAAGGGTGAAATGAAGGAAGAATTTGACTCATTAAAGGATTTGATGGTCATTAACCCATTCATGACTACTTTCATGAATTCACATTCAATTCACACATGATCCTCAAGTAGTGCATACTCAATTCCAAATCGACCAACTAGGGTGGATCCTCTACACAATCTAGTGGTTCTCTACAGATCAATCCAAAATCATTGTTGTTATGGAACATGTTTCCAAAATTAAAAGTGTGTAAGTTCGATGGGAAGGATCTTGTCGCTTGGGTCAACCAATGATATTTTTTCGATGTGTATCAAGTTCCATGTGGACAAAAGGTGGTAATGTCATCCTTGTACCTATATCCGAATAGTTCATTTGGTATAGATGGATGTGTGAGTAGAAAGAAAAGAAGGGTCCTCATGTTACTTAGTCAATTTTCACATATGAGATCTAGACATGGTATAGTAATAGTGTTACAAAGAACTATTTTAGTAAGATAGAAAATCTAAGATAAACAGGGATAGTGAATGAGTATATTCAAAAATTCCAAAACCTATCTTTGATGTGGAGGGAATCTCATAGGTTCACCTAAATGATATGTTCTTGGGAGATCTCAAGGTTAGCATCCAACATGACATGTTCTCATGCTTAGTTCAAGTTATATATCATAATACATGATAGTTGTTTCTCAACCGGAAGAAAGAGATCTAGTCAAGTGGAAAATGTTCACTAATACTTACAAAGAGAGTACGGTTCCAACACACTCATTCCCTAAGCCTACCAAATTGACTCTTTAAAAAATTAATGAGAAACGAGAAAAAGGTTTATGTTTCAATTATGATAAATAATACGGAAAAGGACACAGATGTCTTGAAAAATAAATTGGTCCATATTGAGGCCATTAATGATGAAGTCAAAAATGAAGAAAAAAAGCATTTGTGGATGAAATAGGGTTTAGAGATTCTCACCAAATATTTACCGCCATGCAATGTGAGGTGTTATCTCTCCAAAAACTCTTAAGGTAAGGGGTATTCTAAAAGAACATAAGGTAATAATATTGATTGACTTAAGGAGAAAATGCATAATTTTATCAATAAGGTGTTAGCGACACGTCTCAAGTGTTTTATTTACCCAACTCCATAATTTTAGGAAATTATTGCATATATTTGCACAATTAATTGTTTAGGGAAATTCCATAGTATCAAATTTTAAATGGGAGACTAAAAATGAGATTCCCCTATGTTTTCTATTCCAATAGGTGGAACAAATATTGTTTAGGATTCTAATGGCTTACAAATTTGTGCACAATTGAAATTAATTTCCAAAAATTATTCATGCATTTTCATTCCAAAGGTAAGATGTTTGAGTTGAAAGGGTTTCAGGAAAATTATCCTCGATTGGTGAGCTCTCATCAAATGTGGCTAATCAATCTTTAGTCTTCGCAAAACAATTATTTTCAATGGAAGAAAAATACTCTCTTATCCATCTAACACCACAAAAAAATTGTTATCACTATAATTGTCACTATAATCATCCCCATAATTGCATTTACTATGATTATCATCATAACATGCCTCATGTGTATCCTCGAGACTAGACAAGGTTTCTTGTTCACAAGTAAGAGAAGTCTCAAGGAGATAAGAGGTGTTAGTTATCAAGTTATTCAAAATGTGCCCCACTCATTTTTTTGTGGCTAACTCCTTGTGTTCTTGCCTCTCTTGTGCCTCACTCCACATTTTTGATTTTAAGGCACTCAAGGCTTTCTAGAAATGGCACCATCGATAGAGCTCTCTCTCGGCCTTTCCAGAAAGGTAAAGTTTGCCTCCTAACTCCTTATATTTTTCAAGTTATGGCTCAATGGAGTTTTTGTGGAAAATTTTCCATTTGAGGCCCCCGCACCAATAGGAAGCGCCACGTGGCATCCGACCAGCGGAGCGCGGGGAATTTTTGAAAAATTTTCCAAAGACAAAAAAAGGTAAAATTTGAAAAAAATTCCCGCCGATCCGTTTTTGGGCCGTTTTTGCCCTAAATCTTCAAACGATCATATCTTTTGATACTGAGCTCGGATTTTCGCGTTCTTTATATCATTGGAAAGCTGTTAAAATTCTCTACATGATTCCATGGTCAATTTCTAATTTTGGTTCAGTTTGGAGAGAGAAAATTCAAAAACGGTTTTGGTACGTGTCCATGGCCAGAAATGACATTTCAACAACCAAATTTAATACAGAATGGGTCACATTCTTCTCCAATATGGTCAAAAATGATAGGGTATGGGTTTGTAAGGTCCTCCATACTGTTTTAATGCATTTTCCATCAATGAGGAATGGGCTCCCATGTTTTTTACGTTTTCTCTCTCCTGGGCTTGACCCATGTACTGTAAAACCCAGATTTGGCTCATTTCTTCAGGGTTGAACACTTTTTGGCATTGAAAACTTCTTCTCTCACCTCAGAAGTGATAGTTGTAAGAATCGGACCTTTTTCATAGTTTGTAATGGTTTATACCTCTTTGATGGTGGAATGCAAGAGATTTTTACATGGAATTGACAAAGGCAAACTCGTGAATGCTTTCACTCCTCTGTTTGTATTGTTTTACTTCATTTCAAGACCTCTAATTACATCTATCACCTTGTGTATGTTTTCCCTTGTTGCATTTCATGAATTTGTGTCTATTTACATGGCAAAAATGTTTCACCACTCCTTTTGGTGCATCACCATCTTTAGTTTAGTTTCATTTTTGCATTTTTATCCCTCGTCTCCTGCAATCTAGGGTAGAATTAGGATTAGAACCTCTCGTAGTTGTGCGAAATATAGATCTAAATCGAGGAGTTTGAGGAACCAACCTCTATTCTGGGAGATTCCTCTCTCATTTTCACAAGTCCCACACTTGGAGAGAGGTTTCCATGTTGTGCAATCACACCTGGATGCTCTAAACATCATTTAGAACCTTGATTTGCATCCGAGAGTGCCGCTGATTTGCAAGAGAAAGTGCTCACAAATGTCTTTGCGACTGAGGGAAATCATGGAGGACTCGCAAGGTAAAATGTTGAAGCCCCCTCCTTTCTATGTTTCATTAATCATTGGAAATCGGTTAATGCATAATTACATGATAGATTCCGGGGCAAGTAGCTCGGTGATGCCTAAACAAATAGCGATCGCCTAGGGCTCCAAAGATGAAACCATATCCAAAGGGGTAGTGTAGTGGATGGGTCAGCAAAGAATAACAATTGGGGTGATTAGAAACTTGAGTCTTACCTTGAATGCATGTCCAAATGTTGTTGTTTCACAATATGTATCAATCATAGACCTTCCACCACTCTTTGCCCTATGCTTGTCAAGGGACTTCACAAAGAAAGATCGGGGGATATTTGTCTGGCGATTGGTCACACATGCCTTTGTTCGTAACGAGGTATGGAACTAAGGCTACAATCAAGTCTAAACCTATTGCAAACTTCCACGTTGAGCCTTACACTCCAAGTCAGATCAACGCCAATTGTTCAACATTTGATCAAGAAGAACACCCAATCACCGATGAAGCTGACACCAAGGTTGGGAGCATCCGGATCTAACTCTTGATGAATGGGCAAACAAGGTACATGCTTTTGATCCTTATCAAGAAGTAGAAGAATCTGAGCTAGGGGTCTATTGTATACATGAAGAAAATCAGCCTATTCCTAACATCACCAAGCCAAACCACAAGGATGACAATGAGGTATGGCAATGCTTTTTTGATGGATCAAGAAGTAGACAAGGTGCAAGAGGTGGAGCCATGCTTGTTTCACCTCAAGGAGTAAGGTACTATTCAGCTTTTAGATTTCAGTTTGCATGCTCCAATAACACTGCTGAATATGAAGCCTTGGTGCAAGGGATGCATTGGGCAATCAAGAAGAAAATAAAGAACTTGCAAGTCTTTGGTGATTGAATTGATTGTAAATCAAGTCAAGGGACAAGACCCTATGTTGCCAAGAATGATCTACTTAGGTGCTACAAGAACAGGTGTGGGACCTCATGGAAGATTTTGAGGATTTTGGCATCAAATCCATTCCTAGGAAAGAGAATCAAGCTGGCCGACAAAGCTTGCGTAGCAGCAGAGGGGCAGCCTTTGACATTGTGGAAAGTATTCAAAAGACAAGGTACACCAAACATCCACGTGATTGTGAGGCCTTCAATGCAGATAACAATGTCGGTTGGCAAGTGTTTGAGAATGACCAAAGAAATCATCCATTTCTTCAGAAGAAGAAGCCGAGTTCTCGCCTAAGAATCAAGAAAATTTGGAACAGCAAGATGGTGACCATGTGGTACAAATTGAGAACTAACAAGCGCCCAAGGGACTTATCACTTTGGAGTCCATTTTTAATCCCAATGATCAGTTTAGAAAAGAGAAAGCAAACATTCAGGTTAAGAGAGAAGATTCAATATCCATCTTGGTGGAAGAGAACAAACCATTGCAAATTGGAAAGATGACAACTGAGCAAGAAAGGTATGAGTTCATACAGTGTGTCAAGAGTTCCTTGACGTGTTTGCTTGGAGCTATGAAGATTTGAAAGGTTTCAATCCCAACTTAGCTCAGCATACCATTGAATTGGATCCAAATACTAAGCCTGTCAAGCACAAACAAAGACCAGTCAATCCACACATGGAGCCTCTCATGAGGAAAGAATTGGACAAGTTGATTGAGTCAAGAATCATATTCCCAATCAAGCATTCTAGTTGGGTTACCAACTTGGTTCCAGTCAGAAAGAAGAGTGGAGAGATCAGATTGTGTGTTGATTTCAGAGACTTAAATAGAGCATCTCTCAAGGACCATTACCCACTCCCTTCCATGGAGCAAATCTTGCAAGTTGTGGCTGGCTCCGAGAGGTTTTCACTACTTGATGGCTACTCGGCTACAATCAGATTATGGTGAAGGAAGAAGACCAGTTCAAGACAGCCTTTACAACCAAATGGGGGACTTTTGCATACAGGAAGATGCCATTTGGGTTGTCCAACGCTGGTGCTACCTTCCAAAGAGCAATGGACATGGCGTTCAAAGGTTTGATTAACAACGTGGTGCTGATTTACCTTGATGATATCACTGTTTTTTCCAAAAATGCAGCAGACCACCTCTCTCATTTGAGACAAGTTTTCACGAGGTGCAGGAGATTTGGAGTGTCTTTAAATCCTAGAAAGTGTATCTTTCTTGCACATGAAGGAAAGCTCCTTGGCCATATTGTCTCCAAAGAAGGATTAGCAATTGATCCAGAGAGGGTTGAAGCCATAAGAGCACTACCATTGCCAAGCCACAAGAAAGCCCTTCAGAGTTTCTTGGGGAGGATAAACTTTGTTCAGAGGTTTGTCCCAGATTTTGCAGCCCTTGTCAAGCCCATCACCAAAATGTTAAAGAAGAGCATGGCTTTCAAGTGGACAGCAGAAGGCAAGGAGAGTTTTGAAGCAATCAAAGAAGCCATTTCTCAAGCACCAACTCTCATCAACCGGACTTCTCCAAGGATTTCATCCTCTATGCATTTGGAGGTAATGACACTATTTTTGCCATTTTGGTACAGCAGAACAAGGATAACGATGAGTAGCCAATTGCTTTCTTCAGCCAAAGCCTAGATGACTATGAGGTGAGGTATTCTTTTATTGAGAAGCATGTGCTGGCAGTAATCAGAAGCTTGAAGAAATTCAAGCATTTAGTCTCAAACAACAAGGTCCAGTTGCTGGTCTCACATGCTGGGGTTAAGGACTTCCTCCTCAACAAAGATTTGAACGAGAAAAGGGCAGGTTGGATCACCCGTGTCATGGAGTATGACATTGAGATCAAAATCACCAAGCTGGTAAGAGGAAAAGGATTGTGTGAGCAGCTGGTTTTGGGGAAGCAAAAAGAAGCATGCAATGAAGGAGAGGTTGTTTTGACAGTTCAAGACAGCCATGAGCCATGTGGCACTCAAGAAGAAAACAATGCTGCCCCCACTCCTTGCTGGACCCAAGGTATAATGCACTTCCTAAGCACAAGCCTATGCCCTCCAGAGATGAACAAGACCCAAAGAAGACACTTCAGATTGCAGGCTGTCCCATACGCCATTGTTGATGGAGTTTTGTTCAAGAAAGATGTGAATGGAGTGCTGTTGAGATGTATTAGCACAAATCAGATTCATAGGGTGTTGGAAGAATTCCATGGTGGACTAGCTGGTGGTCATTTTGCACCAAGAGTGACAGCTCTAAAAATCATGAAGGCTAGTTATTATTGGCCTAAAATTTTTAGTGATTACTATGCATGGATTAAGAGGTGTAAGAATTGTGCATTCTTCACAGGAAAAGAGAGACTTACTGCCCTTCCATTGCATCCAATCTTAGTTGACCAGCCATTCATGCAATGGGGTTTGGACTTCATTGGAGTCATTAATCCCAATTCAAGTCAAGGGCACAAATGGATTTTGACAGCCACGGACTACTTCACCAAATGGACTGAAGCAGTAGCACTCAAAGAAGCAAATGAGTCCAGCATCTTAGACTTTTATGAGGGGATAGCAACCAGATTTGGTATACCTACTACAATAATCTTAGATAATGCATTGGCATTCATTGGATCCAAGGTGACTGAGTGGGCTGTCAAGAACGGGATCTACCTAAGCACTTCATCAAACTATTACCCTCAAGGTAATGGCCAGGCCGAGTCTACAAACAAGAACTTGTTGAGGATCATTAGGAGGACTCTTGATGAGAATCAGAGGTCTTGGCATACCAAACTAAAATCAGCCTTATGGGTTGATAGGATAACTCCCAAGAGATCCAGGTAACTCTCCATTCAAACTTGTCTATGGAAGAGAGGCAATCTTACCCATGTCACTTGAGTTGCCAACATTGGAACTCATGAAGAAATTAGAGTTGCTAGAGTTTGAGCCCATGGAGGTGAGATATGCAGAGTTGATGGAGCTGCAGGAGGTCAGAAATCAGGCATCCCAAGCAATGGAAAAGGACCAAGCTTTGATCAAAAAGACCTTTGATAGGAAGGCCAAGGATAGATCTTTTCAGGTTGGAGATCTAGTGTTGAAATGGGATGTGGATAGAGCAAAACCGGGAAGGCATTCAAAATTTGATGCCATTTGGAGTGGCCCATACATGGTCACGAAGTGCAAGAACAACAATGCTTTCCAATTGGCCTCATTGGATGGTGAAGAACTGCAGATTCTAGTCAATGGAATCTATCTCAAGCATTGCTTCTAGAGGGAAATTTACCACCTTGTAAATATTAGATTAGATTTTCATTCCTCCAAGTGCTTTGCACATTTTTTTTTTGTAGGTTAGTTTTGCTTTCCCTAAGTGCTTTGGCACACTTGTTGTCCCTAGAGATGTTTTGCAGTCCTTGCTTCCATCATGTGATATTCCATCTTCCTCCTTGCACATTCTAAGTCAGTTGGGGTTCTAAACAGAATATTTGATGGCTCCATGCCCAATGGACTACTTCAGGCTACTGGTACTTTCATCTAGCAGGTAGATGACCCCTCTGAGTCGCCAAAATTGTTATCCAAAATGTGCCCCAGCTCATTTTTTGTGGCTAACTCCTTGTGTTCTTGCCTCTCTTGTGCCTCAGTCCACATTTTTTGATTTTAAGGCACTCAAGGCTTTCTAGAAATGGCACCATCAGATAGAGCTCTCTCTCAGCTTTCCAGAAAGGTAAAGTTTGCCTCCTAACTCCTTATATTTTTCAAGTTATGGCTTGGCGGAGTTTTTGTGGAAAATTTTCCCATTTGAGGCCCGCAGCCAATAGGAAGCTGCCACGTGGCATCCGACCAGCAGAGTGCGGGGATTTTTGAAAAATTTTCCAAAGACAAAAAAGAGGTAAAATTTGAAAAAAATTCCCGCCGATCCGTTTTTGGGCCGTTTTTGCCCTAAATCTTCAAACGATCATATCTTTTGATCCAGAGCTCGGATTTTCACGTTCTTTATATCATTGGAAAGCTGTTAAAATTCTCTACATGATTCCATGGTCAATTTCTAATTTTGGTTCAGTTTGGAGAGAGAAAATTCAAAAACGGTTCTGGTACGTGTCCATGGCCAGAAATGACATTTCAACAACCAAATTTAATACAGAATGGGTCGCATTCTTCTCCAATATGGTCAAAAATGACAAGGTATGGGTTTGTAAGGTCCTCCATGCTGTTTTAATGCATTTGCCATCAATGAGGAATGGGCTCCCACGTTTTTTATGTTTTCTCTCTCCTGGGCTCGACCCATGCACTGTAAAAGCCAGATTTGGCTCATTTCTTCAGTGGTTGAACACTTTTTGGCATTGAAAACTTCTTCTTTCACCTCCAGCAAGTGATAGTTGTAAGAATCAGACCTTTTTCACAGTTTGTAACAGGTTTATACCTCTTTGATGGTGGAATGCAAGAGATTTTTACATGGAATTGACGGTCTGCAAACTCGTGAATGCTTTTAGTCCTCTATTTGTATTGTTTTACTTCATTTTAAGACCTCTAATTACATCTATCACCTTGTGTATGTTTTCCTTGTTGCATTTCATGAATTTGTGTCTATTTACATGGCAAAAAAATGTTTCACCACTCCTTTTGGTGCATCACCATCTTTAGTTTAGTTTCATTTTTGCATTTTTATCCCTGTCTCCTTGCAATCTAGGGTAGAATTAGGATTAGAACCTCTGTAGTTGTGTGAAATATAGATCTAAATCGAGGAGTTTGAGGAACCACCTCTATTTTGGAGATTCTCTCTCATTTTCACAAGTCCCACACTTGGAGAGAGGTTTCCATGTTGTGCAATCACACTGGATGCTCTAAACATCATTTAGAACCTTGATTTGCATCCAGGGGTGATGCTGATTTGCAACAACAGTTACCTATAATGGATGAGAAACAACGCTACTATGTAATCATAGAGGTTTTGAGATTTCCATATATCTATAGATATGGGTCATAATAGAGGTAGGTGGTTATAACTCTTCTACATACACCTCGGATAATCATCACAATCATATGTAGAAAAAGGTAATCATTAATATCGTCACATGGAGATGTATTACATAGAGACATATACATGGGGTTATTATTATAGGTATAAGAGAATGACATAGTGTGAGTGGAATAAGTTATGAAATAACATAGGATAACACATGACCACAGGGTAAGGGTATGGGATCATGCAATAAGTAGTAGATAGAAACCTTAGGGAATTGGGCTTTGGTAATAGAAGGCCAAATTAGGATAGGAAACCTAAGCCAAACTAGGTAAAGGGGTTTGAATAATAAGTAGGTTCACTAAACGATTTAACCCTAAAATTAATAATGTGGGAATATTATTGATTTAGGAATCTTCAAGGAATAATTGAGTAATATAATAATAAACATTATAGTACACACACATTCATATATATTTAAAAACTAGGGTTATACTCATGACATTCAACCACACAAACAAGAGAGAAATTGAATTAGAATAACCATTTATATTAATTTAGATAATGATCTAGATGTTTCTTCAAGTAGTTTGGGCTTTGCACAAGTCTTAAAATGTGCTCGAAATGTCGGTGTTCCTTTTTCTCTCTTGACTAAATCATTGTGCTATGAGCAAGACTGTTTTGTGGTTTTTGTTATATTTGGTAATTTTGTCTCTATTGATTGTGTGCTCCTATTTTTCCCTGTGACACTTCATCTACGTTTACACCACCTATATGTAGCTTTGAAATTTCCATGACACTCACTTATATACTAGTAATGTAAACTATAGTTTCCTAGATACCAAAAATTTAGACATTAGAAACAAAAATATTTTAGGTTCTTGATATGTACTGACTTCAATGGTCAAACCCTTTTGATTTATATTAAGCAATAAACTACATTTCTAACTCCACGCAGCTTCTCTTAGTGTCAATACAATGGTGTATGCAAGTATAACTCCCTTGTATTAGCTTTGCCCTCATGCCTTAACATAAATAGTGGGCTAACTAATAGATATGCTTCAATTATAACCCTTCTATGTAGTAGTATAATAATTGGAAAATATATTTTCCTTTGTGGTGTTCTCTTTTGAGGTGCTCTTGAGATATAATTAGATATATCTTTGATAATATCTAGATGGATTAGATCTCCGATAAAATTTTATATATAGGGTCCTCTTACATTGAAATTAGAACCGGTGGCATGAAAAAATGATCCATACATTATGAAGTAAAAGAAACAACATTCAAAAGGATCTAACAACAAACATATGAAAAACCATCCATTTGGATACTATCGTTGGATGGTATTTTTCAAAAATAGACAAGATGATCGTCTAGAAAATAAAATAAATTCAAATAGTCAACATAAAAGATAGAGATCTTAGTGACACAATCGAATAAATTGAAAGAGACAATAATAATACAAAAGGAAACAAACAATAAATCCATATGCTAACAAACCAAACACGAGTTTGCATCACTAGATGCTTATTTCATTGCTTAAGACCCATATATATATAAGTTAAAGTTGTTATGTAATACTAATTTGTGCCTAATTTAGGTTTCTATAATATCATAAGATAATGGAGAAAGGATTTGAGAAGACAAGCTCACATGATTTATCTAGTAGTAGATGAATAATAGGTTGAGCTCCAAGCCATAGTAAATAAGACATTGTGTATGATTTGTAAGGCATCAGTATCGGTTTGTTTGATCCCAGAGCCTTGCAAATTACTTTATTTATCATTCATATATCAACCATTATAAAATTATGGTAGTTAGAAAATCAAACTTGTGGGAGCCTAAAATGGCTATTGGGGTTAAGAAGTGTGTTAACACATATATTCATTATTGTGTTCTAAACCTTGGACTATTTCTCATGTTTGTGAATCTCTATGTTTTACCTTTATTTTATATGATGTTTTCTTTCGTATGGATTGGTTAAAGGATCACTAACCCCGCATATATTTCTACAAAAATATGGTATAGTGTAGGATGGCATGGGTACTAATATGATTGTAGACACTAAATCACGCACTTTGGGTATTTATCTAGTCCTAATCACATACTACTATTCATATGATTCCTAAGCAAGAAAAGTACTAATTGATCACTATCTTTGGCCTCTTTGTTTGCTTTATGTTTTCCCTTTTGGTCTTACACTCCTTCTTACCCAATCTGTCTTTTCATACTTCAGCATTTCGACTCACGGACACCAACGCCCGGCCGGGATGTCGGTGCCCAAGCACTCCCGTCCCCTCTCGGCGCCTCCGGCCTCTTTTTACTTTGTTCACATCTTTTGGGTCTTTTCTAGCCATTTGGGAATCTTATTTTCATTACTAGTTGGCCTTTTAGTGGTTAATTATGAAATTCAACCAAGGGAATCATATAAATACAAAGCTATGTGATCATAATAAAGGACCAAACACTAAGCATCTACTATCACCACCTAAGGTTGCATTCAAAGGCATTTACAAGAGCATTCAAGCATCCATCTAACATCCATACAAGGGAAAGGGATTGCATTCTTCTGCATACACTTCATAGGAGGGGAAGTTCATTTTTCCATGCACACATCTATCTACATTTTCTACATCTAGCTATTGTTCGCTATCAAGTGTGACACATAAGAGCCACCTAGGGCACGATTCTTCACACACACGCACAGAACTACATGGATTATGAAATGTAGTGCAATTCATGGATTATAATTTACTCGGTTGGGTGACCATTGGGGTTAGTTCGACTCCCCATTTGCATCTTTTTATTTTTAGGATTTGATGTGTTTTGGGGTTTTACATGTGCTTGTTTCTTATCACATGTTTCAGTGAATAACACTAAAGTGTAGCGGCATACATGAGGCTAAAGGTGATAGCCAGCGAACATCTCGTGACCCTACAAACTGAGTTTCACAAACTTATGAGCAAGAATGAGTGCCCAAAATAGGTCTTTGGCACCCTAGGCACCCCTAACCCTACATAAGCGTCCTAGTCCTGGAATTTCGACATTCCTACATTTTTTAGGTTCGTTTGCAACACTCTAAGTTCCTATTCCATCAGCTTTCCAACTCTACATAGCTTCGGCGTTTATGTGAATCAATTTAGTCTTTTATCCCTTCATTTGCAACTAGGGTGTCATATTTATTAACTTACTTTTCTTGTGTCAAATCTGTACTTAATTGTTTATATCATTGTATTGGTACATATTTAGATTTAGTATTTTTTTATTTGATTAATTGTTTGGTGAACCCGACCTTTGAATACTCTACTCTTATTCTTTCATCATGGCTCAATCTTATGGTGAATTTACTGAAGCCCATCTCCAAGAGCTCAATGATCATCTTGTTGAACATCCTAAGGATCTATATTTTCTTTTATTCAATGTTTGTGAGGAGGCAACCAATATTGCAGAGCTTAATCTTCCTACATCCACTCCCGCTTCCATGCCTATTGCTACTCAACCGCCCTATTCCACTCTTTTGCCTACTTCCATTGCTCTTGTTTCTCGTTCCCACTCCCACCAACCACTTCATTGTGTTTCTTGGTTTTCACATGCGGAAAGTTTCTTTCATTGGCACTCAAGACTTAGCATCTTTTTATTAGGACCTTCAAGTGCAAATCCATCAATTACAATAGGCTACTTCTCGTGCATCTCCATTGTTAGACTCCACATTATTGTTTCATTCCCCTTTGCACCCACCATTTCTGTTTATGCATTGCCACCTAATTTTGTCACTCCCAATATACCCGGTTTCAATGGTCATGGTGACCCCCAAGAGCATCTTTGAGCATTTCATGTGGCATGTCTATATTTTGTGGATGATCATACTTTATTAGCAAATCTCTTTCCTCGCAGTCTTCACAATTATACAATGTGTTGGTTTTATGATCTACCTGTCCACTCGGTAACATCTTTTATGCTTCTAGTTGATGATATTCTTTCTCATTTCTCCATCAATATCGGCTCTAAGATATAAAATGCTCAAGTCGTGCAACTTAAGCAAGGATCTAATGAACATCTATTGGATTATGTCTTACGATATAAGAACAACTTAGCTAAGATGTCTAATATACTCATGGACTTTGAGATCTTCAAGATCTATTTGTCTAAAGTCTATTGTTGCCTCTCTAGGAGAGTGTTATCTTTGAGACATATCCTTCATTCGATCATTTATGTCATACTCTTAAGCTACGTGAAACTAAACTCTTATCTATAGGCAAGCTTAAGTATCAGGAATAGGCTTTATCTTCTATGCATTTTCAAAGTAAATTAGCTTTCAATCCATCTACAAAACCAACTAAAGCTAAAGTCATTGTCAATGTTGTATCTAATCCTAAAGAGCTTCAATGACAACAAATTTAAACATACATTTACTAAATTGACTATCTCTCTCGCATCTTTTACTGCCACAACTTGTTTAGAGAAACCTCATTACGCTTTCTCCTCCGCTCAATTTGGACCCATCTTGTCCTAAGGGTCATAATTATAATGAAAATTTTAGATGTGACTATCATCAATGTGTTAGACACTCTACAAGTCAATGTTTCAAACTTCACAATCTTATTCAAGATTTTATCGATAATGCGATTGAGCTTCCTGAGCCTATAACATCTATGATAGTCAATGAAAATCATAAGTTCAAAATCTTCAACAATCCTCTTCCAAAACATGACAAGCAAATAGTTGATTCTTTAGCTAATCATACATATCACGTAGTGTTTCCTCCTATATCGGAGGCTCTTGATTTTCTAGTTTCTCATGTTGAGGCATCTCCATCGATTATTGCTTTCTTTGATCGTGACTATTATGCCACAGTCTCTTCTGATCGCTTGCACATTCGTGCTTTCATTGGATCCATTTCTATCAATAGTGTTATGGTTGATCCATCATTTCACATAAACACATGTTCTATTTCACTTCTTGTCGCTATCGGTTATCCACTCTCAAAATTTTCATATCCAATTCCTAAATCATATGGTTTTGTTAAGCTTCTAGTCACTGTCGGTCCTCTCACCATGATTGTGCCTTTTCTTGTGGCATATTCGTTGAAGGGTATGACATACTTATAGGTATCCCTAACTCCACGCAACTCAAGCCATCATCTCCATGAATCACTTGCATCTAATGTTCATTCACAACAGTAAATTCATTACTATCAATGGTGTTTCTCCATCCACACGTAATGTCAACCTCCTATTGAGGTTGCCATTACACTCACTAGAGTATCAGGTCCCTAGACCTCTTAAATCTAAAGCACAATCTGCTCTTAGCTCGCCTATTCTCACACGACCTACACAATCTCATCGGTCTACTAGTCCATCACATCATTCTAGGTCCACCACTCAGACAACTCCCGCATACGAGGTATACATCTGCTTATGTACCTTGGGATATAATATTATAATGTATATGGGTTGATGGAGATCTTTGACATGTGGCACACATCCCCTTAGTTATATGTATGGGTTCACATGGGATATAATGTTATGATGTATATGTATTGATGGAGATGCCAACATGTGGCACACATCCCCTTATCTTATGATATCATTCATTTATGATTTATTTAATGATGTTCGATTGTCATCATTTATCTTTATAAGAAATTTACATGGTTTCATTTAATGATGTTGCTCTTAACTCTGAAATTAATGTGGATGTATCCTTAACATTCCTTACATGGTTTCTTCTTATGTTTCGGGGATGAAACATGTCAAGGAGGGAAGGAATGCTATGCACCTAGGGAAAGGATGTTATGATGTATATGTATTGATGGAGATGCCGACATGTGGCACACATCCCCTTATCTTATTATATCATTCATTTATGATTTATTATGCTTAGGAGGTCGGCCTCAGTATTGGCCATAGGTTAGAATGGTATATATAGGGGTTAGAAGGTTGTAGTTAAGGATGATATTGAGTATTGGAGTGTTATTGTATGGTTTGGAGGTTACCCCCTCGAAGTGGTATTGGAGGTTGCCCCCTCGAAGTGGCAAAGCTATTATATGAGCATATTGTCATCATTTATCTATATTTTGGTGTTCTCTCATGTTATTCTGCTGTATATGTTCTGATTTATACAAGTAATATCCTTACAAGTGGTATCAGAGCAGCGATTTCGGCCAAAATTAGGGCAAAAACCCTAATTTTTTGTTTCGCATATATCTTGAAGAGGATATCGAATTTTTCCCAATTTTTTCATCATAATTTGGAAACACTCTAAGTTAGAATATCTGAAAAATTCAGCTCCATTGGATCTGTTTTGCGGATGTTATTGGTGTTTTAGGTTTTTTCATAAATTCACTTTTCAGGAAGCAAATTGTGGTATTTTTTAGCAAAATTTATATTTTCGGAAAGATCTTGAAATTTAAGTTAGGGTTTGTTCTTTGTGTTTTTATCCATCTACCGAAATATTTTCAGAATTCTGAAAACCCTAGTTTTGTGGATCATGGGGATGGTAGCTTTTTTTAGAGATGGCAGGATTGATGCTAGAGAATGGTGGAACAAATTCAGGGATAAATTCTCTAAACCATCAGATATTTGGTTATTCAAGTTGTGGATTAGTGGCCCTACACAGATTTTCTTTTCTAAGTTAGAAAAGGAAAAGTCTAATTGGTCTTTGCAGGAACTGGAACAAGTTTTCATGGACAGATGGGCAACAAAAGAAGAAGAAGACGAAGCAAAAGAAGAAGAAGAAAAAGAAAAAGAAGAAGAAGTAGAAGAAGAAGAATCAGAAGTAGAAGCAACATCAAAAGAAGAAGAAGAAGAAGAAGAAGAAGATGTTGATGATGAAGCTGCTACACAGGATAGGATTTCATATGGTGGTTGGATGATCGAGCTTGGTGACAAGTGTGCAATAATTTAAAGCACACTCATTATATGGCTTCTTCTTATGTTTCGGGGACGAAACATGTCAAAGAGGGAGGCAATGCTATGTACCTTGGGATATAATATTATAATGTATATGGGTTGATGGAGATGCCGACATGTGGCACACATCCCCTTAGTTATATGTATGGGTTCACATGGGATATAATGTTATGATGTATATGTATTGATGGAGATGTTGACATGTGGCACACATCCCCTTATCTTATTATATCATTCATTTATGATTTATTATGCTTAGGAGGTCGGCCTCAGTATTGGCCATAGGTTAGAATGGTATATATAGGGGTTAGAAGGTTGTAGTTAAGGATCATATTGAGTATTGGAGTGTTATTGTATGGTTTGGAGGTTACCCCCTCGAAGTGGTATTGGAGGTTGCCCCCTCAAAGTGGAAAAGCTATTATATGAGCATATTGTCATCATTTATCTATATTTTGGTGTTCTCTCATGTACAATCAACCATACATAGCAACATCACCTCCTCGCCTTCTTTCACATAGGTTCTCGTTGCCTACGCGCTCTCTTGCACATAGGTGTCAATCACCTCCACAGCCTCCTTCATATAGGTACACATCACGTTCTCAATCTCCTTCATATAGGTGCACATCACCTTCGTGGTCTCCTCCAAATAGGCATTCATCACCTCCTAGGTCTCATGTACATAGCTCTCATTCACCTACGCATCATTTGTCTCATCCCCCGCCGATCTTAGATCATTGTCACACGCTTTCATCTTCGCAAGCATTAGGGGGAGGACCCTCATCTTTCACTTTCATTGGATAGCATATTCTTCATCATACACTTGGTGGGCATCGTACTTATTATCCCCCATTCTAGCATTATCAGGAGTCTTACATACTCTACACTTCACATCTAGTCTCTCACATGCATCATACACATCTTAATACACTCTTATATCATCGTTACGATGCACGATAATGCAATCTTTTGCTACGGTTCACACTTGATTGTTGAGGGCATACTATACACATGAACCTCACACACTACACATCTCACACTCGGTGCATTCACGGCATATCTTTTTACACAATCGACACAACACACTACCCTATGATGCACTCTTGTTTTATGGTTCAATCTCGACTATCAAGGGACATTTATAAATCAACCTCATTCTCATGTATTATCATTCACATTCACTCGAGGGGCATGCAAAACCTATCACATTCATTTTTCATTTCATTCCATATCACCCATCCACAACATATCGTGCATATCTTAGTTATACATTACTCTTGCTTACTTAAACTCGCATGATACACTTTCCTTACTATGTTAATGGATAAATTGTATGTCATTATCTTTTCTATATATACATGCACATTCAATTGCCTTATAGTTGTGATCGCATATTTTAAACAAATTGATACACGCAACATTGATGTTTGGCACACTACATATTACCGGTCTCACAATGGCTCCTAGGGGTATCCACTTTTGTACACACTACAGGTGTTATTGTTTCGATTTATACTACTTCCTATTCATACTAGCACACTACACTATATCAGATTATACACATTTTTACATACTTTCTATCTTTCTAACATGTTAATGGGTGCTTCATGTGCAACATTTGTCTTGCAGGAACTCTTTGCTCCCATTGTTATTTGTTACATTGTTTGATATTATTTGTCATTGCTTGTCATTGTTTGTCATTCTTTTCGGGCCTTTTCCCTTTGTCTTGTGTGCACAATCTATGATTTCAGCCACGGCGGCCTCGGTTGTCTTATGACATCATGAGTGATGGCCCATGTTTGAAACCCACTTTTCGTGGTCTACTTTTTCTTCATTATTGCTTGTTTACATTATATTCTTGCTTGCTAGCTTACATCTTGTATTCTATAGTCATGTTTATCTTTCTTGCATTAACACTTATTTTCAGCCAATTTGTTTGTGTATGCCTTTTGCATTCAATAAAGGGGCTTTCTTAATTTACTTAAGCTTTCTAATAGTATAATGCTCTTATGAGAATTAAGTGTGTTTTGGAAGTAGGTTTGGGTTTCTTGTATAGGTTTTCAATGTAGAAAATGCGTCAATCTTGGTGCATGTATGATAATGGAGATGTAGGATTAGGATTAGTTAATCATGATTTAGAGTAATTAAGTAAGATTAATACTCCATGGGATGTGATGGTAGTTAATTAAGAGAAATTATATTTAATTAACCAACTTAGAAGATGGTTAATAAGATTTGATTAGCCTCCTCTTTAAAAGACTATGTTATCAATGTCATTTATGCCACCATTAAGCTTGCAGGTTTTAGGCAGAGCAATTCCTCTTTCAAGGAGTGGTCATCCTTCTCACAAGCAGGGGGTGACATCAATCGAACGACCTTGGCTCGTAGAATAGAGGAAGAGATAGGTCGAAGAGGGGAAGAAATAAGGGAAAAACCCCTCTTTCCGCCACAGACCCCAGCAAATGATGATCCATCCACAACCCTTAGTTTAGGGCTTCTAACATCATCTCTAGATCTTCCCACATTCCGTCGACATGTCAATCCAAAGGAGAGAGCCTATGTGTTAACCTACACCTAAAACTTCTTTAAAATGTCATATGTGTCATCATTCGAGAAGATTCATTCATTCCCTTAGAGCTTGAGGAGGTGTCATTGATATGATCATTAGACGGGTGCACATGGGTCGCGTGAAAGCATTCCTAGGGTTTTGTGGCTTAAACCCCGACCAATATTTGAATGATGAAAAGGCAATTTCTTCCCCTACTCACACTTCCCCTTCTCATAATGACGGAACCTATGTTCGAGAGACATCTAGCCACACATTCACAAATGCACTACAGGAAGATGGTCCCCCAACCCATGTCCCTTGTTTTCATTACTCCATGCGTCACATTTGGGGATGAAGTTGTCAAATCTGAACACTACTACCAAGAGCACGCCTTGATCTGTAGATTCAATGGATTTTGGCCCACTTACAAGACTTCATGAATGGATCTCCAAGCATTGGATCTTGCTTCTTATTATAAGGTTAGACCTTTATCCCTATGCAAAAAGAAATTTTAGTGTGGTTTTTTCTTCTATAGATAATAAAGAAACCATAGTAGGTAAACTTTGGGTTTGTCAATCACACTACCTTGTTATAAAACCATGGCTTCCTTCTTTTAACCCAATCACAAAATCTTTCTCTTGCAAACCTGTTTGGATTATTTAGGCTACTTCATTTACCTTTGCAATTTTGGGATTGTGGATGCCTAATCTCCATTGGCAATATTCTTTATATTAAGCTGTCAAACCACTAATATCACGCATACAACATATGTCGAATTCAAAATGCTCCTAAATCCACCTAGACCTCGACCCGATCTGCATTTTAATTATCTTTGGGGAAATTTTCACTAGCTAAATTTTCCCCGATGTACATTTTTCTATTTTTCTCCTAGATACCTTTTTCTAATTTAAAAACACCTATTATGGGATTCACACCACCATGTGTCCCATCTCATTCACCTCACTTGTTGCCCCTTACTCTTGCCATCATCACTAAAATTGTTTCGATTTTGGTTATCTCAAATAAATATTTCTCTTAATCTCAAATTAACAAAGTGACAAATGAATTTCTCCCTTTACTATTTATAGCAATTTTTATAACTAGTTTTTATCGTAATTACCTACAATCTTCAAACCTTCATATCTTTCAAAAATGAAAACCCTAAAAAATCTGTAGAATTATGCCATCTTCATGGCAACGAGCTACTCATTTTGATATATTACATTTCTTTTCGCTAATTATAACCGAAAATCCCCATTTTCCGTCATTTTTATGCTCAACTACATTGCTTACATGCCCTCCTAGCTAGGTGATTTATGTCTTATTTTATTGATTATATTCTAGTGTTTCTTTTCAATATTGCTTATTTAGGGTTCCAAACAACTATTTTGTCTGTCATAGGCAAGTTGAGCAACACCAACAAGTAAGTATGAGGTAGGTATATTTCATTTGGTGGAGTTCATTATTTATTTACAAAGCACTTTTATTTCATCTTTACTTCAAAGATTTCCTTTCGATTTCATGTTGCATATATATTTTTATGAAGTCCACCTCATTTTTCACTATTGAGACACTTGATGGCCTTCGATTGGGGCATTTATATACACCATATATTTTACGCTTCTTAACCATTGATTTTGTGTATAGGTTATTGATGCAGATCCTCCTAAATGGGTTCCTTAAGGGGCTTGCCAAGATTGGGGTATGATTGGACTCAGTCGTGTGGGCTATACCACGGCATGAGAGATGTCACTATTCATCATTAGTCACCCTATATCTTCCTCGTTTCTCTCATGTGTTCACATATTACACTCATTGTGTCTATTTGTCCCATGTATCTACTTGTTTCTTCCTATGCATGTTATCATCCTTGCTTTTGATCACCATGGACCGTTGTGCTACACCCTTATTCCTAAGTCATATATTGGGATATGTATATCTAACATGTGGCTAACATTATCTCTTAACATGCCATATCAAATTTATTTATGCTTTCATATGCTTAGTAGGTCAGCCTCGATACTTTATGTAACATCCCCAAATTTCTTGTAAGTTAAATTAACTACGGTTAAGTCTAAACAAGATTAGATGAGATCATCATTGGGTGTAAAATTCATTTAGTTCGTTGTATCATGACCCACAGCTTCTACTACGGGGCATGACACTGCGGAACGAATAACCCCACACCCACCTTGATGATCCTTCCTAAAACATGATTAGGCCTTAATCATAGGTAAAACGGTTCATAAATGATAGTGAATCTTTCGGTTATTTGTATTCCGGTTACTTTATTTTAATCGGTTTGGTCGTCTTTTGTTTTGTTCGACTTTTGCATGACCGTGATGATAATTGTCTCTGTTTTATTTGACAATGCTATATCAAGCCAACTTTATGAGAATATTCGAATTATTATTTACGGACTTGGTGATTTTCGTATTGGAATGTTTTATATAAACCTGAAAATTCAACTAATTTTTATGGTAATATATTGTTGGAAATATGTGGACTTGTATTATGAAGGTTAATTTTAACTTAAAAATTAAGTTGGGTAACAACTAAAATAAAAAAATTGTATGAAATATTAATTAGTGTGTGTGTATATATATATATATAAGAGGGATTTGGCATGTAAGCCAAAAGTTTTATTTAGTTATTGAAATTTATGGGTTTCATAAAGTGAAACACCTTCACATGGCACAAGTGTGCGACATGCACTAAAACATGTACCAAAGATTGGGAAGCCCAAAATTCTTCAATATGCCGCCCAACTATAGTTCTTTCATTATATTTTTCTGTTATTTTTCCTTCGTCTATTTTCATTCTCCCCTTCTAGAATACCTGTGTGAGTTTTGGAGGAAAGAAGGATTCAACTTGTTGGAGCGGGAAGAGTAGAAGGTTGCCGATTATGGGTTTACTTCAGGCATGAATATCTTCTCCTTTCTCTGTTGCATTATTTGTAAAAAAATGAGGAAATACACATTTTGTTTTTAATGGCAATCAAGGAAATTGTGGACAACTTTTGATTTAATTGTTTGGAGATGAAGTATGAAAAGGAAATTGATGGATTATGTATTCTTTTTAGTTTTCTTTGTGTGGTTTTAACCTAACCCAAAAAAATACGCAAATGGGGTTTTGGGTTTTGATCAACAAAAATAAAGTAAAAGAAAGGTTAAAAATTCCTTCTCTGCATTATAATAAATTATACCCAAAAGGAAAAGAGTTGGGTTTTTCCTGTATAGGAAGAAGGAAAACTTTTGTGAATTTGTGTGTTTAAAATCGATTTGTGCTTGTGGGTTTTCATTTTGTTAAACTGAAATTTGGTTGTGTGTTTTTTGTAAACAAATCGATTTGGGTATACAAATTGATTTGCATAAAGGAATCGATTTGGGTAACCCAATCAATATGGGTATGCAACCGTTGGGGTTTTATATTTTTCTTCTTGGTTGTTATATGCAGGTCGATTTTTAATTTATTGAGATCTTTTGAATGATAATTTGTGGGTGTCAAAGCTCTTGCATGGGGCTACATTTTCCAAAAAAATTATTATTATGGACCACTAAATCGGTTCATGTATAAATGAGGGTGTCTTGTTATGTGTGAATAATTACAAAAATGGCATTTAACTCAGAACTTCCACTTGGCAATATGACTTGCATTCTTGTAAGATCATGAAAAGAAATTGCTTGTCTTGGTAAGGGCATGAAAGCCAGATGCTTGACCGAGATGCACCAAGGAGTAATTGGAGGCATGATTGGGTTTAAAATAATGATATCTTATGAAAGAAATTATTAGTTGTTCTTTTACTAAAAAGAGTATGTTTAAATGATGTAACCATGGTGCTGCTATATTGTTGGTTGGGTTGTTTGTTTACTAGATAGAACATGTTAAAGTGATGTAAATATGGTGATATTTGTGCTAATTTGTAGAGTTGCTCATTGACTGAAAAAAATACTCTTCTTAATCATATTGTTTTTACGAAGTTATGTAGAAATTTTAAATGTCAAATGCTTATTGATTGAAGCTGGAATACGGATGTATTGACCTTTGTGATTAGAGGGAAACATGATCGCTGAAATAGAAATTGGTTGTTCTATTTGTGTGCATCCATAGTTGTATCTTTATAGAAACCATGTAGTAATACATTTTCAGTTGTATTACCATGTGCTTGTTGATAAAACAGCATGTATATCCTTTCATATTTTATTAATTAATTGCATCAGAAAATGGAGTTAATATTCATGCCAGTTCATTTTGAACTGACATCATACCACTACTCCAGTCTTGTAGGACCATTAGCCGTTACATTCGGATGTGCGGAAACTCATGTCTTGTGAAGTTTTATCGTAGCATGGATCTAAATGAGATACTTGGATTTCAATTGGTGAAGGGATGATATCCTTGATTTTTTGGCTGAAATTTTGGGATCTTGGACCCATTGTAAATATTCAAACCTCACTATGTGAGAATTATTATACCGGTTATATATTTCTCTTTAACGACATATGTAATATATGATTTTAATAAAGAGATGATTAGTTTGTGTGTAATAATATCTCAATGTGAGTAAATGATGAATACTTGAGTTGTGAAATCTTACTTTTCACAAATTGTTGAATACATTTATTTGATAGTTATCAATGTATGAAGCCGATAATTGGGCAATTATTGTAACAATCAATTGTTTTTAATTTCTAAATTAAATAAGCTATTTAGTGGCATAGCTAATAGAAGGAATAATTAAATATACATGTTTTAATATATATTTAATTCGTCCTTTCAGTAAACTTGGTATTAATATGATAAGATTGTAAATCTGTTGTATAGAGAATGGAAGAGTATCGTTGTAAAAGGTAATTTAAGGTTAAAGAATTAAACATCAGAAAAAAGAGACTAATTTGGATGGTTAATAGGTGAAGAGATCCATTAGGCATATTAAGGGATAAGTACATGTGGAATGTTGATATAGTTACATTTCAAAGATAACGAATGTACTTATCTCATAAAGATCCTAGTTGGCCTTTGGCATCTATCTCAATATAAACTCTTGCAAGATAGGTTTAATTGGAAATAAAATAAAAACAAACTATAAAGATTTAGATAACTGTGAAAGGGATAGTTGTGAGGTGGCGGAAGACTTATAACTCATAAGACTATTGTGTTGTCTTGAGTTTAGCCGTAACCTGCACGGCGGATAACTTTGGCCAAAGTAATGCATTAATGGTTGTGCATTGTCTGATCACCTAGTCCTCCATTTCAATAAAAAAATTGTATGTAACCTGATCATGGGAAGTTGAAATACTGAACATGAGGTAGACAATGGTCAGATACCAGAATACGAAGTCGGGAAACTAGCTTCGTGGTAGACCCAAAGAGTTTCACATAGTTCTCATGACCTCTAAAAGGTTGAGCCGAAATGCTAGTAAGCATTGTCACTCAAAGTAGTGACGAAGGGAGATCGTGGAGATTTGGATACACCCTTCTCAGCCGCACATGGCTTACATGGATGTTATTGGATAGATCAAAAGAGAAAAATTTATTAATGAATTTGATTAAATAAATTTGTACGATCAGAGCATTTAATTTGTTATTATGTTTATGTGTTAAAAAAATCCTCATTCTTCACTCTTGTAATTTTGAGTGTTACACTTTATATAGTATAGTAGGGTACATATAGAAGTTAGAAAGTGGTAGCTAATAATCATATTGAGCAACCGAGTCTTATTGTATGGTTTGGAGGTTGCCCCCTTGAAGTGGCTAAGTCATTATACTTTTGTATTATGATCATGTCTAAAATCTTGGTGTTCTTTGGTGTTATATTGTTGTTGATATTCAAATATATTTACATAATTTCATTACAAGTGGTATCATAGCTTTGATCCGAAACAGAATTGCATCGAACCCCTAATTTTGACAATTCGGATATATCTACAAATAGGTGGTGAATTTTTCTACAATTTTTTAACTCAAGTGGTGAAATTATTCTAGTAAGGTTATCTAAAAATTTCAATATTATTTGACTTTTTTACACAAGTTATATCCATTTAGGGTTTTTTTATAAATTCACTCAACAAACAATTTTTTGAAGTTGTTTACATTTTCGAAAGATCTAAAAAATAAAAGGGGATTCTTCTCGTATTTTCTGAATTAAGGCTAAAATAATTCTGAAATTGGACACTTAAATCTTGGTTAAAGGAGTTTTTCTTGAAACCCTAATTTGTGTGCATCATAGGGATGTGACATTTCTATGGAAATGGAGTGATTGATGCTAGGGAATGGTGGGTCAAATTTAAGAAGAATTATATTTTTCATCTACATGGACATGATTTTGGTTTTCATTTTTGTTTGGTGATATAGCAAAGAGGTGGATCGCTCAATTGAATCAAGAATGTTCTGGGATTGGTCTTGGGAGGAAATAGAACAAGTTTTTTTGGCTAGGTGGAATAAATAAGAATGAAAATGAGGATGAGGAGGAGGAGGAGGAGGAGGAGAAAAGAAGGAGAAGACAAAGACAAAGACAAAGATGGAGAAGATGGAGAAGGAGAAGAGGAAGAGGAAGAGGAAGAGAAAGAAAACTAAGGAGAGGAAGAGGATCAAGTTGAAGAAAAAATAGAGGATAAGAGTTCAGATAGTGTAGCTCCAAAGAGGGAAGCTTCAATATTTCAGTTTGAAGAGTGCATCCATCAAAAAAAGAATATAAAGGAAGTTCAAGTGGATGGTAAGAAGATTCAATTTTTGAAGAATTGAAGCTCTCTAGTCTCAAAGAGAGTTTTCCACTTTCACATACCTAACACATTTTTGGCTTGGAGAATGTCATTACATAACATGTTTCCTTGATAAGATCCTTGCATATAATAATTCAGAAATATGAATCATATAATCAATATCAACATAATGCAAGAGATATTGGTGGGCCAAGATGCCCAAATATTCAATATATTTAGATAAATACCCTTAAGGTAGGGCAACACCATACAATGCTCCTTAAGGAATGAGTAACTCCAAGATCTCCCAATATGGTAACTCCACTTTGAGGGGGATACCTCCAATATACCTCTACCAAGTAGAAGACTCCATGCATGCATAACATATCTCATAATGATACTCATCTCCTTTATATAGGCATACATTACTCTTAATGGATTGGTAACACCTAATCCTAATGTAGGTTGACTCATTACCCAATATAAATAATTCCTATGTGACCCCATATATTATAAACACATAACTAAGTGGTATGTGTGCCACATGTCAACATCTCCATCAACCCATATACACTATAATATCATATCCCAAGGTACATAATATGCCCTCCCTCCTTGACATGTTTCGTCCCCAAAACATGAGAAGAAGCTATCCAAAGAGTGTGCTTCAAATCATTGTACATTTGTTGCCATGCTCGAACATCTAACCACCCATCTAAGATCTTAGTGGGTGATATATCTTGAAACACGGTTCGATACTTCTTTGATGTACTCTAATTCCATTTATGTCCATATTTGTTCCTCCTGGCATCCATGCATAGCCATAGTAATTATTCATGTGATTCCATGTCATATAGTTGTTGCTCCATTGATTCCATGTATAGCCATAGTGATTGTTCCTCCAATTCCCTATATATTCATATAGGTTGTTGCCCTCATGTGCCCTAACATGCCTCCATGATTGTTGCCTCTCATGATGATGTGGGTGTCTATATGTGTTGCAACCTTATTATCATCAACCTTATTAAACATTTCCTCCTCTTTATTTATCTCTTCCCCATTGTTATTTGTTATTTCTTTTTTGTATTGAGTACATGAATCATAAATTTCTTCTTTTTGTCATTTTCTTCATGTTCTTCTACTGAATCATCTTTATTCCCTTCTTCCCCGTATTCAAAAGCATCCTCATGCTCTATCTTGAAATGTATTTGGTTTTCATTAAGCGTAATATCATGTAAAGAGATCTTCTTCTTCTTGTACCAAATCTTCATAAATTTCTTTTACACATTAATATCGTCCATAATGTCTCTAACCAAGGATACCCAAGAAAAATATCCATACCATCCATATCTAAAGCATAAAAATATGAATGCAAAACATATTTATCCATAGAGATCTTTAAATCTTCAAAGACTTGAATTTGCTTACCATCCACTTGAGCTTCCTTGATATTCTTTGCCTGAACATGTAGATGTTGAGCTACATCCTTATTTATGAAGTTATATTTGTTGCTAGGGTTTATGGAAACAATTACCTTTTTCCTTTGAATGCACCCTTCAAACTAAAATATTGAAACTTCCTTTATTAGAGATGCATTATTTGAACTTTTATCTTGATTTGTTGTCTCTCATTTTGAATCATGTGTAGCCTCTTTGTCATCAACATTGTCTTTTTCATCTTCTTCGTCTTCTTTTTCATCTTTATCTGTAGCATCCTCATTAGTAACATCCTCTTCTTCATCATCTTTTTTATTCCCATCTATTCAAGAAAATTTATTCCATATCCTCTCAAGACCAATTAGACCTTTCCTTTTCGAACTCAAAAAACCAAATCTATGCAATACCACTAATCAAAAATTTGAACCTCAAAACATGTAATGATGAAAAACATTTCTCCTTAAATTTGTTCAACCATTCTCTAGTGCCATTCTCACCATCTCCACAAAAAGTGTTCATCGCCATGATTTACAAAAACTAGGGATTCAAGAACATATCCTTTTAATCAATCTTTCTCATGTCCATTTCGGTCGATTTCAGCCTCAAATTAGAAAATACAAAACATAAACCCTAATTATATTTTTGATATATTTCCAAAAATGTAAACAAATCAGAAAAATTCCAAATATTTTGGCATGTGGAGCAAATTTGTGAAAAACCATAAAACAAAAATAACTCTCTCAAACTAGATCCGAACTTTCTAAAATTTTGATGGTTTCACCATAACAAATTCACGTCACCACACAAAAATTCACTAAAAATTTCTTCATAGTTCGGAAGATATAGATGAAGCATTAAAATTAGGGTTTCAACCCTAAAACTAACATCTTTCGCAAAACAACTAAAAATATGAAATTTTGAGGGTAGCTTTCGTGAATGATTTATCCACTTCACACAAAACTACCGAAAATTCAAAGTCGATCTCAAGATATAGGCGAATCACTGAAATTAGGGTTTCATCCCACAAATTGCCCAGATCGATGCTCTGATACCACTTGATAAGATCCTTACATATAATAATTCGTAAATATGAACCATGTAATCAACAACACAGTTCAAGGGATATTGGTGAGCCAAGATGCCCAAATATTCAATATATTCATATAAATACTCTTCAAGTAAGGCCAACACCATACAATCCTCTTTAAAGAGTAACTCCAAGATCTCCCAATATGGAAACTCCATTTCGAGACAGATACCTCTAATATATCTCTACTAAGTAGAAGACTCCATGCATACATGACCTATTTCATAATAATACTCATCTCCTTTAAATAGACATGCATTACTCTTAATAGATGGGTAACATCTAATCCCAATGCGGGTCAACTCATTACTCAATATAACTAATTGTTATATGACCCCATGTATTATGAACATATGACTAATGGAGGTGTGTGTGTGTGTGTGTGTGTCAACATTTCCATCAACCCATATACACTATAATATCATATCCCAAGACACATAACAATTTGTCATTCACCTTCATTTATCTTCTAACCTCCACTCCACATGTTCTACACCTTTTGACCTTCGGGTTTCCCAAGGTTGACACTATCACCCAAGGGCTATGGTGTATGTTTTGGCTCTTCCAAGCCAACACCATCACCCATGGCCTCGTATATGTATGTCGACCAAACTACCACCAAACATACCAATTTACAATCATTTGTTTATTATTAAACATTTGCTTTAGACTTGATAACTCTAATCGATGCAACAAATACTTAAAAGTTCTCTAAATGTTTGAAATTTACTCTTGACATGAGGATGCCCTTTGAAACAAATGAATTTGAGGTTGGTGCTATGCATTTATAAACTTATCTAATCCAAATTAGAAACATGTTCGAGCACTACTGACACAATGCAGGAAAGACCACCACAAAGCAGCAAAAACCTTGAGGGCCTTGAAAAAGGGGTTCAAAAATGCCCACAAAAAGTTGGACAATCTCACAACTATAAAACTTTGTTTTGGGTTTAAAAGAGCCCACAAAAAAATTACCCAAAACCATATTGCTACAATTCCAACAAAGAAACCCAAGACGCAAGTTAACAATGGAAGAAGAGAGACAACAAGATGAAGATAAAGGAAAGGGAGAGAAGAAAAAGTAAAATGATAAAAATTATGTACTTGACCTCAAGGACATGTTCCCGCACATTACAATGGATCCCCTCATGATCATATTTTAATAGGTCTTCGAACTTAATACCATTAAACATGTGCTTTACATCGGATAACTCTAATCAATGCAACAATGGTTGCGGTTCTTCTCTAAATGTTTGAAATTTATTTTTGACACAAGGATGCCCTTGAGATAAATGAATTTAAGGTTGGTGCCCATGTATTTATAGACTTACTGAATTCAAATTAGAAACAAATTAGTACACCATTGACACACAATGTGGGAAAAACCACAAAGGAGCAAAAAACTTCGAGGGCCTTAAAACAAGGGTTTAAGAAGCAAGTTAATAGCGGGAGGAGAGAGACAACATGATGAAGAGAAAGGAAAGGGAGACAAAAGAAAAAACAAATAATATAAGAGAACACATCAGAAGTTGAACAACAAAGGACCACATGCCCACAAAAGTCTCTGGATCAATACTCAATAAACACCAAATACACTACCACCAAAGCAGATAGCTAGTCCGCACGCAAACTAGGTGTTTACTGTTACATAAACCATCACAAGATTACTTTGCAATTAGCTTTTGGAACAAGATATTTGCTCCATATAAGGTATTAATCCAAGCCAATTGTACAATGCCGAGATTCGATATACTGCCTAGATTCTATGCACAAAAACTGGAGGACTGCTTGAAGCACACGCTAAAATTATTCGAGGACCACCTACCCAACACCCAAGATTGTTATGATCCATTATAGTATTGCTCATGTATTATCCCCAAATTTTTGTGATGCATGGGAACAAATTCTAGTAGCATAGCATACCCAAAAAAATTGACTCAATTCTTGACTGCACGCTCAACTCACTAAAACACGGAAAGGCCACCGTCATAACAGCAATGCATTGAACAAACATGTAGGCCTCGCCCAATATAAAAAAGCTTGAGACTTTAGTACTAATCCATATGCATGTTTGACGGAAGAAGATTTCTTCTCATCCTATAAATTTGGCTGTATTCTACAACTTCCATACTGGTCACCCAATTATTTCAATCCCATAGACATGTTTAATGGATGGAAACGAGATCATCTCTAATTCTCCTAAAATTTAGACTGCTCATCAAGTTATTTCAATTCTATAGGCATATTTCACGTATGAAAAAATGGTCAACTCTAGTCCGGTAAGCATGGTAGTTTTCTAAAACTCCCATGCTAATAACCAAGATAGTTCAAAATTAGACTCTGTTCTTATACCATCTGATTACCAAATACTCACCGCAGAAACAACAAAAGCATCCAATAATTCATATTTTTACAAGCGTCATGCGCTACTTTTACATTGTAACCATTGAATGTGAGGTAATCACCAAATCAATGACAGAATAGCATTCATGCGAAACTAATCTCAACACTAAATTAAATTGTCAGGAAAAATATCTCGCAGTGGTAAAAAAACGGGAGTTGTAGACAAGTTACAAATTGGAAATAGATATCAGTGCCCTTAGACCTACATCGGGATTCCTTGTCTCCATCTGGATTTCTCACTGTTTTGAAGAGTTTATAAGACCAGAAATTGCACACATCTCAAAGATAGACCTGTAATGGTAAAAGTTTCACTTATGTTCTTTGCTTTTTGTCAGCTGGTACAGAAAATCCTCTTTTAAATCAGTCGCATTATTTACTTTAATTTATCCATGCCATGCAAAGTTTATAACTACTAATAAACAAAAAAATTGACATTCATTTTCAAATTTTGTAATATCACTCCACCAATAACAGATTTTCCAGGCTTCATGCGTAGGCACAGTAGGAGGTGAAATCAGAGTTCAGCAGGAAAGCTGGTGTTCATATTACCAGGTATACACCCTACCAAAATGGGGCATCATGTTATTATCCTTGTGTGGTTAGTTTGAGGACATGCTCATAGCATTTGGGTGGAATTGCTGGCATTCCACAATTCAGCCAATTCAGCTGGTTAGTTTGAGGACATGCTCATACTTTCTAGTATCCTCCATTTTACTATTTTTACCATGCAGCTGTTATTCCACAAAAAGGACTTTTAGGCAAGGCTAGCATAAAACAAAAATTTTAATTGTTCCAAATTTTGCTTATAACTTAATCTCTTCTGCAGCCTGGAAGTGGGAACAAGTTTCACTATCACTATGGAGATCCTCCTGAATGAATTTCTACACTGAAGATATGAGAGCTTAATTGAACACTCTTGCAGCTGGTTTCAAGGTATCACATACCACAGCAGTAATAAATCCACTATGCTTTAGCCTAAATGAAAGGAAACAGGTTACGTAAAATCAGGATTAATGAAATTGTGCATGCTGAGGTTGCAAGATCTGTTCAGCAAGAACTCAGCTATAAAATGAAATCTGCTTAGAAACTTGGTCTAAATCAAAACCTCAATTAAAAGATACCTTAATGCGAAATAATTATATATATTATATTATTTAATATAAATATTATATTACTTAATATATATATATATTTATAGCTCAACCAAAAAACAAGAATTCATTTGTTTCTCAAATTGGTAATGCTCAAAACCCAATTGAGCCCATGATCCAAAGTTTGAGTAAAGATGCAATTAATGAACCAATAAGACCAGCAAAGGACAAGGGGTGTAGAGATTTCATCAAACACTAGAGAAAAATGAGTTATATAAAACATAAAAATGTTAAATCGATAGAAAAATCTAATTTGATATCACAATTGTCTTTAATTTAAAGAATCCCAGAGGTGGAAGATGTGAAAAATGTGGAGTAAATATAGTCTTTTGGTTCATACTTGCATCAAAATATGCAGAAAAAACATTTACAAAAATCTAATGCCATTGAACAAACCACATGCTGAATTTCACTCACTAATTTTATCGCCAATGATAATTCAAAAAAAAAAAGTATATATAGATGTAAAAATCTGGTATAGCGAACCTTGAGTTCATATTTGCATCTAAATATGCAAAAGACACGTTCACAAAAATATAAACCGCGTGTTGAATTTAACTCGCTAATTTTATCACCAATTATAATCCAAAAGAAAATGTACATATAGATGTACAAAATCTGGTACAACCAACAGTACACCAAGAATGATGATGTCAGTTAGAAGAATGATGACGTCATTTCTTGCACTTCCTTAGCTACTTCCTTATAATCATCTTTCAATTTTCTTTGGTCCTCCTCACTAATGCCACCTTTCAACGGACTTGTAAGCACTAAAACACAACATGTTGGCCTCTTAGTGGCCCCCGCACCTGCAAGGTCCTGTAGCAACAAAAGCAAAAATCACATTGTATGAAAGAAAAACAAGTATTAAATGCAGGATCTCGCATTTCCCCATTATAAATACCTCTTTTGACGGAACATATATATATGGAATCTCAGCTTCTTCACACAGAATAGGTACATGCGTAATTACATCGATTGGTGATATGTTCCCGCAATAACGCACAATCTGCAGGACACTAATTAGCATGGAATAACATAAAAGAAAAGAAATATCAACAAAAGGTTACTTTCACTCTAAAACCTACCTCCAAGTGGAGATTTCCATGGTGATCCCCAGATGGACATGCATTAAGTTCATAAAGGAAAATGTTCACCAAAACAGATAAAGTCTGAAGGGGAGACATTGGGTGTGGCCATCGACAAAATATTTTACTACGAAAAGCATGCACCAACACTAGCATGAAACCATTGCAGTTAATTTCCATAATAAATTGGAGACTTTCTTGAGCATGATGCATTGTGTTTCGTTGGGGAAGGGTTGTGGAGGGAAGGATGTCAGGTAGATGATGCAAGGAAACTTGTTTGTAATAAAGCATGGAAGAAATCCATAGAAGTTAGCGGACAAGTGAAAGGAGAAGGTTTGAACCATTACAGTTAATTTCCATGATAAACTCGAGAATTTCTTGAATGTGATGGATTTTGTTTCGTCAGGGAGGGGTTATGGAGGGAAGGATGTCAGGTAGATGATGCAAGAAAACTTGGACAAGTGAAGGAGAAGGTTTGAGAACTAACGCTTCTTTGAAAGATAATTATTCTTATAGAGAAATCGCAAATAATTATCACGGTGCAATTCTCATTCATAATCTTGATTCCTAATAAGTAGTTTGGATAGATGAGAATCAAGCGTGCAAGCACAATTAAATTTTATTGATTGCGGTTGAAATTTGAACTAACAACCAGCTGCTCATTATATAGGTTTTCAAAAATCTATATTGATTTTTCAATACAGGTAAAAGAAGACAAAGTCTTCAAAGCTTTTGGATAAGCATCAACAAAAAAATAGCACAAATGTGAAAAGCCTACAAATAGAGAATACAGAAAAATGAGGGAACCTTCTTAGAGAAAGAACAATGTGCCATTGTGATAATTGTTCTACAAAGAACACATCCTGACATTCTGCTGTTACCGGATAACCATAAAGCACACATGAACTTTATTGATTGTGGTTGAGGTTTTGAACTAACAAGCATGTTCTCATTACATAGGTTTTCAATACGCTATATTGACTTTTAATTACAGACAAAGAAAACAAGTCTTCAAAGCTTTTGGACTAGTGTCAACAAAGAAATAGCAAAATGTGAAAAGCCTCCAAAATGAGAATTCAATAAAACGTGGGAACCTTTTACAAAAAGGACAACGAGGCATTGCAATCATTGCTCTACAAAGAACACATCCTAATATTCTACTGATGCTGTTAACCACAGCACTTAAATTTTACTGATTGTGATTGAAGTTTTGAACTAACAACCAGATTCTCATAATATGGATTTTCAGAATCCTATATTGATTTTTCAGTACAGGCAAAAGAAGACGCATCTTCAAAGGTTTCAGGCAAGCGTCAACAAAGAAATAGCATAAATGTGAAAACCCTACAAAGTGAGAACACAATAAAACATGGGAACCTTTTTAGAAAAAGAACAATGTGCCATTGCAATCCTTGTTTTGCAAAGAATGCATCCTAACATTCTGCTAGTAATGGTTAACCAGAGATTGTGACTGCAAATCAAAGAGGGCCAACCCTTGAACCCAGTAAATGAGGATGTTAATAAGACCAATATTTGTGAGCAGTGCTCTTCACTGAAGTAGTTTCCAGTGCCAGAACAGAAATTTCAAAAATCTACTTTTGGAAGAAACAATTTCTGCTCAAGTCCCAAAAATACCACTCTATATCCCCAAGTATAAGGGGTGCTTCACCTGGACAGGTGAAACCAGGGGAGGCAGATTTTTTATTTACACTTGATAGTGACTTTCTACAACCAGATCCTCTCCCTCCTTTATTTCTGATAACAAGCCAATTTCTGTAGAATTCTACTACTCAAATGATTCAGATATTCACTTCAAATTTAATCCCATCTAGCTTCAAAAAGAGTGGTCTCTAATAAGATTGCAAAGTTTGGTGGGATGCTAATAGCTCCCAATAGAATCCCCTTGTCAACTTTGAAAGCAACAACAACAAAGAGCATAACGCAAAAAATAGGAGCCATGCTTGGATTGATCCACCTGGGCAGAGGAAACCAGCAGTGGCAGAATTTTGGTTTACACTTGATCGTGACTTTCTACAACCAGATCCTCCCCCTCCTCTATCTCTGATAACAAGCCAAATTCCATAAACTTCTACTCTCCAAATGATTCAGTTATCCACTTCAAATTCAGTCCCATCTAGCTTCAAAAAGAGTGGTTTCTGAGAAGATTGCAAGGTTTGGTGGGATGCTAATACCTCCCAACAGAATCCCCTTGTCGACTTTGATAGGAACAAAAACAAAAGCATTATGCTATAAACAGGAGCCATGCGTGGACTGATCCCTATCTATCCAGGACCAATCTTTCAAACAAACTACAAAAGATAATGTTCAGGCTAATCCCTGCTTCAGATTGGTAGATTGGAATACCAGTGGTGGCAGATTTTTATTTACAATTGATTGTGACTTTCTACAACCAGATCATTGCACCTTCTTTATTTCTGATAACAAGCCAATTTCTGTAGACCTCTACTCCCCAACTGATTCAGATAACCACTTCAAATTCAGTCCCATCTAGCTTCAAAAGAGCGATTTCTAGACGGATTGCAAGGTCGAGTGGGATGCTAATACCTCCCAACAGAATCCCCTAGTCGACTTTGAGAGGAACAAAAACAAAACGCATAACACTGAAAATTGGAGCCATGCTTGGACTGATCCCTATCTATCCAAGACCAATCTTTCAAATAAACTACAAAACATCGTGTTTGACTTTAGACTAATCCCTGCTTGATTTTGATTTTTGATTTTGCATAGATGATGCTCAGGGACAATGCTTGCACTGACTTATTCATCCTCCGAGTTCAAGTCTTGACCGTTCAAGCATTACCCCACACATGCGCTACTGCTGCGTTCGCGTTTCAGCTACTCACGATCCCACTGCTCGGGAACGCTCTAACACAAGGACAGGCACAAAGGGCATCCACCCTACTACTCCCAAAACATGCACCCGATCTAAGTTATCAAAACGCCATCCCTAGGGCACCCAGTATGGATACGAAATGTAGCTGGTATAGGTACGACCTGAAAATGCACCCAAAAACGGCCAGGATACAACAGAGAAGGTCCAGGTATGGCTGGGTATGTACCCAGACCTGCCCAGATGTACCCTGGCCGTTTCCAGGCCTAGAACAGTTTCCCTTTATTTAACTTTAAAAAAATCTACTTTAAATGTAATATATCATTACAGCAGAAATTACAGTTTTGCAGCAGCATTATTCTATGGAATGTACAAAAATACAAGTCATCTTAAACAAGGACAAAAATAGCATGTATGAAATAAATGTAATAAATACCTTGACTAAATGCAACACAGTCTCGGTATGGATATGGGTACGGATATGGGTACAATTTCTGTACGCTGAAACGGAATTTTTTTAAAACCTCGGGTACGGTACACTTTTGGGTACGTTTTATATATATATATATATATATATATATATATAAATTATAAATTTAAAGAAGCATTTGCATACTTATTGAAATTTAATACTCATACATTGCATACTTATTGAAATTTAATACTCATACAACTTAAAATCATTCATAGAACATGAAAACAAATTTGAAATTTCCAATACTTTGAGAATTGAGACTTGAGATTGTATTGATTCATAATGTTCAAAACATGTTACATAATAGTTAATAACATAATATGATAATACATTCAAGTTCTCAACTTCTAGAGCATATCATCTTGATCTAGATGATCGTCAAAATCATCTTCATGGATGGCACTTGCAGCTCCACTCCCACTAGCTCCACTTTCAAACCCTTGTGAAGGGCTCCTTGGAAGTTCATCATCAACGCCAAGAAGTGAAACATTGGCCAAACAAGTAGAAGAAGCTTCAAAGTCCGTGTTTTTAGGTTGGAGGTCCCAAAGCTTGTTAGGACCACTAGTATACTCTTTCGTCTTGTGCGTTAAGAGGCGCAAGTTGGAATGAACATATACTAGATCTTAACCTTCTTCGATGCCAACATGGTGCGTTTGGTTGAGTGGATGAAGCCATAAGTACTCCAGTTGCGCTCTGCAAAAGAATTACTAGCCACCTGTCACAAAAACAAAGTATTATTAATATAAAAAAGAATGATATCATTTTGAATTTTAATTCTTAATTGGTAATTAAAATATCAAATAACAAGTTACAAACTTTATACCTGTGAGAGCAATTTGATCGCAACTGGTCGTAGGTACTTGGCATCATGGCCATGTACAATCCACCACATGATTGGATCCGAGTTGTGTTTGTCACAAAGAGCCTCTATCTCTCCCATGCTACCTTGTCCATTTACAAACATCGACATCTCTGGCGGACTGCACTAGATATAGTTGGATCAGGAAACAACCTCCTAAATGTTGCCCTCATCCCATTTGCAACCTCATGGTCATCATATGGTCGCTGCCTACCAACTCTCCCAACTATTTCACTGCTGTAATATTTGGGATTTAAAGCATAAGCAAGGAGATGCAATGGGGTGGTCATTTTGTTCCACCTTTTCACAATCACATTTTTAACTTCACTGTAAAAGTTTTCCTCAGGGTCCTGCTCTTTGGCTTGTATGATTTCTTTGATTTTTTCAAGCATGGAGTCAATGCCATCATATATTTCTCCAATGCAAGCATTATCTTTGTCTACAAATCGTATCATACTTAGAATAGGCTCCGTGAAACTCAACAAATATTCAACTTTTCCCCACCAATTATCATCAAGGATCCATGATTTTATCCTTTGGGCTCTCTCTGTGTTAGCTTGCCTCCAGACGGTCCAAACATTATCAATCACCATGCCACCCAAAACACGTCTCACCTTCACAAGTCGTCTCAAGACGAGTGTGTGAGAGGCAAACCTAGTCTCACCAACCTATTAAAAAAGAATGGAAACAATTCAATAACAACACAAATTGAAATTGATTTAAAATCAAATATTAAATTTAAAATGAAAAATTTAAAAACTTAAAAATAAAAAGTAAAACTTATAAGTTATGGCTCATGAGTTGTTCCTTTACCTTCAACAACTCCAACTTTGAAAATCTTCTGAATATGGCTTGAGACATGTGATGGTTGGTGACAAACATCTGAATCTCGTTTGCCTTCGTGTAGATTTGCTCAATCCATGCAATTTTCTCAATCTTCTGCAGCATTAGATTCAGGGAGTGTATTGCACATGGTGTCCAAAATATGTGCTCATACCTACCCTCTACTATCAACCCTGTTGCCTTGCAATTTTTGGCATTGTCGTGATGACTTGGACAATGTTCTGTGGGCCCACTGACTCAATAGCTCAATGAGAATATTTGCAATGAATTGGGCATCTTTTACTTCCCCCTCACAATCAATAACCTTCAAAAACATTGGCCCTTTAGGGCATACTGCAATAATGTTGATGAGAGATCTGTTTTGAGTCTTTCCATCCATCTGAGATAATAGAGACTCCTAATTCAGTCTAAGAATCTCTAATTGGTTGTAGAGATGTATGTATGTGTTGCACTTCTTTTGCCAAAAGAGAAGTGCGAACCTTATTATAGTTGGGGCTTGTATACCCCTGTGGTGCATCACTAATGCCTCTCACCATCTGCTGCCAATAAGGTGACCTCAAGACATTGAATGGTAGCCCACATGCAAATATACACCGAGCCACCAATTCATCTGCAATTTCTCTTTTCTCAATGTTAAATGCTTTTTCTAATGGCCCTTTTGTTCTCTTGCTTGATGGCCCTGGGGTATCTTCATCAAAAGGGGAATCAACTGGAACAGTTTCAGCATGAGTCTCAATGAAAGGATGAAATGATGGTGTTGGTGGTTTTCCCATAGTCCTCTGTTGTAAAGAAATGGTTCTAGAGCGAGCTCTTGCTACTTCAAAGTTTGCATCTTCTTGCTCTTTTAGGTACATGGCTATTGTTTTCTTTTCCACCTTCTTACACAGTCTAATACTCGTCCCCGATACCCCAATTAGATGAGCTCTCAAACGGGTATACGAGGATTTAAATGTGGTGGCACAATGGGGGCACGTCCAAACACGGACACCACCACCGACAACGAGCTCTACCACTTCCACATGCCTCCATAAAGGAGAATGAGGATCCATTTTCACTGCCATACCACTCCCCTCTTGCCCCACTGAAGTTGAACTGGATGCCATGATTGTAGGATTAATTTGTTTTAACCTACAATAAGAGATATTTTTTAAAACATTGCTAAATAATTTAATTAAAAACAACAAATACAAATTAGAAAATTAATTTGTTAACCCATACACGTCAATCTCTGATTCTGATCACCAAGTTCGCCATAAATGGTGCGAGGTGAGAGCATACACAGAGGGTAGACGTTTAAATTTTTAACAAATTCAATTTAAAACTTTAAAAAAAAAAACAAATACATAACTAATTAAAAAAATTAAATAGTTAGCCCTACACGTCAATCTCTGATTCTGATCACCAAGTTCACCATAAATGGTGCGAGGTGAGAGCATACACAGAGGGTAGACGTTTAATTAAATAAAACTTCAATATTAAACTTTAAATATGAAAAAATAATTAATATATTATATTTTAAAACCATAAAATAAATAAATATTAAAAACAAATTTAGATCATGATCAATAATCATGAATGATGTGTTTGAAACACATCATTCATGATATTGATCATTGATCATATTCATATACAAAACATTGCTCAAAAGATTAAAAAAAAAGAATGCCTGAATGCATGAAAAATACTTGGAAAAATCCTCCTTGTTTGTAGACTTGCTTCTCCTTCTCTCTTTCTCCTTCAAGCTCAATCACTCTTTCCTTCAAGCACTCTTTCTCTCCTCCAAGCTCTCTCTTTCTCCTTCAACCTCTCTTTCTCTCCTTCAAGCTCAATATTAGCAAAATAGCAAACAATGAGTGTGTGAATAAAGTAGAGGGATTGGTTGTATAAATAGGTGTTTAAGGGGGTCTTTTAGGGTTAGGGTAGAATTAGGTTGCTTTAAATTTAAGAAAATGCTTTTTTTTTTTTTTTAGTTGTCTTTTAAAAAGACGTTATTTGTACAGTACATACCCATAGGGGCAAGATAAGTTACTGGTACGATAAAACCGTACCCATAACTTACCTTGCCCCTGTGGGTACGTACCCACACCATATTCGTACTCAGCACCAATACGATACATTTCCGAGGTTGGTACGAGGGAGTCTAGGCGTTTTCATGCAATCTTGTCTAAATGTCATAAGGATGATGCTTGTGCTCGAGTTCAATGAAATTATGCGTAGTTTGTTGTGGTTATTTAGCTTGTTTTGTTTTTCACATGCATAATGTGGTTAATTCCTACTTTATTAGGCTGAAAATTATATATTTTTTAATATTTGTATATTTTTATGCATGTATCCAACACCGTAGTCTCGTATCAAGGCCAAAAAAATTGGCGAATCTATACCTATATCCAAAACATATCAGCAACTTAGCACCGGGTAGCACCGGGTAACACCCATAGCTACCATCACCTCTGCATAACCGATAAGAGGTTTGCCCTACCCAATTGGGGATTGACCCATTGGTGGTTTTCCCTACCCGCTCCACGCCGACGACGACACTCCCCCCCAATTTGCCACACCCAAAGGTTTTTCGATACAAAGGGATCGACACAACCAAGAAGTTCGCCACATGCACGAAACTTGCAGTTCCATCCGATGCAAACAATCGACTACCCAATACAATAGACATTATCCACCACACTCCCCACCAAGGAGTAACGTGAGTAAATCTTTCTCACCAAAGTCTGTTGGGGCAACGCACCATAACACCCGCATGACATTTTGAAAACCAACCTGCATTCTTGCATTACACTAGCTGATAAGCTGGCACTTAAGGATGAGATGAAGAATAAAGTCCTTGAAAGATCCCTTCCCCAAATCTGATCCAAATTTTTAGTTTGAGTCATTTGACATTTCGTCAAACACTTAGCATGCAACTGCTTACAGGTTAGATAACAACAATGATATGCAAAACAGATTTTTTTCTATGGCCCAAATCAGACTCGGAAATGAAATACAAGACCATGCAAGATCAGCTTAACTGCTGCAATAAATCTTCAAAAATGGCGACTAGGGTTTTGTTGGAAGACCCCCGCAAACATAACCAGCCATATACAAATAAAATACTGATTTTTAATAGCAAAATAAGAGCTGGAAATTACTCAGAAATCTGCCCTCTGAATGGGACTGAAAATACACTTAAAACCCTCCTAGAAATTCTGATATTAATTTCTTTTGAGCCCAAAATGACAGTACAACAGATGGCACACAAATCAGATCTGAAAATACCTCTTAAACAACGTAGAACATCCAAAAAGTGAGTCGCCCCACACTGACAAATATGCTAACTGCTGCTGCAATTTTATTCTTCGACTCACATTGCTGAAATGATGAAAATCTGTGAAGATCAATGGGATTTCCTGAGTAGAAATCCCTCACACTGCTCCTGGGCTTTTCTTCCTTGGGTTTGTTTGCAAAAAGCTCAAAGCTTCCAATGCAAGAGAGAAAATATCAAATAAATTTGGAATGCCTCTAGGCAAGTCGACTTCTTCTTTATATAGGAAATGGGACCCAAAGTGACCTTTGAACTTCCAATGATCTTTTGTCCCTTCGTTGCACTCTCCTAGGCCAAGTCGCACTTTTTTAAAAGGGGCCTTAGACATACTTTTATAATTTTTTCACTCCCTTGAGCAAATCGCATTTTCCTTAGGAAGTACAATTTAATTAAGTGTTTTTATTTTATTGCACTTTCCTAAGTTATAATTTAAAGTTAAGTCTATTAATTTATTATATGTGCTCTTTATAATGTTATATTTTAATTTTTGCACAATATAATAAAATTAATAAAACTTAAGTCACCCTTGAGCTCATCCTTTGGCCGTCGGGTAGACAAAATAGGCCAAAAAGTCTTCAATTAAATTATTCGAGAAAGAGGGACATTACAGTCCCCTCCAATATCCCCACACAACGGGTACACACTACTAAGGGAGAGGTATACTAACCCAATCTTACCTTTGTATATACTAAGGACAAACCCACCTACTCAAGCATTGAGTAGCAAAAAGACAGCATCTGCCAAAATGGTAGATGGGAATACACTTCTTAAATTTTGGGCATCCCTTTGCCCCAAAAGACATTAGCTATTATCTAACGGAGGTCTCCTGTAGAGAAGCTAAACTTAAAGTTAAATGGCTGAATGGAATCCCGGCTAACTCTAGCAAGTTCTACAGTCCTCAAATCTGTGCTCAGATCCAATTATCTACATATGCTCCATCCCTGCATTTCCCAAATCTGTGCTCAGGTCCAATTACCTACCTCTGCTCCATCCCTGCATTTTCCAAATCTATTCTTTGAACTAGATGTAGACAGTAGCACTCCAGATTTGCCCTGGTAGGTTGGAAAAAGGCTACTAGGTAGAAGATGGGTAGCTGGATATTTGCCCCTAAATACTCACTCTAACTCTAGCAAGTTCTACAGTCCTCAAATCTGTGCTCAGGTCCAATTATCTACACATCTGCTACATCCCTGCATTTACCAAATCTGTGCTTAGATCCAATTATCTGCCTCTGCTCCATCTCTGTATTTCCCACATCTGTGCTTGGGTCCAATTATCTACCTCTGCTCCATCTCTGTATTTCCCAAATCTGTTCTTTGAACTAGGTGTAGACGACAACAGTTCAGATTTGCTTCAGTAAGTTGGAAAAAAGGCTAGTTGGGAGAAGATGGATAGCCGGATATTTGCCGCTTAATACTCACTAGCATAGGATTGTGAGCTATGCTAGTCTGGAGACTATGTGATACCCAATGCAAACCCTGATTAAGGGCTATACTAAGTACTCTAATGGCTACCCATTCACTACATGCTTGTTCGTCCAAATAGCTTTAGCAGATCACTAGTCTGGGGTAGGACCAAGCACGTATTCCACTAAATCTACAGCAATCCTGGAAAATCAAGTATGCCAATAAGGCCAATATTTAGGAGCAGTGCTCATCATGGTAGCCCTCCCTTGTGCCAGAACAGAAATTTTGAATAAAGTTGGCTGGCAGAAAGAGGACTCAAATCATTAGCTAAACTTTCAAACAAATAACTATATCATTATCTGCAAGGATAGTCATGACTAGAATCTACCCTAACACTTGGATATCAACACAACAAACCTGTGCAATGGCTCAAGCCAAAAGCCACCAGAATCACCGACAAGTCAGTCTCCCTGATTTGGGAGAACCACAGAACTGTCAAATAACTCCTGCTCCGTGTCCTGCCTCATGCTCTCTCCATCTCCATCCCTCATGCTATCTCTAAGGTTGTGGGCCGTGACCAAATTTTCCAGCACAAATCGGGGATTGGTTTAGGCAAATCAACACTAGCAATCAATAACAACAAGCCTCCCTCCAAAGTGATTCAACTGTCTAATCATAAGCCAGAATCTTATACGTGATAGGTCTTCCAAATTTGGCTGAAAAGTGCTATGATTTACATTAAGGATTGTTATAAAATATCAATCCAACAGAGCCTTGGTACATTCAACGACTCTGCTAAGGTGTATGCTTCATGCAAAGGCCTGAAACTTGAAAACGAGCGAGGGATGAGGGAGATAAAGGTAAGTGGAGACTAAGACGACCAAACATTTTATTGTTGGCAAGGCCACCCCAATCAATTTTCAACTTATTTCTATGATTAAAGAAATCAAATGCTTGTTGGAGGCTTTCCCCATGGTCACCTGGAAAGTCGAAATCTGGTTCTGGGAATTACACAAAGTTACAATTGTATTTATGTTTGTGTACATATTTTATTTTTGTTCACGAGGAATCATTACATTTTACAATCTTAAGCTTAGTCTCCCAGCCTCGGTAAACTTTAGCTTAGCATGAGGAAGGGACCACCAGGTGCACAAGTTTCATACTGCCTTCGTACAGCTGGAGCCTAGGTTTCATACCACCTTCATATAGCTGGCGCACACTCAGGGACATTGGTCGGACTACTCCGTCAACACACAAGGACTCCAGTCATATTACTCCTCACGCTCAAACATGCCAATGGGGTTTGTGTAGATATTGATGCAGGGGTAAATTACAATATGTAAGTAAGCACCAGCCCTATGTAGCCAAGATACAGGTATGGGTAAGGGTTCCATACGCGGATACGTCAATTTTTAAAAACCCTTGGGTACGATACGCCTTGGATACGTCCGTAAATATATATTAAAAAATTAAAATATATATATTTATATACATATACTCATTTTTAGTCCATAAGAAATACAAAACTTGAAAATTATGGTAGGATCAATGTTCAAAACATTCAATATACTCAAGAATTTACATTTTCATTGATCATGTGGTTGCCATACATATGATATACAAATATCATATCAACGTGCATACAAACAAAACTTGAAAAATATACTAGGATCAATGTTCAAATTTTCAAAACATACAATATACTTAAGATTTTACATTTCATTGATCATGTGGCTGACAAACAAAACCTCCTTCCAATGTTTGCAACTTTGCCTCCTTTAAGCTCTTCAATTCCTCTTTGGCTCTTTGCTCATACACTTGCAAAACCAACAATGAATTGTTTGTGTGAGATTTCAAATGAAGGGGTGAGTGTCTTTTATAGCTTTTTGAAGTGTTTAGGGTTTAATTTTTTATTCATTTGAATGTTAGGGTTTGTTTTTTTGCAGTGTTTTAATACCTTAAAAGCTAAGTCACAAGGTTTGCGTTCGAGATCGACAAGGATAAAGTTCAGTTCAAGTTTGTCAATGGATAAAGTTCGAAAAAAAAATCATCATTAAATTCAATCAATAAACTATAAAAATATAAAATATATGTAAATATAAAATAAATAATAAAGAATTTTAAAAATAATATAATTTAGAGCTTAAAAAATAAAATCAAAATCAAAATAAACATAAAATACAAATTCAAAAATAAAACAGAACTTTAAAAAGAGATAATGTATAACCCATAGCACGCATAACATATTATTTATTGAGTTTGAGGGGTTCATTAAATCCTTCATGCCCCGAGTTTAACATTAGAAAATAATGAAGAGTAGTTTTAGTGAAAATTACTAACAATATGCCTCGTCAAATGTTGCGAACAGCTCCACCTGCAGGTCCCGCACCACAACGACGATTGCTCATACCACGAAGAGACAAATAACAGAGATTTTTATGTGGGGATACTTGTGCCATAGTTCGCATACTCGTACTCAGCGAATACTCAGCAAACCCAAAAACAAAGATTTTAATGTGGGGATATTCCGTGCCATAGTTCACCTTGTACTTGGCGAATACTTAGCAAACCCAAAAAAATTGACTCGGCAAAAACTCGGCAAGACTCGCATGAATACTGGGAATACTTGGAAACTTAAAAATACGCAAAAAAATTTAAAAACATAAATTTTAAGCAACATATAGCTACAAAATGTATCAAATGAGTACAGTCCAAAAACTCAGCAAAAACTCGGTGAGTCCTTTATGGTGAGTTTTTCCTACCAGTACTTGTTTGTAGTTTTCTTTGGCAAGTACTTGCCAACTCGGCCAGTACTACGAGTCTTCTAACTATGTTTCGTGCAATGGAAAAAGCCATTTTTCGTTTGTTGTTCTGTAACAATTTTAACCTAATATTTGACCTATCTTTATATCATTCCAGTTGGCTATTTTTTATGAGACGTTCCAGCACAGTCGGGTTTTATTTAAGCTTGGGTTCGTGATGGGTACCTACGGGTTCTTCCGGGGTATGTCACAGGTACGTTTATTCTTTATACATAAACTTTGACCATACTCCATGAGGGCAGGGATTTATATACCCTACTCTTGTAAAGGTGAGATGTAGCAATCTGCTACAATCCACTTCCCCTTAGAAAGCTTTGTGCTTGGAAGCATATTCACTGACTGGGTTTGAGATGAATATGACCCAACATTATATACTTTTGATGATCCTTCAAGATTGAAATAAGCATGACCAAGTGTGGAAATTGATGTTTACCTTCACATTGTAAAAATTTTAGACTTAGTACTTTGACCCCTTGAAGGTTACATAATAATCATGTCTCACAAGATACTGTTTGAATGGGGTAACATTTGTGCATATGATTTATTCCTGTGTTTCTCTGCCCTGGTTTAAAAAGAGAAAAGGAAGATAAAGGTACATGGAGACTAAGATAACCCCCATTTTACTATTGGCAAGGCCACTCCAATCAGTTTTCAGCTTACTGCTAAAATTAAGGAATCAAAGCCATGGGTGGAGACTATCCCCATAATCAATTGGAGATTTCAAACCCGGGCCTGGTGGTACACAAACTTACCTCTGTATTAATGCCTGTGTACATATTGATGCAGGGGTAAGCAACAAAATGCAGTGTTACCTAAGACTCCGGGACGGCAGGACATGGGGACGGAGTTTCGGGACGGCAAAAAAATTCCAAAATTTCGGGACGGCAGGGGGCCGGCAGGGGGAGGCTATTAAAATAATATATAAAATTCTAAACATTAAAGAAATATTATGAATAGCAGTGCAAATTTAAATATCAGTCCACCATGTGCATACAGTCCAGATGTCCATATTAAAAATCAATAGCATACATATAGCTATGCTGCCAAACTAATGTTATATGTCCATATAACTTTTAATATTAATATGTATGCTGCTGGTTTTCATAGCATGTTGTGACAGTCCACCATGTGCATTTGTGCTAAAAAAATCTGTATTCATATATCACTCTTGATTCTTAATGTCTTTGTAATACAATACAGTCAGGTTATGGTTAACCGGTAAATGTTTTTAAAGAGAAAACAACAAAGAAAATAATTAAAATATATATATATATATATATATATATATATATATAAACCAGAAGTCCCCAAAACATCCCGGGACGCCCAGACGTCCCCAAAAAAGGACGTCCAAGAAATGTCCCTGATATTCAGGGGCACCCTAGGACGCCCCCTTTCTCCCCGCCCTTTTGGAAACGTTGGGGGGACATTTCCCCTGTCCTGCCGTCCCCAGAACGTCTGGGACGTTAGGGACATCTGGTTTTCAAGGGGGTGCGTGCCTGCATAACATTGACAAAATGTAAGCAAGCACCATCTATTACCACCGCCTGATATACTTTCACAGCACATCGGTATGAATTTTGTGTTGTGATTACCTCGGACTTAAGAAATGATTGTATCTTTATATGATGAATTGATTTCCCAAAATGGTTTATTTTATAGCTTGAAATTAACACAAGGATACTTCGAACATTGCAAGATTGATTTCAAATAAGTGGTATGTTTGCAAAATTGCATGGATTGCTATTCTCTATCACCTCCTATAAAGATACTAACTTCTTAAATCATTTTTCGTGCCCTGTTTGAAAAATGGTGGTCACAAAACTTAAGTATAGTTCTGCAGCTTCTGCATAACATCCTCATTAGGATGGACAAACATTAGTAAATTGATCTCTTAAGAATATGTGATACCTGATCAGCCAAAACAATGGGGTCTCATACTACCTGAAGCTAAATTTGCTCTCAAAAATTCAGTCCATCTATCCACTCGTTATTCTCCATTCAAGATAGTGTATAGGTTCTCTCCAACAGGAGTGACTAAATTGCTCATATTTCTGCAAAAGCTGAATAGTTTGTGGAATGGATGATGTACCTTCTTTAAGCAAGTTAAAGAAATACTGTACAACATAATGAAGAGTAGAAGGACAAGGTAGATTTGAGAAGAGAAAAAAAAATCAGTACCAAATGGTATGTCGCATAAGAATTTGTTTCCCAAAGGTCCATATAACAAACTAAGGACGAAGAAATTGGGCCCTTGATCGATTTTGATAAAACTAGGTAATAATGCTTGTCTTTTAGAGTTGCCATCTGAATTGAATACCTCAACCATCTTCAGCACTGCTGCTTCATATGATCACATGGAAGGAGAATATTCTGGTCAACCTGACACTAACCTACAGGACAACCTCCAAACTGGGCCATAGGTTTGCAAATAAATGAAGGTGACTGCTCTACTATCTTCGTATGGATCAAAGAGTGGTACTTATTTCAAATGGAACAACCAGCACTTAGATGATGCTACATGAATACCTGAAGCAGAACTGGACAGATGCACGTGACTTGCTGAGATAATTCTGTCGGTAAAATATATTTTGCATTGAGAAATGAACCAAGATTCAACAATTTCAAAGTAAGGTTTGACACAGACATATAGATATCAGTCATCTTGTAATAGTCATGTAGATGTAGTTAGTAAAAAAACCATTGCTGAATGGGTCAAATTATGTAACATAGAAGACAGAGATGAAGACAATCCAACGGTCGAGGATGTTTGGGATGCAGTCAAAGCTAAAAATGCCTGAAACATGAGTAATGACGCAGAAGAGAAATAGGTCAAACAAAACTGAAAAGGCCCTCATGTTCATTACGCTCTCAGTAGAAGACAAAGTGAAAACATACAGGATTCTCACGAGGCTTGGAAAAAGTCAACACTGTGTACAATGTAAACAACAAAGCATGGGCTTTAAGTTCATATCTCATGGATAACTCAAGATGTGACAAGATGAAAAAGTCAACAAATTTCTGATGCGGCTATAACAGAAATCAAGAACCAACTACTAGGAGTTGAACAAGAAGCTGACTATGATGACCTGGTGATGAACATTCTCAGGGCTCTCCCTTCTTTGTTCAAAAAGTTTGTTACTTCATTGAACATCCCCAATCACAAAATTAACCATTAGGACCTCATTGGTTTCCTTCAACAAGAATAAATGCCACCAGCTAGTGACAACAATGAAGAAGAAACAGCTCTTTCTTCCAAACAAAATAGGATGAAGGTTTTTCAGCTAAAACACAAATTCAGCAACCCAGAGAACTTTCTAAGAAAGGCAAAGAAAATCCCACAGTACAGTGTCATATTTGTGGCAAGTCCCATGTATAACAGTGTCACACAGAAAAATAGATGAAATCAATAAGGACATGGAAGATGCCAAAATTGGCTATATCCTGTGTCACAGGGTTCGGCGATTTTTGGACATGAAGTTCGAAAATCGCCGAACCTCATTCAACCCCAAAAAATCGCCGAATATTCGTTATTATTCGCTATTAAAAAAATCTTTAAAAACGCTTTACAAAAAACCCTAAAAAACCCTAAAATAACCCTAAAACAACAGTCTGAGTTTATAAAAAGCGGTCGGAGTATGGGTTTTATCATTCCGAGTGCAAATTTGTTTGACGGCAGTGTTGCTTCGAGTCTCGACTTTGTTGGCGAGTTCGTGATTTCTATTGGCGAGTTCATGATTTAAGTTTATGACCTGGTAAACTTTGTTGGCGAGTTCGTGACTTTTGCTTCCGCTGTGAGCCTGCAACCTGATTTGCTTCCATCTGTTTGCTTCGACCAGATTTCCGTTGCTTCCATTTGGCTTCTGTTTGCTTCGACCGTGGCTTCCGTGGCTTCGTGGCTTTTGTTTGCTTCGACCGAGTTCGTGAGTCGTGACTTCCGTGGCCTCTGTGACTTCCGTGGCTAGTTCGTGACCTCTCGTGACCTTCGCCTTCCACAACCAGCGCCGCCAGGTATTTTTCTAGGTTTTCCTTTGTTTGTTTAAAATATTTACATATAATTTATAAATGGTTCGATTAGGTTTACATTTTATAATTTTTAATTTTTAATTTATTATTTATGTATAATTTATTATTTTTACATTTTATAATTTATATAGTAATTTATTATTTATAGTTTATTATTGTTTTATATTTTATATTTTATAATTTATAATTTTATTCATATTTTATATTTTATTATTTATATTTAATATTCTATCTTTTATTTGTATATTTTATTATTACGTTTATAATTGTTTTTATTTTATTAATGTTTTAATTTTAATAAAATAATTAAATATATAATCGTCTATATATTTTTAATTTTTAAATATATTAAAATAATATTCATTTTTAAATGTATATTTTAAATTAAATTTTGAATTAAATTTAAAATTTTGAAGGTGTATAGTTTTTTAATTTTTTCAAATTTATTTAACATTTAAAATTTAAACTATGAATTTATGAAATATTAGTAAAAATATTTAACATTTTTAGTATTTTAAAATTTAAAGGAATTTTAAAAACATTTATTTGTAAAATATATTATTTTACATATTTATAAATTTATAATGCATTTTGATTTAACTATTTAAAAGTATATATGTACAATAATTCAATTGAATTTTGCTAGATCGCACGGAAACGCCCTAGGGTGACCCGTACTCACTTGAAACATACCTGTGGACCTCGGCACGGGCTATGGTACGCTATGGGTATGGCTGGAAGCGTACCCACACGAGGATAGGGTATGGTCGGGTATGGTCAAAGCGCACCGGACCATACCCCGGACCGTACCATGTCCCTGTGGGTACGTTTCCAGCCGTACCTATCCAAAAAAAATTTGCCAAAGATAGCGTTTCTTTCCTTTTTTGGCAATTATTTCCTTTTTTGGATTTTCGGTGAAAAAATCACAAGAAAAAAAAATTGCCATTTTTGGAAAGGGTCCAGGAAGATGTAGCAACAAAAACTTGCATGTGCCATAACTTTCATTTTGTGACTCCATTTCAGGTGTCGTTTTCTCTAAAAGTGTATATTTTCTCGAGCTCTACGCATTGATGGCAATATTTTTCTTATTTTCATAAAATCCATTTTGCACCTTTTTGGACCAAGCAACTTCTTGCAATCTTAGAAAGAATCATGAGCTTTGATTGCCTATAGATGCATTAGTAATTAAAAATACTAGATAGCTTTCCAAAACTCGGTGAGTATTCTCCGTGCTCGGACTAATCGTCCCCCACCTACCACTTGGATCCATATTTTTTCTGCTTAGTTATGATGTTTCAGAAATATGTCGACAATACTATTGTGCTAAGTGGATCAAGGAAGGTCACCATGAACAATCAAAACTCCACCTGTGATAGAGAAATAATAAATTTCAATAAGTATCCAATGTATGAGAATTAAATTTCAATAAGTATGCAAATGCTTCTTTAAATTTATAATTTATATACATATTTATATTTATATACATGTGTATATAAATATATATATATATAAAACGTACTGCACTCCAAGATTTTTAAAAATTTGCCGTATCGGCGTATCGCACGATACCCGTAACCGTACCCATACCTATATCCATGCAGTCTAGGAATTTTGTAGTCATATATTTAAATTTAAAAAGTTAAACTTGTTTATAATGTATTTAACTTCGTTGTAAATTTGTAATATTATTTAATATTGTGTTATTTGAATGCAAATTGTAATTCGATGGGACCCCCAAAATCAAATCTTTGAGGATGGAAACATGTGAGCCGCGACGGTAACAACCTCAAATGTCGCTTGTGTGGTCATGGGCAATGGACCACTTACTTGGGAATTCGGTCGGTCGGGGAGGAGGGGTTGCAGCATGTGGATCAGTGACTCCAGAGATTAGAGCTGCTCTAGAGAAAGAGCAATCCTCTTCGATTGTAGGAAAGATGCAATCAGCCCAAAAGAAACAGAGAGTCCAAGAGAACATGTCTAAGTTCACGACATTTGTTGTGTCTTCTTCTACCACTATGCCCAACATCTCAATAGGTGGATCAGTGGGGAGTGCAACATTGAAAATTTGTGGAAACCATTCGAAAAACAACATGTGGATGATGCATTCGCCGATTTATTTTATTCAAGTGCCATTCCATTCAATGTAGCTAGGAATCCACATTTTCAAAACACAATTCAAAAAGTGCAGAGTTTGGCAAAGGCTGCACACCTCCTTCTTCAGAGGCTTTCAGAACAACTCTTTTACAGAGGTCAAAAGATAGGGTGATTGAGAAATTATCTCCGAGAGGTCGAGCCTCTCGAGGGCAACAGGGTGCACAATATTGAGTGATGGATGGTTAGATATATGTCAGAGACCACTGATTAATGTTTTGGTGGCTTGCCCTCAAGGTGTTGTGTTCTTGAAGGTGATAGACACCATGAATCATAAGAAAACTTCAGAGTATATTTTTGAAATATTAGAGGAAGCCATTATTGAAATAGGTGTGGAAAATGTGGTTCAAGTGGTTATTGACAGTGCTTGCAAATTGTGTGGGAGCTGGAAAGCTAATTGTAGAGAAATACCCACAAATATATTAGAGCCCATGTGCAGCACATTGCTTGGATTTGTTGTTACATGACTTGGCTAAATTTCCATGGATACATGAAGCAATTCACAGAGGAAGAGCAATTGCAAATTTTATCAGAAATCACCACCTCACATTGAATCTCTACAGGCGGCATGCATCGAGGGAGTTGTTGAGGCCATGTGAAACAAGGTTTGCTTCATTTTACATCACTTTGAAAAGAGTGGTTGAAGAGAAAGCAGCTCTAAGATTTGTTATGTGTTCCAATGAGTGGGAAAATTCAAGTGCTTTCTAAAGGTCCTAAGGGGAAGAACATAGAGCAAATTGTTTTAAATAGCAATTTTTGGGAAAGTGCAACAAAGGTTTTAAATGTGTGTGAACCAATTATTGATGTGCTTCGCATGGTTAATGGCGACACCCCTTGTCTCAGTATGCTTTATGAGAGCATGGACCGTTGCAAGGAAGCTATTCAAAAAGCACTAAATAATGTGGAAGGAGACTACATGGAGATATGGAATACAATTGATTATAGATGGAAAATGATGCACACACCTTTACATGCAGCAGCATGCTATTTGGAGCCTAAGTTGTTTCAGGTAGATAGAGATAGTGATCTTGAGGTTATGACAGGGCTTTATGAAGCCATTGAGAAGTTCGAACCAGATCCGACAACCGCATGTCTAATTAGAAAGCAGTGTTGGAAATACAAGGCAGGAGAAGGGATGTTTGGAATGTCAGCAGCCAAATATGACATGTCACAAGTTGACATGCTTGGGTACAGATGGTGGAAGTCCTATGGAGCACAAACACTTGAATTGCAACGCTTTGCCATTCGAATATTGAGTCAAGGAGCAAGTTCATCAGCTTGTGAGAGGAACTGGAGCTGCTTTGACCACATCCATTCTAAAAAGAGGAACAAGTTGTTGTCTGGAAAATTGGGAGATCTTGTTTATATTCGTAGCAATTTACAATTGTCTATGAACAATGCAACAAAAGACTCCACCTCTTCTTTACAACATAAAATTCCAAATAACACAATGGATGCAGATGAGCCTGACTTTTTGGATGATGAATTGAGTGTTGCATCTAGTGATGATGATACTGCATCAACTCAACCAAGTGCTCTTGATGACTTGGAACTTGTTTGAGTTTGAGTCTTGACTCTTAATTGTAACTTTTTGACGATTTCATATGTTCCTCATAGTTTAACTTTGATAAGCATGGTTTATAAATGTAACAGAGACATCTTTTTATATAGATTTCAAGTTTATATAATAATGTTTTAGCTATTTTGAAAAAATTGTGCATTTATATCTTTTTTTTAAAATGAAAATTATAACAGCCGAATTTAATCACGAATTTTTTTGCCGAATTTTATCATTGCCAAACTTAATCCGAATTTAATCCTTGCCGAACATGAACACGAACACAAACCTGGTGACTTAGGCTATATCAAAGCAATATTGTGAAGAGCAATGATGGAGAAAACGATGGTGTAGAGAATGATCGTGTTGAGAGAACGATGATGTTGAGAATGATCGTGTCGAGAACGATGGTGTCAACAATACCGTCAAGGCCCTCTGCATGCATCGAGGTGGGCAAGACATCTCCAAGAAGCTTGCCAATTTTTTCTCTCGACAAAGCATACACCAACAACTAATTGTTGCCCACACTCCACAACAAAATGGAGTAAAAAAAAAAATCAAATTATCCAAGAATATGACAAGCACTATCGGACAAAGTAATGAATACACCAAAGTGTATTTACTCAATCAAGCACCAACAAAAGCATTGAATGGCATGACACATGAAGAAGCATGGCCAAGGAGGAAGCCTACATCAAGCACCTAAAGAGTCTTTGGGAGCAAATCGATGCCTACATTCGAGAAGGAATCAAAAGAAGCTTGATGAAAAGAATGTGAAGTGAATTTTTTCGGGTATAGAAGTAAATCTAAAGTCGCCGACTAGTTAATCCTACAACCCAAAAGACATAAAGCAAACAATGTAGCCATTGATGGTCCACATCCAAAGCCATTGAAAATTCTTCTTGAAGATATCCAAGATAATGACAAGCAAAACTTAGAAATATCAAGGAAGAAGTTATTCAAGAAGAGGAAGTTGATTCAATTCAGAGATCACCTTCATAAAACTCTAATTCTAATGAAAAAAGTCCAGAGGAGAGAGTGTTTGAAATGAAACTCAACCCACTGATACTCATAAATTCATCAATCAACAAGAGTACGGAAACCAACCTAGAAGGAACAAGAAAATCTAGAGCAGTCACCAACAAACAACACATCGAAGAGAAGGTGGCATTGATGAGCACAATGGTTCATTCCTTAGAACCAACTACAATCAACGAGGCTTTGCATTCAAAAGAATGGACTAAAACAATACAAGTAAAATACGATGCTATCATACATAATCAAATGGTTGTTTGATCGATCTACGAATTGAGATGAAACCCATCGATGCAAATTGTTGTTTCGAACAAAATATAAAGTAGATGGTACCATTGACAAACACAAAGCTCACTTTGGTTGCAAAAGGTTACACTCAAACAAGAAAGTGACTATCAAGAGACTTTTGCACCTACACGAAGATGAAAACCATCAAAGACTCGTATTCTCTCTTGCCACACAATTTGAATGGCATATCAACCAAATGGATGCGAAAAGTGCATTTTTAATGGGGTCTCCAAGAGCAAGTGTACATGAAACAACTCAAATGATTCAAAGATGAAGGTAAAGAACACAAAATGTGTGTAGACATCAAATTTGATCATTTGGCACTGGGAATATCGGTTTTGGCGTATATCCATTGTACATGATTCATGTGCATAAACTAAGCTCAAATTCACTATCTTATCCATGTGTGTAGACATCAAATTTGATCATTTGGCACTTAGGAATATCGGTTTTGGCGTACATCCATTCAGACATGACTCATGTGCATAAACTAAGCTCAAATTCACTATCTTATTGTACTCTTAAGGCTTATGGTCGGTATGATCCGTCGTCATGCGGCTCAATCACCTAGAAAAACATTTCTATCTATCATAAACATCTTGTGCCTCTCAGACGGCCCCCTCCAAATCATTTGGTTTTCAATCCTACAAAACAAAACCATCCAATAAGGACACAACAATAGACCGCAGATTTTGTCCCCTTCTATGGGCTTCGTCCCGGCCTTTCTAACGGTCAAATTTTCAAATAAATATCTTCTTGACTTGGTCTTTTCCTCTAGGTCGGTATTGGTGTGAAATATTTCCTTGAGCAAGATAAATACAAGTCAAGCCCACTCATTTCCTCGCTCGGTAGTCACTTGGTAGCCAATTGATTTTCACTTGGTCCTTATTCGGTTTTCACTTAAGCAAGCTGCTCTATTCTTCCCTATTGCAAAAGCATACATTAGGAGCAGCTCTTATGCAGATTTTAAACACTCTCAACCGGGTTAAGAGCAAGTCTTATCAAGTCAAAAGCATCAAAGCAAGTAATATCAAGCGTCAAAGAACCAAATTCTAGTTGCATACATATAGATGAAAAGAGCACAATTGTACTTCCAATAGGTGGGTGAATTGCATGGGGTTTATTGCCCTCTCAAGGTATTGCTATATAGGTGACGCAAGGGAATTTCAACTCAAACTGTTAGACCATGATGGCCGTTAGACCAAAACCCATAGGTGTTAGTCTCCGCTACAATCGCCAGAGTTAGGATCTATGAGAGGCGGTTAGTCCATATCATGAAACTCACGGGGAGCGTTGGACACACATGCCAACAATCTCCCCCTTAGCATTACTCGAGTGAGTTTCGAACTCGAGACTGTCGCTCTAATACCATTTGTTAGACCACGATGCCGTTAGACCAAAACCTATATGTGTTAGCCTCGCTTCTGATGGCCGAGTTAGGATCTACGAGAGGTGGTTAGTCCATGTCACGAAACTCACGAGGAGCGCTGACACGCATGCCAACTGTTAACCCCTATTTACAAGACTTTCAAGAAGCTAGGGTGTTAAGAAGAGAAGGTTGACTTCGACAACTTACACACATCTTCCGGATCGGGATTTCACATAGATCTACACATTCAGCAATCGCAAGAGGTCATAAAGTCGTATATGTATTTTTCAAAGCAAGACTAAACCATCCGATTCAGCACGTAATCAACTACCGATTCTTTTCAGATCTGTCGATTTTGTCTAAGGGTAGACAAACATCCAATTTTAAAGACGAATCAACTATATCAAAATAGTCTTGCCTATTTCTCCCAATTCCAATTCCAAATTAGTTGTCAAAGTATGGAAAAAGCTTAGTGCACTATAATCTTGTGATATTACAATATTTAGTATGTGCCCCAATTGATCAAATGTCTTAATCAATTACATGTTACTCAGATATGTACATGAATGTTTAATTTATTAAATCCAAATATACATCCTTTCTAGATTTTGAAAGATCCCTAGATGGATCCTCCTTACACTATACTGATTTTTAATCAATCAAAAACAACAAATACAGTTTTCTGTGTATTTTATATCAAGTTCCTAGTGCAGATCTGGAAAATGCGACTAGGGTTGAAGAGAGATAACAGTATAAATCATGCCAAATAAAAATACTTCTGATTTCTAATGACTGTTCAGATATTTAGGGACAGATTTATATAAAAAACTGAACTTATTACAGTCCCAAAATGGCCCAGAAAATCAGATCTGAAGCCTGTTATTATTCAGCTTGAAAATCTTCAAAATACACTTCAGAACTGATAAAAAGTACAGCGATCAGATTACAAAATGATGGCAATTATTTGACAAATATTTTCAGATGAAAATACCTCTGAATTCGCTGCCAGACTGTTTACAATGGACTGATCCAACTGCTGGTTGCAAATCACTGGGAAACACCTTCAAATCCCTCTTCACACATGGCTGAACTGAACCTGGAAGTCTGATGAAGAACACTAGGAATTTCTGAGTGAAATCCCCTCTCAATCTCCTGGGGTTTTCGTCCGCAAGAGATAAATTCACAAGGGTTTTCGTCCTTGGAATTTCTGGTAAAAGCTCAGAGCTCTTAGCAATGCAAAGATGATAATAAAAATCTGGATGTCTCTCTACAAGTCGACTTGTTTATTTAAAGGGAGATCAGCCAACCACCACCCCCAAATCAGCCAATAAAAATTGTTTCATTCTCCTATGCTGGGCACATTTTCCTTTTGGGCTGATTGGCACATTTTCCAAAAATTGACTCCCTAAGGTAAGTCGCACTTTCTCTTTTCTAATACAATTATTTTTAATTGTATTTTTGACATTTTAATTCATCATTATACTTTATTATTTATTATATGTGCTTTTTCATGATATTATTATTTTTTTGAAACAATAGCACATTATAATAAAATAATAAAGATAAGTCACCCTAAAACTTCCCTTTGGCCGTCGGGTAGACATAAAGGGCCAAAGGTCTTCGCCCAGGCTCACGCAGGTAGAGGGGACATTACAGTCCTCCCTCCCCGGAGTTGCTTGCCCACAAGCAACTGTAGCAACGCGGGGTGCTGAAGAATAGACTCACCCTCCCAAGTGGCATCCTCCAAGGGTAAATCTTTCCAACGAACCAGGTACTCCCGTATCACCTTGTTCCGCAATCTTCTCTCCCTCCAATCCAGAAGTCCCTCAGGAACCAAATCCAGTCTTCCCTCATCATCCAAGGGGGGTAACTCTACTGAAGAGGTCACATGCTGTCCCAATGCCTTCTTTAAGCAAGATACATGAAAAACATTGTGTATCTTACTTTCAGAAGGTAACTCCAACTCATAAGCTACCTGTCCAACTCTCCTCACTACCCTGTATGGACCATAGAAGCGAGGCTTAAGCTTCTCCGCTCCACTCTTCTTAAGAGTACTCTGTCTGTAAGGCTGGAGTCGTAAAAAGACCATATCCCCTACCTCAAATGATCGCTCAATCCTGTGCCTGTCTGCATACATCTTTTGCTGATTTTGGGCATGCTGCATATTGTCCTTAAGGGTTTTAAGGATATCCTGGCTGTCCTGTAAACACTCTCGAGCCTTAGGAGCTCTACTATCTCCAAACGCCATATCCACGAAGGATCTCGCGTCATAACCGTACAAAGCTCGAAAAGGGGTCATCCCAATGGACATGTGGTACGTAGTATTGTAACAATACTCGCACAAATAAAGTTGCTTGACCCATGCTCTCTGCTGCCCTGAAACATAGTTGCGCAGGTACCCCTCAATCCACTTATTCACAATCTCCGTCTGCCCATCTGTCTGTGGATGATAGCTAGTGCTCGGAGTCAACTCAGTGCCTGCCAACCTGAAGAGTTCCTGCCAAAATGTGCTCATAAACCTGCTGTCCCTATCGCTAACAATATTCTTCGGAAGCCCATGTAACCTGAATACCTCCCTAAAGAATAAATCAGCCACCTGTGGTGCCTTAAAACTCGTGGGGATGGCAAAGAAGTGTCCATACTTAGTCAACCTGTCAACTATCGCATAAATGCGATCATAGCCCTGCACAACTGGTAGTCCTGTAATGAAATCCATAGATATACTCTCCCACCTCTGCTCTGGAATAGGTAAGGGCTGTAATAAGCCTGCAGGGAAAGTATGCTCGGACTTGTTTTGCTGACAAGTCACACACTCTCGAATATACTGTAGAACATCCTCCTTGAGACCCTTCCAAGAGAATCTCTCTCTAACTTGCCTATATGTCTTGAAATACCCTGGATGTCCTGCTAATGGTGCATCATGGAGTGCATGTAGAATCTTCCCCTTGAGCTTAGATTCAGGTACCAAATAAATCCTACCCTTATAATAAATCAAATCAGAAATTACCTGGTAGCGCCCATCCTGAATTTTGCCGTCCATGATCTCACATGCTAAGGTGTTCTTTGAATACTCAACCAGCAATTGAGACTTCCAATCTGCAGAAATTTCACTCATAGAATATAGGACAGCAACATGGGGTCTCCTCGATAGTGCATCTGCCACAACATTCCTTTTTCCTTTGACATACTCAATGTCAAAATCATAGGCCTGAATCCTGCTGACCCATTTCTGCTGCCTCTCATTGAGTTCCTTCTGCTCCAAGAAGTACCTCAAGCTGTTATGGTCGGTCCTCACTACAAACTTTCCTCCCACCAAATATTGTCTGAACTTCGCCAATGCATGCATGATGGCGAGCATCTCCTTGTCATAGGTGGAATACAATCTCTCGTTCTCCCTCAATTTTCTACTCTCATAGGCAATGGGATGACGGTCCTGCATCAAGACTGCACCAATACCTGAGCCCGAAGCATCACACTCTAAGATGAATGGTTTGGAGAAGTCTGGAAGAGCAAGGACTGGACATGTGCTCATCACCATCTTGAGCTCATCAAATACTCTCTGTGCCTCCTCTGTCCATCTAAATGCGCCTTTCCTTGTGAGATCTGTCAATGGTGCAGCAATATCTGAATAACCCCTCACAAATCTCCGATAATATCCGCATAACCCTAGGAATCCCCGCAACTCTGATATGTTCCTGGGTGGAGGCCAATCCTGCATAGCCTGTATCTTCTCCTGATGGACCTTGACCCCATTGGCCCCAATGACATGTCCCAGATACAGTATCTCAGTAAGTCCAAACTCGCATTTGGACATCTTAGCAAATAGAGACTGAATCTCCATAATGCCAAGTACCTCATCTAAATGCCTCAAATGATCCTCCCATGACCTGCTGTAGATCAAGATGTCATCAAAGAAAACTAGCACGAACTTCCTCAACTGCTTGTTGAAGAGATGGTTCATGCATGACTGAAAAGTGGCAGGTGCATTAGTGAGACCAAATGGCATCACCAAGAACTCATAATGCCCATAATGACATCTGAATGTTGTCTTGAGGATATCCTCCTCTCGGACCCGAATCTGATGGTATCCCGATCGAAGATCAATCTTCGAAAAATAAATGGCTCCATGCAATTCATCCAAAAGCTCATCAATACGGGGGATGGGATACCTGTTTTTGATGGTCTTCTTGTTGAGGGCCCTGTAGTCGATACACATTCTCATCGTCCCGTCCTTCTTCTTCACCAACACCACCGAAGAAGCAAATGGGCTAGAACTAGGACGGATATGCCCCATGTCAAGAAGCTCTCTGATGGTCCTCTCTATCTCATCCTTAAATTTCTTAGGATGACGGTAGGGTGTAGTGATCACAGGCTTGGCACCCTCCTCCAACTCTATGACATGCTCAAACCCTCTGTCTGGTGGTCTCCCTGGAGGAATATCACCAAAAACCTGCCCGTGCCTATCTATTATGGTTTGAATATCTGTATGCAACTGCTGTCCACCATCTAGAGAAGATTTGGATGAAATGAAACATTGGGCTGCCCATGCAACCTCTCCATGACTGATAATAGACTCCATCCTATGTGCTGAAACAACTCTAGGCCCACCATCCGAAAGAGCTCGTAGCACAATCTTCTTCCCCTCTGACATAAACTCTATCTCCATTCGTTTGAAATCCTGCACATATCTCCCCAGAGACTGAAGCCACTGAATCCCCAAAACTGCATCTATCTCTCCAAGTCCAACTATGTAAAAATCATCTGTCAGTGTGTAGTCTCCTAGCTGGATACTAAGCTGTGGAATTCGTCTAGTGCAGCTTAGAGCAAAGCCATCTGCCACTCGTACACTAAACCCCTCAAATTCTTCCACCTGTAATCCCCGCTTCATCACAAATCCCTCATCAAGGAAATTGTGCGTAGCACCACTATCAATCAAGCAAACAACTCGTTGGCCCTTAAGTACTCCTTTCACACGAAATGGATGATACCTAGGGACTCCAGAAAGTGAAGCAATAGTACCTGAGCCTGATGCATCTCCATCTCCTAACTCTACCTGGGGCTGCTCCTCATGTGCACCCTGACCACCGTCTCTCGATTCGTATCTCCGCCGAAGAATCGCCTCGCATCCGAGATACCTCAATAAGATGCACCTTGCCTTTCCCAAGGCAGTTGTGTCCAGGCTCCCAGTGATCTTTGCAATGGAAACAAAGTTTCTTTCTTCTCAACTCATTCCGAGTCTCCTGATCCATCCTAGGAGGGGGTACACTCCTTTGCTGAGTAGTGGGACGCTGAACCGGCTTGGAGCTTGTGAAGGGCTTCTTACTAGGCTGGTAAGAAGTGGGAGTGGTCTCCAAATCTAACGTTGTCTGGATTAAGATCATGTAATGTAGTAGGCCTAAGGGCCTTGACCAACCCTCTTAACCTGTCATGCAGGCCCTCAATAAAAAGCATTACCACACGTCTCTCGGGCATCTCGGGAACCATTACTGCAATCCGCTGAAATTCGTTGATGTAAGAATCAACGTGCCCACTCTGTCGTAGCTGTGCCAAATCCCTGTAATATAGCTCCACATCTTTGCGGTCAAATCTGGCAATCAACTTCTCACTAAACTCCCTATATGACCGTAGTAAGTCATGTCTCTGTGTGATAAGCCCATGGTGCCACCAATCATATGCCACTCCCTCCAAGTGAAGAGTAGCAAATTGAATAGCCTCCTGTTCCTGCATAGGTTTGAGAGTGAGGTATGTATCAAGCTTGTGAATCCATGCCCTGGCACTAATCTTCCCACTGCCATCGAAGGTGGAAAGGGTCACCTTATTGGTAACCTGCTTCAATTCTTTGTTTTGCTGGGTCCTAGGCCTCTGTGCTTGCCTAGCTTTCAAGCTCTCCCTTTTCTGCATACAATATTGGTGGAGGGGAAAGGCGTTCCGCACCTCTTCTGGTAGTGCTCTCCACTCATCATGAGCTACCATTACATTATCTTGAAAGGCTATGTCTTCAAGTGGGTCCTCAACTAGTGGCGGCTCCTCCCTTGGTAGGAATCTAGGCTGCATAGGTCGATCTGCAGTCCTCGTGGGTCTTCTTTCCTCTGTATGTCTCCTATCTCGCGGAGGGGAACCTCTTACGCTGCCCACTTCTGTAGGAACCCGGCTGTGCCTTCTGTGGCTGCTAGCTATGGATGCAGATCTTTCCCTTCTATCATGCCGATTTCTTGCCCTATCCATAGTCAAATTCTCCATCAGCTGTCTCATGGTCTGAATCATTTCCTGATGGGAATCGATCATTCCGCTAAAAAGGGCATCCGGATCAGGCCGCTCACGCCGTGGAGGAGTGTGTGCTCCTTCTCCTCTATCCATGATACCTTCAATATTCAGACGTGCCTGACTCCTAGTATAATATCGGTGTGGCCCAACTTCTGTAGGCTGCATAAAACAATTCCAAACAGACCCTCCAGGTGGGAGGATTGATGCTCTGATACCACTGAAAGATCCCTAGATGGATCCTCCTTACACTATACTGATTTTTAATCAATCAAAAACAGCAAATACAGTTTTCTGTGTATTTTATATCAAGTTCCTAGTGCAGATCTGGAAAATGCGACTAGGGTGAAGAGAGAAAACGGTATAAATCATGCCAAATAAAATTACTTCTGATATCTAATGACTGTTCAGATATTAGGGGACAGATTTATATAAAAACTGAACTTAATACAGTCCCAAAATAGCCCAGAAAATCAGATCTGAAGCCTGTTATTATTCAGCTTGAAAATCTTCAAAATACACTTCAGAAATGATAAAAAAGTACAGCGATCAGATTACAGAATGATGGCAATTATTTGACAAATATTTTCAGATGAAAATACCTCTGAATTCGCTGCCAGACTGTTTACAATGGACTGATCCAACTGCTGGTTGCAAATCACTGGAAAACACCTTCAAATCCCTTTCCACACATGGCTGAACTGAACCTGGAAGTCTGATGAAGAACACTAGGAATTTCTGAGTGAAATCCCCTCTCAATCTCCTGGGGTTTTCGTCCGCAAGAGATAAATTCACAAGGGTTTTCGTCCTTGGAATTTCTGGTAAAAGCTCAGAGCTCTTAGCAATGCAAAGATGATAATAAAAATCTGGATGTCTCTCTACAAGTCGACTTGTTTATTTAAAGGGAGATCAGCCAACCACCACCCCCAAATCAGCCAATAAAAATTGTTTCATTCTCCTATGCTGGGCGCATTTTCCTTTTGGGCTGATTGGCACATTTCCCAAAAATTGACTCCCTAAGGTAAGTCGCACTTTCTCTTTTCTAATACAATTATTTTTAATTGTATTTTTGACATTTTAATTCATCATTATACTTTATTATTTATTATATGTTTTTTCATGATATTATTATTTTTTTGAAACATGCACATTATAATAAAATAATAAAGATAAGTCACCCTAAAACTTCCCTTTTTTAGAAAGGGCCAATCGCCCAAGCTCACGCAGTAGAGGGGACAATGATTTCAACCATAGATTAAAGTTTTTTCCCATTCTAATTTAGGGTAAAGCAGGTGTGTCGATCAATAGTCATTGTATAGATTGAAGCAAGCACCTCATTTGTGGTAATCAAGATTGATGAGCACCTAAGCACGCATGGTTTCCATTGAAGCCTTTCAAATAACAACTAGCACATCTAAAGGGAGCATGGAGAGATTGTGATTATAATCTTGTATGTTGATGATCTTCTAACTATTGGGATTAGTGAAGAGTTGATTTCAGCGGGGAAGAAGGATTTGAATGAGTCATTAGAGATAATAGATATTGGATTCAGACTGTCACTTTGGCATGGAGGTATGGAAAATAAAGACTATTGTTTTTGTTTCTCAAAAAAGTATGTTGAGAAGTTGATTGAAAAAATTCAAACGACCAAAACAATTATAACACCCATGGATCCTCAATTGCAACTTTCCACATGTGATACATATGAAAAGGTGAAAGAATCCCTCTAAGGGAAATTAATTGGAAGCCTCAATTACCTTACCACTACTAATCCATATCCAGGAGATTTTGAGATGCATCTCTTCAAGTTCATGATAGAGCCTAAACAACACACTGGATGACAACAAAAAGGGTGTTAAGAAGTGTTTGCTCTTCCGAAATTTGGCCTAGACTACAAGAAAATGACAACTTCTTCTTGATTGGTTACTCAGTTGTCGACTAGGCAAGCTACGTTAATGATTGGAAGTCGACAATTGGGTACGCTTTCAACATGGGCTCATAAGCAATTTCAAGGGTTGTTTCTTCCATTGAAGCAACATACGAAGCAACACAAGGAGTTACTACAACGCAGTTTGTCTCTGACAAATTTTGACCGATATGGATACCCCCAAATTAATCCACAACAATGTACTAGCTAATCAAAGTGTTCAAGAAATGATGAATACTCATGTTAGGTATTGAGATTCATCATTACTTCATTACAGAGAAGGTGCAAAATAACGAAATACAAATTCGAGTTCATTCCCACTCAATACATTTACAAAGTCCTTGTCACATATCAAATTTACCCAGTTTAGTATTGGACCCTTTTGAAACAAACTATGTCCAAAAATTACATACTCAAGTGTGGGAGTGTTTGAAATATTAGAATAAGTTTTAGTTAGTATTGATTGGTTGACGCTTATGGTCCGAGTTATCAACAACATTACTTAGGGTGCGTATCTCCCCATCCTAGAGCTGTCCTGATGTCTATGACATCTTGGGGACAAGGAGACGAGGAGGAAACATTAAGTACCAAAAATTACTATATAAATGGAAGATGTGCGTTGAACTTCAAGGACATTTCGAGAATGTCGCAAAATACATCCAAGGACATTTTCGGTGCCATAGAAACGTCCCCTTTCTGGGATACATTTCAGGGATGTTGTCACATCCCTCACTTTTTTCTTTTTAATTTATATATATTTTACATATTTGAATCCTAGTACAAATATATTAAACATCTATCTAAAAACACCAATATTTTTCTATCTCAAGGCTATTATCTTGGATTTGTCAAATTATCACATAGTTTTGCCTATTTATTAGTGACTCAGTCACCTTCTCCGGATATTTCTAGCTGATTGGTGATGTATGGCCTCAATCTAGCTGCATAATTGTCTGGGCTCATAAAAAAATCCAGGAAAGAAAAAAGGCGTTGAACTCTTACCATATGCCCAAAATCATGATTTTTCAATCACCTTCTCTAAGAAATAAGAATGATTTTGATTTAGATCAGGTGACGCTCAGGGACAACGCTCGCGCCAATTACTCATCATTCGAGTTCTATCCTCAACCGTTTAGGGGTTACCCCAAATGTGTGCTACCACTATGGTCACATTTCCCCTCAAAGAGATATCTGCAACACAACTTCCAAACTCATATCTGAAAACTTGCAAACAAGGAGTTGCGCCTAGGCAGAGCCTGTGCTTGCACTCTGAAGATAAATTTCCGTCACCATTCTTCTATTTCCTCATGCAGATCTGCAAAAACCTCAAAAAGACCAGAATCGACAGTAACCAAAATACATCATGTATACAGTTGTTCCTAGCATTTTTGGGCATTCTGGACTCAAATTTGAGGTTTGAATTGCTCCAAAATGCTGCAGGACAAATTTGACTCCAATAGGTGCTAACAAAATCTCAATAAATGTTAAACTAAACTAAACACGGGTGATCTAAGCATGAACACAGTGAGCAAAATGGCGTGAAAATTATGGATAGCATGAACAGAATGGAAGAGATAGACAATGCATGTGAATGGCATGTACCAACCAATTCACAAGAGGTTCAAGGTATCTGTTACTACCATTGACAAAATGCAAGAAGTTTGGATGATACAAACTCTATATTTCATGCAAGGTTTGTGGTATCCACTAGTCCTTTGTTTTCTAGTCAAATCTCAACTAGAATCTTCCCACAATCTCTCTACTCCCTAAATCACACAACCTAATCCCTAAATTAATGTGATTGTTACGTGAGTAACGCTTGCATTATGTATACAAACTCCTATTATTATGTGATTATTACTTACATGATAAACACTTACAATCCAAGTGCTATTTGCTCAACTTATTATTTTCCCATAGAAATATTAATGAATAAATAATCTAATGTGAAGCACGTGAGTCCTAATCAAGCACCCTTGTGAGGACTAAACCTAAGAATAAACCATCAACTTGAAACATCTGAATTCATGTTTGTATCTCTTGTCTTCCGACCCATCTAGGGTAGCGTAGTTAGCATGCCAAAAAAACACAAAATGCCTTAAATGAAACTTTTGTCCTGCATCATGTGTGTATTCGCCATCCTTAAGAGGTGACAAAGGTTTGAGCAACACATGACAACTTTGCATTGGAAAAGCATTGGAATTTCCACAATGGCCATTTTATAGTTTCCAAAGGGGATTTTGACAGTTGAGAGCCCCAAATCAAGGACTAAGAAAGTGTGAAAATAGGAACAGATTGCAAGAACCATGAAAGTGGCATCAAGGCTTGAGAGGTGGATGACATCACTTGTTTGTTGTCCACGATTGAACACCTCGTGAGTTTGTACAAAACATTGGTCATCTTCGCCATACCTCAAGGTTGTTTGTTAGCCTTCTATCGGTGACTCCAATTCAACCATCACAGGAAGTGGCAGCATTTTTATATGTCCTAAGAGAATTTAGGTTTCAATGAAGACCGAGTTTTTGTCATAAAAACATTCCCATCTCTGGTGGTTTTTTTCCTCTGCAACAAGCACGTGTTGCATAAGTTAATACACAACACTCAATACAAAATAGATTAATCTCCTACAGACATTGACATCATTCAAAGATTTAATAAAGTCTCCGGACCACATTGACATCGTTCAAAGATGTAATACGTTGTAAAAGTGAACATGGAATTGTGAAGGAGTAGAAGATTACCCCTTTTTCCCGCGCTTAATAGCTTTGACCACTTCTTTGACACCGCGCAACAAACACTTTGCCTCGGAAGCTGCAAACAACCAGACATTAATTCAAAACATAACACAAGACAATGCAAAACATAACACAAGACAATGCAAAAAAACCAGCTTACCTCGGCGAACAAGCTTGAATGTTTTCTTGCAGAGCTTCTTCCCCGCAAGAGGACGCGCAATGGGCGACACCGTTATTATTTTCTTCTTCGTTTCTGTTTCTGCGTCGTTCGCCATCTCTTCCCTTCGATACCAACAAGAATCTTCCAGAGCCTGGAAAAAATGTTTCTTGACCGTCTTACTTAGGTCCTCACTACTCCCTCTGCCTACCCAACAGCAATCCTCCTAAAACCCTGATTCTCTTTACATCCGTTAGGGTTTCAATGTTAATAACATTTTGTTTTGTTTTGTTTTGTTTTTTTGTCATGGAAAGATACCTAGTCGATGAGAAGTCCTCTCATTTTTATTTTGTTGTAGTTCAAGTTAATAACGAAATCTCTCATTTTCTACCTTCTCCTTGATGAGCATATCTTCTATCGGGGTTGCTATATAACACTTCCATTTTTCCCCAAATGTCATTGTAAGCATTACATTCAAAAATAAAGTGTTTTTTTCTTCTTACACTATTCCATTGATGCAAAAAGAGGCAAACTCTTTCCTCACATGCCTCTTTTAGCCTTTTCCGCCTACTTGTTTCACTCAAGTCAATGCAAATATGTCATTGATTAAGCTATGATAATCTTTGCCTCCCAAGGGATATTAGCCTTTATAAATAGTCCTTTCATTGATGATCACAATTGGAATTGAATTTGTCGAGGTAATATTTCTTCTTCTTCCTTATGTTTTATTCCACAAAGACTTGCGAAATTATCTATAACGAATGTATTTATTTACTTATTATTATTAGGACATGCACTCAAGTCAATGTGCCATTTCCTCATCCTCTTGTTTTGATTCATCTAAGACTTCTTTCGCTTGCACAAGATCTCATTAAAGACCACCTTGGGCCATCTACTTGCCTCCATCTGCCCAATTTTTTTAGATATCTTAGGAGACCCACCATAGCAATGGCTTCAATTGGAATTGCCCCTGTTTCAGCTAAAAGAATCTCATATGGGACTGATACTTTTAGTTTGAACTTGCTTGTGATCGTGCATTTTTGAATTCTCTCTATTTATTTCCATTTTGAGTCTAAAATGTTGCTCACCCATAATTAGAACCCATAAAGCACTATCGTAATCACTAATAGCCCAAAAAGAGTCGAGTAGTTTTTCAATCCCATAACTCGCTTCTCTGCATCTATTTTGTAGGGCATATAATGCTCTCCACCTCGCAAAGTTCTCTTATTCCTACTAATGAATTTGGATCAATTTTACACAGAATAACATACAAGAATCGCATGTGTACAATGCAATGTGTACACTGAACATTATATGTTTGTTGATTTAAAGTATTTCACAAACAGCTTATCATGCAACCTCCGCCCCGCCCCCGATATATGTGTCGTGCAACAACCATAATTATTGTCACCTCTGCATACCCGACAATATAGTTTTCCCTATCCAGTTGGGAGTTGCTTGGAAGGAATACAACTTTTTTTGACAACACTATTATGGGGATTTTTGAATTATTCGACACCACAAGGATTATCATATCATCCAGCGAAAAGTAAAATCCCAATAGGATCACCTCTACAAGGCTATGCAGACCCTAAACATATAAGAATACAACATAAGCATTTCACAAAAGAGAGAGAAGAAAGTAAAAATGGTGGTTCTAAGTAACATGATTTTTTATTCTTGGACACAATCAAATACAAAATGTTTTCTCTTAAAGTATTGAGAATGTTAATTCCATTGCAAGACCAACATTTATGTTTGAAAGTAAACGGTGATATACAATGTAGACATGAGAATAGCAGTACAAGAAATATCGAAAAGGGCTTTCAAATTTTCCATCCTATATAATGAAATTGTCTTTCCCATCCATGTACAGACAGACACTTCTCAAACTTCAATCATCCCTCTTCACAAACAAGGAAAGCTATGAACTTTTGCGGTAATTGAAATAAACAATTTTTTTGTTAGTTTCTATGCGCTCATGTCTGACAATTTAGGAGAAGAAAAATATGCATAATCAAAATTACTACAAGCCTGTTATATCCTGACACTAAGTTTGAAAGCATAACAGAGAAGTTGTAAATATGAGCTCCAAATGGGATGTATATAATTAAACAACTTCAATGAATAAACAATAGGGAATCCTTAGCATATGACATCATTTTGGCCCCACTTCTGGATCACATTAGCTTGTGCAGACCAAGTGCAACATCTGCACCTTTTAAGCTAGATTCATTGCCAGAGTTTGGTGCGGATGCCATTTTGAATTCACTAGAAAAAATGGACCTGAAACCATCTCTAGGTGCTCGCAAGAGAAACACTATGCAGTTCAATACAACCGAGATTATTGCTTCTCCTTTGACAAGCAGAAGATACAATCCAAAGAAACAGATCACAGGTCATTGAAAGAGAAATGAGCAGTAGCAAATAGTAGGTTATAGTTCCATCACAAGAATTCATCATCAGGATATAGAAAATAAGTATCATGTTAAATGAAGATATGCAGGCGGTGCTACAATAGTCACTCGAGGGAATTATGTGTGACAAATACTAAAAAGAAATGTCACTAACCATAAGAGCCAACCCACCCACTGCATAGATTGCTTGCTGGATTTCCTTCCTGGAATCCTCATTTCCAAAGTCACCAAACCAACCTCCACCCCCAAACCACCCCTCCTGCGGGTTCCACCTCTACCTCCAAATGCCTCGTGTTATATGCCCCTCCCAAGCTTTTTGTGTGAACACTTTCATTTCATTAAAAACAAAAGCTAAAATTAAAAATAAGTTTTTGTTTATTTGTAAATTATTAAAAATAAAAGCTAAAATTGTTGTTAATTAAAAACAAAAGCTAAAATTGTTAATTATTAGAAACAAAATTATTAAAGCTAAAATTGTTAATTATTAGAAACAAAATTATTAAAAATAGTAGAGAAAAGCTAAGTTTGCAATCTATTATTGATCCCCCTTTTTCTATTTTCAGCTCAGCGTAATTGAAAACAAAAGCTAAAATTGTTAATTATTATAAACAAAATTATTAAAAATAAAAGCTAAAATTGTTGTTAATTAAAAACAAAAGCTAAAATTGTTAATTATTAGAAACAAAATTATTAAAAATAAAAGCTAAAATTGTTGTTAATTAAAAACAAAAGCTAAAATTGTTAATTATTAGAAACAAAATTATTAAAAATAGTAGAGAAAAGCTAAAATAGGGAGGAAAAACACAAATGTCAAGACGGTCGTCAAACCATCAAATTTAACACAGTCGTAGAAACATCCGCAGGGCCTTTCCCATAGGGGGAACGCCTTCGGTGTAAAAACTTGATTGTATCTCTCTCAATAATGCACAATGTATTTGGCTAATATATAGCCATTACAATAGGCAAACCACTTCCTATAAAATAGGAAGTCTTTCAAACAACTTACCCATTTAAATGTTTTACGGGTATAACCAAACAATATGTGAACCAATATTGTTATATACAACAATATATGATCTAACCATATAACCGTAAGTAATATTTACTACATGGTAACACACTAATTACATGTAAGCACTATATTTCCTAACACCGCAACTTTCCCAATGAATCTTGTTATTAAATTTAATCCCACAGTATGTGTGCTCGATTACCTCTTAGAATGTTTCCTTCAAAATAAAATTTAAGTTGATTTATGTTCTTTTTATTGGAAAATATCGTGATCTTGGTCTTATTAGTGTTGACTTGCATACCCATTTCTTTGCAAAAATGCTCAAGGGGATACAAATGCTCTTGTAACCCTAAACAAACTTGGCAATCAAAATAAGGTCATATGCATACCAAAAAAATTATAACGTACTCTCCTAAAAGGACTCCCTTCTCGGCTTGTAAATTCAGCCACTCTTCAATTTCGTCTATGTATAAGCCAAAAAGGGTAGGAGATGACAAGAACCCTTGTTTAACTCCAATGTCACTTTTAAAACTCATTGATATGTTTGTTTGAGTTCCGATTTTGACTTGCACCTCTTTATAGATTCTATGAACAACTACTCTAAATTGTTTTAGAATACCAAGCTCGTTTAATATGTACCATAGCTTATCCCTTAGGGCCATGTCAAAAGCATTTTTGTTATGATCCTCATGTGTGAATTTCACTAATGCCTCAAGGTTTTGGTGTAATGGTTTGTTACATTTGGTATCAAAGCAACCACCCAGGTTCAAGTCCTAGCACGGGTGGCTACGTCGGCATTGCAGTGTTCACCTGGGGCTCATATAGGGCATGGTCCCGCTATATGGGCGTAAATCTAGATCGAGATTCAAAGCATGGAAGTGTGGTGGGATGTTATGATCCTCATGTGTGGATTTCACTAATGCCTCAAGGTTTTGGTGTAACGGTTCGTTACACTTTTTGAAGTCAACAAAACAACAATAGACTTCCTCTTTTTCACTCCATACTTTTTCAATGATGTGTCTCAAAGTAATTCCATGATCTATTGTGGAGTGTTTGGGCAAGGGAAACCCACTTCCCTTTTTGCTTTCTTACCTTTTTCTTTTGCCCACTTATTGATTTTGTGCTCAACCATGCTACCAAACAACTTTGCAAACAAGGGATTGATCATGATAGTTATGTAGTTGGAAGGATTGTTGACATCTCCACTCTTAAAAAGAGGTATCACAAGGCTAGTGATTTAATTTAATTGTGAATTAAATATAATGCACAAGAATCGATAAATGATCAAATACAGAAATGACACAAGCAAGCTAAGATGTAAATATGAAACCCTAAGCAAGAGATAGAGAAAGGATGACTTGGCTGATATTCGTGCAATCTAGAAGTGATCTAAACAGGAGAAGTGATGAACAAGATGTAAACAACGATGTTATTGATATATGTAAATTCTAGAGTTTACGAATAAGTTCAAACAGGGCACCGCACAGACAGGGTACTCAGGCGTTGGTGAATGGATTTGAGCACCCATGACTCTATAAAAGCTCTGGATTTGGTTTTGTTGTCTCGTAAAGGTGTCACAATTGTTCATTGTTGATCCTTTGATGTTCACACTATGATCACCAAAGGTACATGTAACCTACAAAAATATGTTCACATGCACAAGCCCACAAATCACATCAAAACCTAAAAAGAAATACAAAATAGGAGTTGGGTGATCCCGACGGTCACCTGAGAGTGAACTTATGACCAAGTGTTGCACTACATCTCATACTCCATGTAGTTCTTGTGAGTGTGTGTATAAATTGTGCCCTAAGAAGCCCTCGTGCAAAGAGATACATGAGATTTGCTCTAAAATTCAAATGTGTGGATGGAATAGAATAAACTTCCCCTTCTTATGTTGTGTATGCAGAGTATGTAGTCCCTTGTCCCTTGAATGGGTGTTAGATGGATGCCTTGAATTTTTTAGGTGCCTTTTGAATGCAAGCTTAGGACACAATAGTAATGCTTAGTGTTTGGTCCTTTATTTTGAAAACATAACTATGTATTTATATGATTCCATTGTTTAAATTTTGTAATTGACAACTAGAAGGCCGACCTCCGAGTGAAAACGATGCCCAAAAGATAAAAGAGATCCAAAAAGAGTAAATTAAGAAAGGGTTAGGTGCGTCAGGGGGACAGGAGCACCTAGGCATTGTTGTCCTCAATGGGTGTTAGTGTCTAAAGTCATAAAAGATAAACAAGTTAAGTTCTGACTGTGTTGTAGGTGTGTAAGACCAAAGAGAAAATAAGAGATAAAGAAAAGAGGCCAAAGATAGTTTTCAACCACTAGTTTTCTTACTTAGGAATCATGTAAATGCTAGCATGCTTTTAAGACCTAGAAATGTACCCAAGTGTGTGATTTTATGTTTACATTTGCCCCCACTTTATGTTGTTGAGTGAATACTCGATAACATAAAGTAGATAAGAGATGCATACCTTATGATCATGTAGAGTGTGTGGCAAATATCGTGTCGAGTGAAGAAGTGGATCGTGGAATGATTGCAAAGTGAGGCGTAGAGACTAGGAAAGGAAAGTGGCCCCAGGGGTGAAGCGTATGTGTCAGCTTGCAGACCTATTATTGTGTTTGTATTTGCTTATGGGTTGTTTCTTTTTGCATATTAAGGACAAACCTCGTAAAAGAAGAACAAAAGAGTAGTAAAAGTCTTGTCTATGAAAAATCTAGGCAAAGCATGCAAAAGTGTGTAAAAATAGTAGCAAAGGAAAGTTTGCACTTGATGCAACAGATAGAAAGGTGTCTGAAATGTTGTAAAGAACGATTTTTTGGGGTTATCTCACGCTAATAGCAAGATTTTTGGACGATCTCATGCCAAGAGCAAGTTTTTTGGGCGATCTCACACCAAGAGCGAGTTTTTGGGCAATTTCATGTCAAGCGCAAGTTTTTGGGCGATCTCACGCCAAAGAGTAAGTGTTAGGGAGAGAGGTCTAGTGTTACTCTCCATCCATTACTCTTCCCAATAAGCACCACTACGGATGGTGCGTCCTTAAATTATTTTTGTTGTCCCGATTGTTCCAAATTATTCTAATTGTAGATTGAATATAAGAGATAGAATGCATTCTTTGCTTAGAGGATTGTGTTTGTAACTATGAAATTACTCTAAAGACTTATATATATTATGTTAATCTAATAAGATAATTGTATGTGCCCCTAATACATTAGTACTAGGGGAGGACACAAGTACCCATGCTCTACTATCCGATTTTGGGCACTAGTGTATGTGTTGTGCTAATGACCCAAGTCATGTTCTAATTTGTTATGTGATTGTATTTCTATGTTATTTATGTATTATAAAGATCGTGTTGTAGCTCGAGTTATTTTCGGGTGATTTTTTCACCCAATGTATGCCCCCCTTGTTTGGGGTGCATGTGACGTCGATAGGAGAATGTGGCCCAGAGGAGAGGACTGTTGTTGTGATGAATCGTATACCCTGGGCAGGGGTAGGGGATGTGTATGGTAGAAACTAAGGCACGTGTAAAAAAGTGGCTAGTAACATGTGTTAGTATACAAATTAGCAAACATGTAATAAAAGACAATGTTACAGCAAGTTTACAAACAAAGGGACCGTGAAAAACAAGTTTCAAACATGGGACATCACTTATAATGTCACAAGACAATCAAGGTCGAAGCGGCCAAAAGCATACAATGAGCATACAAGACATAGGGCATAGCCCGCAAATAATAATAGCATACAATGACAGACAAGATCAAGCAAAATGTGTCAGATAACCATGGTGGCATATAGTCCCGCAAAACAACTAATACACATGAAGCACTCGTTAGTATGTTAGAAATATAAATAGTATGTCAAGGTGTGTATGTATCAATGGAAAATAATGTGCTAGAAAGTAGAAGTAGTAAATGATGAAACAATAACACTTGTAATGTGTGAGAGTAGGGAAGGTAGATGTCACCAAGGGCCTCGGAGGGACTAGCAAAGGATACAAAGTTGAGCATCATGAAGCATGTAAAAATCAGAAGAGATGTGCATTCACTCCAAAAGACCAAGTGAATGTGCATCTGTATATATTAAAATATAATGACATGTTGAGTATCTTACTAACATAGTAAGTAAAGTGCATCATGTAAATAATATAAGCAAACAAGAGTAAGTGCAACCAAGATGTGAAAATGCAATGTATAAGTGTGATGGAATCATATGTAATGTGTGAATGTGATAGGAGTAGCATACCCCCAACAGATGTGTGTGAGATGAGGTTCATTTATAAAAGAACCCTAAACAATCAAGAATGAATCATAGAACAAGAGTGTGTCATCAAGAAATGGTTTGAGAATGTGTGTTAGAAAGATAAAACATGAAGCATAAAGCATGAAAAGTGAATGCGATGAGGTTCATTTCAGAATTAGACCCTCAACAGTTAAGTATGAACCGTGCAAATAGATTGTGTCATAGGGTAATGTCGATACAATACGTGTATCAAAGGGTTTGAGAGTGTGTGAAAGGATTAATCATGAAGCACAGAGCATGAAGTGTGATAGTAGATGCTAGAGACAATCGATAGTGGTGGGAAGGGGTAAGTGCAATGCCACCCCAAGTGTGTCGGTGATGGAAATCTACGTGATGATGCCCATAAGATTGCGGTGGTGACGGAATTTGAAATGTATCATAAGAAAGTATATCATCATCCCAATGGTAGGTAGGAGTAAGAGTAGAATTAGGGTTGGATTTTAGGTTGAAAGGAGGAAGTCTAAAGAGGTTATCTAGGGTCTACGGTCTTGTTTAGTTGGGGTTGCTTTGATTTGGAATTGGTAATGTTGGAGAGGTCTTGATAGGAGGAGAGGATTGAGGATGAATTTTGAGTGGTGGTTGTTTGAAAGGATGAGGAGGTGGAGGACATATTTTGAGTGGTGGTTGCTTGACAAGAGGAGGAGATGGAGGACAACTTTGGAGTGGTGGTTGCTTAGTGTGAACATGTTGGATAAGATGCTCTAGATCGACTAGAGGAGGAACATTAGTAGCTAGGTATGATGCTTGTGAGACGTGAAAGGACCGGATTTAGGAGCCCATTGTGATTTAATAATTGAAGATGAGCATGAAGCAGAATGTTGTGCAACAAATGAGATAAACCCCGATGCTCAAGGTGCTTAATTCTTCATTTTAAAACATAGTAATCATTGTCATTATGTCCATTAATTTTGTGATAATTACAAAATGGGATTCCTTGGTATTTGGCAAGCCGATAAGGACGATATCAATGATTATTTGGTAAGTTTATCAACTCACAAGTGAGGATTTGAGGAAGAACATCATGTTGCTTAGAAGACCGAGATCAAACTTGAGAGGTGTGGGTAGTGGTAAGACTTGGGGTTCACTGACATGAGCATATATAGAAGACATAGGATTAGGATGAGATGTAGAAGAACAACTTGCATGGGCCTTAGAAGCATCCCTGAGATGTTGAATTTCAGCTTTAAGAGATGTAATCATGGTTTCCATAGTGTGAAAGTTATCTTAAAAAGCATGGTGTAAAGCTTGAATTAACTCTAAGATAGCTGGATTGGTTGGAGGATTAGGATCGTTAGAGTCATTAGATAGATGATCAAAGATAGTTGCACTTACTTGTGTGGGTGACATATTCGAGGGAGGGACATAATGTCTAGGGATTTTTGGAGAACATATTTGCAAGGTGGGTGCATTTGAAGCAATTCATACAAGGAAACTTGAGGAGCTTTAGGAGCCATGATAGAACTAGGAAGGAAACCCTAGGAAGAATGATGCATATCAGAATAAATGGAAATAGGAACTTTGATGCAACTAGTGTTTAGGAAAAATTTGAGAGAATAGGAAAATAAAGATCCAAGTGTCCAATCAAGAGTTGGGGTTCACCAAATGATTTAATTTAATTTGAATTAAATTAAATATTACAGAGTAATTGATGTATAAATGATAAAATATATAGATGACATAAGCAAATTAAGATGTAAATATGAAACTCGAGCAAGATATAGAGAAAGGATGACTTAGTTGATATTCATGATATTTGGAAGTGATATGAGCAGGGAGAAGTGATGAGCAAGATGAAATCAACGTCATTATTGGTCTCTTTAATTTTTGGAGTTTACAAAGAAGACCATACAGGGTGCCACAAAAGGATAGGGGCACTCGGGTGCCGATAATCGGATCTCGGGCACTGTGACTATGCAAAATCTCTGGATCTAGTTTTTGTTATGTCACAAAAGTGTCACAATTGTTCCTTGTTAATCGCATGATATTTGCACTATAATCACCAAAGGTACCTGTAACCTGTAAAAGAGATGTTCACCTACACAAGCCCACAAATCGCATCAAACCTAAAAAGGGAAATACAAAATGGGGATTCAGATTGACCTCGACAGTCACCCAGAGAGTGAACTTACAACCGAGTGTTGTACTACATCTCAGACTCCATGTAGTTTTTATGGGTGTGTGTAGAAATTGTGCCTGATAAAGCCCTTGTGAAAGATGTACTAGATAGAGGCTAGATTTTCTCTTAAATGCAATTGTGTGGATGAAATAAAATATACTTCCCCTTCATATGTTATTGATGTAGACTATGGATTCCCTTGTCCCTTGAATGGATATTAGATGGATTCCTTGAAGTGCTTTAGGTGCCTTTTGAATGCAAACTTAGGTGGTAATAGTAATGATTAGTGTTTGGTTCTTTATTTTGAAAACCTAACTATGTATTTATATGATTCCCTTGTTTAAATTTCATAATTGACAACTGGAAGGTCGTCCCGTAAGTGAAAAAGATTCCCAAAAGATAAAAGAGATCCAAAAAGAGTGAGTAAGGTGAGAAAGAGTCGGGGCACCCAGAGGAGACAAGAGCTCTTGAGCATTGTTGTCCTGGTTGGGCGTTGGTGTCTAAAGTCATAAAAGATGAACAAGTTAAGTTATGACTAGGTCAGAGGGTGTGTAAGAGGGAAGAGAAAATATGAGATAAAGAAAAGAGGCCAAAGATAGTTGTCAACCACTAGTTTTCTTGCTTAGGAATCATGTAAATGCTAAGATGTGTTTGGGACCTAAAAAATGTACCCAAGTGTGTGATTTTGTGAGGAGCAAGGTTTTTATCCCCGTTTTAGGTACTTTGTCAAAAGATCAACCAAGTCCTTGGCTTTTCTTGAACCCAACTTTTTAATGCCTTCATTAACCTCTTGCAAAGTGAATAACTTTGTTGTCATGTGGATCAACGGTGGGGCCTCAACCTCTACATCTTACTCATATAATTGTTTTGCATATTCAAACCAATGAGTGGTTGTGATATTATTTTATGTTTGTTTTTATCAAGTTCCCTCCAAAATAGTTTTGGGTTATTCTTCCCTAGGTAGATAAGCTCTTCTCTTCTTGTGCTCATAAACTCGCCCTTTTTTGTTTTTATGAGTTATTTGTATGACTCTATGTTTTTTCTCTTTGCTCAGCTCTTTAAGAGCTCTCCTTGCAACTTTGCATTCTTCATCAAACCAACCATTTACCAGAAAACAATTTATTTTCTTTTTCTTATTTTTTCTCTTTTACACCTCTTAAACGGCCTCTTGAATTATGTTTGTTAACTCATGGCTTTTGAGGCCTTGTAACCTTGTTTTCTCCTTCTACATTAATTGTCTTAGTATTTCCTTGAAGATACCACAATTTTCTTGCATTAAGAGAATTATTCCCTTTGTTGGAAGTTATTGTTGAGATTGTGTTTTCATTGCATGTTGATTTTTTTCCAACTAAGATACCATTATGCAAACTAGGCTATGGTCTGATTTTAGATCCTTAATAGAATCATCAATCCCAAATTTTTTATCCTTTCAATCAAACTTTGTGAACAAATTACATAATCAATTTTTTTAGTGCTTGGTCCCTTATTATGATCACACACACACACACACACACACACACACACACACACACACACACACACACACACACACACACACACACACACACACACACACACATATATGATTCTCTTGCTTGAATTTTGTAATCAACCCCGAAAAGGTCAACTACCAAAAATATAAGATGCTCAAATGGATATAAGGGACCTAGGAAGTGTGACCAAAGTAAAAGAGGATAAGGGCACCCAGAGGGGAAGGGGGTGCCCGACACTCGACGTCCCTGGTTGGGCGCTAGTGTCCGTAATGACAAATGTTGAAAGCTAAAAAGGCAAACTAAGGAAGTACAAGTGTAAGACTCGAAAGCACAAGCATAAAGCAAAGAAAGGTGGCAAAAGACATGGATTATTTAGTACTTTTCTTACTTAGGAATCATGCAAATAGTAGTATGTAATCGAGACTAGATAATGACTTAAAGTGCATGATTTTGTGTCTATAGAGAGTATTATTGTGGTTTGGGTTGTTTGAACTCATTTTAGTGGTTATTCTAATGTTGATTTGAGTATGAAGAGCAGGGAATAATGATTCTAAGAGGCCATTTAAGGTGATAAAATGTCAGTAGTCAAAATTTGAGCAAAATTGTAAATTTAAGCCTTTTTGGGCTTGTTTTGATCCTATTGGCAGAGCGCAGTGAAGTTAGTTGTTGAAACCTTCTTGTTCACACATAATATGAAGCATGTTTCTATTTTGCTCTACATCATGTGGTGTCATAACATGGATTTTGTTGTGTTTTGGTTTGAGATTGAATATATGCTTTTGTGGCTAACAATGTGTGGAAGTGAGTGTAGTGGAAGTGGCGGGTAAAGTGTGAGAAGTTGAGAAGAGAAAGAAGACACCAAAAGACCTTGTGAGGCCAAAGTGAGGTGTAGAGAGAAGAGGCAAAGTGAAACAATCTTTTTAGAGAGAGATGGATCTATAGGAAGAAATTAGAGAATTGTGGAAATCTATTAGCTACAAGAGAAAACAAGAAGAGTTAGAGAAGAAGAAGAGAGATGAAGCCAAGAAACAAAAGTAGAGGAAACATGAAGAATGGATGGAAGTAGAGATGAAGAAGCTGAGGGAAGATATAGAGAAGTTAACGAAGTTAATGAGGGAGAAACCAAGGTATGACTTAAATTTATGATGAAGAGGAAGGCTAAATGGCTCGTGATTCAGATTCAAAAAAGAAATCAAATATGTCAGTTAAGGAAGATGATCAAAGAGAAGAGGAAAAGTTGAGAAAAGAAGAAAAGAGAAAGGATGAGGTTGACAAGAAGAAGAATGAAGATGAAATGCAAAACAAAAAAGATTAACTCATGGTAAATAGTCAGATTTCAAAAGAAAAAGAAGAAAAACAAGCCAAAGGTGAATGCAAGGTGAGTAAAATTAATGAATTTTGCTTGGTATTGAGGATGATGTGAGTGAATTCCTTGAAATTTTCCAAGATGACTTCAGTTGTGCATTTGAAATTGAAAAACATGATGATGAGAAAGAATGAAATGAAGCTTTTGTGGATGATGTTGATGATATTTTAAAAAAATTGTTAAATGACTTATATGGACAAGTACAAAATGCAAGTACAAGTTGAGAAAAAGATGATTTCTTGGGCATGTGATGATGTGATTGAAAGCAAGATCAAGAGAATATAGGGGTGAGGAAGCTTGAGGTGATGAAGGATGAGAATGAATAGGTGGATGAGCAAGAAAATGTAGCTTATTGTAAATAAAATGATGCATACATGGTACATATGAGATATAAAAAGATGAAGGAGGTGATAAAATATGAAGAAGATTATGTATTTGTTGTTATTGTGTTTGTGTGTGCAAGTATAATGAGTGAAAGCATGAAGATGATGAAAGCAAGGATGGAACTCAAGAGGAAAGAGAGAAAAGTGAAAGAAAATGGATGGACAAAGGACAAAGTATGGGATCCAGGTGGATATCATTCAAGAAATCATAATGAAAGCAAGGCAAGAAGACAAAGAACCAATAATGAAGATAAAGACATGTACAAGCAAACAAAGTGTACGGACACTTTTCTCCACCTTAGGAGTATGATACAAGAGCATCATTTAGAGTCCTTTCAAATGTAATTATTTCTACAATATGGTAAAATAGGTATGTGGAGTCATGTGTGAGATAGAGTTCAAAGTGAATGATTTGAAAATTCAAATGAGGGCTTTTCCCTCCAAAATGCAATTCAAATTGTAAAGGCATGTCTAAATATTATTAAAGGTTTTTAAGGTATTGTAAGTGTCTAGTTAAGTCATAGTGTGTGTGGTTAGTCATTATGTGAGTGGATTAGTCATTATGTGAGTGGATAGAAATCATAGTTATGTTAAAGGTGGTCATAACATGTGTGGAAGTTGAAAGGTCACTAAATGGCAGTTAGGAGTCATCATGAAACTTGTAAGTTAGATAGTATGTGTAAGTGGGAGTTACATGCAAGTAGGAATTCGAGTTTAGGAGGAGAATTAGTGATTTTTGAATCATATTCCTTGTGTAGGAGGAGGATAATAAGATTGGAGAGGAGGAGAATAAGAAATGTTAAATAAATACAGTCACATATGAATGTAAAACTCAGGTTTTGATGTGTTTATCTTGCTTTCTAAAGGTATTTTTGTGGTTTGAGTTAAGGACTGATGATTCCTTGTTATAATGCTTATTTAAATCCATTGTATGACTGTTGATGATCCATTGCATTCATTTATATTATCTTAGTGTGGTGATCCAATGCTTTGTTTTGACATATAAGGAATGCATAGATTGTGTGTGCAAGCTAATGATTGTCTGAGACCAGTTAGTATAACTTTGTCATTTTGAATTAAAAAAACCTAATATTTTAACTATAAAATTATTGCAACCTTTTTCAGATGGGTTTTCAATATTTTTCCTTCATGTTGAGTATTTTTAGAGTTATGGAGTGTTTCCCTAGATGGAATGAGGTTGCACACAAATTGTTTGACATAATGTTTATCTTGTAAAATGAGTATATCTCCTTTGTTTTTAAGAGTTAAGACCTAAAATTTGGAAGGTAGAATTTTGATGATATTTTTCAAGTGGGTTTTGAAAGGTTTAGTTGTTTAAACGCCTTAAAATGAGATATGAATGTCATAATTTTGTTACGAGACCATTGGTTCTTGAAAGCACAAAAAGTTAGTTTTATGCAAAGTAGAGTATTATTGTGTTTTGGGTTGTTTGAACTCATTTTGGTAGTCATTATAATAGTTATTTAAGTATGAGGAGTAGGAAATAATGATTCTAAGAGGCCATTCAAGGTGATAAAGTGTCAGTAGTCAAGATTTGAGCAAAATTTGCAAATTTAAGCCTTTTTGGGCTTGTTTTTTATCCTCTTCGCGTAACACAGGTGAAGTTAGTTGTTGAAACCTTCTTGTTCGCAGAATACAAAACATGTTTCTATTTTTCTCTGCATCAATTGGCCAACGAAACGGAACCCCCACTTACTTTAGTAGTACACATTTTGTGAGAGAAAGAGCCAAAACTATCTATAGCGACGACCTTAGTTTGATCCTTTGAGTGGAGTAAAATCAAACTTATTGAATCAAGGGGTAAAGTAATTTCAATAACTAAAAATAGTCACCGTGCTCACTCGAGGTAATTCTTGGCATTTAGAGAGAGAGATTTTTTATAGGAAGGCCCACTTAACCAAGCCAAAGTTACTTTTAGATGCCTTCCTTAACAATGTTATTTTCATCTATGTTACATGTTATTAAGTTTGTGTTCCACACTCTTATCATACATAATCAATCTTATTTTCCTAAGTCTCTTCTATCTTAGCATTCACTTTGCTAAGAGTCGAGTAATCCATCTCATTCCTACACTCTGTTATCTTAGCATTCACTTTGTTAACATTGAGCAATCAATCTCATTCATACACTCTATTATCTCAACATTCTCTTTGTTAAGAGTTGAACAATCAATCTCATTCATACACTCTATTATCTTAACATTCAATTTATTAAGAATAGAGTATTTTGATCCTCATTTCTAAACTATTCTATCTTAACATTCACTTTTTAAGAGCCAAGTAATCAATATTGTTTCCTAAAATCTTCTATATTAACATTCACTTTTTTAAGAGTTGTGTAATCGATCCTCATTTCTACACTCTTCTATCTTAGCATTCACTTTGTTAAGAGTTGAGTAATCAATCTTATTTCCTAAACTCTTCTATCTTAGAATTCACTTTGTTAAGAGTTGAGTAATCAATCTCACTCATAAAACTCTTCTATCTTAGCATTCACTTTGTTAAGAGTTGAGTAAATTAATCTCATTTCTACGCTCTATTATCTTAGCATTCAATTTGTTAAGAGTTGAGTAATTCAACCTTTGTTTCTCACATCTCCTATCTTAACATTCACTTTGTTGAGATTTGGACAATCGATCCTCATTATTTGAATCTTATATATTAGCATTCACTTTGTTGAAATTTGGACAAACAATCTTTTTGTTACATTCTTCTATCTTGGCATTCACTTTGTGAAGAGCTTAGTAACCAATCTTATTCCCTAATCCTCTCATTTTAACATTCACTTTGTTGAAGTTTGAGCAAGTACTTTCATCTCTAAGTATTTTATTTTTGACATTCACTTTGTCACAAATTTAAGCACATTTTTTTCATCGCTATAACTTGATCAATCAATTCAATTTCCTAGTCTTATATTTTGGAATTCACTTTGCCAAACATTAAGCACATATATTTGATCACTACCCCTTATATCTTGGCATTCACTTTGTCAACGTATAAACACATCAAACAAGTTTCCACATTACCATTTTTCATACAAAATGGTGGGAACAAGACACAGAAATTATGACCTCTTCAGGAAAAAGGATAGAAATCCTTTCCACATTAGTTCTAATGAGGAGGAAGAAGAAAACCAACAAAATGACGCCTCCACAAAAGAACAAGAAAACATTGAGGGAATTTTATGGAAAAATAAAGATCAATTTCTTCTTCATCTCCTTGAAATGGGAGAAAAGTTGCCTTTGGATTTTGACAATGAGAATTTGAAGAATCTACGAAGCCAACTCGAATCAAATAAGAATACCCAACCTAAACCCAATAAGAATAATGGGGCCAAATCAAGTAAAACAAACAATGATAACAAAAGGAATTCTATTGCTTCCACGGATGCATTAAATCAAACATGAATAGACCAAATCAATGAGATGGCTAAACAATTAGCTTTAATGGCCTCAAAAGTCACTGATGACATGAACAACAAAGAAACAAAGACTAAAACTAAAACAGAAACAATGAAAAACAAACTTGACAATGTTTCAAATATTCCACAAACCGATTCACCATTTGTAAAGGAATGGAAAACCATGAAGGATACCATCTTCGACATGCAAAAATAAAGAAAATAATTCAACTTCAAGGAATTGTTACCTTTTCCTAAATCTTTTGAAGTTCCAAAATTTGACAAGTATAAAGGCAAACACGACCCTTATGAATATGTCAAATAATTCTTTATGGCTTGTCGGGATGTATTTTACAGGTGACATAATATATATATATATATATATATATATATATATATATATATATATATATATATATATATATATATATATTATGTCACGTAAAATACATCCGACAAGCCATATACGATATATATATATATATATATATATATATATATATATATATATATATATATATATATATATCATGGCTATTTCAAAATCTTAGGAGGACAAGCCCTAGATTGGTTCTTACATCTCCCGAAAGGTTCAATCACAACCTTTGTTGACTTATCCGAGAATTTTGTTAAACACTTCTCCTTTAACCTTGATTTAGAGATTACAATGATGGATTTGTGCAATACCAAGCAATGAACAAATGAAAAATTTGCACAATTCTTACAATAACGGCAAGGGATCGCAAGTTGGTTTCCTTGTTCAATTCTAGAGAAACAAATGGTTAGTATCTTCATACCTAACCTAAACAATGAATTATCTTTTCAAATGCAAATGCATTGTCTCACAATTTTGAAGAATTCATTGAGAAGGGAACCCAAATAGAAAAGGCTCTTATTGCAAAAGGGCTTATTAAAATTCCTTCCAAGGACAACACCAACAATAATAACAACAATCATTCACATGACAAACCCAAGTTTATTAATCAGAATCAAAATGTTGTTAATGATGGCGTAATAAACAATCGTAATGTACATAACATTCAAAATAATCAAATGAAACAAACTAAACCAAAACAAATCATCATTATTCATAATAAAGAAGCTCTCCTCCTCATGATAATAAGAAAATAAACTTTACAACGTTAGGAGAGAGCCTTTCAAGTATCTTATGACAACTAGTGAGTGCCAATATGGTCACTTACCCCATTACAAAACCTTTCATAGAAGGAGAACCAAAACCAACTTGGTATAAATTCGGTGAATATTGTAATTTTCATCACATGTACGACCACCAAATAGATAGGTGCACAAGAATTTGCCACTATATTCAAGATCTTATTGATAGTGAAGACATTGTGATCAAGACCCATCACCTAATAAAACACTCAACGATAATTTAAAGGTGTTCTCAAATCCTTTTCCCAAGTATGGTAATAATGGTAAAGCTCAGATAAAGGCCAATCCTCAAATAATGTCAACTTTAACTCAATCATATCATTTTTCGAAGAACTACCTAATTCCATTTCCATCATCAAATTCTAAGCTTTTGGCTATACGCGGTGGCCACACAAAAAGAAGTTAAGGGTGCCCTGCAACGAAGCAATCATCCACTTTTAATTTGCCTCAAACATCAAATCCTACACTCCAAACATTCCAAAATTTACAACCACAACTAAATATTTGTTTATTCCCTATGATTTAGTCAAGCAACAAGTGACGATACCCATGCATATATCCCTCGTGGATACCCATGCATATATCCCTCGTGGAGTTATTAAAAGTGTCACCTTCCTTCTAAGATATTCTTATTTGTGTTATCCATGAGGCACGTGTTCTTGAGAATCTCAACACACAACAATTTTAGGCACTCATTTCCCATATTTCATCAAGTATCCCTATATTATCATTCGGTCCTCAAGACCTCCTAAATCCCAATCTTCAAAATAATAATTTGTTGTACATCAAGCTTACATTATGATCATAAGATCAAATGAGTCCTCATCAATAATGGAGCTACTTTGCCGATGGGGTGGGAGTGGTGCGGTCAAGTCACATGGTTGTGTGCTTGCCCACCCATGTTCAAATCCCCCCGAGGCACGATCCTCCTCGGAGGTGGTTTTGCCACTGGAGGCGGCTTCTCTGCTCGTGTTGACACTGGTGGTTACTCCTCGCTACTAATGTTGATGGTTGCTCTGCTCATTGTTGATGCTTTTATTGCCATCACTTTGGTGGATATTCCGCTTGTTGCTAATTCGGTGGCTTCTCTCGAATTCGCCGACACTGGTGGTTGTTCCTCTTGCTCCATTCACTGATAGTTGTCCCACTCATTGCGGCTGTTGTCGTTGGTCGTTGCATCTTCACTATGGTTCCATGGTTGCTCCAATTGGGTTCCTAAATAGTGGTCCCCTTCATTATCAGACCAGGTTTTGGTTCCTCTTAAGAAAAATCCTCAATTGTACAAGGATGTGGGTCCTTTCAAACACCCTCAATTTACCCTCAATCCAAAAAAAGATAATGGAGCTACTGAACATATGCTCAATGAAGATGTTAAGATTTTTGGGCATACTAAAAAGAGCTTGGAAGCCAATATCATAACTATTTATGGTCTTGACAATAGTGAATGGTAATACTTTGGAACCATCACCTTAGCCATACAATTTGTCCTACACGTAATGAATACTTCATGTCGGGTTTTGATATCGAAACCTCATATAATATTCTTTTGGGTTGGTCATGGATTCATGCAATACAAGTTGTACCTTCCATTTTACCCCAATGTATCAAGTTCACCCATAATGATAAAGAGTTTACCTTTCTCATGGTTGCTAAGCCTTTCGAATACTATAAACTCCTAGAAGGGTATAACGACAAGATCATGGTGCAGATGACAATGATGTAGATCTTGATACACTTTTCCAATCACCACCTTCTACATCAAATTCAAAACCATCTACATCTAAATGACCACATAAATTTAGTTTCTCTCATAAAGGTCTTGATGAATACAATCTCAAGAATGTTTTTTCATGTCAAGAAGCTACCTTGTCTCTTTGTAACTACAGAGAGACCCAATGCACCCCATTTAAAAGAAGCTCTTGTTTACCAACTTGGTAATACTCTTTAAAACAGTATGGATACTTAGAGGATGAAAACATTCATGGATCTCGATGGATATTAGTTATATGAGGATTAGATAGTTGATTGTTATGAATCCACATACTATAACAAGGCTCACATGATGATGAAAAACATGAAATCTAAGGGCAAACGAACTTGGCCCACAAGAATAAGGTCATCTCAAACCTGTATTGTATGAATAAAACCTATACAACTATGGTCTAGGTTATGAAACCTTTGAAAATAGGCCCGTAATATTTGACATAATGACTAGTGAAGAGGACTCTGACTCTGAAGTTGAGACAAGTTCCACACATAGCCTTTTCGAAGACCTTGCTAAAACCAACCTCTTCCTTGAACACCTATCCATTTGTACTATTGAATTTGATATCGTCTACCCATATCTTATCCATCAAGACCAACAAAATCACATCGCCATGGACCTCTTTCAAAATGATGAGGTCATCGAGGAGTTTTTTAGGACTCAGACCCTATTCCCTATCAAATCACAAGAAGGGTTTTTATACAAACCTTGATGTTTATGCTTACTCCAGTGAGGAATTCGAGTGCTTGATATGGTTGAAATTTTGAGGTGTGATATATTCCTCCCATATTTTATACGATAAACATTGTAATTACCTGGTTTATATCTATAAAAGTGTACTTTAAAAAAAATAAGAAAAATTTAGAAAAAGAAAAATATGATATCTTATAGTGAAAACCTCACCGAGGCGCTATTCGAGAAAACAAAAAAGAAAGCAAAAATAAGAAAAAGGAAAAGGATGCATCTCCTGGTGAAAACCTTTTTGAGGCACTAGAGAGAGGAGACTCAATGTCAGATCAGACAGATGACCTACACAAACCTACAACATCATTTCAAGATAATGATACATCCAAATTACTAGTAGAAGAGACCATCACAATCAATATCAGAACAAGTGATAATCTTAAAATATTACAACTTAGTGTGAGCTTATCGAAATCAAAGATCAAGGCATTCACAACACTCACATAATTTCATGATGTCTTTGCATGGTCCTATAAGGATATGCCATGATTGGATCCCTCCCTAGTCATACACAATCTTGTGGTTCACCCAGATGAAAAACTTGTCAAATAGAAATTGAGGAAAATGCATCCTAAGATTACATTGTTAGTTAAGGTGGAACTTCAAAAGTTACGAAGCCAACTTTATAAGGTTTATAGATTATTCGAATGGATATAAAAATGGTGCATGTTGTAAAGAAGACACCTAACATCCAAATTTGTACCTACTGGGATATCAATAAATCCTATCCTAAGGATGACTTTCCCTTACCCAACATCAACAAGTTTCTTGACTCTACATCGGGGCATGAGATTTTAGCTTAAATGGATGGATTTTCAAAGTTATAACCAGATTCAAATTACCGAGGAAGGCCAACACAAGACAAAATTCACAACACCATGTGGTACATTTTGTTACAAGGTCATGCCTTTTGGCCTTAAGAACGCAATGGCAACTTGTCAACGTGTAATGAATATCATTTTACATGATCTAATTCATCATATCACGGAGGACTCGTGTCTATGAAATTATTTCTAAATCTAAAACCAGAGTCAATCATCTAGCCATCTTGTGGCGTATATTTGAATGATTGTAAGAATATAATATGTGCCTTAATCCAAATAAATGTGGCTTTGGTGTTACTTCATGGAAGCTCCTGGGATTCATAGATCAAAGAGGGGAATTGAAGTTAACCCCACTAAGGTTTAATAAATCATGGATATTCCTCCCCAACATAATCTTTGTCAGTTACGAGAACTCCAAAGATTTATTCAGTCTATTTGGTGCTTCATATATCAGCTTGCAGATAAGTGTGATCATTTTAATCAGCTTCTCAAAAAGGATGTCCAATTGAAATGAACACAAGAATTTCAAGATTCTTTCACTAAGTTGAAAGAATACAATTCGCCGATGTTAATTCCACCTATTCAAGACAAGCCTATATTACTATACACATCATCCATAGAACATGTCATAAGGGCATTACTAGTGCACCACAATGACAAGGGACAAGAGCAAGTTGTGTATTATCTCAATAGAACATTGATTGATCATGAACTCAAATATTCTTAGGTTGAGAAAGTATGCCTGGAAGTAGCATTCACCTATCGTAAGTTGTGACAGTACCTACTCAATCATACAACAAAACTTATTGCCAAGGTAGATCCTTTAAAATATCTACCATTAAGACCTCCGCCCTAACAGTCGAATGTCTAACTTGTAGTTGTACTCTAAGTGAGTTTGACATAGAATTTGTTAATAAAAAATCCATAAAAGGGAAAGCTTTAGCAAATAAATTGGTTGTAACATAATTGTTGGGCTTAAAACCACTTCACTTTGAGTTCCCAGACTTTCGGCTCTAAATAAAGATCTCTGATACGTTGATGCAATCCCATCATGGATTTTGTTTTTCGATGGTTCTTGTAATATGCATGGATCTAGAGCTGGTATTGTGTTATGCACACTGGATGAGGATGTTATACCCAAATCTTATCACATTGGTTTCTCGTGCACTAATAACATTACAAAGTATGGAGCCCTCATCGCAGTTTGGGCTTTGTAATATCTTGATAGCTTAAAGAGTCGGCGCGGTTTTTGGAGATTCTCTTTTGATAATCAAACAAGTAAATGAAGAATATCAGGTAAAGCATGAAAAAATTATTCCTTAAAAATACATGGTTAATAGTCTCAAGGGGTACTTTGGCTTATCACATTTGAACAAGTTCCTTATGGAAAAAAAAACAATGGATGCCATGAAAACTATCGCGTCCCTTCTTGAATTTGATATAAATCAAACACATAATGAGTTTCTCATTGAACATATTTTGGTGTCCGCATATGATCTATCGGAGTCCACCATGGTGTGTGAAATTGTTGGTCCTGAGAACCCCTAGTATCAAGACATTTATACCTTCATCTAAGACAAAACCTATCCCCCACACATGAATTCCACAATAAATGAGCCTTAGCACAACATGCTTGACACTATGCTCTCTCGCCGACAACCTATACGAAAAAGGCTATGATGGGATTTTCTTAAGATGTCTCAATTAGACGAAGCTAATCAAACTCTAGTCAAATTTCATACAAGAATTTGTGGCACACACATGAGTGACATGGTCTTAGCTAAAAATATCTTACATGTGGGTTACTATTGGCCCACTATGGAATCAAATGCATGTACCTTTGTCAAGAAATGCTAAACATGTTAGTGACACAGTAATCTTATTCATGCACCCTCATAAGCCCTCTAACCTATATCTTTACCCTGAAATTTTTCTAGATGTGGGCTTGAATTAGTAGGAAAAATAAAGCCTACATCCTTTGATGGTCACACCTTCATCATCATCCGCCACTGAATATTTCACCAAGTGAATTGAGGCCATGCCTCTCACTATGTCACAGGGTCAAATATTACCAAATTTTTCTTTAACCACATCATTTTTGCTTTGGGATCCTTCCTACAACGTCAAAGTGTTAGCTAAAAATTCCATATCCGCCTACAATGGGAAACTCCATATTACCCACAGTGCAATGGCTAAACCAAAATTTCCAATAAAATGATAAAATCAATATTGGAAAAGTTGTTGATAAACATGGTCAAAATTGGCATACACAATTGTATCCCACCCTCTAGGATTATCAAACCTCATTTTGTACTCCAATTGGAGCCACTTATTTCTCCCTTGTATACGGTTTTGAAGTCGTATTACCCATCAAATTTGATCTCCCTTCCCTCCATATATCATTACAATACCTAGTGCATGAAGAATATTATGGCAAACATGTCTTGCAAAACTAGAGCTCCTATATGAGAGGCGTGTTTGTGCCTTGATCACTCCGAAAGTATATTAGAATTGGCTCCACCGCAACTATAATAAATGGACTAAACCAAGATAGTTCATGATTGATGACCTTGTTCTTAAAGAGAATCATAAGAATAATACAAAAGAGCATGAAAAATAAGGCAAGTTTGAACCTAATTTTTTGAGACCCTACATTATAACCTGCTAAGTTTAGATCTAGAGCATATAAACTATCTGATGAAGATGGAAAAGAGATTAAAGAGCCCATGAATATGGAACATCTCAAGAAGTTATACTCTTGCATCTTTTAAGAGTATCCCTATTGTTGGGGGAAAGTTAGTACAAATTGCTTCTTCGATACCCTCGCTATTTGATTCATTACATCCTCCCAAACCGCTCTGTGTCACATGTCCCTCCTAGTTAGGATGAGAATATCATACTCTGTTGGTCATATTCACCTAATTCTATCAGTATTCCATCCTTTGGTATTCACTAAGCTTATTTCATTTTGTGTCATGCTTAATATGGTTTAAGGACACCTTTCCTTTTTCATTGGCACACAAAAAATTAAAAAAAAACATATAGACCAAAAATCCAAAAAAACCAGAAAAATTAAAATATCAAAACAATATAAAATTTGTCAAAAAACCTAAAAATCAAAACAATAAAAAACCGCAAAAACATTCTCGCAAATGTTTCCCAAATTTTCCAACAATCTGTCAACATAGTTTATAATATTGTCATTTAACCGCAATCCTCATGATTGTTCCAAATAATTCTATGATTATTGCTTCTCTTACCCTTGGCATGTATAATTGCTTATGGGTAAGATCACCACTCAACCCTTCACATGTATCCTAGCTTGGGGAAAAAATCAATTTTCAAGTTTTTCTTTGCATATATCCTTGCCTAGAAAATTGACCCAATCCATTTTAGATTAAACTTCAATGGGATCCAATAAGAGTGTCATGAGGAGTAGTTACTCCTCTCTTTGGTTTGATCTAATCCCCTTACATATATTGTTACTTGGGGGCATTCACATCTACCTATTCTTCACTGTGGAACACATTAGAGGGATGTAGTTAGATGTCACTATTACAAATTATGTTACATCATTACTATATGTTGACTTGTAATAGGTAATCATGTTAGCATTTTTGGTTTGTATATAACCTTGTGTGTGTGTTTGTATGTGTACGAATTGTTTTGCATTCTCGTACATGTTTTTGACCAATTACAGGAGGCAAGATAACTAGGCTCATTGTTAGATTTGTTGTATTCATTTGATTTTTAAATTGGGTTTGTTTCCATGTTTGTTTTGGACCAATTTCTAGTATCATGTTACTAACTAGGCTCATTGTTAGCTTTGTTGTATTCATTTTTCTTTACATTTTGGGTTTGTGTTTCATTCCTCATTTTTGTGTTGATCAATTATTTGTATTTAGTTGTTATCTTAGCTCATTTTACCTTGATTTTTGGGCTTGTTTTCAACTTTTGTCTTTATTTTGGGACCTATTACAAGTATTTTGTAACCATCTTGACTTATTCATAATTAGGGTGTTTATCAATTACCATGTGTATAGGGTTTGTTTGCAATCTTGTTGTTTTTTTGCAATCTCTTTTGTGTGCATTTTTAAATGGTCTTAGTTCTAAATGTACAATAATACAACAAAATTAACACACCATCATGAATACACACTAAGCTATGAACGTGTAAGCTAAACAACAAACATGTAATCATCACACATCCATAATAAATACAATCAAAATCATCATCTACTCTAATATATACCATCATGCCATCATCTATACAAATGCATCAATTAAAATCACACATCTCATTATCATCTATGTCATGTCAAATGTCCATGTGTCATGAGTACATCACAAAACAACATATACATCAACAAAATTTCCATGTACATTATATCCAAACAAATGTCATATAGATATCAACATGCTCTCGTAGACATCAATCTACAAAAATGTGCCTTCATCATGAGGCATATATAAAAACATATACAATATAATGAGTCACGGGTGAATCTCTCCCACACTGGGACTGTTTGGTATCTTCTCCCCACCTCCCAATGGTGGCATCTCGCACTACTCTAATCGACCTCGAAAACCTTTGTGATCTACAAGATCTCATGGATTTGCTACCTACTCTCGACTATAGTACGGGGTCTCGATCCACAAGAATAACTACCTCGTATAGGGTTTGATTATACCCCTTATCCTCCGATATAACAATAATGTTTTGCATTACATCACCCATTCCTCCTTCCTTTACCATACGACGTGTAATATCTCTCTCAATTGTAACTTGTCACATATGTGCGGTGAGATGATCCCTCTTTATGGTGAGCCTCTACACTGCTGAGTCCGATTGTGTAACAAAATAAGGATGACATCCTGCTCCCGATAACTCTATCCCTCCGAGCCTATAAAGACAACTCGAAAAATAATGGTCCTAATGAAGGTACAAGTGCATGCTAATCCCAGACATCCTCATCTACCTCATCTCCCCAACCGTCATCATCACATGTATCTTTATCTCCATCTCCATCTAACTGTCCCACTACTTTGGAATAGGTGGCCTCAATGGTGACAATGGGGTCTCAGAATAAATCTTGTGCTAGTATCTATAACAGAAATTATACAATATGAACCTATGGAACTTGATAGCCTATATTAGAGCTTATAGTGGAACCTCTTTATCTAACCCTTTATAGGCATCCGTGGTTGTGATTGTATTTGACCCGAATCTGGGCACCCTCTCCTGTGCTGTGCATGTGCCCATGCTTGTCCCTATTCGTGTCCCCGTGCTTCGGCCTCAACCTGACCCAATCTACCTCTAGCTCGTCTTTGTGTCCCTATCACGGTTGTCCCGTGTATCCTTGATGTTATAGCTTCCTATGAAATAGTGATCCATCTTCCTATGAAATAGTGATCCATTTAGGCATAATCATTGCATACCATATAATGTATGCAATTGTAGTCCCTGGATTTATGATATGAGCCCATGCATCCCACACTTGTGTAATGACTCCAAAGAAGCTCACCCTCATGGCTCTTTCTCGATCCATGGACCAAATTCCAGTTGTCTCGTGTGCAACACATGCATACGAATGCTCTCCACCGTGCATATCCTACACAACACCAAACTATCATCCAACCTTGTCCACTCTATACTATTATCCCGTAAAATTGACAAGCGCGCAATTTTACCGATAACCATACCGAAATTTTGTTCCGATCCTCGTTAGGGATCCCTTTCGTTCGAAACGTTATAAAATCCCTTCCCGGAAATTTGGTTTTTCGAACTTGTCTTTTGAGCCCTTTTTGGGCGCATGATATCATTTATGTAACACCAACTTTTGGTGTGCCCCCTTTAAAACCTTTCGCGCATGATTTTCAAAGTGTCAACACACCTTTGGTGCGCCAAAGCTTGTTGAGCCTTCCTGCGTGCGCGCCAAGGCGCATGCGCTACGTGTTATAACAACGTTTGTTGCGCCAAAGGTGCACATAATCCCATGTCGACATCCTTTCAGACGCCAAAGGCGTAATTTATTTCATGTTGGCGGGCGTTTTGGTGCGCTAAAGGGCGATTCCTTCTCGTGTCGACACCACTCATACGCCTTTCAAAAGTGGGTGGCGCATTAATGACCAAATTTCACCCTATATATATATATATATATATATATATATATATATATATATATATATATATATATATATGGTTTCACGCGCCAAATGTCATTATAATCGACACATATCACGTGTTGTTTATCCTCCGAGCCTGTCACCTCTCGCCTCGTCGTTTTAACGCGTTGTGGACCCGTGCTCAAGATTTTCACTATTTATTCGGGTAAGTGCTCCTATCTCGTCCATGTGATTTGTTGATCCGGTTTTGCTTGCCGATTGGTTTTTGGAATGCATCTTTGAGTGGCTCTCCCCTCGTGCTTTCTTTCCTTGTTTTCCTCTTTCAGATCTGCTTTGGAAGAGGATGTTATCCCTGAAAAACTTGGTCCGAAACCCCTTTGGCTTGAACCATTATATCTCTCAACCAATCTTTGAAATGAAAGAAAGGAAGAGGGGTTGAACCATATGAAAACACTCTTTTCCCTTGGGTGCACCAGCGTGTCTTGTTACATCATTAATGATTGCGCCCACATGGCGCATATGTCCCCCGCAAAGATAACTAAAACCGTGCTAATGGCACACCCACCTTACGTGCCGCATCGTAAACACTTGCGCCTTCAGCGCACAATCCTTCCTGTGCATCACCTTCCCATGCGCCAATGGCGCACCCGCACCCACGCAGCACAAGCTTTATCCGCGCCAAGTATAAAGTCATAAGAGCGCAGCGCATCCCTCCTTACAGTAACATTTGTGTTGTGCAAACCCTCCGTGTGCCGCGCCATATTTCCTTTGGCGCACGAAAAGTTCCTGTTACACACTTTTCCCATGCGCCAAAGGGCGCACCAAATCTCAATGTAACATGAAAATCCCATGCGCCTTTGGCGCATCCTGTCTCCATGCAACACGCAATTCCCATGCGCCCTTTACTAAAATGCACTCTACACTATGCATGCGCCATGCGCCTTTGGCACCAGTTTAACCTTTGCAACATCCCCTTCCTATGCGCCTTACCTATTTTAGCCCTGTAAGCTGCAATTTTCATGCGCCCTGAGCCTAAAAATCTCTAACTCTTTCTTCTGCTAACATTCCAATGGAAGATCAAATGGCTAATTCAACCTTTTCGGATTGGGTCTCGCTTCTTCTTCATGCAGATCAACAGATAAACTTAGAAGAACATATGTCTACATCCAGCAAGAGACCCACCAAATCGAAAGGAAAGGCCAAGCTTACTGAGGAAGAGATGAAGTATAAATATCAAAGGGTCGAATGCCCGAGTCACGAGCCGAATGCGCATGGACGCGTGAGACTCGGAATGGGGCATATCGACATGGAGGAATTCCAGGCCGAACTCGAAAGTTACAAGGAGTCCACGGATGGACAAACTAATAGGTAGTGCCACCGCACTTCACCGGAGGAATCCTCGTCGGTGCGTAATCGGTAATAACTCTGGATTCGCCAGAGAAAGAAGCAGCAGAGGATAGTCCCATAGGCCCATCCACTCGGGATGTCAGCATTGCTACCACAACAGAGGTCCCTTCTATCCCTTCTTCTTCTCTTCCTCCCCTCCTCGAGAGACTCAAGCGGCCACCGTCCCTTTGGTCGTGTCCTTTTCCCTTCTTCTAATCTTTCCCCGCTTCTTCGTCTATCTTCTTCTCCTCGCTGATCTGTCCTCCTCCATTTCTTCCCTCATCTCCGGCTCCCTTCCCTTCCTATGTCTTCCGCAGCTACAGTTTCCCTTCCTCCCGTGGACACTTCTTCGGCTATTCTCTCAATACCGCCGCCGCGTGTCTCCACGTTTTTCCCCTCTTCTACTGTAGCTACCTCCTCCTCTCTGCCTCTCGGTCCTTCTTCCATAGACTGGTCTGGATCTCAAGCAAATTTAAGCCAACAAAAGAGGAAAGTTCCCATCGCTCCGATGGACTTTTCAGTGATCCCAGCCAAAGGGGCAAAGAAGCAGAAGCCTGTTACACGCTTCTCTAAAAGTGTTGCAGGTGAGAGAATCATGGAAATTGCATACCCCGATCCCCTCAAAGAGAAAAAGGATCTGTCTCCGACAGATTTTACTGTGACCCAAGTCACAATGGGGACATCTTCTGAAAGTCTCCAGGGGGAAGCTCTTTCCGTGGTTGACGCCCTCTGTCAAAAGCTTCAAGAGACGAAAGAAGAGAAAAGGCTACTAAAAGAGCAAAACAAATATCTGCTCCAAGCCTTACAGAAGATGGGTAGTGTGCCTCCCACAACTGCCGCCGAGACTTCTGAGCTTCTCAGCCAGGAGAAAATCAACGAATATGCAAAGATCGGTGAGCAGGGTATGGCCGTTTCCGCTTGGAGGAGCCAAATCCTCAAAGACAGTGAAAAAGTGATCGCCGAGTTCTCTGACTTATACCTGAATATCAGTAAGGCGAATAAAGAACTCCAAGCATTAGCAGGGCCCATATCAGAAGAGTTGGAACATGCTAGACTACAGCACGAGGCCTTCCAACAAATGTTCGATTGTTCAGTCGAAGATCTGGTCAAGTTCGGCGTCTTCGGCCATCCAAGGGCCCTCAACAAAATCATGTCCACTCTGGACTATCGGGTGGATCAGCTAGAATTTATTCTAGAAAAGATTGACAAAGTCAAGGAAGAAGCCCTGGATGCGATGCATCAAATGGAGTGAATTGTTCTCAACATGTCGCCAGGGTTGCTCACTCCTTCCTTTACCTTAAGGTCAGCTGATGAAACCATCCGGATCTTCAAGGAGATCGCTTCTCAAGGAACGGGGCCAGAGGTCACATTTGACACTGAATCTATCAACAACCTGCTGGCCTGTAGGGACTTCGTCGGGTTCCTCATTGAGGCGGAAAAGGACTTTTCCAAACTCCCAGAGAAGCTCATAGATGAGCGGGAGACTTGTGAGGCAATAAGTGATAGGCACAAGGATCCTTCTCAGGATCAACTTGGGCCAATAATTAACAAGTTTTTGGAATACCGCGCTCAGTTCCATATCTCATCACCTGAGCAGCATCAAAAGCAGGCTACCCCCTTTCGGCCGCAGGATGATGACGACGAGTAAGTCTTCTTCTTCTTCTTCTTCTTCTCTCTCTCTTCTCCGACTTTCTTGTTGAAATGTCTAAAGTATGTTGGCACAAATGATGACATCATCCATGTTGCGTCATGGGATGATGTCACCCATCAAGTTGTAAAAAGTCAACATGACTTTTAGATATTTTGTAAATAGTTGTTGGCTCCCTTTTGCCTTCTTTCCTTCTTCTCTTCTATATATATTGGAATACTTGTTGTATTCGGGGTGAACATTTTTAGATGAAAATAGAAGTGAGGAGAGAAAGACTTTGAGCTTTTTGAATGTAAGAAAACAGTAATACAAATATTGAGACTTTGTGCTGAATACCTGTGTTATGTGTCAGAACTTTCTTATGTTAGATCTGCACGTGTTTATTCTGTTAGATTCAGATCTACTTTTCTGTCATTTGCTCATCAGTATTGCTTTGTTTATTTATGCAAGTAGGTTTGGCTCTTTACTACCAACCCAAAAACATAAATCTTCTGACCTTTCTGCTTTGGAATTCATTTCTTTTCTCCCTTCGGACCTGTTCCTTCTTCCTCCTCTCTTTCATTCCTTTCTTTTCGCAGTCGGAAAAACCTCTACTGGGATGAGATCCCAAACCCCCGAAGGCAGAATCTGTGAGACTTGCATAGGTTCCTGCTGGTAGAATAGCAATAAACCGATTTCGCTTGCATTGACTCAAAGAGGGGCTATGCCTCGCACACTGCTGTTGGCTCGTTTATCCATAGATCTGCCCAAGCGACAGATTTTCGGACCAACAGTTTTTGGCGACTCACTGGGGAACGAATAGATCTGTCCAGATCTATGATGGTGGTAAGATTAAAAAATCAGAAAAATCAAGGAAGATTCTTTGCTGTTTGCAAATCAACTTTTGATAAAAATCCAAAAATTTGCAAAAGTGCTCTGAATTGAAAATTTTCTTCTGAGATCCATAGATCTGGCCTAGTTACAAATCTTTAGTTCGCTGAGTTTTTATAAAAATTAGTATTTTGCCGTAGATCTGGATTTTTGGCTGTTTGCTAAAAGATTGAAACCCTTTGAAAAAAGTCAAAATCAGATCCGAAAATCAGCTTGCTATTCTTCCCTGCTATCTTATCCTCATTGTTATTTGTCATTTAACGCAATTGATTTTCTGAAGAGGATAGTTTTAAATATTTAAAAAGTATTTGCTGCTGGTTTTTATCAGAAAAACCAGAAAATCAGCCAGTACAACCAAAAAGAAAGTTTAAATCTGCGACGTAACATTGCAGATCTGGAAGGTACACTGGCGAGTGAACCTTTTACGCGCAGCAGGCGAGCTCGTGGAGAAGCTGATCCTACTTTCGATCTGCTTCAAAGACACAATTTCAGCGTGACACCGGCACGTTTTTCAACACTAAGCTCGGCCAGCCGGTTATCCAGGAGTGTCTCACCTTCACGAAGAAAAAGTCAGGGGGCATCCACATCCCTTTGTAGTGCCTTGCTACTCATCGGAACCACTCCCCCAGCTCGTGTTCTCTTTCCGGCTTTTCAGATGGTGGTACCATGGGGAAACGCCATGGGTCCTTTGGCCTTACCACATCTAGTCCATGCGCTCCCTCACGGAAATCGAAAGAATTTTCCTAAATTGACGGAGCGGAAATCAAAGCACAGATTCCCATATATTTGCATTCATCATGTCATGCAGTATTTTGGATGTGACTCACGAAGATGTGTCGGTTCGCCTTTTTCTGGAAACCCTACAAGGACCTGCAGCTGAATGGTTTCAGCATTTGCCACTGGATCTATCGCGGTTGGGCCACCTTACGGGATGCTTTCGAAGACAGATACAAGCCTTCAGAGGATGCATTTGCATTATTATCACGAATCACTCACCTGAAGAAAGAGGCAAATGAGACCATGCGTGATTTTGTCGCCCGGTTCAATGCACTAATCAACCGTGTCCCTGTTGCCATGCTTCCAACGCCGGAAAATCAAAAGTGTTTCTTCGTAAACGCTATGAGTTCGAAAGTTAGTTTCTTACTCCTTCAAGAGTGAGTGGCTACCTTGATTCTCGCCCAAGCCGCTGCCATTCGGATAGAGGACAATCTGATAATATCTGGCGAATTGAAAAAGGAATCAGCCAAGCCTAAATCTTTGGGCCCTTCGCCCACTACTTCGTCTGATCCGGCCTTTCAAAAGATGGTGAATGACTTGCTTGCATTGAAGAAGCAGTTGGCCCAGGCCTCCCCCAGTTCCTCGTACCGAGATATTCCGCGGAGGAATTTCATTCCCAACAATGTTTCACAAAGGCCGCGCCTACCTACAGCTGCTCCGCGGTTGGCGCTTGAGGCTCCTCCGGTCAATGCTCTGGCCGAGATTGAAGAAGAAGAGCAGTATTATGAAGAACCTTCGTCTCAAGGCGAAGATGATCAAGATGTCGGTGAACCGACTGGCAACTCTACTATCGGGTATATGGAATTTGATGAGGAAGAATTTGATGAAGAAGAGGGTACCTAGGGATATGCAAGCGGACAATCATATGCTGTTTTTACTCACTCGCAAGGAAAAGAGGTGGAAGTTGCTGCCCATGTCCAGCAGGAAAAGGCCGTGTTAAACTCGCCTCCGATCATTGCTAAAAGAGGTAATCCTCTTCCTACTCAACTCCCTGGCAAATCTTTTACAAGGAAACCTTTTCCCCCTATCTCTCCTCCAAATCAATCCTCTCACATTCCTACCAAGGCCAGTAATCCTATTCCATCATCGCGAGGTGAGGGACTCATTCCTTTACCAACGCAACCCTTGGCCGCATTTGATATCATAGATCATGCAAAAAAGACCAAGATCCAAATGTCTGAAGCTGAGTACCTTCAGTCAAACCCCGAACAGCTTGTAAGATTGACTAAGTATATTCAGAGTCAAGTTGTTGCATCTAAACAGGTTTCCCCAAAAGGAATCCTTTCCACTCCCCCTGAATCCCACATAAATGTTGCTTCAACATCGGCATCAGGCAAGATAGAACCTTTCTATCTCTCCCTCCTAATCAATGGACACAAGCCGAGTAATCGCATAATTGATTCGGGGCTTCGATAACGCCATGCCGTAGTAAAAGTCGCCCATGCTTTGGGCCTCACTTACCAAGCCTTTCGGCAGATGTTATTCATTGGAAACCAAGCAGTTCCGTTGGTTGGCCAAATCAAAGACGCGCAATTTACATTTGCGGCTTTCCCAGATAAAAGAGTAAAAATAGCAGTCCTTGTTGCGACATTCCAACAACCTATGGAATTCTTCTTTGGGAATAAGTTTTGCAGCGAAGTTGGTGGAGAAATTCATATGGAATGGTCTAAAGCTAGAATTCGGTCAAAGGCGTAATGCAGACTTTGGAGCCGGAATCAAAAAGAAGTACTTGGTTACTAGTTCAAGACCCCAAGGCCCAAATCCTTTTCGAATCATCGGGATGGGGAACTACTTCTTATCTACCGAGACAGATAAAACAGTGTTCTCGTCAGGAGAAAGATCTTAATGAGATCGGACCTTGCAGTTTGATGGCAGTTGTGCAACTAGTGGATGTGGCGCTCAGCCGTGCGTGCTATTATCTCCCAAAGAGGAGGTAATTCCTCTCTCGTTCAAATTGCAGTTTTCAACACTAACAATACTGCTGAGTATGAATCTCTGTTACTCGGTATGCAAGCCGCAAAAGAAAGAGGAATTAAAAATCTAAAAGTACAAGGTGATGCAGAGCTAGTTGTAAATCAGGTCAAGAGGATTTACCAAGTGAAGAATGAAAGGCTCAGGCATTACCGTAATGCGGTATGGGACAACATTGAAGAGTTTGATGCTTTTTCAATAGAATCCATTCCAAGGACTCAAAATGACATGGCCGATTCATTGGCCGTTTCAGCGTCCCTCATGCTCCCACACCCAGGTTTGAAGACAAACAAGTACACCATTGAGGTGGTTTTCCGCCCGAGCGTGCCAGACAATTCTCAGCATTGGCAGGTGTTCAACGATGATAATCAACTCATTACTTTTCTGGAAAAGGCTGAAAATTTTAAAGAATTGCACTTTGAAGGATCTACTTCCACTTGCCGTGAATCAGTCACCGATCAAGGCGATGAATCCGAAGGGAACGACGGCATATGTCAGCTCAAAGGAAATAAAATTCGAAGGGCTTGGTTTCTCTAGAGCGGTTGTTCGACAGGCATGACCGTTTTGTAAAAAAAAAAAAGCGGATGACCCTGACTCATCCCCGGAAACCGAACTGGTCAATATAGGTTCGATAGAGCACCTGCAATTTGTGAACATTGGCAAATGTTGCACGCCTGAGGAAAAGCAAAAATTTGTCAAGTTGCTAAAAAAATATATGGACGTGTTGGCATGGTCCTATGCCGATCTAAAGTCCTTCAAGCCAAAGGACGTTCAGCATGATATCCCATTGAAAGAAGATGTCAAAGCCTTCCGCCAGAAGCAGAGGCACTATAATCCTAAGATCTCGGGTACCATCCAAGCGAAATTCAGAAGATGCTGGACGCAAGAATCATCTTCCCGATCCATCACAGTACTTGGGTAGCAAATATTGTGCCAGTGCGCAAGAAAAACGGTGAGATACGCATATGCGTAGGCTTTCGAAATTTGAATCAAGCTTCGCTGAAAGACAACTACCCTCTTTCGATAATGGATCAAGTTCTACAAGCAGTAACTGGATCAGAGATGCTGTCCATGCTTGATGGTTTTTCAGGTTACAATCAGATTGAAGATTCACCTGAAGATCAGTTTAAAACAACATTCACTACTTCCTGGGGTACATTTGCCTACAGCAGGATGCCTTTTGGCCTAACTAATGCTGGCGCCACTTTTCAGCGGGCCATGGATTTCGCATTCAAAGGTATGATGGGGAAAGTCATTGTGGTTTATCTAGATGACTTGACCGTGTTCTCTAAACGACGAAATGATCATTGTGATCATTTAGAGCAAGTGTTGGCAAAGCCGAGAACATGGGATTTCCCTAAACCCAAAAGAAGTTTGTTTTTGGAGTCACGAAGGGAAGTTGCTAGGGCATGTGGTTAGCAAAGAAGGAACAAAGATAGATGCCGAAAGAGTTAAGGCTATTCAAAGCCTTACTCTGCCTACAAGCAAGACTGGTGTTCATTCTTTCTTTGGAAAGGTGAACTTTCTCAAAGTGCGTTTTGTTTCGACTTTTTCTTGAGAAGACCCGTCACATATTGAACATGATGAAGGGGTCACCAACTTTCAAATGGAATGAAGAGGGAAAAAGGTCATTTGAAGAAATAAAAGCTTCCATTGCTCATGCACTAGTCCTGGTATGTCCCGATTTCTCCAAGGACTTCATCATGTATAGTTACGCATCTGAGCATACTGTGTCCGCAATCTTGATGCAAAAGAACTCGGAAGATATTGAATCTCCGATCGCATTCATGAGTTCTCCTCTTAAGCCTCACGAACTAAAAATGACTCAACTGGAAAAGCATGCCTTCGCCGTTGTCAAAGCAGTGAAGAATTTCAGGTATTACATTCTAAACTCGCATACGGTGGTGCTTTGGTCCCAGACACGGCGGTGAAATCAATTCTAACTCAGTAGGAGTTAGGAAGCTTGCGAGGAAATTGGATCGCAAAGGTCCGGAGTATGACCGGACATTAAACCAACCAAGCTAGTGAGAGGCAAGGGGCTGTGTCGCCTAATGGCTGAAAACAAAGATTTGAGAAAACCCACGATGAAAGGGGTGACTACACCGACGAAGCACAGGACCGGTGGGAAGAGCCTGATTCTCTGCCTCTGGTTCTATTTGTTGCAACTAGTGATGAATGGTACTCCGACATCGCTTTCTTCCTTACCTACGGCGAATGCCCAATGCACCTAACTGCAAAGGAGAAGCGCACTATAAAGCTTAGAGCGGCTAAATATGTCATCTGGGATGACGGTTTATATAAACGTGGGATAGATGGCATCTTTTTGCGATGTGTTGACAAACCCCAGCAAGTAAAACTACTGGAAAGTTTTCACAATTCAGCCTGTGGAGGGCATTTCTCTTCCTCCGTGACTGCACACAAGATCATTCGAGCCAGGTACTATTGGCCGACGCTCTTTCAAGATACAGCCATCTGGGTGGCGAAGTGTGAACCCTGCCAGCAATTCGTCGGCAAGCCCAAGTTGGCTGCCTTTCCCCTAAGGCCGGTCATTATCAATGAACCATTCAGGCAATGGGGAATTGATTTTATTGGCGCACTCAATCCTCAATCGAGTGCTGGACATAGTTATGTCCTTACAGCAACGGATTACTTCACCAAGTGGGTGGAAGCCATACCTGTCAAGCATGCCACTTCTGAGGTGGTTTGCAATTTCATTAAAGAAAATATCATTGTCAGGTTCGGCGTTCCAAACAAAATCGTTGCTGATAATGCTTCTAACTTCTCCTCACGAGAAGTTATTAGTTTTTGCTATGAATATGGGATAACTTTGGCTCACGCCTCAGACTATTACCCTCAGGGAAATGGTCAGGCATAATCCAGTAATAAGAACTTGGTGACCATCATACGGAAGTTAGTAGATGAGAATCAGCGAATGTGGCACAAGTCTTTGTACGACGCTTTGTGGGCCGATCGTATTACTCCAAAGAGATCTCTCGGCATGTCACCTTTTCAAGTGTTATATGGCACTGATGCCGAGCTTCCCATTTCTGTGGAACTTCCTGCTCTGCGCTTGGCACAAGCTATTGAAGATGAAACTTTCCAAAGTTCTCTTGAAAAGAGAATCATGTATCTGGCAGAACTTGAAGAAAAGAGAGTGAGGGTGGTCGATAGGATCACTGAACATCAGAATCAAGTTAAGAGGCTTTTTGATAAGAAAGCCAAGCAGAGAGATTTTCAAGTGGGAGATCTCGTCCTTTTGTGGGACAAGCGAAGAGAACCAAAGGGCATGCACGGAAAGTTTGATTCCCTGTGGAGAGGGCCCTTCAAGATCAAGCAGCTCAACAGAGAGAATAGCTTCTATCTCTCATATCTGGATGGAACCGAACTCCCGCTTCCTTATAGCGGGCAACATCTGAAGATCTTCAGGAAGTAGAGCTTGCTCTCTTCTTTGTATAGTTTGCTTTATGTTGTGTGTTTGCTTTCGTCGTGTGTTTGTGTTTTGTCGGTTTGTTGTGTTTCTTTTGCTCCCCCTCCGGTCGCCCTTGTTTTTGACTCTGTTACCCAATGGATAGGCACATGAGAACTGGGATTCTCTACCCCCGAGTTCACTCAGGGATAGTCCCTAGAAAGAGCCAGCTGTTATCCCGTAAAATTGACAAGGGCAATTTTACCGATAACCATACCGAAATTTTGTTCCGATCCCTCGTTAGGGATCCCTTTCGTTCGAAACGTTATAAAATCCCTTCCCGGGAAATCTGGTTTTTCGAACTTGTCTTTTGAGCCTTTTTTGGCTGGGCGCATGAAATTTCTATGTAACACCAACTTTTGGTGCGCCCCTTTAAAACCTTTGGCGCATGATTTTCAGTGTCAACACACCTTTTGGTGCGCCAAAGCTTGTTGAGCCTTCCCTGCGTGCGCCAAGGCGCATGCGCCTGTGTTATAACAACGTTTGTTGCGCCATGTTTTGGTGCGCCAAAGGGCGCACATAATCCCATGTCGACATCCCTTTCGGTGCGCCAAAGGCGCGCTTTATTTCATGTTGGCAGGCGTTTTGGTGCGCCAAAGGGCGCATTCCTTCTCGTGTCGACAGCCACTCTCATGCGCCTTTCAAAAAGTGGGTGGCGCATTAATGACCAGCTCACCTATATATATATATATATATATATATATATATATATATATATGGTTTGCGCGCCCAAATGTCATTATCATCAGACGCATATCACGTGTTGTTTATCCTCTGAGCCTGTCAGCCTCTGCCTCGTCGTTTTCAACGCGTTGTGGACCCGTGCTCAAGATTTTCACTATTTATTCGGGTAAGTGCTCCTATCTCGTCCATGTGATTTGTTGATCTGGTTTTTGCTTGCTGATTGGTTTTTGAGATGCATCTTTTGAGCTAGCTCTCCCCCCCGTGCTTTCTTTCCTTGTTTTCCTCTTTCCAGATCTGCTGGAAGAGGATGTTATCCTGAAAAACTTGGTCTGAAACCCCCTTTGGCTTGAACCATTATATCTCTCGAACCAATCTTTGAAATGAAAGAAAGGAAGAGGGGTTGAACCATATGAAAACACTGTTTTTCCCTTGGCGCACCAGCGTGTCTTGTTACATTATAAACAGTTGCGCCCCCATGGCGCATATGTCCCCCTGCAACATAACTAAAACCTACACCAATGGCGCACCCACCTTGCGTGCTGCATCGTAAACACTTGCGCCCCTTTGGCGCACAATCCTTTCCTCGTGCATCACCTTCCCATGCGCCAATGGCGCACCCCGCAGTATTCCATGCAACACAAGCTTTATCCGCGCCAAGTATAAAGTCATAAGAGCGCAGCACGTCCCTCCTTATAGTAACATTTGCGTTGTGCAAACCCTCCATGCGCCGCGCCATATTTCCTTTGGCGCACGAAAATTTCTGTTACACACTTTTCCCATGCGCCAAAGGGCGCACCAAATCACAATGTTACACACTTTTCCCATGCGCCTTTGGCGCATCTCGTCTCCATGCAACACGCAATTCCCATGCGCCTTTACTAAAATGCACTCAAGACTATGGTGCGCATGCGCCTGAAAAATGCGCTAGTTTAACCTTTTTGCAACATCCCTTCGTGCGCCTTACCTATTTTAGCCCACGCGAAGGAAAGCTGCAATTTTCATGCGCCCTACGCCCGAGCCTAAAAATCTCTAACTCTTTCTTCTCGCTAACATTCCAATGGAAGATCAAATGGCTAATTGAACCTTTTCGGATTGGGTCTCGCTTCTTCTTCATGCAGATCGGCATGAGATAAACTTAGAAGAACATATGTCTACATCCAACAAGAGACCCACCAAATCAAAAGGAAAGGCCAAGCTTAAACGAGGAAGAGATGAAGTATAAATATCAAAGGGTCGAATGCCCGAGTCACGGGCCGAATGCAGCATGGACGTCGAGACTCGGAAATGCGTGGGGCATATCGACATGGAGGAATTCGGGGGCCGAACTCGAAAGTTCAAGGAGTCCATGGATGGACAAAGGCAAATAATAGCAAAGTGCCCTCCGCACTTCACCGGAGGAATCCCCGAGAGTAGTGCTGAACTAGTAATAACTCGGATTCGCCAGAGAAAAAAAAGCAGAGGATAGTCCCATAGGCCCATCCACTGGATGTCGGCATTGCTACCACAACAGAGGTCCCTTTTATCCCTTCTTCTTCTCTTCCCTCCCCTCCTCGAGAGACTCAAGCGACCACGTCCCTTTGGTCGTGTCCTCTATCCCTTCTTCTACTCTTTCCCTGCTTCTTTGTCTATCTTCTCCTCCTCGCCGATCTGTCCTCCTCCATTTCTTCCCTCATCTCCGAGCTCCCTTCCCTTCCTATGTCTTCAGCGAAAGTTTCCCTTCCTCCCGTGGACACTTCTTTGGCTATTCTCTCAATGCCGCTACCGCGTGTCTCCACGTTTTTCCCCTCTTATACTGTGTAGCTACCTCCTCCTCTCTCTCTCTCGGTCCTTCTTCCATAGGACTGGCAGATCTCTCAAAGGCTAAGCCAACAAAAGTGGAAAGTTCCCATCGCTCCGATGGACTTTTGATGATCCCGACCAAAGGGGCAAAGAAGCGAAGCTTGTTACACGCTTCTCTAAAAGTCTGCGGTGAGAGAATCATGGAAATTGCATACCCCGATCCCCTTAAAGAGAGAAAGGATCTGTCTCGACAGATTTCAATGTGACCCAAGTCACAATGGGGACATCTTCGAAAGTCTCGTGGGGAAGCTCTTTCGTGGTGGACGCCCTCTCACAAAAGCTTCAAGAGACGAAAGAAGAGAAAAGGCTACTAAAAGAGCAAAACAAATATCTGCTCCAAGCCTTACGAGAAGATGGGTAGTGTGCCTCCCACAATCGCGCCGAGACATCTCGAGCTTCTCGGTCGGGAGAAAATCAATGAATATGCAAAGATCGGTGAGCGGAGGTATGGCCGTTTCGCTTGGAGGAGCCAAATCCTCAAAGACAATGCGAAAAGTGATCGCCGAGTTCTCGACTTATACCGAATATCGGAAAAGGCGAATAAAGAACTCCAAGCATTAGCGCAGGCCCATATCGAAGAGTTGGAACATGCTAGACTACGCACATGAGGCCTTCCAACAAATGTTCGATTGTTCAGTCGAAGATCTGGTCAAGTTCGGCGTCTTCGGCCATCCAAGGGCCCTCAACAAAATCATGTCCACTCTGGACTATCGGGTGGATCAGCTAGAATTTATTCTAGAAAAGATTGACAAAGTCAAGGAAGAAGCCCTGGATGCGATGCATCAAATGGAGTGAATTGTTCTCAACATGTCGCTAGGGTTGCTCACTCCTTCCTTTACCTTAAGGTCAGCTGATGAAACCATCCGGATCTTCAAGGAGATCGCTTCTCAAGGAACGGGGCCAGAGGTCACATTTGACACTGAATCTATCAACAACCTGCTGGCCTGTAGGGACTTCGTCGGGTTCCTCATTGAGGCGGAAAAGGACTTTTCCAAACTCCCAGAGAAGCTCATAGATGAGCGGGAGACTTGTGAGGCAATAAGTGATAGGCACAAGGATCCTTCTCAGGATCAACTTGGGCCAATAATTAACAAGTTTTTGGAATACCACGCTCAGTTCCATATCTCATCACCTGAGCAGCATCAAAAGCAGGCTACCCCCTTTCGGCCGCAGGATGATGACGACGAGTAGCTTAGCTTCTTCTTCTTCTTCTTCTTCTTCTTCTTCTCTCTCTTCTCCGACTTTCTTGTTGAAATGTCTAAAGTATGTTGGCACAAATGATGACATCATCCATGTTGCGTCATGGGATGATGTCACCCATCAAGTTGTAAAAAGTCAACATGACTTTTAGATATTTTGTAAATATCTTTGTAAATAGTTGTTGGCTCCCTTTTGCCTTCTTTCCTTCTCCTCTTCTATATATATTGGAATACTGGTTGTATTCGGGGTGAACATTTTTTAGATGAAAATAGAAGTGAGGAGAGAAAGACTTTGAGCTTTCTTGTAATAGAAGAAAACAGTAATACAAATATTGAGACTTTGTGCTGAATACCTGTGTTATGTGTCAGAACTTTCTTATGTTAGATCTGCACGTGTTTATTCTGTTAGATTCAGATCTACTTTTCTGTCATTTGCTCATCAGTATTGCTTTGTTTATTTATGCAAGTAGGTTTGGCTCTGTTTACTACCAACCCAAAAACATAAATCTTCTGACCTTTCTGCTTTGGAATTCATTTCTTTTCTCCCTTCGGACCTGTTCCTTCTTCCTCCTCTCTTTCATTCCTTTCTTTTCGCAGTCGGAAAAACCTCTACTGGGATGAGATCCCAAACCCCCGAAGGCAGAATCTGTGAGACTTGCATAGGTTCCTGCTGGTAGAATAGCAATAAACCAGTTTCGCTTTGCTGACTCAAAGAGGGGCTATGCCCTGCACACTGTTGGCTCGTTTATCCATAGATTTGCCCAAGTGATGATTTCGGAACAACATATACATCTTTAATATATGACTACAATTCGCCAATAATAAAATGATTGACCTCTGTTATGGATAACTTTATACCATATGTGACCTATTGTATATATCTCGGTATGGCCTCCGTGTCACCATATGAAGTTAAAGGTCATAAAAATCCCATTGGTAGAGAGATATAGCGCACATGTGACCTCACTGCCAACCCCCATTGTCTCCCATCTAAATGATGACAATTGCTTTAGATTTCTACCATGCAAGATCCCCACGGTTCGATCGATTGGTATGTGGTCCCATGACCATATATGCAAAGTAGTATGGTGGACTCTGGGCTCATATGCCCTCTATAGACTATAAGATGTAAATCTCAAGACAAGTGTAGTAAAATACACTAGGCCTATGCAAATATAGTGACCTCCATCAACTCAAACAACTCTCCATTCGGCCTAGTGAAAATGATATCTAAACTTATCGGTGTAGCAAATAATCATTGATAAGAGCCATAAGTTAGACATGTAATCATCCTACCATCGCATAATCGATGCACTGATATAAGTGCACATCCATTCCCTTTCGGGAATATCCTTGATAAAAATAGGTCGATATGTGTCCTCATATCCGTGTGGGAGATTCCCATCCCATCGTACTAATCATCCTGTATCAACACTGAAGGATCCGATGCACACCCTCTAAAGTCACCATCATCTCACCGGTAGAAAACTTGAATGTCTTTCTCATTATACCATCCCCGACCAACACAATCAATAAACAGTGGTCCGTATGATGTGTGGAAGTTGTGTTATATATGTCGGTCTTATCGCCTCAAGAAGTGTGACCAAATGTCTTTACTAACTACGCGTAAATCTCCTCTAGAATGACTGCAATCATTTGTGATACCCTCACACGTCTAATGATAACAATATCTCCTAAAAATCATCCAAAAACATTGTTAGATCATCTTTCTTCTATTCTAACCTCCAAAAATTCTTCTAAAAATCACCTAATAACACTAGCGCACCCATTGATATGTTGGTGTGTGTACTTATATGCTAGTACATACACTTAAATGCTAGTGTTTGTATTTTAATGACGACGCATCTATGCTAATACATCAACTTTGATGCACATGCCCTTAGTTTTAAACACACTAGCACATTTTTAGTTCAATTCTCATGCCCTTAGTTACTTACTTAGCACATGCACATTCACATTAGCGCACTCGAGTGCATGCACTAACATTCAATTTAAATTTCCTCCTAGACCTAACTAGCATTTAATGAATCGAAACATAAGATTTTCTCTCTACTTACCTTGGAAGCCTCGCTCATGCCTCCGCATGAGCTCTTGAATATGGTCTACATGATGTCTGCGTTGCGATTAGCGAGCCATCTATATCAAATCTCACTCAAATAACAAAAGGATTCTAATAACACCAAAATGGCATAGGTTATTTGCTAACCCTGCCACCCATCTATTTATACCCTTCTACCCATAATTCTTCTATTTTTGACCATTATGACCAAATTATTAATTTTTCTTTGTTATTTACTCCGACCTCTTCTCTTTCTTATTGAGCGGTCATCCTTTATTTTGTCGCAATGCCCACTTGCTCGTCATGGCACTCTCATCATCGTATTTGGACTAGTTGGGGCATTTAAATGGTTCATCGAGGTAACTCGTGCAACCCCTACAATACGGATCTCATTTCGTTTAGCCCACGCCTCCTTTTTTGAGTCAACAATCCAAAAACCTAAAAAAATCCAATATCCAATACCTCAAAAATTATCTTAAAAAAATCACAAAAATAATAAAAATCCAAAAACATTCAAATAATCACAAAATCCTAAAAAATTGCAAACACATTAAATTTTTTGACAAATCAACGAAATCAAAAGCTGTTATCTCCTACCCCAGTGATTGATTGTTCTAATCATTTAACGAATATCGCACTAAATCATCTTCCCCTGCTTGGGGTAAGTCACATTTATCTTCTCTCCTCCAGTGCATCCTCACTTGGGGCAATCTCGGCTCTCATTCCCTCCCATGCATTTCAACATCCTTTCTTGGGGGCAATGACCCTTCTTATTCTCATATTAATCTTCAATGCAGATCCAACAAGAGTGTCATGAGGAGTTATTTAACTCCACTCTTTGGTATGATCATAATCCCCTTGCATTTCAACATCCTTGTTTGGGGGCATTTAAATCTGCTTACTTATCATTGTGGCATGCATTAGGGCATAGTTAATTGTCTTCCTTTCAAGTTGTGTTGCATTGTTACTATTATTTTTGGACTAATTACATGTATTTTGTTATCATCTTGGATTCTTTATAGCCATGGTGCATACTTTATGGTGTATATTGGGTTTGTTTTACTTTTTATCTTTTTTTTGTTATGTGTGTGTTTGTTTACACACATAATGGGTTACACATCATGATTCCTTAATAATCATGGTGACAAATCTATTGTGCAACAACAAAATAAGGTTTCTCTAACTTTCACTATCTAAAGGAAGCTCATGCTACGAGAAAAGTCCCTCATATCATCCTTCTACTCCTTGACTCCTTCACCTTTCCCTTATTCCTATCAAGTGGTCATCCACTATTTTGTTGCATGTGCAGCCCATCTACTTGAGGGGGAATTCCCTTATCATCCATACTCGTTGGGGCATCCAAATGCTTCACGGGGAATATCAAGCAAGTCCACCATGTTTCTTTGTCACCTTTGGTTCATGATCTACATATGTCTACTATATTTAAAATGTTATTACTTCGTAATAACACTTTAAAGAGGGAAAAATGTAGACACCCTAAAAATACATACTTATTTCTAGCCTATCCTTGGATATCTATATCCTTTGCATAATGTGCCAATTTACAACTCTTTAGAATTAATTAAATTAATTCTATCCCACTAGAATTCACCTCCATCTTTTAGAATTAATTAAATTAATTCTAAACCATACTACAATATCCTTTGGCTAATTTAATTAAATATTTATTTAATTAAATAGTTATTCACCCACTCACATCCCTTAGCTAATTTAATTAGTTATTTAAATAGAAATAAATATATTTATCTACTCACATTCCACTTCACTATCATAGTCACTCAAGTTAACTACCTCACTTTACTCCACTTCTAAAATCCTATAAAGGTGGAAGCAACCAAAGTACATGTGCAACCACCTTCTCGGATGAAAAATTATTTCTAACTAAAAATTCATTACCCCTCAATGGATATTTAATCCATTCAAACTGTCATAACAAAATCTAATGGCTATTTTAGGAAAATGCATTCATGATCTCATTAAGAACATTCAACCACTCCATAGCCTCTCCTTGCATTATAAATAATAGGCTATATCCTTCACAAAAATCCTCTCAAATCCTCTTATAACCTCCTAAAACCTTTTACAATCCTTGGAAGCTTTAAGCAATTGCAACAAACCTCTACTCATTTTCCATTCGAATCTGCATCCTTGTGTTCACTCTTGCTTGTAGCATTCCTCCTCTATTTGGAAGCAAACTTGGAGCACCCACAATCAAATAAATCCAAGAGATTCAACAAGTGCAACACTTCAACAATCTCATCTTGAGGTTTGTAAGAAGGTTGTAAGGAAAGGTTTGCATTACTTATTATTTGTCTTTCATTTACTTGTATTTTTCATTACTTTGTCTCGATTCATCTCCATTATTTTTTCATTATTCGATCAAGTTTTTGTTGGTAGACTCAGCTAAACCATTACCTTGGGGGTAATAATTAAAAGAATTCTTCATGTAGATGTCATGCTTGAGAACCCAATCAAATATTTTTTAGCCTAAGAAGGCCTTAACATTGTCAGAAATAATAGTTTGGGTAATCTTCGACCTTGTTACAATATCCTCTAAGAAATCAAGGGTTAGTTGATTCGGTTGCTTTCTTGAGTGCCACAGTCTCTATCTACCTAGTGAAGTAATTAGTTATTATGACCCATTTGTGAGCCACACTTGACACTGGATTGTTCATGCCAGTAAATTAAAGTCCCCATTAAGAAAAGGGTTCATCCGCCTGAATTGGATGAAGTGGGAGGGTTGTCATATTCTTTTTATCCTTTGAAAAGAGCACACTACTTACATTTTCTAACCCATTGATGAACATATGTGAACAAGGTGGACCAAGAGTATCCTACTTTTAGGATTTTAAATTTTATGGCCTTTTCTTAGAAATATCCTCAGAGAAACCGTTATGGTATTCCACTAAAAGCTTGTTCACTTACTCTCCTTCAATGCATCTCAATAACCCTCCTTCCAAGTTTTTAAAAAATAACTCCGTCAATTAATGCATAAGGAATGGATTGTGACCTCAAATGTCACCTCTTATCCTTGCTTAAACCATAAGGATACTCGCCGTAAATAATAATATGTCCATCTTACTTATCTAGTCATTGTCACTTTAAGGCAGATCTACAACGGATTGTTCTTGCTCTTCCTCTATGAGTTAGGAAGCTTCTTGATTATCTCTCCAACATTAATAGCCAACTACTCACACAATGTTATTCCTTTAACCAACTTGGTAGCCTTGATAGTCACATCATACTCCATGATTTTTATTACCCATCTAGCTCTCTTCTCACCAATTTACTGCTCCCATAATGAATTCTCTCACACTAGGATGGGAGACTAATATCTTAATGCAGTTAGTTGCGAGCATAAATTTGAATTTCTTAAGAGCTCTCATGATGGTAAAAACTTGATTTTCCACGTGACTATATTTTAACTCAAAATCCTTCGAGTGTCTAACCGAAGAAGGCCACTAGTTACTCTAAACCTCCACTATTCTATTGCATAAACATCACAACAATACTAGCTTCACCCTATAAGCGTATATGATGGAATCCTTTAAATAATTTGCATTGGTGAGGGTATGTGCTTAAGAAATTACCTAGTTAATCTAGAAAAAAATTCCTTTCCTTCATTGGTCCATTTGAAATCCACATCCTTCTTGAGCATCAAGCTTGACAAGTCCTGCAAAGTTAGGAATGAACTTCCTAACAAAGTTAATTTTTCCCAAGAAATATTGCAGTGATTTCTTGTGAGCTGGAAATGAGAGAGAGAGAATGGATGAAATCCTTTCTAGGTCAATAACAATACCTTCTTTTGAGACAACATGACCTAGGAGTTTGCCTTATGGAACTACAAAGATGCATTTCTTTGGGTTGAGGGATACCCAAACTCTCTACATCTTTCAAACACTTTCTCAAGATGTTTCATATGATATTCACCCTCTCTTGAGAAAACTGTGATATCATCCAAGTAGATGAGACTAAACTTGTTTATATATCCCCTAAATGTAATATCCACGGCTCTTAAAAAGTAGTACTTGCATTGGTTAGACCAAATGGCATATTTTTCACTGCATATGTTCCCTATTGATTCTAAAAGTTGTCTCATGTTGATCCTCCTCCTTAACTATGATTTCATCGATGTTGAAATAACCATCCAAAAGAGAAAACCTTTCAACTCCCGCAACTATTTGTAGAATTTAGTCTATGGATGGTAAAGCATAATAATCTTTTAAGAGGATTTATTCAAATATATAAAATTGACACATAGCCTAATTTCTCCATTCTTATTCCTAACATGGACTAAATTAGAAACCCAAGAGGAATAATTGATGGGGAATATGATTTTGGCTTCTATAAGTTATTCTTTTCTCGTGAGGGGCTCTAATTTGGGATTGACAAGCCTGTTTTTATCTAATTATTTTTACATAGGGGTCAAGATCTATAGCATGTTGGGAAATATTTGGATCAAATCCTTTGAGATCTTCATAACTCAAAGAGAAAGACATAATTAAATTTATGATATATCAAATATTTTCTTTCATCCTCGTTACATACCTTTCCCATTAATAGCTCTTTGTCATGTGCAATGGTGACAAACTCGTAGCCTTCCTCCTATTTTTTTATATTCTCCTTTCCTTTTGAATTCATCATTAGGGATGAAGATTTCATCAAGTGTAACTAGTCCTTTCTTTAGGTAATTTATTTATCCTCGGTTGGATGATCTGCTCACCATATCTTTCATGTAATTGAAATTGTAAGTTTAATGAAAACTCTATCTCATTTTAGATGAATTAGACAATTTTCTCATCATTGTCAAAAATGGTTAGGTGATCTCATTATCTGGAATTGATGACCTCAGCACCATCTTAACATGTTGCTCATTGCCTTGGATAAGGTCCTCATATGGAGAAAATTGTGATCCGATAACCGCCATCTAATATGCTTCTACATTTAATTATCATGGAACTACTTGTAAGTTAATGGCATCAAATTTCTCCATGAGATATCATACATCTATAAGATTTTAAAACCTTATTTTTGTAGCACATCTTCCCATGTCTTGATGAATGACAAGCTCAATATCTCAAACACTTGTAAGGCATTAACATGACTTCTATTTACCTATAACAATCCATGAATCAAGGATTCATATTATGCTACATTATTGGAGCATGCAAACTATAGCTTATAGGAAAAGAAGAACTACTTTCCCTTTGGAGAAATAAGAACTAAACCCACCTTAGCTCCATTTTTACTTATAGAGCCATCAAAGAACATTTTCCATAAACCAAAAGGGTCATCTTCCTATTTATGTGACACAAGGGTTGTGAATAATTCATTATGAATGTAATAAGTGCGACCAAACCAGCCTCTTCAATTTGTAAAATATGAATCAAATTCATAATGTTGTTTGGCCCATTTTTCTAATAAAAGATCGAAGTACTAAATAAGGAGTAGATTGTAGTACTAACATTGATTTGTTTTCTACTTCTTCTTGGATCATGCAATTAGAGTTAAGGGGAGTTGGGTCATAGGATTCAATATGGTAAGAGGAAATTAGCTCAACTTTGATGGTAGATTTTGTACCATATATGGTTCTCAAGAGCATGTGAGACCAATCAAAATATAAATACCTGCCCACTTTAGCTATGAAATCTCTTTATAAACAGATGGCAAAGAAAGGAACTAAGTCAATGACTAATATATATTAAGTAATAATTAGGATCAAACAAGTAGGAAATTTTAACTCAAGATATTTTACCGCTCCTAATATTTTGACAATTGAGCCATCAAGTTCTACAGGACTCTCATAGAAGTTGGGTTATACTCAATGCCTAAAATGTCTATTATTTTCTTGGGCATTATAGAAGTACTAACACTGAATCTATCATGTAATTATGTACTTGGTGTTTCCAGTAATTAGAGATATGTAGATGTTTGGAGGCTTCTTAAATTGAATTACTTGTTCATCCTTTGGTTGGCATATAGGTTAACCATAAAGTTTATCTTTTACATAGCGGCTCATATTGCGATAGATGCTTCAAGGATTCTTGTAGGAGATCCCTTTGAGATGGAATAGATAAGGCATCCCACATTTTCATATTCAAATTTGTCTTCTTCATTTTCTCAACCATGTTAAGAGGAATACCCATGAATCCATGCATCAAAGGTGTGTCATTCTCTTTTCTTGTTTGTTTAATCAATGGAAGTAGCGCTTTAAACGAAAAACTTTCTTTTCTCCACAGGTTCTCGAGTGTACCATACATTTTCTTTCTAAAGGGTAGATGTATTAGATGAAGCCACTTGTGTGCTTTCATTGAAGTATGTGGATTTCTTTTATTTGAGATGTAGACTTTGCCTTTGAAGGGGATCGAGCAACCATTTCTATCTACTTCCTCTTGGACCTTGTATCATCTACGACATGAAGATTTAATATTTTTAAGTTATCTATGGTTTGAGTAACCACACAAATTTCTTTTGGAGTAAAAAAACATGAGGTTGGATTCTATGATGGCTTATTGCATTGCTTATTCATTGGGATTCATCATTTCCATAAATGGTTATTGTTGATTGGAATAATTTTGAACCATAAGGGCTTGAAATTGGAGGCCATTTGCACAAGTACTTTGATTATGTGGATAAATACATGGAAAACACCATTCAACTTCTTGAATAACATTATTTTGCACTAGAACAAGAGCTTTGCTTGTGCTTCAAACAGAAACAATTGTATAGAACAATTGTTTGAAGAGGTAAATTTGGATTATGGCCTTGGAATCTATTTGTTTGGTTATTCGACCATATCACGTATTTGGATGCCGAGATATTTGATGTCAATAGCCTTAATTTAATATTTGATTAGTAAACTACCCCTGATTAAAACTTAGGTAATTTCTTAGTGTCTGAGTTTATTGCCTCTTCAAAGAGATAATTTCATTGGATAGATTCTTAACCAAGGCTATAAAATCATCGGTATCATATTGCTTATGTGAGGGATAAGATGTAGAGGTAAATGATAAAGCATTTCAATTAGGAATAGGATCAAGAGAAGGCTAAATATTTTAAGTTAGTTTAGGAAATAGGGGTGTAGGTGATATGGGGGCTATTTTTTAGCTTGTATTAAATAATTTCCAACTCGATTGTTATTGTATATGCATCAGGTAATGTTATAGCTCTCATAGATTGTATCATTACAACAATATCATAATTTAGAGCTTTTCAAAAGTATAAGAAAGTACCTTGAGGGGTTGGTCTTAGAAGAGATGGAATTTTGTCCCATGTTTTTGAAATTTGAAGTTAAAATATGCCATGAGCTCATTGGGGTCCTTTTAATAGTTAGCTATTTTAACAAAGAAATATTGTTTGCATTTTCTTCAAACTATCTACAAAGTACATCCCAAGCTCATCCCATGAAAAGATTGAAGTAGGTCGTAGACTTATATGCCACATAAGTGCTTTCCTTTTAGGGAAGAGGCTAAAAGTCTAACTACATCATCATCAATTACATAATGGACTGACCATACATTGACAATGTCTTGAATATGTTCAACAAGGGTAGTAAGGTTTTCACCAATAAAAATGGAATACTTTTTAGAGCATCTATTTGGATATCATTATGACCCTCTAGGGCTAAAGGACTACCTCCATTAAAACCTACAAAGGGTACATTTATTTGATGGGCCATGAAGGGAATAGGTCTTAAGGTTCGATAGAGAAAGAGAAGGATCTATCGAGGAGGGGAGTGGAAAGACTTATACTAGGAGGAGAAATGGATCCCTAAACCGATCTTTCAAAATATTTTCCTCTTGTTGGACTTTGTCTTGTTTATATCCTTCTCAAGAAACAGGAAATGGACTACTTCAAAATAGTAGATATGAACTTGGGAGTTGTTAGATGTGTAGAAATATTCCTCCAAAGGCTGAAATCCACCGAGACACACACTAATCTTAAGGAAATAAGATCAAGAGTGAACTATAAGTGACTCAAAGAGTCCCCAATAGGTGTGCCAAAAATTGTTGTCACTCGAGATTACACCCTTGCTAAAACTAGATGAACCAACACCTCAGGGAAAGATGGAAAGACCTCCAAGTATGGGACAATGGTGCCTTTGGAGGTAAATCTCCAAAGAAGGTCAACTTCCTTATATCCTAGCTCACCGTGACTAACTAACTAGCACCACACTACTGCTAACTAATCATATCCTAATAATTCCAAGGGATCAGGGTTGAAAGAGAGAAATTCTAAAATAAAGAGAGGTGATGCATCAAACTAAAATATGGTTCGATTCTAGCTCTAGGGACACAAATAAGAAAACATATTTAAAGATCCAAGACAATGCACATAAAACTTTGAAATAAATAAATAGAATAAGACTAAATACCAACAAGAGGATATAAATATTCACATTAAACACCAAAGCATTCAAAGGAAAGAAATCACACTTACATTCAATATCAAGAATTTATCCATTTATAGTCTAGAAGATTCGAGGAAGGTTCACTAGCACATCACATAGGTCTATGAGAAAAAGCTTTGAGCTTAAGACTTAGTAGAAATGTGAACCCTTTACACGTGCTTTCACACTTATATTTATAGAAATTTTAGTAAAGGGAGAATGGACCGATCACATCAATGATCAATAAATTCAACCACCCTACCTATACTAAGGACTTTTTGCCATCTATTTTTGATGGCCAGATATGGGTGCCCCATTTTACTTCAATCGCACACCATTAGATCACCGGTGTAGGATGACGACATTATTCAACATTAAATTCAAAGTTGTTAGAGTGGTTGAGTGTCTGGTTTAAACTAGGTGTGACTTTATTTTTCTTTAGACTTTTGATATTCCTCCACCTTGATATTGTATTGCGAAGATTTCTACCCTTTTGGAAAGCTTCTGGTGACTTATAGATTTGTTTCTGATTTCTTCCCTGATTCGCAAACAAAATAATAAATTCGTAATTATTTTCACCACCGTGGCCTTTTGTGCTTGTCCGTGGACTACACCGCATTTCACAAAGTATTTTATGTTTCAAGGCATTTTTGTATTGCAAACCTTCTTGATGCATGGATTTCTATGTTTCTTCGTACTTTAACTTTTCTAACATTCTCATGTTTCGACATTCTTTTGATATTCAACTTTTTTTGTTGTGTGGCTTCCAAAACCTTGCTCGACTTGTACCCCATGCTTAATTTTTATCACCTCTACACTTTTCTCACTCTACCAATGTTGCATGACAACTTCCTATGTTCCATGTCATATTTCCTTGGGACTATGTTCCTTTGTTCCATGACTTTATTAACTCTGCAGAACACTAAGTTCTTGATTTCTGCGGAACACCGATTTTTCACCTCTACGGATTTTAAAACAAAAAGTGCCTGTTAGAGTAGGTATTTACATTAGCTCATGTTCACCTAGGTACATTATTGTATTTATCCTCACCCACTTATGTGTGTGGATATTTATTTTTATTTATTTAGATATTAGGAGATATTATCTAGTTGTTGGGTATAGTTCTTTCCTTGATCTATGGTATTGACTAGTTCTTTCCTAGATCTATGGTATTGACTAGATCCTTGATGTCTAGTTCTCTCATAAATCTATGGACTTAACTAGTTCTTTGGTGACTAGTTCTTTCCATGATTTATGGTTTGATCTACAACCTTGATTTGGTTCTTAGATTGTTATTCCTTGCCTATATAAGCAAGACCCATTCTCATTGTATTTCATTGAGTTACGTAATAATATATGATATTTCTTGTTCATTTGTTTGCAAAGGTTTATGTAAATTTATTACGGTGAATTACTTTCATCTTATTGATCGTGATGTTTGATTAGCATCTATGTTCTTGGCTTGGCACGATTTGGTTATCGTTCATTTTATGGTATCAGAGCTACACGACTTGCCATCACACCAAAATCTCGAACTAATGATGGAGAGGGATCTCATCGTGTTAAAAACTACTACGCCAACACCCTCCCGCATGATGGAGCCGGGTATACACCCAATCAGGCTCAACAACATTAGGAGGCAATGACACCAAGAATTTCCGAGAGGTGGCCATCCCAAGATTACTCCTGGGGTGGCGCACTTAATCGCCTAGTATTCGAGAGCTGCATGACTTGCCATCACACCAAAAGCTCGGGCGATGGTGGAGAGGGATCTCATCGTGTTAAATTTGCTATGCCAATACCCTTCCTTTTATGGTATCAGAGCAGAGATTGTTGTTGACATTTGTCTGTAAGTTTTATTTTGTAAATAAATTCATTGTATATTCATATATTTGGGATTTGGTCGTATTTTGTTGCTGCATGCATTTTTATGCAAAATGGAGGCTTTCATTGGATCTCGAAAGGTAGGAAAACCCTAAGATTGACCATTTTTGGAGGCAGTCATTTTTTTGGGTTTTTTGTATTGTTGCAGGGAAGCACACCGGTCTACCTTAGGATTCATGCCGCAAAGGAAAAAAATGTGGGATTCTTTTTGGTCTGTTGGATTTCTTGAGATTTGCATAGGGCAATTTTCTATTGTAGCATATCTATCTTGGTTTATGCGCAGAAAGGTTTTTGGATCTTTCCTTTTTTGGCAGGGGTCCACGGATGTTGTGCACATTTTTTTGCTATTTCGGGAAAATCCATAGGTTGCTATTTTCGACAATAAAGGTCACTATCTACACAGTCTAGAAATAGTAATTTTTACCAAAAGAGGCAGTTGGATGTGACTTTCTCGAAAACACGCGACACACCCTGAATAGTAAGTTGTGTAAACACCCATTAAAATCCTTAGCCCTTGGTCATACGAGGGCTTAAAGTTTGTGATCCTACATTGTATAGGCGGTTGGTTGGGAGTCTCATGTAATTGACCCATACTCACCCCGATATTTCATTTGCAGTAGGGCTTGTATCTCGGTTTGCACATTCTCCTCGTAGTAGTCACCTGTGCAGTGCTAAAAGGATTTCTGCGTTATTTGCATGGCATTTCCCACTTTGGCCTACATTACACTAGGGGCTCTAATCGGTTGGTTGGGTATCTGATTTAGATTGGGCGGAGTTCTATTGATGGCGGGCGTTCCATTTTTGGCTATCTTTTCTATCTTGGTTCTTCTCTAGTTGCTTGGGCGTGTAAAAAGCAACATGCTATGCACTTTCATCTTGAGGAGGCGAGTACAAGGCAGCGATTACGGTGAGTCAGCAGATTCTTTGACTTCGCTAGTTATTGATAGAGTTTAGATTCCCATAGGATTCACCAATTATACTTTGGTGTGACAACCAAAGTACAATTCACATTTCTCGCAACCCAGTTGAGCACCATCGGACCAAGCATATTGAGATACACATCCACTTCATTCGTCAGCACATTCAGGATGGAGTTCTTTGCTCGTGAGTACATTCGACTCAAAGAAGAGGTTCGAGACATCTTTACTGAAGCCTTTGCATCACCTCGCTACCTTGAGTTACATGGAATGCTTGGGGTTTCGGAAGTTGTTCTTGGGGCGTGTTCATGAGAACATCTTCCTTCTTCTTCTTCTTTCTCTTTCCTTCTAGCAGAATTCTTTCCTTCTTGGTTCGAGATTTCTTCATGGATATATTGTACATGAGTACCTCATCGAGCCTAGTTGCGAGACTCATCTTGTGGACATGCCGCTTCTATTTTGGCCCTAGCTTCACTTGAGGGGGGTGTTAGAGTAGGTATTTACCTTAGCTCATGTTCACCTAGGTACATTATTGTATTTATCCTCACCCACTTATGTGTGTGGATATTTCTTTTTATTTATTTAGATATTAGGAGATATTATCTAGTTGTTAGGTATAGTTCTTTCCTTGATCTATGGTATTGACTAGATCCTTGATGTCTAGTTCTCTCATAAATCTATGGACTTGACTAGTTCTTTGATGACTAGTTCTTTCCATGATTTATGGCTTGATCTACGACCTTGAATGGTTCTTAGATTGTTATTCCTTACCTATATAAGCAAGGCCCATTCTCATTGTATTTCATTGAGTTCCATAATAATATATGATATTGTTGCTCATTTGTTTGCAAAGGTTTATGTAAAGTTATTCTGGTGAATTAATTTCATCTTATTGATCGTGATGTTTGATTAGCATCTGTGTTATTGGCTTGGCACGATTTGGTTATCATTTCTTTTAGTGCCTAAGTCCTCAACTTAAATGAAGTGTTCAAAATAACATGGTTGTTATTTTAGACAACAATTTCCTTATTGCACCCTCTACTTCCATCCCTTTCTACTCTTTCTTTGCTGCCACCCTGTTGTGATGATGTATTTTGAGACATTAGATTGACAATAACAACTTTTCCATTATACAACCATGTTCTTTTACCTTCATCCCTTGTTTCCCTAACTTTATCTAATTCTCCCCTTCTCTCCTCTACTTGCATTGGAGTTAAATCTTCATCTAGAAAGAAACATGAACCCTTCAAAAGTCTCTTTTTGCTTAGAAGTTGATGCTTGTCTTCTATTCTCATCATGACAACTTTGATAGGTCTATAACTCTTTTCACTTATCTTTCCAACCCTTCTTGTTTGACAGATTTTCCCTCTCCACTGTAACTTGTCTCTTAGAAAATCACTTTTAAGATTGAGAGTACTTTCATTTTTTCCATAGTCTCTTACTCCTTTAATAATTATATATTTTACTCTCTCTTGCCTTTCTTTGTATTCTCTTTCTTGCATTCTATCCACATTTGAGCTGTCTCACCACCCTTATTTGATGTACCTTTAACTATTTATCCTACGACTTGATTTATTTTGTAATGGATTCCTTAACACTTTCCTTTATCACGGACCATGATTGCATGTTTACTAGATTATTTGTGTTCTTACTTCTACCAACTTTGAGTTTGTCAAACTTATGTTCATTTTTGTTTATTCATGCATGGCTTGCCAAACTAGTTTCACATTTTTCCATACTTGTAGTGTCTCTTGTAGCATTTCCACATGATTTTGTAGCACTACAAATTATCTTTACTAATGACTGATTTGTTGTTATGATTTCATGAATATTGTAGTTGTTTTCTTTCCCCAAGCTTTCACCGCTCTACCCTGCTTTTGACATTTATAAGCTCTTACATGTATAGAAGTGTTGACCAAGTAAGATGAGTGGAAGTGGGACTATATGCCTCTTCTCTATCTTTGTTTTCCATAATATCATGCATTTTAGATTTACAGATCGTGCCCAAGTGTTTGCCCAAGTTTTTAACCTTTGAAGGTGTCTGGCAAATTTCTTCTTTTGTTGTGTTTGCTTTCTTATGAACTATTCCACTTTTATGTGGGAAAGTTTTCCTTTTAATATACCTTGATATTGTTTCACATTCACCCACGCCGATTTCCCACTTTTGTCCGACACATGTAATTTTTATTTGACCGAGTGATTTGTCCCCACAAAGCGATAATTTTATCTTATTTGTCAAATTTGAGAGTGACTTACTTTTCATTGACAATATAAAAATGTTTGGAAATGATATATAAATGCAACGTTTTGAAAAATGTGGGCTCACATGTCCCCTAATTATCAACATCATGTTGGTCGTCAGATAGGACTTTACGAAGAGCAATAGTCAGGGGACAAGAAGTCCCTCCTCTTTAATGGGAGAGGTTCCCTTATTCAGAAACGAACTTATTTACAAATATACAAAATATCATTTGTTGGTTAAACTTGGATATCATGAAAGTGTTTTCTATGAAGATCATCAATTACAAAAGGAGTGAGGAAAAGAGTACGGGAAAGAGCAGAAAGGCAACATGCAGAATTATAGATATCAGAGTAATTCTTTATGTATGCGAAAGTCACAGTGAATTGAAGCAAGATCATTTGTATTGGATAAATAAGATGGAATTCAAAGACACAAAGTTCTGTAAATAACATCTGCTAGAACACAAAGTTTCTTAACATAACACAGATTCATTAATCAAGGACACAAAGTTCCTTCTTGGTTATACAAGATCACCAGGCTTGCAAAGTTGAAGAGTATGCAATCGGTAAGACTAACAAACTTGAGACAAATGATCTTCACAAAGAAAATAAATGAAAGCTTAGGAATAATAGAGATCAGATAGACAGAGAATGGGAAAGTCCTTCTGTATTGATTTCTTTATAATCTATTTACACTTTTAGAAAATATGCCAAGTTCTTCCTTCTCTTTGAATGGCGTGAAGAAGGCCATTATATAACTTACAAATCAGTTACTCTTCGTAACCGTTTCTTTAACCAAGAACAGTTAAAGACCGCCTATCGCAGTACCTCAACCCGTTACAAAGAAAACGGCAAAAGAAATGGAAGAAGAGAAAAGAATGAGGAGAAGAAGACAGGTGGCCAGTCACTTGGAGGGACCCACTGACTTCAGAATCCGCTGCCTGAAACTCTTTTGACGCCTCAGCTATGTCTCAGAAGTCTCATTCTAAAGATGACAGCGTATGTCTTTGAAAACAGAGATGACCAGTGTCTTGAAAACTTCATCCTTCTGCGCCACCTGTCCTTGGAATTTGGTCTTGATTGGTATCGAGCCGCAACCTAAATTCGGGGAGGAATTACAGAGAAAAGGGATACATGCGCAGGGAATTAGGTTGCAAGGGTTCGAGCAAGGGTAGCATGGAAACAATGTAAGAATTGCAAAGGTGGCTTGCTCGTTATATAGCCGTTGAGGAGAGGGAAGGGTGATCAATGCGCATTACATTCATATCTATCAGTTTGAAAAACAACATATTCGAGTAGAGCGGGAAAAACTAAGTATGAATGGCATTTGGTTCGCTTGGGACATGTGAGACGCGAATGCGCGAAACACGCGGCTCGGCCGATTCGGGCGAAACAAGGAGAAGACGCACAAATGCATTTTGGGACATTTGGGACGAAAACGCGTGAAGTACGCGGTTCGGGTGTTTCGGCCGAAAATGGAACAACTTGCACTTTTTGACTTGGGACATTTGGGACATGAAAGAGCGAAGTACGTGGTTCAGGTGTTTCGGCCGAAAATGGAACAACTTGCACTTTTTGACTTGGGACATTTGGGACATGAAAGAGCGAAGTACGCGGATTGGGTGCTTCGGCCGAAAATGGAACAAAAGGCCCGTTTGAACTTGGGACATTTGGGACGAAAAGTTCCGGAGTACGCGGTTCGGGTGTTTGGCCGATCGGGGAACAGAGCGCACTTTTGAAATTGGGACAGTTGGGACATGAAAGAGCGAAGTACGTGGATTGGGTGCTTCGGCCGAACATTGAACAACTCGCACGAAAAGTTTGGGACACTTGGGACGAAAAGTTCCGACGGGCCCGAAAATGGAACAACTTCGGGGAAATCGGCCAATCGGGGAATAGAACGCACTTCGGAACTTGGGACAGGCGGGACAAAAATGTCCGACAGGCCCGAAATACATACGAAATGACCCAAAACATAGATTTTTTCAATTTCATGACTTTTCTCCCACTACCAGCTTGACAGAAAAGACACTTAAACTCGAAATTTCGAAAGTTCACCTTCTTCGAGAGGCGGGGAATTTTGAGTGTACAACACATCAAAATCTAAAGGTTTGTATATCACTTTACTTTCACCACATTTTCCACATACAACTATATGTGGAGGTTCATCACTTGTTTATCAAGAATATTCAAGATTACCCTCAAAAATGGGTCATGTACTTCGTTCAAAGGGATTTTGACTATTGATTTGTGGGACCTTTGATGGATTTGTTTTTGACCTCCATCTTCCTTAATTTCTTATAAAAGTGATTTGTTTTTTCCTTCTCTTTTCCTTCTTCTCTAGCATGCCCTTGGAGCCATAAAAGTCTTTCTTTTGCCAACTATTGTGACTACTTGTTGAATGGAACTTGTGGAAGCCAAATACTTAATAAACTCCAAATAAAAACCCTATCTTTAGGCTATTTGAATGCTCAATCTTTTTCTCACAATATAAATTCCCTTTGCTTCCACAAACATCATTTGAAGAGTCCTTAATTTTGTGGGATGTTTCCCAATTTAGTTTTTGTTGTTTTTTTAACACCATATATTATTGTGGCCACATTTATATTATTCAAATATTTAATATGATCTACGAGTGAACATGGAATTTCAAAGGAGTATGAATATTACCATTTTTCTACACATAATAGCTTTGACCACTTCTTTGATTCCACACAACACACTTTTAGCCACAAAGGTTTTAAACAACCAAACATTTTTAGTAATCCAAAGGGTTCAATGAATACCTAGTGACTCGAAGCTTTAGGGACCAAATCTATAACACAAAGTGAGTGTCACCGATCAAATTTACGTGGAAAAACATACACCGATCCCTTAACACGTGTTGTGGGTAAATCCTAGGATTTGAATCCACGACTTAGACCACCTATAAATAACCAAACAATAATGTAAAACATAAGACAATGCAATGCAAAAATATGAAAGAAGAAATACCTCAATGAAAAGCTTAAATGTTTTCTTGTAGAGATTATTTCACGTATGAGGACACACAATAGGAAACACCATTAATATTTTCTTATTATGCACATATATTTCTATATCACTTACCATCTCTTCATACACATACACATGCACATGCACATGCACATACACATACACATACACATACACACACAAATTCATGCATGCATGCATATGCATACATGTCTAGCTCCCAAAATTTTCTCTAACTCCGAAAAATGTTTATTTGTACCATGTTACTTACATCTCTTTTCTTTCCCTAGCCCGACCAAATAACATGTAGTACCCTAAATTCATAAGAATGACATTTGGAAATTATCCTTGATATTTATCTTAACCTTTCCATTTATGCACTTAAATGACTTATTCCTACACACATCTCAATAAATTTAGCAATCCATAATAGCTAGGCCACACTCGTTACACACCTTTTACCTGTCAAAAACCTATTCGTTGTATACAAAACATGTCTTCGGACTTATGACCACCTTTTCCAATTTCATAACAAAGTTTGGACTTTCCTAGGACAAAGTCACATGTTAGGGTCAAATCCAACTAAGCGGTTTTGTCAATGGTTGATGCGTTTTCATCCTTCGCTCATATAATGATTAGTTTTTTAAATGCACAAGTTAGCCCAGTTAACTCAAAGTCAATTATGTGAGAAAACCTTTTACACAAGTTAGATAAAAATCAAAATCACCCCACCCATTTGAAAGGCCTCCTCTCTTACATCTTTGCGCTACATAAGAGATCACAAAAAACATCCAACTGTAAAATCACTCCATAAATCATATCATCTAACTACTAAGTCTAAATAAATGTTATACGACTAATCTAGATCATTATCACATCCTAGAATCTACACCAAAGATTGTCGTCAAGTGTTACTGATCCATTTTAAGATCTTTCCAACCCATTGTTTGTTGTACACTTGCACACATTCACAAGGAGGAAGAACCATGTGAGACTTGATCCCTAGTTGGAGTATTAGTACATAATATGATGCTCATCACATGACATGGGTATCGGTAAAGTTAGTCCAACCCAATGGTATTAACCCCTTTTCAAGTCTTCAAGAGAGAGCTAAGATTTTAAAGAATAAGAAGCCATAATTTGCTACGAATATGATATCACCAAAAATTAAACACACGATACAAATTTAAAGATGTAGAATATCATAGTGCCATAACTAGATTTAATCACAAAGCAACACCAGAAAAAATTGGCCAACTTGGTCAAATATGCTTGGTAATTTTGCACTAGATGGTCAAATTCATTATTTATTCACTACTAGGTGATCTAAATTTACATAGAGCTAGTTCCCAACCTACATGACCCATATCCATCATCACAATTTATCATGCCCATGATTTCATGACCCAAAATAACCATCCATATGATCGATAAAAATTGGGACAATTTTTTTTCTCTACAATGTTAATATAAATCAAATGCGATTAAACTATTATTATTTCATAACAATTAGTTTCACTAAAGAAGAACTTACTAGACTAACGTACTACTAGTACTAGAGTCCATTTGTTTGCGCAATTATGGTGAATTAAGCTCGTTACAAATCCACCTCCAAAGGTGTAAACAAATCATCTATGAGTTATCCAACTCAGTCATTAATGCCCTCGTTTCATTTATGCTTGTTATTCTAACTCCATCACTTCATTAGGGGGTATTAAGCATGGAAACAAGGCACTATAAAATTATTCACACAATTTAAGATCATTATAAAGATTCCCCTGGTTATCATGTGGTATGCAAAGATTTAACTAGGTGCATTGATGTTGGTAAACAATGGTTCCAAAATGATAATAAAGTTAGGTTATAAATCACAACTCATTATTATAGTCAAGGGTGTGAGCTATAAATCATGTTATAGCTTACGTGACAATGCTATCTAAGTTCCAACCCAATGTTATTCACACTAATCAAATTTTTTATTTATATCGCCATAATATTATTGTGCAAAGGTTCTATTAGGTTTAATAATGTGTTTAATCATTGTTATCTCTCAAATATCAACATAATCACGAAATAAGGAAAATAATCTATAATTTATATGCACTATACGAGGTTTATCTATTAAACATTCATCCCTAATCTGAAATCTCGTTATTAACCTTTTGTAATAAAATTAATCAAGGTGTGAAAATGTAATCGCCATTTTATGAGCACCAATCCACAAATGAATAAATTTCTTTCATCTTCCTCACCGAGGTGTCAAATTAAGCAAATAAAGAAATTTCATTTAACTAAGTGTTAGGTTAGATAATATTGGGCATGGGTTCCAACCAAATAGACCCATGCCCATTTGCGCCATAAATATATTAAAACTAAATTAACTAAAAACAAGATTATTCATCTAAATTTGAGGGGGAGAAAAGTGTGCCTCTCCAAGTGGCAAACCTAGGTCTTATCTGAGCCCTTAGATCAAGGGAATATCCACCCTTGATCCTTAGGGTTTTATAGGAACCCTAACTTCTTATTTTTACTTCCTCGTTACCTTTTCATTTCTCTTCTTTTCTCTTTTCTCATTTCTTTCTAGTTGGTTTTGTTTGTAGGTTGTGAAGCACTCATCCATGGATACTCAAGATGTTTTCTAGTTTATTTTTTCCTTCAATTTCATATATATAAGTCTACGTTTAAGGAAGAAGGGTGTAGTTGATCAAAAGGAGGTGAAAGGCCAACGAAGGGTTGTGGCAGTGTAAAGGCGGTGCCCAAATCAAGCTCTCTGAATTCCAAGCAAGGGCAATAGGGTTTGGGTGAGGGCCATGACCCCTCGTTTAGCTATATAATTGTTATCATCATTATTATTTAATTTCAATAATACTTCTAAACATCAAAAACTACATACATACATACATACATACATACATACATACATACATAATATATTTATATTATGTATGTATGTATGTATGTATGTATACGTATGTATGTGGGGAAAATATCCCTAATTTTTTTCTTTTTGGTGTAGAACAACCAATTCGTGTTATAACCAATTATAAAAATTCTACAAGTCCCTTTGTTTTAAGATGTCTAATTTCATACAATAAACACTATACATATAAACAAATAAACTTCATATGGAGATAGTTATAGAAAAGAAAGAAGTTCTCAAACCCTATGTTACTATGAAAATAATTATTTTTTTGAAAGCATATAAATGAGGTAAAGTAACATGGGTAGATTAAAATCTATTTTATAGAGTAAACATATTTCTTTAAAAACAATTGATAGATTAATAAACATGGAGGAAATGTTAAGTCCCAAAACTAAAACCCTTTCTAACCCACTCCAATCTCACCATAAATTATTTCCTTTTTTTCCCTTATGTTTTTGCAAAACATAACACTCAAAAAAACTAATAGAAAAGCTTGCCAAATCCATAAGTTTACAACAAATGCATCTCACCAATGAATATGAATTGAAAAACATAGTTTGGGAAGCTTTTTCAATAAGTGCAATGGACTAACCCAAAACAATCCTTTTCTCTATAACTGAAACAAGAGTTCCTTTGAGAAACATTAATAAAAAGGTTTGTTCTCATCATTACACCATTTTATCTCTTTTCCCCATTGTAAGAGGCAAGAAAATCATTTTCCTTCTCAACTAGAAACAACATATAATTTAAGAGACCATTTGTAAGACTACTCAAGTTTGAAAGTAACATTTTTACATATAAAATACCTATTTTTCAAGGATAACAATAGGGAATAATATCCATTTAAGTTTGAGAGTTTTGATGCCAAAACAACACCCTTAGAGAACCAAGATAATATAGAGAATCTTCTCTTCACAATTTATTACAAGCTTAATCCTTTCCAACATAAGATTACAAGAGGAGTAAAGATAAGATCTTATTTTTCTTTTCAACATTAAGATAACATGGGCAATAAGGGATCCTCTTTATAAATACTTTTTCCATTCAAAACAAGGTTTATATAAGAAATATCAATGGGATTTTCAATATAATACAAACCATTTAACATTATTTCTTTCCTTAGAATATGTAATGATATACAACTTAAATTAAAGTGGAAAATCCTCCCTAAATGGGAACAACATGTCAATTTTTTGAATGAAACCCTTCATTGTTTCTCCACAATGAATATAAGCTTTAAATCCATTAGCAAGTATTCAAATGCCACAAGAGATAAAATATTTGGTTGTCCACCCAACCAAATGACATCATTACATGCCATCTCCCAAGAGGAGGACATGCTATCCTCCATCCAAGCCCATGGGAGAGAGAGAATGCATGTCTCCAAGATACAAAGGGGGAAAGAAAAGGAAGTCATACATAACATTCACCGGGAAAAACAACTTTAAAGCCAATACCATGCACAAGAAGCTCAATTATTCTCAAGAGGGGAAAACACATAACCACATAATATAACACCAATAAATAAATAAAAAATCACATCTAAGATTCTCCATTCTTCTTATGAGGGGAAGACACGTGACCACCCAATCACATATAAGAAGCTATGTACTTATAGGGAGGGGAAGAGGGGAAAAATACCCATTTTAATCTCATTATTCATATACCAAATAATTTTTCAACTTTTCCAAAAGATCACAAGCCTCCCAAAAATCTCTATTACTCCCATAGACAATATCACTCCATACCTCTTCCTTGCAAGGAATGGAGAGGGGTTCTAACCCATATGGAAACCATTTCCTATATCAACTAAATTGAGGGAGGATACAAAAATCCCAACACGGCTTTCCCATCAATCCGTGTGAGAGCAAGAGGGATAAATAACTCTTACCTAATACTAAAAATCTATCCCCAAAGGGGATGGATGGAGAAAATAAAGAAAATTTCAAACACAAAAATTTAGAACATGCATTACTACACCCGAACACAAGCAAACCAAAGAACAAGGCTCATAGAAACATTAAGCAAAGCTAAGAGGTGTGATGTATACCTCACAAGTTAATGAAGACTAGCTCCCAAATTTCAATCATTCCTTCTAAGATACTTGTTCTTTCAAGCTCCCCAAAATCTCCAAGTCAAAAATGATTTAGAAAGTCCCAACCCCCTCCAAAATGGAGGGTTAAGTAATAAGAAGTAAGAGACACCAACCTATGCAATATTGACATGTGTCACCCATCCCATTCTTAAATCCATGCCACCCCCAAGTCCCTATAAACCATAGGATAAGAGTATTAATGGAGGAGTATAGACACAAAATCTATGCACTTGGGTACATTTCTAGGTCCTAAATCATACTCTTGTATACATGATTGCTAAGCAAGATAAGCGGTGGTCGCAACTTATTTTTGGCCTTTTGTTTTGCCTCTTACACTTTACTAACCTTACATATATTACAACCCTATCGTAAATTTACCGATTTATCTTTTACGGCCTCAGACACTAGTGCCCAATAAGGAAAGAAGTGCCATGTGCTCCTATCCCTTATAGGCGCCCATGTCCTTCTTTATCTTAGTCTTACTCTTTTGGGCATCTTTTACTTCTTGATCACCTTTTAACACTTTGGGTTGGCCTTCAATTGTCAATTAAAAATTCAAATGAGGGAATCATATATATAGTTAGTTACTTCTCTCGAATAAGGGGCCAAACACTATAAGCACTATCTATTACCTAAGCTTACATCAATGGCACAAGAGCATTACAAAGACATATATCTAGCATATCCATACAAGGGACAAGAGTTGCATCACTCTACATACACAACATAGGAGAGGAAGTCCATTTTATTCCGTCTCTCACATATTTTCATATTTGGAGCAATCTAGATCTATCCTGCTATCATAGTGCAACTTGCATAAGGGAAACCTAGGGCAATATTACACACACATACACACAAAACTACACAAAGTCGAGATGTAGTGTGACTCTAAGTACTAAGTTCACTCTTTAAATGATTTGTTGAGTCAATCTGAATCCCGTTTTGCATCTTATTTAATAGGTTTGATGTGGTTTGTGGGCACGTGCATGTAGCTATCTATTTTGTAGGTTATAGGTATGATCAGCGACATTGGAGTTAAATTTGAGTGATAAAAGGAAATCAACAACGAAGCTCCTCTTGCCTATAAAATACTAGAATCTAAGTATTTGAATGGACACTAGTGGCCATTTTAGTCACTAGTGCTCAGGTGCTCCTATCCTCTTGTGAGCGCTTCTCTCCTATGCAGTTCTAAGTTCAGAACCCTCGGTGAGCCTTGACAACACTTTTCCCAATTTGTTTTTTCAGATTACTCGTCTAGATCATCTCCGGTTTGCATGAAACCAACTAAGTCACCTTCCCTCTTTCATTTTCTTAGGTTTCATATCATTGTATGCTTATTACTTATCCATTTATGGTATATTATCATTTTTACATCATCGATTCATGTAGTTACTCGAAATAAAGGTTTAATCCAATTTAGATTAAATCATTTGGTGAACCCATTCGCTCAAACCCTATCTTCTCAATATGCATAAACTTATATCCCTTCTTCTTCGAATTTATGGACCAATCTTCTTATCCATCCTATGCACTTACCATGGTTTCTAGCATGGCTATTATCCATGCTGATTTTATGCAAGTCCATACCCAACACCCTACCCACTTCAACCCTCCTATGTCCGACCTCACTATTAATGTAGTCACCACTCATCGCAATCAGCCACATGTAGCTTCATATGTCTCTATTCCACCACCTATCATCTCTACAGTTCCTACCGATTCCTCCAAAGGGTATGATACCTTTGAGCAACTAAATATCACACCATCCACAATATCTCTTATGATCTTTCACATAATGCACTAGATTATCATCATACACCGGAGTTTTCCTTACGTTCCATTCACATTATAAGTGAAAATTTTCTGTTGGCTTCACCCATCTTATTCCGTCCCTCAAAAACGATCTGCGTGTAATTTCATTTAGTAATGGTGACATCCCTTATGCTCCCGATGGTGATCCTTTATCACCTTTTCTTATTACAACTACTATTTGTTTCCATTATATTAAACACATATTAATTGACAACGGATTTGATATAAATCTCCATTCCATCTCCTTACTCATGCAATTGCAAATCCCTCATAGTTAAATCACTAAATCCTCTACCCTTGTTCTGTGTGGATATGATTGTACTACATGAACATGTATCAACACCATCACCTTAACCTTATAAGTTGGTCCTAAAACCCTTCTAACTTTATTCTATATCATTGAAACATAATTTTAGTTCGAGTTTCTTACTTGGTAGACCATGGATACATGTTATGCATGTTATTCCTACTACGGTTCATTGGTATGTTAAATTCTTACATGATGGATATGATCATACCATTTCCACCGACCTCGATCCATTCAAGCTATGTTGAGTAGACCTAGTCACTACTATGCCTATACCCCCACTTAATCCCATTCCACACCATAATATCAATACATACAATGTCGATGAATCTAGTGCTCCCATTCCTCCTACCTCCACATTTACCCCTTCGATCCCTACACATAGTACCGATTTATCTCCCCGCCATATATCCCTCCGTCACTACCACTATTACAACCTATACTACCTCTCCCAAAGTACCACACCCACCACCCCCTCACTTAATACCCTTGTTAATGTTATCCCACGAGATAATGTCCACACGATGGTTGTGATGATGAGGTCAATGTCGTAGAACTTACTAATGAAAAGTTACGCAAACCTTAATTTTACCTCTCTTGAGATAGACGAATCTTATTTCCAAGACACCTATTGGCCTAGTTGAATATCAATTCAAGCAACCTCTTCCCTCTGCTACAACTATGATCCCTTTTTAAGGAAACTATGCATACACTGGACCTCACGCTACTTCCTCCATCTCCTTGGGATAATTCTACTCCAAAACTCAATCCATTCACATGTACCTTACACATACATGACTCTTTTTGGCCTCACATTCCATTCGATCCTACTTGCCTTGACACTCTTTACACACATAAATGATTATCCCAATTAGGATTCAAACTTGCTAATATCCTCCCTTACCTCATTCTCCCCACCTATATCTTAGATATGTGCTCATTATTGCAGCTTATGGCCTCTGTGTATTCCATTTAACAATCTTCCTTACACGTACACACTGCGTTCCTCTCTGCTCACCCTAAATGTACGGTCTTGGCTTGACTATATTGGTTGCATTCTCGACCCCAATCATACTGATATTACATTTCCCATGCCTTTTGGCCACATATCTATTTGCAATTATTTCTTCCTTATCTATACCCCAAATCTAAATCACTCGTATGCACATAATTGTCCACAACCCCCTGTTCATTGATGTGGAATATGCTATGGGCATGCATAATTTATGCCACACAAGCTTTTTATATGATATATCCCACACCATCGCATACCATGTATCTAATCCAAATCCTATTGGATATGACTCTGATACTAATGACCTCCTTGATGAGTTTACTTGATTCCTCACCGGCACACAATTCGAGGGCACTTGAAATTCCTCCCTCATTCATCACACCTTGGTGACTTTCTATCCATTTCTCACACTACATGCTTCATATATACCTTTCTCAACACTCTTACATCTTTGGTACACATATTGTACCTTCATTACCCAATGACACACTCTAGTTCCATGGTTCATACTTGACTGTTGAGGGTCCAATTCTTAAATGAACCTCACATCATCCACTTTCACTACATTTCACACTCCACACTTCATGTCTATCTTTTCACACATTCTCTACTCTCTCTGGTACACACATTGTACCATCATTATCCGATGACAAACTCTTGTTCTATGGTTCATACTTAACTAACCTCATCTCACACATAGTCTTTGGGTGAGAACGTTGCCCCTCCCCTTCTACACACCTTTCACATCGCAACATACCATCACATTCACACAAACATTTACACATCTTGGTTGTATTCACTCTTATTATCTTATACTACTTACATGCTACACTTTGTTTTCTATGCTAGTTGGATACTTAGTATGTCATTATATTTTTCTATACACACATGCGCATTCACATGGTATCTTGAGGTGAATGAAGGACCTTTATAGATTCTTACACAATGCATGATGCTCAACACAACTTTTACCAGTCCCGTCGAGGCTCCTGGGGCATCTACCTTTACTACTCTCATACTCTACACATAGAATGTCCTATTCTTACATTAGTTACTAATTCTTGTTACTATCACTTTACTCTTCGATGTTATATATGTGATTTGACATACTACTTATCTTTATAACATGTTAATGGATGCTTCATGTGTAGCATTTTCCTTATAGGATCAATACAACCATGGTTATCTGTTATTTCTTGCTTACTATTGTTTTGCGGGTTATGCCATATGTCTTACTTAATCATTATTTATTATTGGTCGCCTGATGATTTTCTTGTGACATTGTGAACGATGTCCAATGTATGCAACCCGCTTTTTTGTGGTACCTCTTGTCTTCGTAGTTATTTGTTACATTATCTTCTATTGCATCCTAGATTATTCTCGCCAACACTTGTTTCTATCCTATCTTGTTTGCATGTGCCTTGGTTTCTATCATACATATCTCCTACCCTCTGTAAGTATCTACTCTCGATATGCATATCAGTCTTAGGTCCTCTCATTTGGGCCACATTATCCTATAGTCCTCACATGCACCCCAAATGAGGGGACATCTCATTAGGTGAAATAATAACCCCTACGAAGCTCGAGCTCAAAAATAGAATAACACATTATAGAATTGACACAGCACAAAGTTACATAGTGGTCGAGAATCAAACTTAGATCACAGATACAAAGTAGAAACTAGTGCATAGTAGTAGATAGTTGAGGTGAGCACTTGTGTCCTAGGGGAAAAATCAATCATTTTCTCAATTCAACTTAGTTTCTAGTAGTTTACATTACAATTCTCAAGATCAAGTACTTTCCTTGATTTATATAATACATTCAATTGGATAAAATTGATTCAAAAGGTTACAATCGATTACAGATCAAGATGTGCCATTTCCAGTGGCACTTTTTTGGTAAAGTCATGGAAGGAGAGAAAATATAACTCTCTTCCCAACACTCTTATCTTGGGGTGAGATCTCCCAAAAAAAATCGTCGTTGGCATGTGATCACCTAAAAGACTCACTCTTGGTGTGAGATCGCCCAAAAAATCACTCTTGGCATGATATCACCAAAAAACATCACCATAGACAACAAAGCACTTAAATCTAGCAACATCTCCGAATAACAAGAAAAATCTCTATCATTTACACTCTCATATATTAGGTGCACTCTTTCCTTTACACACTTTATACTTACTTATACATACATTGTTATGATTTTTCACATACAAAACTTTGAATACTATTTCACTCCTCTTTTATAGTTCCTTACTTATACACAATAGGAAGAAACTCACATCAACAAGAACAAGCTCTAACAACATACTACTAGGCATACACTTCACCCATAGGGTCTACTTCTTTCTCCTAGTTTCCATGCTTCACATTATGATCACTTCACATTTCACTTGTCCACTCGGTACTCTATCAACTAAAATATTATCTATAAGATTACAAGGTACACAAATTCTATCTACTTTATGTTATCGAGTATTCACTTAACAACATAAAGTGGGGGGAAATGTAGACATGAAATCATGCATTGGGTACATTTCTAGGTCCTAAAGTATACTAATGTCTACATGATTCCTAAGTAAGAAAACTAATGGTTGACAACTTATTTTGGTCCTTTTGCTTTGTCTCTTACACTTTTTACCTAGCCTTACATATCTTATAGCCATGTCGGAACTTTCTTGATTTATATTTTATGGCCTCGGACAATAACGCCCATTTAGGATAGAAGCACCCGAGGCACTCCTGTCCCTTCGGGCACTCTTGTCCTTCTTTATCTTATTCTTACTCTTTTGAGCCTATTTTACTTCTTGGGCCACCTTTTAATGCTTTGGGTCAGCCTTTTAGTTGCCAATTACAAAATTCAAACAAGGGAATCATATATATGCTTAGTTACTTCTCTCAAATATGGGGCCAAGCACTATAAACACTATCTATTACCTAAGCTTGCATCAAAGGCGTATATCTAGCATATCCATACAAGGGGCAAGGGTTACATCACTTTGCATACACAACATAGGAGGGGAAGTTCATTTTATTGCATCTCACACATTTTCATACTTGGAGCAATCTAGATCTAGCCCGATATTATAGTGAAACTTGCAAAAGGACAACCTAGGGCATCATTACACACACATACACACATAACTACATGGAGTCTGAGATGTAGTAAAATAATCGGTACTAAGTTCACTCTTTAGGTGATCTCCAGGGTCAATATGACTCCCCATTTGACAAATTCTTTAATAGGTTTGATGTGGCTTGTGGGCATGTGCATCTAACTATTTGTTTTGCAGGTTACATGTATGACTAACAATATTGGAGTGAAACTAGAGCGACAAAAGGAAATCAACAATGAAGATCCTCTTACTTATAAAATACCTGGAATTTGAGTACGAGGGACACTAGCGCTTAGTTCACTCACTAGCACCCACACGCTCGTGCCCTCTCATGGGTGCTTCGTCTTATGCAATTCTGAGTTTTAGAACCCTTAGTGAGCCTTGACAACAATTTTCCCGATCTATTTCACTAGTTGTTAAACCAAGCAATAACGATAAAAGTAATAAATTGGAATTGCATGCCTCATACGTCATCCCGCCAATAACAAGTTAGAACTTAGTGTTAAGATTATAATAACAATAATAGTTATTCAAAATCAAATAGCTATGAAAATATCAATTCCAATGTCTTGACACGAATAACACTTGGAGTATACGTCATCAAAGGGAGATAAACTAGAGAGCACTACACAATTACTAGATCAACTTACATAAATAGTAAAGTGGTGTAATCTCTTCTAACCATAACCCATAATTTTAATTATCAACTTTTTAGAGTTTGAATAATCCAAATAATGATCATTACATGTTTCTAGAATCTGCATATATTATGTAAATTGTTGTATTTTTTATTCTATAGAATTTTACACATTTAATATTTATCTTAAGTAGGTGAAACCATAGTTTTGAAATTATAGTTTAGTAATCCCACTTATTTAAAATTACACACATTCTAGGACTTTGTGCCTTGCCTCTAGGGTTTTATCTTTCATAAAATTATTGGTATTATCATAACTCTTTTAGGTTTTCCAAAACCTAATTTACTTTGTATCCTTAGAATAGTCACAATGGCCAATACTTACATCATGAAAAAGGCATAACTTAAAAAAAGAATATGCTCAATAAGAAAGCTGAAAATACTTATCCTCCTTGATCCTTAAAGCATGTCGTGTGACTATATTTTGTATCTAATATACCATATTATTGCCATATAAATCACTTTGATTTTGGTGCTTATACCTACACTTGTACCACAACATGTTCCTCGAACTGAAACACCCCTAATAGAAAAATCCATTACTTACTAATATTTCCTCGTTAATTCTACCAACACTTTTGAGTACCATCTAATTCAACTTCCAACATGATCCTAACTTGATATGAACAAGTCACATAGTCTAAAATTTAATCTTAAGGCATCTTGTGCTTACCACCAATGAAATGGACATGTTATTAATTGTTATTTCATGTCATACCGAAATATCCAAGATCTCATCAATGACAACATCTTTTCCTTCACTACTTATTCATGTACTCCTAATATGTTGTTCAACATACCATGATCCAAACCTATTTACACATCATCTACACATGACATGTCTATTCTAGTTCCTACACCTACACCCGTTATAACTCTTACTAAAAGGAACGATAACCAGATTGTACCAAGCCAAGAACACAGATGCTAATCAAACACCACAATCTATAAGATGAAAGTAATTCGTCAAAATAACTTTACATAAAACCCTTGCAAATAAATGAGAAGCAATATCATATATTATTATGGAACTCAATGCAATACATTGAGAATGAGCCTTGCTTAAATAGGCAAGATATAACAATCTAAGAACTAGTCAAGGTCATAGGTCAAGCCATGAATCAAGGAAATAACTAGTCATCAAAGAACTAGTCAAGACCATAGATTTAGGAGAGAACTAGACATCAAGGATCTAGTCAATACCATAGATCAAGGAAAGAACTATACCTAACAACTAGATAATATCTCCTAATATCTAAATAAGATAAAAGAAATATCCACACACATAAGTGGGTGAGGATAAATACAATAAAGGTAAATAAAGTACCTAGGTGAACATGAGCTAAGGTAAATACCTACTCTAACACCCCCTCAAGTGAAGCTAGGGGCCAAAATAGAAGTGGCATGTCCATAGTATAAGTCTCGGCAACTAGACACGATGAGGTACTCATGTATAATAACTAGGAAAAAGGGACACCACAAGGTACCCAAAACCAATAACAACAAAGTAAAGAGAGTAAAAACCCGCTCCAAGGCATCCCAAGAAGCTCGGCTCAAAAAACTCGTACAATGCTGAAGAAGTTTGGTCTAAATCCACTACTCGATCATAGAACTCAAAAACAACTAACACTGGGCTTCACCAGAATAGCTCCATACAAGGAGACTATCAATGGAGTGATGTCGAAAGTGCAAAAAAACACCAAACATAATTCGACCAATTGCTACAAATAGGTGTGCCACGATCCAAGAACAATAACCAAAGCAACAAGGCAAGGACAAACTCTAGAGTGTCATGATCCAAGAAAATCCAAGGTACCAAGGCAAGGACACGAAACCTGAAGAAGCAAGATCAACACCACACCCTCCCATATTGCTGAATGGGTGGAGCGACGCTATAAATCTGTATGAGTTGTCAAAACAACTACTCGAACACTGAAAAACTAACACTGGCTCCACGAATAGCTCCTCACAAGAGAGACTATCAACATGCCAAAACCTGTCAAAAATACGATACAAAATCTCTCAACAAACAAGAGAGATACACTACACTTGCAATTAAGGACAGGGAGAGGTAATGAAGGCTGGTGGGAAGGTGGCAATAAGGATGGGTAAGGTTATGAAGGTGACAGACAAGTGGGGTAAAGATGGGTCAAAAATGGGCAAAATGTACCAAAAGGGGTATGACAAGTAACCGATGTTAGTTAGGTAATGACCGACGTCAGTTTACTGGGGTATGACCTGACTGATGTCAGTCATGTTGATTTGGGTATAAAAAATAAAAATTCGACCTATAGTGAGGTGGAGAGATCCGGGTGGGGAGAGGAGTCAGGTAGATGGGCCCACGAGATTAGGCAGAGTGAGTGGATTAGTGGAGAGGTTGGAGGTAGAGGTGTTACATGGTGGAGGCAGGAGAGGGGTCGGGTGGACCACCAGCACAGATAGCCAAACGTGCCACTGCGGAGGTGACACTAAGACGAGGTAAGAGCTAAGATTTTCTATGTATTGTTGTTAAATGTAGAAGGGAATATGGGTTAGGGGGTGTGGGTAGGGTAGAGAATTTTAAATTTGGTGGTTAAAATGGGTGAGAGAAGGGGTGGGAAAAGGCATAAGTAGGTTGAATAGGGTTGGGGAGGGATTTGGGGAAGTTTGGGTAGGTGTCTAGGAGAAATGGGGAGAAATGGGGAAGAAAATTGAGGGTTCGGGTTTGGGCGTAATATGATGATCGACGTCGGTCGAGGTATGATCGATGTCGGTAGTATATATATGACATGGTCGAGGATTGAAGAACCGATGCCGGTTTAGCATGGACCGGTGTCGGTCAGGAGTGACCGGTGCCGAGTTAGAGAATTTAGGGTGTAGGTTTGTTAGGGTTGGGGGTTTAGGTTGAAGGGTTTTAGGTTAGGTGTTGAGGGTGTGGTTGATGGGGTTAGGTTTGGAGGGGTTAGGTGGGGGTTTGGGGTTTAGGGTTTAGGTTTGGGGTTTAGGTTGGAGGGTTGGGGTTGATGGGTTAGGTTAGGGGGTTAAGAGTGTTGGTTGATGGGTTTAGGTTTTTAGGAAAAGGGTTTAGGTTTCAGGGGTAGGTGGAGCATTAAGGGTTGTTTAGGGGTTAGGTAGGGGGTTGAGAGTGTGGTTGGGTTTAGGTTTGTAGGGGTTAGGTGGGGGTGGAGGGAAATGTTGGTTAAAGGCAAGTTGAATAATGTTTGTAATGTGGTGGATGTAGGCCAGAGAGTAGCTATGGATGAGGGACCGTGTACCTCCTTTATTGTTGTCGGTATGATTGAGTGTCACCACCGATGAGTGGAGGCATGTGACAGATGTTGGCTTGATAGGCGTGAGACGTTACAGGCATATAGTATGGGAGCCTAGCCTTATGGTCGCACTCATTGATAGATGGGATACAACAACCAACACATTCCATTTGTCGATAGTGAGCTGACAGTCACCCTAGAGGATGTCTATCGGATCCTGCCTACCGATAGTGGGACAACAAGTGTATTCTATCTCCTTGGAGGCCTCGAGGAGTTGATGCTGACAATTTTTGGTGAGGGTATGATAGAGATGAGGTTCCAATGTGCCAGTTTGAGCTATGGTGAGATGTATGCATCCCATCCAGAGGAGATGAGGCTAGTAGTTTTGATTATGGAGGTAGTATGTTGCTTCACACTAGATGTAGAGGGTGGGAGATTCCCATGGGCATTGATGGGGGTCCTCCATGACATGATGGAGGAGAGGACCTAATTTTCTTGGGCACCAACATACTTGGTGTAGTTATACAAGGAGTTGTGGGCATATAGGAGATTACGGCAATTCAGCCTATGTTGCACCTTTCTTCTCCATTGTTGGGCATATGAGCACATTGTATGTGTGAGGCCACTAGGTATGCCCAGGATGATGCATTTGAGCTGGGTTTTGTTCGAGTGGGTTATAGGCATTGGGTGTCGATTCTTAGGAGTGCGAGAGTCTATCGAGGATACACATGATGTAGCTTATTACATGTGCATTTTCTAGAGGGGTTGTCGCGAGCATGGACATTATTTGGAGGCCCTATGTGGGTTTTCCATCATATGGGTGGATGGATGGTCGTGGAGTTAGATGAGTTCATGGCTGGTTCGATGGATAGAGGGGCATCATGCGAGAGCATGAGCTGATACCCATAGACAGGGTCAGATGGTAGTTTGGGCTATTGCAGGATGTACCACCTCCCTTCCCACAATATAGGAGGGATGATGTGGAGAGGTCGATGTCCCCTCCATGACCTACCATGCCGATAGGGTAGGAGGAGGCACCAGTGGACTGACACATTGATGATGTTGGGTGCACTGACAGATATACTCAGATAGTGGTGGGTAGCTCGCTATGAGTAGCATGCCACCCAGACCAGGACAACCAGTGTGTGGCCACCCTCACAGTCCAGAGGGACATGTTACAGGGATAGGTGGCCACCTTACAAGGCCAAGTTACAGGTTTATAGGGATAGTTGATGGGGTCACAGGAAGAGGTGGCCACGTTACAGGCACAGTGGTGGCCCTTATGCCCAGTCACAACATTACGGGGAGTACCCACATAGGGTGGGGCCGGAGATGGGGAGTAGGTGGCCACCCTATAGGCATAGGTGATAGGGTTGCAGGGTCAGTTGGCCACTGCACAAGCATAAATTGTGGCCTTATAGGCCCAGATTGCTACGTAGGGCAGGCACATGGCAAAGCACGGTAGTAGGATAGGCTTAAGGACAGGGTCCCATGGTACATGTATAGGTATAGGTTAGAGACCCTTATTGATAGGGAAAGTACATAGGTTGTGGTGAGACCCATGAAACCTCCTCAGATGCAGTGCCCATGGTGAGATTCAGGGACACCTTGGGTGAGGCGAGGTATTATCAGGATCATTTGGTAGTAGCATGGATAGATGTCCCTTCATATGTGGAGTACCGAGCACAACAGGCCTGAGTGAGAGGACCGATCCCACACTCATAGTGTGGAGAGCACATGGGGCTGGTGAGCCTAGAGGTAGGAGCAAGGTGAGGCCACCAAGTGTATGGAGGCCAGATCTAGGTGAGGGGCCATCGAATGCTAGATCAAGGCCCATAACGAGGTGGTGAGGTGGGTGTGGGGCACCACATAGGAGTGATAGAGGATTCGGGAGAGACCGACTTAGAGATCGAGGGGTAGGTGAGGGATATCACCGTTTTGGATAGTATAGGGATTATCTGTGATATGGACCGGCCTGTGTGCCGATGATTTTTTTATATGATGATTTTTGCGTGCGATGATGTTTTATATATGATACCGGCCTGCGTGCCGATGATCTTGAGACATTTGTATTGGAGACATTGTATATTGGAGATATTTATATTGACATATGTAGAGATGTTGATGATATATATATATATATAGATATATATATATATATATATATATATATGGATGATGATGTTTATGGCATGATGTGTATATGTACTTTCGATGATGATGTTGTACATGTGATGGGAACTAGGTAAGTTAGGCATGATAGAGTCAGGTCATAGGCATGGATGGAGTTAGGTCATAGGCATGGATGGAGTCAGGTCATAGGCATGGATTGAGTTAGGTTAGTTTAGGCATGATGGAGTCAAGTTGGTTTAGGCATGGATGATTGAGTTAGGTCATAGGCATGGTTGAGTCAGGTCATAGGCATGGGTGGAGTCAGGTCATAGGCATGGATTGAGTCAGGTTAGTTTAGGCATGATGGAGTTAGGTTGGTTTAGGCATGGATTGAGTCAGGTTAGTTTAGGCATGGTTGGAGTTAGGTCATTAGGGGTGGAGTCAAGTTTTGGTTTGGATTTAAGTTCCACATTATTGGTAACAAAGGAAACAAATGATGATGGATATGCATGTTATGTTTGAAATTTCCAAATATTTGTGAATTGTGGAAATTGGTGAACGTTATGATGATGTGTGGAAAAATGGTTGATAGTGATGTTTGTTAATTGGTGTTTGTTTGGTTTAATTTCTAGTTATTGATATAGAAAGGAAACTAACTAGGGTAGAATGTGAATAGGAATGGAAAAGGGGAATGGGTCAGGGTAGAGAGTGGAGCTAACCTCAAGGGCCCCATGCCCTCGGAGTGCTACCTACATAGTCCGGTGAAAAGGGACCTCAAGATGATGTAGTTCTCCCATAAGCTAGGGAAGATTATGATGAAGTAGAAGAATGGGTTGGCAAGTGTTAGGCATTGTTGAATGTAGGTTAGGCATTGTAGGTGAATGGGTGTAGGTCATAGGCATGGTTGAGTTTAGGTCACAGGCATGGTTGAGTTTAGGTCATAGGCATGGTTGAGTGGTTTTAAATATAAGTGTCGATGATCTGGTCTTGTATAGGATAATCAATAAGTAATGAGGAAGGTGAATGGTAAGAGGTGGTAAAAGAGCCACTTAATTGATAAGAACCCTAATGAGTCAACCATACCTAAGAGGGGCTTATGAATGTAAGACCCTAAAGGTGTTGCATAATGGACCATTCTAAGGGTGAAGAAAGTCACATAATCACAAAATGTCACGTTTGCGGAAAGTCCCTTGAGTAAGAGGAATTAGGCTAAAAAGGAAAGGAGGTGAGAATAGGTGGTTTAGCGTAACTTAGTGTACGACAGCGTGTCTTTTGGAACAAGAAACCTAGGATCAAGAATAGGCAAGTCCATGATGAAAATTTCATTTTTTTCTTCATTTTTTGTTTTTAATAGACTGATCGATGCGGGAAGTCTATATGGGATGAGTATATTATCTCCTTGAGGTCTTCGTGAAGTTGATCGATGTGGGAAGCTTCTGGATATTTATTACATTTTTGTAATGACTTATATAGTTGTCCTTCAAGGGAGAAGTCTATTTATAGTGGTGGAATTAGAGTGAAGAGATGTCCCTTTTGAGGGAGTCATCTTTTCTTTGGAAGTTTGACTCAAGGAGTTGTATCCCTTTTTTTTTTGGATGTTTAAGTCATGGACAAGACTATAGAGGAAGATTAGGTTCTTGTTTAGAAGACAAGACCATAGCACACAAAGATTAACTATGAAAGAGGTGGTTTTGAGTGATGAATGACCATGGGATTCCATCTTGAAGAAGAGAAAAAAAAGTATCCATGAGAATCATCATCATATGAGTAGAGTCCTTGCCATGGTACTCATATTGAAGATATGGAAGATGAAAGGTGAGTGAAGGTGATGGGAATCACATGATTCTTTTTAGTCATGGATCCTCAAAATGGGTAATATGGAAGGTGAAAATGCTCAAGGATGATGATCAATCAACTAAAGTGAGAAAGTGATATAGGACTTGATATCAACAATAAAATGGTGAAGATGTAAGGCATTAAGGGGCTCGAGGTTGGGTTTACCTTGAGTGAAGACAAATGATAAGCACCTGATCCATAGGCATGGGTAACGATATAGGGTCCAAGCCAATTAGGAGAAAATTTTCCCCATTTACTTTTCTCTTCTTTAGTTACATGTTGATTTTCTTTTAGGATGAGGTCATTGACCTGGAAGGTTCATTCATGAACACATTTTTCATATGCACGTTTGATGCTTTTGGTAAATTTGGAGATGGTCAAGAGCATTGAGATGGCGTTCATCTAATAACTCAAGTTGTGCCAAATGATCTTGGTGAAATTCATCGTCGTTGAGCATGTCTTGTAGTGAGATGCAGAGAGATGGAATCTGGACTTTGAGAGGTAAGACAACCTCGGTACCATAGACTAGAGAAAAGGGTGTGGCAGCAGTAGTGAAGTGTGAATACTAGTACGATAAGCCCACAAGGTGAAAGGGATGTGCGTATGCCAATCTTTCCCAGTATCATTGACTACCTTCATAAGAATTTTGTTCAAGGTTTTATTGGTTGATTTGGCTTGACCATTGGTTTGCGGGTAATAAGGTGATGAGAAACTGAGTTGGATGCCAAAAGCATCACATAGTTTGCGTAGGGTTTTGTTTTTGAATTGTTTTCCATTATCAGTGATAAGGCGGTGAGGAACACCAAAATGACAAATGATGTGATGGTTGATGAATTCACATATCTTCTAGCTTTTGTAGAAATGAGGGGAATGGCTTCTACCCATTTAGTGTAATATTTGGTAGTGGTTATGATCCATTGGTGGCGTTGTGAAGAATGGGGGTTGATCTCACCGAACAAGATCCAAACCCCATTGAGAGAAAGGCCAAAGGTCTCGTGTGTGACTGTAAGGCATGACTAGGTGTGTGATGGAGATTAGCATGTTGTTGGCATTTCATGCAATGTTTGACATAATCACAATAGTCATGGTTTAGGTTTGGCCAATAATAGCCTAGGTGAAGGATGTGTTTTGTGATGGCTAAACCACTAAAGTGACCTCCAAAATTCCATCGTGGACTTCCTTAATGGTGTAGGGAATTTCAGAACTTGTAAGGCATCGTAAGAGAATGTTATCGAAAGCCACACTTGTAAAGAAGACCACCCATGATGACATAATGGGAGACACTTTTAAGAAAGGCTCATTGTCCATTATGAGTGAGATCAGTGGGTAAAATGGAAAGGGAAAGATAGTCTGCATATTGCTTATACCAAAGGTCATGTGGGTCAGGGGAAATGGTTCGATGGAGTAAACTTCATGAGGTAAATAAGAGGGTGATTGTAGCCTTTGTATGGTGACAAATATTTTAGAGTCAGCGGGTGAAGTAGGTATCTGAGAAGCCAAACAGGCCATGGTATCCACAAATTTATTGGTAGAACGTGGGGTGGTTTGAAGTGTATAATGGTCAAAGGTGGTCAAAAGCATATCTACGTGATGCTTATACTTTTGAAGGATCTCATTATGACACTGGTATATACCATTGACTTGGTTTATGACCAACTGAGAATCACCAAAGATATTGATTGTCTTAACATCTAAGGCATAAGCAGCTGGAGACCCAATACGAGTGCTTCGTATTCCACAATATTGTTTGTACAATCAAAATCAAGTTTGAAAGACAAAGGCATAGGTTCACCTTCAAGAGGAATGAGGATAACACCAGCCCCACCCCCATGCTGACACTTGGAGCCATCGAAGAAGAGTGTCATTTGGTAAGTGGGTTCATCCAAGGAAAGGGTAGCTATAGACTCATTTGGGAAGTCAAAGTTAGATGGTTGATCCCTGGAAATAGGTGCGTCGGCTAGTTGGTCAGCAATAGCCTGGCCCTTAATGGACTTTTGATGAATGAATTGAGGTCAAGGTCGGGCTAAGAAGCATAAGCCAACGTGCGACACGTTGATGTTGATAGGGTTTGGCATACATATAGTGTAATGGGTCAAGTATTAGTAATGATGAAGGTTTTGTGGTTGAGTAGGTAATGGCGGAGTTTGGTGGTGATGAAAACTAAGGCTAGAAAGAGTTTTTGGTGTGGGTATATCTAGTTTTGTAGTCAGAGAAGGTATGACTTATGTAATAAACCACTTTCTCTCGGTGTTGGTCATCATGATGAGAAAGCATGACACCTAAAGAATGGTCAGTGGTGGAAATATATAGGTAAAAGGGTTGGTCATCTTTAGGAGGAATGAGTACTGGTGGTTGAAGAAGGTATTGTTTTAAGGCCTCAAATGCTTTATGGCATTCATCATCCCATTTGAATGAAACATCTTTCTTGAGAAGATGATGAAATGGTTGACAATGGTCGAAAAAGCTGTGAGATAAAATGATGAATGGATTACAACTTACCTTGTAGGCTTGAAGTTGATGGAGATTAGTGGGTGGAGGCATTTCTAGAATAGCCTTGACTTTAGTAGGATCGACTTCTATGCCACGCAAAGAAATGATGAAACCTAGGAGTTTTCAGAAAGTACCACAAAGATGCACTTCTTTGGTTGAAGATGAACACAATACTTGATGAGGTGGTCAAAGATGACTTTAAGGATGGGAAGTGTTTGGTTTGATGTTTGGATTTGGAAAGAAGATCATCTACATAATCTTCAATATGTGATGCATGATGTCATGGAAGATGTAAGTCATGGCGTGCATTGGTATGTAGCACCGACATTTTTAAGGCCAAAAGGCATGACTCGATAGTAAAGGTCCCCAAGGGGTGATGAAGGTAGTCTTGTGTTGATCTTTGGAGCTAGTAATATTTGATTGTAACCGAGAAACCATCCATGAGTGATAACATTTCATGGCAGTGGTGAGATCAACTAGTTGGTCAATGCAGTAGTAGGGAAATCATCTTTAGGACAAGCTAGGTTGAGGTCATGGAAGTATGTGCAAATGTGGAGTCCCCCTGTCACCTTTGTGATAGGAATGATGTTAGAAATCCATTGGGGATAGTCAATGGGTAGGATGAAGGAAACCGAGAGAAGGTGTTGAAGCTCTTCTTTGACTAGAAGAGCAATGTGAGGATGCATTTTCCATAACTTTTGTTTGATGGGTTTGGCATCAGGAATGGTTATGATATTGTGGACCATGATTTTGGGTCGATACCGGGCATATCGGCATAGGACCAAGGAAAAAGCATTGCTATGGTCCGAAGGAAAGAGGTGAAGGCTTCTGTTTAGTAGCATCTAAGGATTGGTGATCTTTAGAATGTGGGTCATCTGAGTGTTAATGTTGATTTCGATGGTGATTCATTCAACATGGTTTGTGTCTCAAGAGGGTAATGACCGATGAATATAAGAGTCTTCCACACCAAGGTAGGTGAGGATGGACTCATCATCTGACATTGAATGATGTTAATAGAAGGTGTATCATCATCGATCATGTCAGGATATAGGAATGGGAGAGAAGAGGGAGCCTCGCCATCGCGTTGATAGGTCAGCGGTCCCAAGGAAATGGTGTTTAAAAAAAAAAAAGTTAGGAGGAATAGATTCGGGATCTATGGACTCGTGGGTGAAGATGGTAATGTGGGTGAATGAGATGGGGAAGATTTCTCATCCTGGATAAGGTCGACGTGAACCTTCTTGGAGGGTGGAGCATCAAAACCAATGCCACTATGGTCATTGTGTTTATGAGAGGTACATGAAATGATAGTATGGTGGCCTTGTTTGTAAAATCTGAAGCCAAATCCTTTCCATGCACACTGGTGGAGGAAAGTGTGAGTGAAGTGGTGGTTAGTGAGGGAGTGTAGGTCAGATGAAAATGGTTGGGCTTGGGATGGAGGTTTGGGTTTATAGGTGGCAATATCAAGTCCCCCATATGTTAGATTGGTGTGAAGGTGGGGAGGGCCATAAGGAAAAACATCACCGATGTGGATGTCATAGCTGGGGTGTTGACGTAGATTCCCATACTCTTGTGGGGTGAGGAAGGTGTCGATATTGTATAGGCGGTATTCCCCAGAGTGAGGCATTGAAAAACACCTTCTAAGGGATTAGTAGTCGGTATGTGGGTAGCGGGGATAGATGGCTCGCTAGATGATGGGGAAATAAGTGCGTTAGTGGTAGAGGCTACAAGCTGTAGTGGGGATAACAAGGTTAGATGCAGCAGAGGTAGTGGTAGTTTTGGTGGATGGGCTTGTGGGTGAAGGTGAAGTAGTGATAGTGGTAGATGCCTTGACCTAGTACAAGCACATCATTGGGCTGATATAACATGTTATAGGTCTTGAAAGGTGATGGGTCGGCAGGGATGGTGTAATTATGTCCCTCGTGTTCAAATTTGAGGCAGTGATGTAAAGTCGAAGGGACACAACCCATGGCATGGATCAGGGTTCGAGCAATAAGTTATACTTGGAACTCCCCTTCTAGGACATAGAAAAGTTTTGGGATAGTGCGGGGACCCACGTGGACATGGAGAACAATGGTACCTAGGGTAGAGGTCATGGCATCATTAAAGGAGTGCAACATAACCGGGTTACCATGCATGTAATTGGTAGGTATCCACATTTGGTCATATGCATGGGAGGAGATGATGTTAATGCTAGCACCACCATCGATCATAACACGTGTATGCATATATTATCGATAAAGATGGAGATGAAAAGAGTGGGGTTGGGGTCATCGGACTTGGAAGGGAGTGATCTCTTCATCTGAAAAGTTGAGGGTGGCCACTTGGTGAGTAGGTGGAGGTGTAGAGGAAGGTGATGATCTAGTGAGAGAGGCTACGTGGTGAGGGGTAATGATGGAGGCTATGGGTGTGGGGTCATTTGGTAAGACTTCAATAGATTGAAGGACCTCCATGAGGGCTTGATGATGTGACTCGAGGTTTGGATGAGGTCATATAAAGACATTTTGAGGGGGGATTGGTGTAGTTGTTTTAGCATTGTGTGATGTGTGACCCCATCGGAAATAGGATATAGGACCTCGAATGGTGACTTTGGGTATGGGTGTGGATGGTATGTTGGGTACAGGGTTGGTTGATGGGCCAGTTGCTTTTTCCTTGCCCTTTCTTTAGCGAGCATGGGTGGCAATGTTGATCATGTTAATCGAGGGGGAGGTGGATGAAGAGGGTGTGTCATGGAAGGTATAGTGGCATGAGGAAAAAACCTAGTGGGGATATGATCCTTGTGAAATGAGTAGGGCGCATTGGCATTTTGGTGGTGGTTTGGCCAACTCTCTTATATGAACCATGTTAATCTCGAATCTCGGGGGTGGATCAAAGAGTTGTGGGGTGATATTTTGGTTGTTGAGTAGGTAATGGGAGAAGATCTGTGGAAATTGGTGAAGGTGAAATGGGGTCCTCATCAAGAAGATCGTCATCATCAAAATTTTCTTTGAGGAGGACACAATTGGACAAGAGTGGTTTTAAAGCCTTATAGTTCTCTACATCGTGTCTGACACATGATGGTAGTGCAAAATTTTGGTTTTTCAAACCCTTTTGGTTTGGGTTTGAGTGGGTCGTAAGGTCTAAGAGGTGGTAATGTGATGACAAAAGTTTTGAGGAGATTGGTTAAGATTTTGGCGTAGGATCCTGCTAGTGGATCACAATGGGAGGTGAATGTGGGTTTGGGTGTAGGTATGGCTGATTGTGGAGGAAGAGGCTTTATAGGGGGGTGGGTTGGTTTACTAGTTTGGTGTGTGAAGTGGTCTTAGGTCTTGGTTGCATCTGCTTGGGTATGGGCATGGTAGAAGAGCTAGTGATGGAAGGTTTGGTTGGTTTAACTACCTTATTGGAGGGTAGAGGATTTTTAGCTTTAGGTTGCATCTTTTTGGGAAATGATGACATGGGTGTATGAGATGTGGAGGAAAATCATGATGGTGGAAGAGGATGGGTTACCCATGGGGGTAACCGAGGTGTTGTGGAGGTAGGTGGTGTAGGTTGGGTAGAAGGCGTGAGTGAAAGAGAAGAAAGTGTCATGGGTAGTGAAGAAGTTATGGATGGTAGTGGAGGTATGGGTGGTAAGAAGGTTATGGGTGAGGGTGGAAGTTGTGTGGGTCACTTGGGTATATTAGAGGTTTGTGATGGGAAATGGGTTTTTGTTCTTGGTTTACCGGTGGATGGGGGTTTCTTGGCTAGGGTCGAGGGGTGAGGTCCTAGGATGGATGGAAGGGGTGAAGGTGATAATGGTGTGGTAGGTGAGGTTGGTGTATGAGGTCTAGGAGATTGGATCTTCTTTTTAGGGGCGGGGTAAGTTTAGTGTTAGTTTTGGAAGATGTGGCTAAATCTAATTTGATGGGTGGGTGAGTAAGGCTAGTTGTCGGTATGACCCCTAAGGTAGTGATAGGTTTAGGTAAGGGAGATGATATAGGTGATGGGTAGGTGTTTGGGTGTAGATGTATGTTGGGTTATGGGTAGAGGTGTGAGTTGGGCCATGGGTGGTGACATGGAAGGTGTTGCAATAGTCATGGTTGTGTTTGGTTTGGTCACTCGAAACACTTTTGGATAGATAGTGGAGGTGTCAGTGAGTGACAATTGCATTTGTGTTGAAACAGGAAGTAGAAGGCATCCCCAAAGTAAGGCTCTATCGACATAGTCTCAGGTGATCGGCCAAGTGTGAAAATGGTGTTGTTGTAAGTGGGGCCGATGTGGATGAGTTGTAATTCCCGTAAAATGTGTTTGAGACATAGGGAAATGGCTAGCCTCGGACTCTGTGGGTAAGAGAGATGAAAGCAGATCAGTGGGATCTTGAAGGTCGATGGTGAATGGTCATCTAAAGGTAATGGTATTTCTATAGGATCCTCCATGGGTAGAGGAGAGGATGGGCTAGATGAGGTGGACTCTCCTTGTGATGGTGTAGGTGGTGGACATGCATCTTCTATGAGTAGGAGAGGTGCCATTGACAATTGCTGGAAATTTGAGGGGTCAAAGGTGGTGTGCTAATTATAGGCTCTTCCATGGGTGATGGAGAAAATGAAGGGGGTTCCCTTGTGGGTGGAGGAGTAGATGAAATTGGTTCTTGTGTAGGTAGTGGAGCTTGGGCTAAGATTTCATCTATGGAAGGAACATGAGGCAATTGGGAAGCAACTGGTATGTCATCAAAAATAGCATGGACCTCATGGACATTGTTATCATTGTTTGAAGTGTCACCAGCTTGGTTGGAAGATGGGGCATGATTAGGGAATGGCTTCTTGAAGATGTGTAGGTTTTGGTTAGTGGGTGCATTTGGGCTATCCAAGACTAGATCTCCATTGTCTAACATTTCTTGGATGATATTCTTGAAGGTGATGTAGTTATTATCGCTATGACCTTTGACATGATGATAGTTGCAAAATTCATGTTCCTTATACCATGGGCATGGGTCACTCAGGGTCAAAACCAAGTATGTGGTTTTATAGGTGGAAGGGTAATGGCACCAGCCTTAACAAGATTTTCCAAAATAGAAGAATAAGATTCTCCTATCGAAGTGTACTTTTTGTTGTTCTCATCTGAACTGGAAAGCTTGGATGGGAGAGAGATTAGAAGGAGGTTTGGTTGGGTTTGATTGATGAGGGGACCAGCCTTGAGAACTATGGCATTGGAAGATCCTTTGGGTTTTGAATAGTTGTTTTGGGGTTTGAAGATGAAGAAGCATCATTTGATTTGAACGTGATGTTCTTGTTATGAAGTTGAATTTTCTTCTCTTGATAGCATGAATTTCAATTTTTGTGCCATGGTGAATGCCTCGTCAAAAGTGAAAAGGTCTACACCTGTAGGGTTGGTGAGATGTGTCTTGCACAAGCCTGAGTAAACAACTCTATGAGTTTAGTTTGAGGTAATTGAAATGTGAGTTGGTTAATTAGGCTGTGCCAATGAGTGAAAAAGTCAGTGATAGACTCATCATCATCATATTGTCGTGTGGAATAAAGATCAGTCATGGTAACCTTCTTAACAATGTTGATGGAGAAGTGATCTAAGAAGGCTTGGGCTACTTGATTAAATGAGTAGATGGAGTGTCTTGGTAGCCCACTATACCAAGTCAATGTAGGTCTATCAGGGACATCGGGAAGGTTTGTAGGAGTAAAGCATCATCATGGGTGATCAAGTAACACCCATGTTTAAAAGACCACAAATGTTGTTGTGGGTCTTCTTTACTATTGAAATGGTTGAATTTTGGCATTTCCCAATGTACAGGGTATGGGAAAATAGGGATGGATGGATGAATGGGCTCATTATAGATTTCATCATAGGTGAGAGAATTATGTGAGCCGAAACCGATGCTTCCAGTGTCTGCATCCTTTCCATCATTGATTTGATGAGGTCATTGGTAGGTTGTGGTGGAAGGGTTCCTCTGTGGCATAAGGGGGCTGGTATTGAACTTGTGATGTGGGTGGCATTCCATTGTATGGTGATGCCGAATAGGGAGGTTGAGAATAGGGGACCGATATAGAGGGTATGTATCTAGAATGGGTGATGAGAGAGAGATAGGGGGTTGTTGATAGTATGTGTATGTAGGTGGGATGGTCGTAGTGACTCTAGTAGTGATTGGGGGCAGTGTTTGTGGGATGGAGAGGACAAGATTATGGAATGGAGTAGGGGTCACCGACACCATGGGTGGTTGTGTTGCAATGGGTATTTGTGAGACAATGGGTGTGGATGGGGTTATGGTCTGGGTGGTCGATGAGGGGACAACAATATACTACAGGTGTGAGTGATACTGTAGATGACACACGGTCATGGTGGGTATGGGTCCTAGTTGTGAAACCACTGGGGGTGAAGCAGGTGAAGGTAATGCCACATTATTAGGGGCTGATGTAGAAGTGGGAATAAGGGTAGGAGAGATGGATACAGGCATGCCATATATCAACTGACCTGAGGAGTCCGGGTGGAAGAGTGGGAAAGGTAGAATTGTAAAGGTGGGATTTTGATCAAGGAGTCATGCAAATTCCTCATCACCTGCAACAATGGTGGTAGGTAAGGTTGGATCCATGGGTGATAGGACAGAGGGTGGTGAAGGACTAGGTGGGAGTGGTTGACAACTTGCGTGAAATATAAGAGCGTTAGCTTGATTGTGAGTCAACACCATGTGAATGATGTATATAGGTGTGATTTGTATCCTGACGAGATGACAGTAAAAGTGAAATGAAGAAAAAATAGGTGTCTATAGGTAGATTTGGGTAATATATTAGTTGATGTTCAATACATGAGGTAAACCGTTACTGGTTAAGGATGACCGATGCGGTTAAGGGGTAACCGAGGTCGGTTATTGTGAGACAGGAACAATTTTATCAAATGAGAAAAAGGCTGATTGATGGTTAGATGAACAAGTTTATGATGATGATTTTTATCAAAGAGAGAGAGTAGTCTGAGAGACTCACGGGAACTCGAAAAAAGAAAATGAAATAAGGGTTCTTTTAGGTAATTTAACCCAAAAGAATAGAAAACCGATGCCGGTTAAGAAAAACCGATGCGGTCGGGGGTAATGATGATGCGATTATTGTGAAAATTGGAAAGATGTAGAAAAATGGATTGTTATGAATTTTAGTGAGATAAATAATCAACCTAGAGGTCTGGAGATGATGTAATGAAGTCTGACACACTCAGAAGAAGTTAGAATACTCCAACTGTGATTGTGGAGTGTGTAAGGCAACAAAATGGAAAAATGGAGAAGCGTATCCTCACACCTCAAAATGCACGTCAATCAAACACTAAAAACACGTACCTAACAAGTGATTTTTAATGTGTTGAGCTTATGCTATTTAGAAGACTGACTCATGAATTTTAGAATAGATTTTTTGGTGAGGAAGGCTTCCTACGAAGAAGGATATCTAAAAGGAGAGGTTTAGGTATGTTATGGTGGGGGCGGGCCATCCTCTGAGATAATGACTCGACAGAGGTAATGAGATGGGGAGTACCTACCAATCTGATCATGTGATCATTGATAGGTGTTCCCTAGGTAAGATGTTGTTTAAGAAAGATGTGTATATTTCAATTTTGTGCAAGTTTGGTAAGAGAGAGAGAGAGAGAATGTGCTTTCTACGATTCTTTGTGTCAACCATCAGTTGGGCATGACTTCAGCATATAGGTTGCCCTCATTTTAATGTGAGCTAAATGCAACAAATCAGAATGTAATGCAACCAATTTTAAGCCCAAATCGAAAATATTACGTTCGATGAAAGCAAAAATGATGAATAGGAGAGGGTATGCTCTTTCACTAAATGTAAAAAGCAAGAAAGAAGAATGATTCCTTTTAAATGCACCAAGAGAAATGTTTCTTTTAGAGAAATTAGAAAGAAGAGAGGATTACTAGGGAAGAAAATTACTGTGTAAGCCTTTTAAAGGGAAACAAACACACAAATTTCACCTAGAAATGAAGAAAATGCAATAGAACCCCTGATGGGTCCCCCATCAGGTGTGCAAAATGTTTCACCATTTTCTTTATTTTTTGAATGAAAAAATAGATAAGGTTATGGGCTAGGAGGAATACCTATTAAATGGGTTGGTTGATGGTTGTTTGTGTGTTCTAACTTCTCGATCTAGTGCCGATTGTGAGAGCTTCCTTTTGGCTAGGAGGAACTACCTGTAATAGAAAACAAGACCACAAAAGAGAAGTTAAATGATATATGATAGTGGATTGCCTAGCGTATGCTAGTTCCAGGAAGTGTGATACTTCCTAGATGGTTGTCAATCCATTGTTTAAAACAAATTAATGAGAAAAAATAAATTCCTATTGTAGTTGATATGATTTAGGTATCTCATTCAAGTACAATAAGAAAATCCAATCACAATAGGCTAGGTTATAGTTGGATCTAAAGGAGGAGGTAATTGTCAAGTACTTGGGTCTGGTCAGGGTCTGATTTTGGGTTGTTTAGGTCAATTGGTAGGAGGTTGTTTGGCTCTATTTTTGGGAAAGGTATAAAACACAGAGACCGGTGTCGGTCTTGTATGACCGATGATGGTTTAGTAATAACCGATGATGATGGTTATTGTGATAAATTTTCAATAACTCAATATTTCATGGTTTAGGGATTTTTTTGAGACTGACTCGGGGATGGTGAGGAGTGGGTGTAAGTCTGGGGAGGTGTTGGAAATACTCAGAGATGTCTAACGGTCAGGTATGGGTGATTTTATGGTGTGGGTGAAGGAATGATCAAACTTGTATGGAGATAAATGGTGGGGAAGTGAGAGTTCAAGTAGAAACTAATAATAAGTAACAAAGCCTACTAGAACAAAAATAGAAGAATGTTGGTTAACAAGATACTTATTGTGATGTAGGTTTGATGGCTGGATGGAGGTGATGGTTGATTGAAGGAATGGTGTTTGTGTGTATAGTAGTGCTTCCTGGAATGCTTACCGTGGTGCAATGCTTCTAGATCTGTCTGGATGATGGTTTGGATGCTGGATGCACGTGAAAGACTTGGTTTTGCTTGCATGCAGCTCTCTCTGATCTCGAATCTCCTCTTGTCTCTCAGAATGTGCCAACCTCTCAAACAAGGTTGTTAAGGTGAATAAATGGTAACCGATGATGGTTCCATCTTGACCGGCGTCGGTTTAGGTCTGACCGGTGTCGGTTAAGGTGGGATTCCCTAGGTTTACTAAAATGGGTAGATATTTCTAATTTCTTGGGCCAAGTTGGTTTGTTGTCGTGGATCAGAATGGAAGCTTCCCTTCTAATGAGCGGGAATGTGGTTAGAGAAATCTTAGGCATTGATTTTAGGGTTAGACCAAATCTTAGCTCATTAAGGCAAGTAAGACTTAGTTATTGTTAGTTATGGAAACATGCCAAGAATAGGTCTAGGGTGAGGTGGTTGGATGAGGTGTCTAGGTGAGGTGGAAATTAGGTCAATTAAGGTAATAAAATAATGGATATTGTGAGCATCCAATATCCATGTTAAACTCGAGGCATTATTTGATGTAACCACTCGAGATGATAAAATAATCTCTATAACTATCACGATGTTCTAGTTACATAGGGGTTAGCTCGGGGCATTGGTCTAACAATAATATGGGGTTGTTTTATACAACATACAAGAAATGGATGAACATATCCAATAACATGGTTGTATGGAAATATATATTTTGTGTTGAAGGAAAATCTTGTGGATCCATAAAATAAGTAAAATAATATAGATGAGGCAATTTTGCACCAAATACAAATAAAATAACTTATTGGGGCTCATGAAAACCTTAGGATACAAAACAAGAGTGCCCAAAACCAATTAAAGGAGGGAATAAGTATGTAGGAATGACATGTTAACATTTATCAAGTAGGGGTAAAGTTTTTCGCGCATATGACTTAAAAATTGGCATGGGTGGATGTGTTGAGGATTTTTAATGATGCATGGCTTGCAATAGTGTATCATGTGTCGTGAAATGGATGAAAATTCTATGAACAAAATAGGCAAGTGTTTAGGAGCGTGAGATGTCATAACACAAGGTTGTTCAAAATGGGTAGGGGCTCATTTTATTTAACGTATATTATACATGAGTTCATGATATCTCTTTAAGTAGATATTGATCTTTATCCTCTTGCAAAAGTTTATATTGAAGAAGGGTTAAAAGACACTAGGTCCCAACAACAATGAGAAAGGGAAACTATCGTGGAAAAGTTAATTGAAGGTAGCCACATAAAAAAACTTTTGATTGCAATGGGTGATCACACTACCGATACCCTCTCTCGCCCATGAAGAATTTTCTTGGTAGCTCACGGTGGAGGAACTCTTGGACGCTATGGGACATGAAGGATTAAATAGGAAAATTCTAATACAAATGATGATAACAAGGGATCATATTTTAGATAAGCTTGCTCTATTAAACACATTTAGTTGGAGATTATACATGAAGATTCACATGTCATTTTCATATTAAAAAATGAGGAGTTAGAAAGTGAATATATCCAACCCAAGTTGCCCATTCATGCTTATTCGCGATGAAGAAGAAGAAGAAGAATGAAGCTATCAATTTGTAGAAGTGGGAATATTGGAGGAGAGGGATCCCTAAGAAACATTTTTCTTCCCATCTTCTCATGATTATTTATTCTTGTCTCAACCTCGATCATGTGGAAAAAATCATTAAAAGGGGCAAGTACTTCACTTTTCCAATCAATTATTTTTATAAGTTAGCTTTGTACATTAGTTGGAGTAGATTTATAGTCATTTTTTAATTTTTGAATAATAAATTATTTATATACCCTCATATTCATCTTAGGAAGTGTATGTGTTCTCTTTTGTATGCAAGTTTTAAAAATCCATTTGAGAAAGTTATAGGTTTAGATACATAAAGAGATGACAAAATGAAGAAGAAATCAAAAGAAAAAATGATTTGAGTCTTATTAAACTCAAGAACTATTTTGAACACTTTGGATTACAAAGGTTTTAAGGGATCTCCAAGATTTAAATCAATCAAGTTTAGACTCCATGCACGATGGATGTTAAAGGTCGCTTATTTTCATATTTAATAAGTGTCCCCATGAGTCAACAAAAATGTTAATAAAATGTGTCCCCTCCAAATTTTATTAATAGTGTGCCCTCAAATTACTTCTGAGAACACTTTTCTCCTTTTAAAGAGCTCCTTTGTGTTCTTTCTCTCTTTTCCCTTTGCTTTAATGTGTCTTAAGTCCCATTTTATGTCTCTTATCCCTTAAAGTTGAGCTCGTGCTTTCTTAAGATCCAAATAAGCCACTTATAAAATTTTTATAGTTTTATGAACCTCAATTGTGGTGCTTGTACACAAGAAAAGTGACACAAGATTCCTAGTGTACTCGACTTCCCAAGGTCGTGTCAAGACAACTAAAGTGTGGAAGATGATATTAGTATAGAATAAGTATAAGAGATGGATATGAAATAGGTGGGGATGATTATAAACCGAGATTTTAAGGCCGAGCTAATTGTATTTGATCGACTTGTGAGTAAGAAACTCACTCATCAAGGGTGGGAAAATCTTGTCTAACCTTTGTGGATGTAATACTCGATAAAAATGATTGTTGTACGCAACTCTTGATCTATGTCCATTAGACCAAATATGCTGCTAGCTGAAAAACATGTGGAAAATGTTTGTTCATCTCTAAATATTCCCTCAGAGAGGGTCATGCGAGAATGAGAATGAAGGACGAAAAGAGTAAACTAAGGATTTGAGCATCTTGCTTGGTTTTCTTGGTTGGCCTAGAATTTCCAAGATATGGTTAGTTGTTCGTTTAAGGTGTCTAGTTGACTAGCAATACATGGATGCAAAGTAGTAGATCATAAAACTAACACTCGTAAACCTAGATCTATATCTCCTTGGTATCAATCAATGTTTGATGGGTGGATGATTAGCTCAAATATCCTCCTACAAGGTTGGGCGGACCGGGAATGGTCATGTGAAGGCAAAGAACTCGTGAGCAAGGAAGATGAGGGCCAAAAACTAATCATAGAGTGGTTAGGGACTATGATCTAGTAGTGTGAGATTATAACAATTACGTTTATAATTTAGTTTTGGTTTCCTAAACTACTTTAAGCTCAAATTTTAAATAAATAACGTAAAAAAATTATGGTTTCCTTTTTAATTAAATAGATCTCTCTTACCATTAATTAAATAAAACAAGTGCATCTATCTATTTTAATCCTTTTCTAATGTTTTTGGCAATATTTTGGAAAAGAAATAATTAAAATAATTGAATTCCTAATGTTTTTGTATTTTCTGGAATATTCAAAAGAAATAGAAATTACTTCTACAAACACAGAGAATTAAAAACAAAACTTTGATTATTTCTAATTTAAATAAAACAAATCTATGATTACTTTTGAATTAAAACAGATCTAAAATAGGGAATAACCGAATATGGATTTTCCTTTGTTGCGTATGGAAATACTACTCTAATGTGGAAGTACTCAAAAGTTATTATTTTAATGAAGCACAACTTCCTCTGATACAACTTCTACCTCAAGTTTTCCAGAAAAGGAAAATCTTCTCAAAAGAAATTTCCTCTTTGTCGTATAACCTTCCCTGATAGAATTGTTTTTAAACTAATCAGAAGAAATAAACAATGAAGAAATAAAATATGGATTTTTCCACTTCTTCCTCCAACCAATTTCTCATGTAGATCCACAGGGATAAGCCAAGAAGAGGATATCAAGGGAAGAAATCTTATACGGGAGATATTTTGAAAAGAAGTATTGCAATGTATGAGAAGTGATGAGATATTCCTCTTAAAAAAATTAAACAAACTATTTCTTTTACTTCTAACAAACAATGTATGTATTTAAAACTTCAAATAATTGAATACAACTCCAACTTGGTCACTATAGTGTTGTGGTATCTTTTTCTAGTGATGTGATGCATCCAATGTCTCCTTAGCTTCAATCTCCTTCCAAAATATGAGCTCCAATTGATCTAGGTGAGCAAGGGCAAGGAAATGAATATCAATAGAAGATCAAGAAAATAGATGGTTGGATTTGTGTAGGGAAGGTAACTGGAATGTGAGTAGTAGGGAACCAAAGTAGAGAATTGGCTATCTGTGTAGACCCTCTCCAAATTCGACAACATAACACTTCTCAAAATTACAAATTGTCCAACCCATGATATGAATAAAAGTGTCATTTTTATAATCTATTGGAGGAGAAGATGTCAAGAACACATGTCAATCAAGAAATGGTGACTCAACTTAAGGAGAAGAAATCAACATACTATATTTAGAAAAAGGGGAAGAGGAACTCAAGACTAATCCAACAAGCCTAAATTTAGTCAATTTGACCAAATAAATGCAAGATAAAATCACATTGAAATCAAAACATGCATTCAAAAACGTGTGTTTTAATTTCACGTCAAACGGTGTCAAAACTACCCTTGTTGTCAGAGGGGTGGTCACGCAACTACTATAATAGTTGCATAAGCGCCGCCACCGAAATGCAACACAAAAGACTAGCCAAAGTGGCTGCAAGCAAAGGTGAACTCTATGTCTTGGGGGAAGGGATAAATTGAGCCAAAAGAGTAGTGTAAGGGAGAGAGAGGGATCTCGTTCTCATTTTTATCTTGGGAGGAGTTTCTATCATCATCGGAGATGTTTCGTACTTTCCATGTTACACCATGTAATTTTTGGGTGTGTACATATTTCCCCCTCATAAGAGTATTTTAGCCATGAATGAGCTAAAATGTGGTTTCGAGAATGGCGCTTCCCAAAATGGGAGGGTTATAAAATTGCCTTATTTGACCATGCATCAGTATGAATCCAACCGATACTTCCCGCAACCCGCAAAAGAGATACGGGAATCGAGTGCATTATTAACTATAATTAGTAAAAATATTTGAAATAAATGAAAAAATTAATCACCACTTGTGTGGGGGTTAGAAATTTACTTGCTCCACCAATGTCAACGTCATTCTCACCCAAAATGACAAATGTAAAGCTAAAATGCACTATACATATCATAATTTGTTATTTTTAGAAATCATTTGTCACGTACATCCTTACTAGTTTGGGGATCTATATTTCTAGTAACCATTTCATGCATGAGTATAGTCAAAATGATAGGAATTCAAAAATGATAACAACAAATCTAGTTCTGACATTTGAAGGGCATGAACAAGTAAGTTATCAATGTTTTTCTATCTTTGCCCTAGGTTTAGCTTTTTCTTGAAATGAGCTCTAAAAGAGGAGGTTTTTATTTATGATTACATAGTCAAAATGACCATTTGGGGGTAGTAAGAATCATACTGATCACACAGTGCCCCATCAGTTTGGTAGGCAATATATTGATGCCCTTCATGTGATTATGACTATTTTTAGGAGCACCATATAGGTGTGGGCTACCTGCATGAGAAGATTGAGATGGTTACTGATTGGGACACCTAGAGCCACATCTGGATATGTGACTTAAGGAGGGGCATGACCACCATAAGTTTTATAGATTGGTGAGGAACCTACAAGGAGCGAGGAGGAGGATGCAAAGATGAGTTCCAGATTAGAGGAGAAGTCAAACCCTAACTAACATGGTAGCAGAGAGGAGGAGGTAAAGGAGTAGTCTGCGAAGGTAGAGGAGGAGGGGATCGAGAGAGGCAAAGGGGGTGTCCGCAGATCCTTTTTGAGTCAAGGGAGATCTTAGTGAGTAAATTTAATTCTCTCTCACTTTTTTAGATGTTAGTAAGTTTCATTTTGTTTTGTTTTATTGATTCATTGTCATGGACATGTATTTTGCAACTACGACTACAGGATGATGAGAGTTGATTAGGCGAGACTAATATAGACCTTTTTTCATCACCTCTAGTTTGACTTGAGATGCCTTATTAGTGGACCTAGGAGTCTCGGCCCAAGCCAACTACCACATTGACCTTTTTGCACCATCCTAACACGTGGCGGGAGATCTCTCCTAGATGCAAACCAAGATTACAAAGTGTTGACACAACACGTTGAAAATTACCTAGATATTCTCGAGGGGGACGATCCATTCGTAGTGGGGCTACTAACAATGTAGCTTCACATAGACACTCTCATGGTTAATCCCACCATTTAGTACATAGAGGTTCTCATGTTGGACCTTGTAGACCTTGTCATACAAGCCACAATAGGAGCCCTCAACACACCTCCTCCTAGGGGTCTAAGAGAGATGACTAGGCCGAGTGCCTTTATTGCTTGATCTCATTTTTGTGTATATATCGATTTTTTTGGATTTTGGCTTATGAATTAAGCATTTCAACCACAATTTCCCTTTAGTGTGATGGCATTGTAGTAAAATATTGACCAACATGTGTGTGTGTATATATATATATATATGAGTACATGACTACCTTTTTGGCCCAACACTCGTTTCTTTACACTCTACTTCATTTGTGCACTAAAGATAGTTTAGGATTGTTTGATGTTTTTGTAAATTTCAATGAATGTTATGGATGATAGTGTAATATGATAAACAATATAAGATATAGAAACATACATGGTTGTAGGTCATACTTAGGAAACTCATTTTTCAAATAATGTTTAAATGTTCCATTCCATTGGAAAAATGTGTTGTAAATGATATAATAATGACATGTATCACTCCATTCTTGACCCCATGTAACCAATAAGATGCAAGGATCAACACCAAGAGCTAAGAAGGATGTGAGATATATGAATGAATAATGTATAGATGAAGATGATGATCAAAGAGACATGAAATTTAATAAATACCTATTTGGGAACTTACAACTTATTTCCAATCAAGATTATCTGACCAAATTCGAGATGATTTACACTTCATAAGCTTTGACTATACTTAGACCCATGGGTAGCCTACTGATTGGAAAGATTCGGTTAAGGAATGATTGTCTCTCCTAACATAGGTATCTAAATCATATGTTTGGGAATTTTATACATTCAAGCACCTTTCTTTTCTCATTTTTGTAAGACTTGTAATTTTTTAAATGGAACCCCTACATCTTGCCCCATGCTACTAGTAAGAAGCATAGGCTTGCCAAAAAGACTAGGAAGGACAAAAGATGTGGTTATTTTGGTAAGAATATACATACATACATGTGTGTGTTTTTTTTTCATTCTCATATTGTGCTTGTTGGGAAGGAACGTTTGCGCCGCGATCTCAACCCCATATAACTAGTAATATGCAAGGGCTCATCATTGAAGACTAAGATGGGAAAACATAAGATCCAGGTGAAGAGTTTAGAAATTTCTTGTTATGGAGAGAACATTTTAGGGGAGGATTTTCCATCAAGAAGCTTCTAGAGAAGACTATAGGTGAAAAACATCTGAATTGGGAGAAATCATAAGAGGGATGAAGCATGTAAGACCTTATAGGATCAATATTAAATCTTGTCTCATGATTGAAATTAATGATGTGAATTATATAATTGAAGAGTGTGAAGAAGTTGTAGAGATATTGTGATTGAATCATATGCCAATGTATGAAAGTTTAAAGTCATTTGAAAAATAAGTAGATCCACAGTACAATCTATACATAATGATAATGTGAATAAAACAAAAGGTGAAAATAGGATAGTGTGGAGATGCAATACCTATATATATAAATGTTTTAGGTGAAGTCGGTTGATAGACTCTCCTCACCTCTAAGTGCACAAAAATAATAGGTCATAATTTTTGAATTCTTGATTACTTGGTAGGGTCCTAACCATTTCGGTCTAAATTTATGACCTTCACCAATATTTTTATCTATACAACTATTGAGTCTTAGCACAAGGTCACCCACCTGAATTGGGCATTCGTAAAATTTCTTGTTATATTGTTGACACATTATGTCTACATAGACATGATGATGTTGTTCATCCTGGGCCTCCTCTCATTGAATTTTTCTAAGTTGGTTAACCATGCATTTCTATACTCATCTTCATCTAATATTCCTTATAAAGATACATGACAACTAGGAGTTTTACCTATAAAGGTAGGACTGTTTCGAACCAAAAATAGAGAGAACGATGTTGCCCCTTTTGGTATATGGATGAAAGTCATGTATGCCCATAAGGTTGGGAATAGTTTTAAATGCCAATCCCTTTTGTTCTCTTTAACTATTTTGAGAAGGATGGACTTAAACATTTTATTCATAGCCTCAGATTGACCATTTGCTCGAGGATAATATAGAGAGGCATTGTGATTAGATATTGTGAACCTTTCACATAGTTCATTTACCTCGTCATTCTTAAATTACGAGCCATTATCACATATACTAACTTGTGGATGCCATATTTATAGATGATTTGATTTAAAATAAATTTCTCTATGATGGAATTGGGCACCATGGTTAGAGGCATGGCCTCAACCCATTTCATAAAATATTCGGTTACCATAATGATGAAGTTGTGACCATCAGTGGAGGTGGGAGATAATTTTCCTATCAAATTCAAACCCCACGTAGAGAATGACCAAGGTGTGACTATAGGTTGTAGAGCTTGAGTTGGGATATGTATGATGTGTGAGAATTCTTGACATTTTTGACACCTTCACACATATTCTATGATATCATGCTCGAGAGTGGGCCAAAAATAGCCCATCTGATGAATCTTCCGAATAGCCGAATGCTCGCAGAAACGCCTACCACATACTCCACGGTGGCCTTCAAAAAGGATATTTTTCAATTCTTATTTAGTAACACATCTAAGTAATAAGCCATTGAAGGCCTTTAGATATATGAATTCTTCTATGATGACATACTTAGAAGTTATAACATAAAAACTTTTCCTTTGTTGTGAGTTAGTCCCTTTTGGGTAAGTTTGATCCACAATATGGTTCACTATGTCAGAATACCATGGTCACGATGAGATTGTGGGTTTTTCAATGTGTTAAATACTCATCGAGGAAATCAAGATCGACTAATTTGTCAGAGTCCAAAGGATTATCAACTATCTAGTCAGAAATTATTTTCACCTTGACTGACTTCTAGTTAACATAAACTTAAATTCATTCACAAGCGTTATAAACCTACCAACTTTCTTAGATAAGGTTGCCCGAGTCGGAAATATTGTATCTAGTCGGTCTTGGCAATGACCTTTGTCTCTTAGTTGAGCATGTAATGCGTTAATCATTTTGTTGCAAAGATAATGACAAGTATTCTCTGTATGCCTAAGTGTCTTTGGGTTTCATAGTCAAGAAGTACATGACTAATTAAATAAATAACATGTTCATGACTGTCATCATGTTCTTATGCTAGCATACATGTAATCGACACATCTGTGGCCCTAGAATAAATAATTAGAGGATGATCAGACTTAGGCAACATGAGAGTTGGTGGAGAAAGGAGGAAGTGATTCACCGATTCAAAGGCGTTATGGTATTCTTCCTTCCAAGCGTTGCAATAGGTCTTCTTTAAGCTGTTGTGTAGCGGTGAAAACTCAATTAAATGAAACACAAATAATAAATAATGCAAAACCTCCATGTAAGTCTTTCTTTACAAACCTCAATGAAGATTATAGAAGCACTTGGACTTGTATAATCTTTGGATTTTTGGATTGTGGGTGCTCTTGATTGTTCTCCAAATGTAGGATGTAAATGCTATGAGCTCGTAAAACACAAGGATGTGAGTGGAAAATTTGGCAGAAGTTGGCTGCAATTTGCATAAGCTTCCAAGGATGGATTTACAAAGGAATGGCCTGCATTTTATAGTTGAGGGTGAGGCCATGAGAAGTGGATCTAAGTTTGAATGAGCTCCAAGATCTTAATTACAATTTCCCGAAACAAGAAGATGATTTGGTTTGTGCAGTTACAACTTTGCAGGGCAATGATGATCTTGATTTTGTGTGGGAAGATGGTTATACGTGCAACTTTGTTGCCCCCACCATTATAGGGTTCTAGAAGTGGAGTGGAGTGGAGTGTGAGTAGATAAATAGGATTAATTAAATAACTAATTTAATTAGTTATAATTTGTGAGAAGATAATTAACCATTTAATTAAATTAGCTAAAGGGTGTTAGGAATTAATTTAATTAATTCCAAGGGCATGATAGAATTAAATTAATTAATTATAAAGGGTAGGAGTATGTAATTATAATTAATTTAATTATTTTAAAGGGTTGTGATTTAAATGATGGAATTAATTTAATTAATTAGAAGGGTTATATTCTAGTAAGATAGAATTAATTTAATTAATTCTAAGTGGATGGAAATAGGCTATAAATTTGTATATAGTACTTTTAGGGTGTCTACCCCCTCAATATTAACATTGTAAGATTCCTTTTTCACTAATAAGAAAAGACTCACTTATGTATCCTAGGAAGGTGAAAGGTCAAAAGTGATGGGGATAGGTGAAAAGTCATGTGGCGGGTAGATGAAGAGACACTTTGTAATGCTATAAATTAGAATGGATTCTCCATTCCAAGGGGTTGGAAATTGTTGATTGAATGTATGTTGTTAAGATTTACCACTACTACATCAAGCAATAAAATTTGCAATTCTTCTATTCCTTTGCTTATGTTCCTATACACACACTCTCTCTCTACTTTCTAACTTTGTATACATGATAATCTTGTAAAACCAAGAAAGGTGTATGCGCCTTTGATAAATGAGTCAATGGAATTCTGTTTCTATGATTTTTTAATCTTATCATTGTTAGTATTATTGTGTTCTTCTAATTGAATTCAAACCTACTTTAGTTATTTTATGTGAACTCTGTAAGCCTAATCACAATAGTAACCCTCTCTATCATTATTCCCCCAACTCCCCTTTACCTCTCCTCACCATAAATTCCTCCCTTGTACTATGTACAAACACTTTGACATAAGTTTAGTGGAGCATTCCCGCATGATCCCCAACCTAACAACCACCCACAGTTCTTAGTTAGTTTACATTCAATAATGGGAGACTCCCCATACATAAGGATGGGCTTAGCCCCGTGACCATTAGTGGTAACCAATAATTTGCAACACAAAAAAATATTTCACCAAAAGTTTTTGGCGACTCTTGGGGAAGATATGCCCTTTGTGCACCATAAAAGATCTCTCAAAATAAAAAAAACAAATATTAAAAAATCCATAAAAACTTAAAAAACCAAAAATATGAGAAATTTCATCTGAATGTTCAATAACCATGTTGTGATCCTATTGAAAAATCTACATTTTCTAGTTTCATTCATTTCTAATGCTTTAAGACAAAATGACATAAAGAAGGTACACCCGAGATGATCATGCAAGTGGAATTATTGATCCCGCATTCAAGGAACAACAAAGAGTTGATTTTAGACTTCCCATTATATTGGTAAGAAGGAAAGTCCTGAAGATTCTCTCCAAGGTCATACTGAAGAGCTAGTTGTTGAACCACTAGTCCTCATTCCTTCGGAATAAGATAGAGAAGAACAACAAGAAGAAGGAGAAAGGATGGCTACACCTCTACCATAGGGACATAATACTGGTCCGTCAGCCTTGGATCCACCACTTCATGAACTTCCAAAGGAACTATGAAATAAATTTTCCAAACTCTTTGGAGATGGAAAGCAATGTCTTGATGACCATATTACAAATTTCATACAACTTGTGGTATTCTTGGAGTGTAACACAAAAATGTTACAATGCGGTTATTCATAGAAACATTACAAGATCTTTGCTATGAAGGCTGGATCTACTAGCCATCACACTCAATTACCGAATGGGATGATATGAAAAGCATTTTGAAGCAAGATTCAAGTTCATAGAAGATGCTCATGCCCTATTTTCCCAACCAACACATATGAAGAAAGAACTACAAGATTCCATGAGATATTTTGTAGTGAAATTCAATAAGATGATCAATAAGATTCCCATCATTGCTCTTCCTACTACGAATAATCAGAAAAGGTTCTTTATGAATGCCGAGATGCCTGAAATTAGTTTCATACTATGGAGAGTCCAACCAAAAAAATAGACAATGATCAAGAAATTACCATTAGAGTGGAGGATGACCTCATTATGTCAGGAAAGATAAAGAATCATACAATGAAGGATAAGGCCCATAGTTCCAAAGATGAAAGAGTTGATCCATTGTTCCCAAATTTTGTCAATGATTTGACAATGTTGAAAAAGAAAGTTGCCCAACGTGCCTCATACCAAAACCGGATTAGGAATCAGATTGCAAGAGCACCCCGAAGGCTTGCCTTGGAAGATCTACCATTCAATGCAATATGTGGGACCGGTGAAGATGAAAAAGAAGAAATTGTTGAATCAAAATTTGAAGAATAAGATGAAGAGGAATGTGTTAGGATTGGATATTTTTAAATATTCACTAGAAAAATATTTTGAAGAATCCATGGATAGCTAAACATGTGCAGTATTCACTCAATCAAAAACAAAGAAAAAGCCTCTTTTTATGTTTCCCAAGCTAAGAATTTAGATCCTCAAATGAAAAATCTACAAAAACAACAATGAAAGGAGGATCATCGATTTTCGATTCTATAGAATTAGCCAAGAAGAAGCATGAGACCATATCATTCAACACTCCTTCTACCTTTGAGATAAATCTCATTTAAATCCTCTTGAAAAATTAGTTTCTACTCATGTTGATCCTAAAAATGTAAATCCTACTCTCGTAAAGGCTGTCATGATCCCTAATGTGCCTACAATTTCTCCACCTTTTGACATAATTGAGTATTACAAGAAATCCAAAATTCAAATTTATGAGTTTGAGTACTTGAAAACCCATCCTAAGCAAAGTAAACGATAAGCTTGTTAAATTTATCAAAGGAACTAGTTTAAGTTTGTGTTCCAAAATTCCACTACCAAATAACTACCTCCCACTCTTCATACCTCTCATTATCAAAAATTTCTTGCTTCCAGACGCTCCACCTCGAGAAAGTAGAGCCCTTCTATCTAGCCTTGATGGTCAACATATATAAATTGACTTTGGTGTTTTTGACAATGTCATGCATGTAAAAGCTGATAAATCCCTTAGTTTCTCTCTCCTCTCATGTTATGGCCATTGATAGTCCATGGAAATGAAAGAATTACTTCTTATTGGCTAGGTAAGAGATGCTCAAGTAGCATTTGCATATTTTCCGATAAGAAGATCATGATGAAGATACTCGTAGTAGACATATCGTCACCTCATATGGTTTGTTGTTGAGCCAAATATTTTTAGGGATGTGGGTGGAGATATACAGATGGATTGGTCACATGTCACCATCCCAATCAATGGTAAAATGAATAAAATTACTCCCATCAAGAAAATAAATTACACCATTCAAAGGCTTGATGACCCAAGTGTAGATATTTTATTTCAAGATTCAAGGTCTTATAAATTTTTCATAGCTTCGGAAGAAGATGTTGAGCTTCCCGTGTTGACGGATTTAACGTCCAACTATCATGGAGCCAGTTAGAGAGCATCATGGTGACTTGATGGAATCAAAATTTGAAAGCATGTACTTCCCATTGGATGTGAGCATGAACATAGTTTCTCTATTGAGTGGTGATGATGGTCATGAAGGTCTTGACTTGCAACAAAGAAATATTGAGAGGATAAGAAATGCGAGTCATAAATGCAAAATGATGCCAAGAAACTTCTTAGCAAATGAGTCTAAAGTTTCCAATCATGTTCTCAAAGTTCATCATGAAGATCTATTCAATAAATATGATTGTGAATATGAGGCTTTCTTCTTCCCATTGGGATTGGGTGACTCTTCAAAGAATGAATGCATGAATGAAAAGGTGCTTATACCCCTTGAAGTTGAATCTACTCAAGAAGAGGATAAATTCATCACAAAAATGGACTCCCTAGTTCTTGGTGTTCGAGATTGGGAAAATGAAAATCTAACAATTTCAGTCCCAATTTCATGCTCATTGTCATTTCACGAAGATGGAGACATTCTCAATGAAGAGTGGATAGATGGAATGGTACTTGATCCCAATGCTGATTTTGTTCAAATTTAAAACCCTTTAAAAAAGGAATTTATGAACAAAAATAGGCTTGCATCTTTCAACATTGTCTCCCCTCAAGGAAGGGACGATTTCATAGAAAAATTGGAATTTGAAGTTGAAAATGGACAAGACAGAGAAGATGATGATTCCCATGTTGCATGCCAAACATTGTGCTCATTCTCTTTCCAAGATATTGAATGAATATACGTATCACACTATACAAATCAACAAGTCAAGAAAGATCCGATGCGCTTAAAATAAGGTTGTTTGGAGCAATTGAGAAACATAGGACATGAAGAGGCTTGTGATAGTGTTGAAGCTTTCAAAACATCGTCGAGAATCAACTCATGAAAATAGTGGTCATGAAGCAGATGAAAAATTAATAACAAATGACTATAAAATGTCATAGGTCTCAATATGAAAACAATAAGTGAGTATAATCAAGACTCCTCTTCACATCAACAAAGGAAAATTTTCCAATTCGCAACGAACTTTAGAATCAATGAAAATATGGAAAAAAGGTTCCAAAGTGACAAAGGAAATGAAATGACTAAGTGGGTCATCAATTACAATGATAAAAATTATGTAATATTTCTAACGAATTTGAGAAAGGAATCATATTTCGGTGAGCTATCATTGGGTTTGCAGAAGAAAGGCATTCAACGATACCCATATACGGGTAAGAATTCAATTTGAATTGGTGATACAATGAAAGCTAGTTATCCCCACATGTAACATAGTTAATATAAGATGTTTTATCATGTTTCCCTTTTTGTTGTGTGTTTCCCTTCCAGTTTTGTGTTTTGTTTCCTGTTGTGTTTTGTTCGTGTTCGTCGTGTTTGTAGCTTTTTTGTTGTTTGGTGTAATGAATTTATCCCAAAACGATAAGGCACTCGATTTGATAATCTATGAGAAAGTTGGGGTTATCTATTTCCCCTTTCATTCCAATGTCCCTGAGTTAGATCTAGTTTTTGTCATGTGAATTGACTAGCCCAAAAATGCAAAACTCAAACCATGACAACTAAGCTATAATGCAAATTTTTGCTTTCTGACCCTCTTCAATCTCTCCCCTAACCAACCTACCTCTTGTGTCATCATCATCTTGCCTTGAAGGTATTACTAATACATGTGGTGAATATGTCTTAGTGTTCAAATAAGTTTAACAAGGTTCATGAGTGGGTTCGGTGAAGTGCAACGAAAAATTAGTTTTCTTGGAAGCCTAAATATGTTGATTTTGGCCATTTTAGAGCCTATGTACAACCCCGGAGAGTTTTGAGAAGTTTTTAAGTATTTTTATGTGGTATTGTAGAGCCTTGAAGGTTTTGGAAACAATTTAGGAAGATTTAGGAAAGTTTTGGTCATTTAGGGACAATTTTCTCAACAAGTTTTCATGTGTAAGGAATGAGCACTCTTGTGATGAAACTCAACTTCTCTAGATGATTTTAGGATCTCCATAAGGATTTATAAGGAAAAAAAAGGAATTGGAAATTTATGAGAATTACATATGAGTTGGTAACATTCATTTTTCTCCAAGGCTTGAAGGTTTCATGAAGAATTCCAAACAATGCGATTGCATTCCTTTGTTTAAACAAAAAGGGGCCTAACACTTGAGTTCATGAAAATAAAGTTCGAAACCCATTCCATTGATCTTATAATGTGTTTTTAAGTGAAAATAATATAAAATTTGACCCCAAAACATCATCCTATGCCTATGGGGTGAAATAAGTAAGTTTCCATGGTATTTTTGTCAGCTAGTGTAAAATCAGACCTTCCATTAATGGCAAGGCACACTTTTGATGTCCTCTTGTCCCTATTGCCCCCTTGGAGACATGGGGGACATGAGGTACACAAAAGTGCACCCTCATCTTCCTCCCACAGGCACACTTTGGAACACCCGGTGTCCTGTGTTCCCCGTTGTCCCCTGTAGACTCTAAATCACACACTTTGGGTATCTATCTAGTTCTGATCACATAATAATATTCATATGATTCCTAGGTAAGAAAATTACTAATTGACCCTTGTATTTGGCCATGTTTTCTTTCTTTATGTTGCCTCTTTTGATCTTACACTCTTGCTTTCCAGTCTATATTTTTATACTTCGGCACTTATCACCCTAGACACCAATGGCCAACCAAGTCGCTAGTGCCAGGCGCCCTCATCCCCTTTGGGTGCCCTAGACCTCTTTATACTTTGCTCACATATTTTGGGTCCTTTCTATCCATTTTTCAATCTGTTTTTTTTGGTAGTCAACCTTTTCAAGGTTAATTATGAAATCCAAGCAAGTGAATCATGTATAAATATAAAGTTATGTGACCATAATAAAGGACCAAACACTAAGCATTAGCTATCACCACATAAGGTTGCATTCAAAGGCTATTCTAGATCATTCAAGCATCCATTCTAGCTCCACATAAGGGAAAAGGGATTGCATTCTTCTGCATACATGCATAGGAGGGGAGGTTCATTTTTTCATGCACGCATGTATCTACATTTTCTACATCTACACACAAAAGCCACCTAGGGCACGATTTTGACATGCAGACATAGAACTACATTGGGTATGAGGTGTAGCTCAATGCTTGGCCATAAGTTCACTTGTTTGACAACTGAGGATAGTCCAACCCCTCATTTGCATTCTTTTATTTTGGGGATTTGATGCGCTTTTAAGGGTTTTGTAGGCCATTTATTTATCACACGTTATCAACGAAATTGGCGATCATTGTGCAACATAATAATGATAGGAAGTGAAGAACAACGAAAATCTCACAACCATCAAAATTTGGTTTTACGAGGTTTTGAGTAGCCATAAGTGCCCATAACTAGTCCGTAGTGCCCATGAGACACTGACCCATTCCGGATGCCCCAATATAGGAGACTATTATGGTCACACAATTTTTTGAGGCTTTGTGCAACACTTTCCACCTTTTGTTTACCAGTTCATTACTTTGGCATAGTCTAGAATTAATTACAAATCAACTAAGTATTTCTATCTCTTCGATTGCAACTAGGGTTTCATATTCACTAGCTTATTTTTCTTGGATCAGATTTATATTTAATTACACATTTAACTATCAACGTTGTTACTCATTTCAAACACTCTTAAGGTCCTCATACTTTCATTGCTTTTATTTTCCTAGGCTCTTCTCATCGTGAATATCTCTATTCATGATTTCTTGTTAGTCAATCCCAAGTGTTATGCTAAAATCATTAATATTTTGGCTCTACACGCATCCCTACTACTACTCCTCCATATGTTATTTATCAAACATTCGTCAATGTGTTTTCTCAATAGATCATTTTTCCATATGTTATAGTTGGAAATCTTGTTGTATATGACAATGATCCTCCTCTATATATACAAGTTTGCATTAATAACTTATACATCAAGGGTGTTTTAGTTGACACTGGATCTGAGCTTAATCTTTTCCATTTATCATTCATTCATGCTATAGGCCTTCTAGTATCTATATTCTAACCCAACATCTATTTCTGTTATGGCATATGATTCTACCATGCAACCATGCTTAGTACTATCACCTTACCACTCACAATAGGGACGAATACTATTTTAGTTCTATTTTTTGTCATTGATATTCCAATTTCATATAATTACTTACTCGGTTGACCATGGCTCCATTGTATGCAAGCAGTGTCCTCCACATTTCATCGACGTGTTAGATTCTTACATGAAGGATTTGAATATGAAATTCTCGTTGATTGCACACCATTCCAACATTACAACATGGATCCTAATACTATATTACCTATTCCAGTTTCGCTATTAGACATCCAACTCTTTTGTTCCATGACCTAACCATTATCTAGACAATTTACCTCCACTCAAAGGAATCATTTGTGCATTAGATGCTACTCCACCAGCTTCAGTCTCACCCCCGCTGCTACTAATGCCATGGTAGTTTATCGGGTCATGTCCATACATAAGACATCGTGCTACCTTCAATATCTTCTCATTAGAAATCTACATCTACACTACCTCCTTATACATGCATGTTCTTCATAAATAATGCTTTTGGTCACACATCCCATTCAATCCTACTACCTCTGACACTATTTTCACACTCGATGGTTTGAATTGGCTTGGTTTTACACTCGATGATATCTTACCACCACCCCATTCACCACATTTATATCATGGACATGCTTGCATCACTATTGCTTATGGTCTCGAGTATTTCATCTCTCAGTCTTTGTGGCACATACTCCTCGCACTTCTCTAATCACATTGGAATAGTTTTGGATCGATTACATTGGTTGCAAATTAGACCCTAGTCATATCGACATCTCATTCCCCACGCCTTTTGGATGTGTTTTCATATGCAATGATTTATTCCTCGGATATTCACAAAACCTTACTCATTGGTATGCACATGGATGTCCATTACCACCTTTCACTGATGAAGAATATGTAATGGGTATGTATAATCTATGTCATAATATCTTTTACTTGATCAACCACATATTATTGCTTATCAAGTCTTTGACGCATCTCCATTCAGTTTTGACCATGAAAATGAAGACCTCTTAGATGATGTTACTTGATCATATCTATTATCATACACTTGGGGTGCATCGTAGTTATTCCTCACCCCTAACACTATCAATTGTCTTACATACTACACACATCACATCTAGTCTTCCACGTACTTCGTACATGTCATGATACACTCTTGTATTTTCATTACCCAATGACGTGTTCTTGTGCTTTGGTTCACACTTGACTATTGAGGGCATAGGGCATCTGTACACATGAACCTCACACACTACACACTTCACATTTCGCACATGCATGACATATTTTTCTCACATTTGTTATCACATACTATGTGTAGTATTTACTTTGCACATTCACAAGATATCTTTATCGCATCTACTTTTACATGCTACGCTCATTACCCTACGACACACTCTAGTTTCATGGTTCGAGAATTGTTGCTAAGGGCCTCAATCTAAAACAAACCTCACCACACTTACTTGCACTTTTTTATGCTTTACGCTTTATCGATCATATCTTTCTAGCACAAAATTCAAACCATTTCCTGATGACGTACTCTTGTTCTATGGTTAATGCTCGACTCCTAATGGGGCATGCATGAATGAACCTCATATCATGAATACACATCCACTTAGGGGCATATGGCTCTATCACACTCATTTTCATTCCATTCCACTCAAACTCACAACATGCATATCTTGGTCGCATTTACTCTTGTTTTCTTATGCTTGCATGTACACTTTATTACACATGCTAGACATATATCTTCTATGTCATTATCTTTCTATATACACATGCACATTCACTTGCCTTCTAGTTTTGATCACATACTTTACACAGATTGATACACGCAACATGGATGTTTGGCGCGATTACCTCATACCGGTCCCATAGCGGCTAATGGGGGCATCCACTTTCGCACACACTACAGTACTATTGTTTCATTTTTCACAACACATTACTTTATTAGATTATACACACTTTGACATACATTTTATCTTTCTAACATGCTAATGGGTGCTTCATGTGCAACATTTTCTTTGCAGTCTATTTACTTCCATGGTTGTTTGTTACATTACTAGATACTATTTTCTCTTTCTTCCATTTTATTCCATTGTTTGCGGGATTTTCCCTATGTCTTGTTTATTCTCTAATTGATGTTTTTTTGCCACTTCGGGCTCAAGTGTCTTGTGACATTGTGAGTGATTTCGCATGTTTACAACTTGATTTTTGTGGTCTACATTGTCTTCTTGCGTATTTCCTTCTTGTATCTTAACTTACACATTGCCTACTTAGCTTACATCTTGTTTTCTACATGTGTATTGATATTTTCTTGGACTAATACTTGTTTCCCAACCACTTTGTTTATGTGTGCCTTGGCTTCTACCAAGAACATTCACTCCCTTGCAAGGCATCAATTACAGTTTATTGGTCAATCCTCCTTTGGGCTGCATACTCCTCGCTGACGTCACATGCACCGAATGAGCGGGGTATCATTTAGGTGAAACAATCACCCCATACATTGTTCTACAAGATACTTGATTTAATCTTGGTACAAACAGATCTTGATCTCCGATAGGGCTCAAAATTTGACTTGGGTCCTCAACACAACACAGACACTAGCGCCTGCCTGACCGGAAAAGTAGTGCACAGGTGCCCATGACCCTTCTTGAATGCTTGTGACTAGGGAAATTATGCAGCATTTTTTAGTTCAACACAATTTTCAACATTTTCACGGCTTTTACAGGACAAAAATCCTTCAATACTTGACATACATGCACTACACCTTCTTTTCTACTTTTGCATTAGATTGGAATTGTTTGAAATGGATCAGATTTTTACACACCATCTACATTAGTGTTCTACACTTCGGGAAGCAATTAAAGGTTGGAGAAAGACACTAGAATTTTCTCCCTACACTTCTTCAATTCTTGGTGTGAGATCACCCAAAAACTCATAGTCAACACAAATGACATGAGATCGTCCAAAAAACTCATTCTTCTACATCATCTTCAGGATCCTTTCTATCTCTTTTCTCATCATGGATCAAGTGCACATGTTCCTTTTCATATTTTTACATACTTTTTATTCATTTTGATCATATACGCATATTGACTACTTGTTCATTCTTCTCTTTTATAGGTTCATCCTTATGAGAAGTGGTAGTCACATCATCACACAATAATCACACATCGACACATCTGTAAAAAATCGACATCAACAACGGATATATCATGCCATCTACATGTACGCTCTCACCCTTGGGTCGTCATCAACACTTTTTCACTTCCTCTTCTCTAACATCCACCCTTCGCATTTTTTATCACTCCACCCTTTTTCTTGTCTCTTGGGATGCCTTTCACCATCGATCTACATAGTTATTAGGTACGCATCTCTTATCTATTTATGTTATTGAGCATTCACTCAACATCCCCGAGATAAGGGGGACATAAAGGACATAAAAATGTTCCATCACTCACTCAACATGGGCATAATTTTGTGTCCCTTATGTCTCCCATGTCCCTGGGGGATAGAGGGGACAATAAAGTGTGACCATTTCTCAATTCAACCCCCTGGACTTCCATGTGACCTTCAAAGATGCTCCAAAGGTGGGTTTTCAACTCCCTTATCTCATTCACATGAGCCCCCATGCTTCCACTTGCATCCATCCTTCACCATGTGCATAATTTTGTGTCTCCATTGTCCAAGGGGACAAAAGGGACAAGAAAATGTACCCATTCCCATGCTCAAGCCCCTGGACCTCCATACTGACCTCTCCCGGCTCTATGAGTGATTATCCCAACCTTCCATCTCATACTCACTTACTCTCATACTACCACTTGTTTCCATCCTTCTCGAAGGCACACTTTAGAGACCCCACTATCCCTTGTGTCTCCATTGCTCCATTAAAACCTAATTTTTAACTTCACATGAGCTCCCATTTAACTTGGGTTTGATCTATGGTCAACAAGGTAAAATAAAAGTTTTTAAAACATATTTTTGACTTATTTTTTTTTCTACACAAGTCAACCTCCCTCCATTGTTGATGTTATAAAACCTTTAAAAACATCATTTTCTACCGAGATATGTTGTCAATTTTTCTAGAACAATCATAACCTCTGAAAACAATATTTTCTCATATCTCTTAAATTACGAATCAAGTCGAAGTGAAATTTTGTGAGTAGTTTTCTCTCCAAAACACATTTGGGATGAGTGTGACAATAAAATCATCAATGCCCTAGATTTTTCACTGGTAGAAACCTTATATTCCAAGCCTTAAAAATTCTTTTTTGATTTACTGAGAGTTTCAATGAAGCGAAAAAAGTGAAAATTGGAGCATGAGATCCCGGTGTACAATAAATCACAATGACAATGGTTTAGTTACAATCCAACACCAAGTAAGCCCACTTTCTAAAAATATCACATGCTCTAAATAGTGAGACTCTAAAAATGGTAAGTTTCCCAAAGTAGCAAAAAATTGTACATTTTGAAAACCCCGGAACAATAAGAAGCACTAAAAAGGGTCGATTAGGAAAAATTCCAAAAATAACAGTTGGAAAAAACACGTCTAAAAATAGAAAATCCTCGTTAGCGAAATAACCTATGTGGATTAGGAGCTTTAGAGAAAAATATTGTGCAAATTTTCCAAAAATCCAAAAATAGCGAGTTTCGACTCCACCTTCTAAAACTATAAAAAGTTTTAGTTTTTGGCGTTGATGAGTTGGTGGTAGCTTTGTTTTCACTCATCTTGTTACTTTTTCTATGATTTCAAGGTCAATATGTTGTTTTGTTGTCCAAACAAGAAGGGAAACCCTCCATAAGATCTAAAAGTATCAATTTTTAAGTAATATCGCAAATCACAACTTGATGTAAGAAGTGAAATCGATGAGAAAAGATCATCATGATAAATACTAGTAATCACTCGAGCTCACAAATAATGCATACCTCTAAGAGTGTTTCTAAACACTTAATCAATCCTTAGTGATGAGATTAGTGTAATTTGAAGGTCAAAATAGATGATTCTTCCTCAAGTTCCATTTAGAGGTCAATCTGTCCATCTAGAAAAGGAATTTTGTTTCCACGAGGAGAAAATTAAGCAATGGTGCTCAAATTTATATGCATGTTTCCACTCAGGTGAGATCTTGGTCAAAGAAATGAATTGTGTAGTGAATATGGGTGTCATCATTGATGTAGGAGCATCAAGGCCAAAGCGTAATAAGGTCATATGAGACCAATATACATGTTTGGCTAGGTGTGTTCAAGTTCAATGTGTTGTAAAAGCGCATTTATGCTTGTAAAAGGACAATAAGTGCTTGTAAAAGTTGAATTAGTTGTTATTACAAGTCATATAAGGCTATGAAAGCCATGTCATTAGGTCATAGTTGTCTTGTATGGACTATAGGGGTCTATTTAGATAATATCTACTTTATTTCTATGTTGATGAGGCTATTGAAGTTGTTGAGACAGTCTAGGAGTTAGTTTGGGACTTAGTTAGACTCCATACTTAGATAATACTCACCTATTCATAGGTGATTTGTAGTAGTTCAATGTAGACAGGGGGTTCTTGAGGTTTTTAAAATGGTGAATAAAGAATGTATGATGATTTTGTGAAGGAGATATACCTCTATTTAATGAAAGTTGCATGTTTTATATGGACTGTGCTTAAGTAACATGTCAGGACAAAGTGGCCACAAAACCCTCAATGACACTTATATGATTTATTCCTCTTGACAATTAACATGAGGAGGATCTACACATGATGTAGATTGCATTCATAATTTTTATAAGGTTTGAAATTTCTTGTTTTAATTGTTATATCAAAATATGTACCCTCGAGCTTGAAGTAGGACAACATGTATCTCGTGATTGTTCCAATGAAAATAGTTCAAAATTGGTGGAAAGTTGTCTTAGCATACTGAAGGATATACCTAAATTTTAATTGAATTGGATAAGTGTGCAACGAGTTATACATGAGTGTATTTTTGAGCTATAAACAAGGAACACAATGCTCATATTTTGAGCTAAAATGACAGAGTTATAATTTATCCTTGATTGTCACAAGTCTAGAACTTTTATGCAGGTATACTAATGTATATTAGATGAGTATTAATGATTTGATAGCATCTACCACTATAAATGCCTTGGTTTGAATAAATATGGTATACAGAGGAAAGAAGACAATTTTAGATCACTAAGAAGATTACATGAAGGATGACTTAGGCATAATCTAATGAAGAATCAATATATGAAGGTTAAAGGACACCATTTAGGTATAATTGATGTGTCTAGGGAGAAGTATACCATAAATTTGGAGTAAATATTGCTGTGCAGAGCTTGTATGACTGTTCTTAGTCATTATGAGTGGTTATTAAGAAGGTGAAATGGGCAAATTAGCGAATAAAATAGCATATGAAGGTCATGGACACTTGGATCAGCATGAGAAAGGTTTGTTGAGAATTTAATTATGCCATGGAAACCCTCTAATAATATTTAAGACCTTAGATTGGACATATAAGGATCTTGAGAAACCTAAGGGGCATAGAAAGAAGCATATATCATTAAAGTTCATTGCTCGAGAAGTCATAAAGGAGCTTGATGATGTAGTTTTGTGTCTTGCATGTGTTCAACCAAATAAGAGGGGTCTTGTGATTGTATTGATGAAGAACTCCATTGTGAGGCAAGATGCATGTGAGGAGAGCTTAAGAGGTATGTTGCTAAGAATCTCATGAGTGCATTTTTGTAGCTTGAAAACAATCATGCATGTGCATATAGGAGCCTTGAATGTCTTTCAAGCATTGAGGTAGTGATCACAAAGTGATCACCTTTGATAGTTTAAAACTAAGTGACCTCTTCACTAGTTTTATTTCATGCAAGAACATGCATTAGGTCTCAATTTGCACTTCAAAGTGTTAAAATCATAGACAAAGGTACTATATAACCTCAATAGAAGGATCCTCAAGAAAGTTGGAGTAAGCGAGTCTTCTAGAGCAAGCTTAAGCTCCTTGATATTGTGAAAAAACATTGTGATTGATAAACCTTCAAGCCTTAAAACAATATAAGGTCAAATTCAGGTATAACCCCCTGCACCGATCATGATCAAAAGTGACATGAGAAACTCATGTCATAAGTTGAGAGTCATCATGTCCTGAATCTGCCATCATTTCTCCAGGAAGTAAGTTGAAGTGAGCTAATCAAGGTATCTAGACACTCAAAACCATCATGTGTGAAGAATCAAGAAAATAATCTTTTCCCATGTGAGGCATATTAACAAGAAGGTACGTAAACATCCCCAAATTTGATTTCATTTAATAAGTACTTTGGAGTCAAGAAAGGTAAATGGGTGATCTTCATGTGAATCACCATATCTGCAAGAATGGGAAACTAATTAACTAAAATGTGTAATTATTCTAAGTTAATCTAATTAACATTAAATGACACCTAAGTAAATAAAGAAAGTGACCCAAACAATTAAGTAGATAGAAATGTGAAACCCTAAAGTGTAAAGAAGGTTAGGAAGATCTTAAGCGATTTGATGAACGTGCTAGATTGTGTCGCAGTGTGGCGGGAAAACAAGAGGAGGAAATGACCATACAAAAGCCTCATAAAGGACAGATCTCGAGCTCCCTAAGCTGGACCGAGGTGCCTAGAGAGGGATAGGGTCATATGTGGGTGCCCCTGATCTGCGGAAATATTCTCGAAACCCTCCTATAGGGTTTCGCGGATATTCACCTATAGTTGCTTCCTATCACACTAACTTCACTAAACTACGTTGGATGCCATTGCAAACTAGAGATGAAGGAGGGACTTGCAAAACCCCAAAACAAACATCAAAACCATAAAAATAAAGATGCATATGAAGGGGTCAAACTATCCTCAATGGCCACAATGGTGGACTTACTAAATGAGTGTTGCACTACATCTCAGACCCAGTGTAGTTCTATGTGTGGGTGTGCAAATCATGCCCTATGTTACTCTTATGCAATTCATGCTTTTTGAAAGTAACAAGCAAAAAATAGATGTATAAATGAAATAAAATGGTGGATGGAATAGAATAAACTTCCCTCCTATGCAAAGTGTGATGCGAGATGAACCAACATTCTCCCTTGTGATGGAGCTAGATGTATGCAAATGGATCCTTTAATGGATGTAACCTTAGGTGGATGATAGTAGTGCTTAGTGCTTTGTGCCTCATAATGGTCTTATAAATTTTTATTTATATGGTTCTCTTGTTTTAATTCTGTAATTAACCCTAAAAAGGCTGACCACTAAAAAGATAGAAAGATCAAACAGCTAGAAAGTGCCCAAAAGTGCCGGAAAAGTGTAAAAAGGCTCAAGGCACCCCAAATGGGACCAGGCACCCAAGATCTTGGGTTAGGTGCTCCAATCAAACATAAAATGATGCTAAATAGAAAAGCTGATTGGGCAAGTACATGCGTGAGGTCAGCAATGATGACAACAAACAAAGTAAAATGGCCAAAGGAAATGGGTTAATTAGTACTTTCTTCACTCAAAAACCATATGAATAGTAGTATGATACTAGGACTAAATAATGCCTAAAGTGCATGATTTTGTGTCTATAGAAAAAATCTTGGTTTCGTGTGATGTCATTTACTTAATAGTGTTCTTAAACACTCATTCAACACATGATGATGTGATCACACCTCGAAGAAAGAAAAATTACAACCAAACATCACTTCAACAAATGAGATCAATTGAACAAGAATCTATGAAAAGAAAGATTAGGAAAAGAAGGTGCACGGAGGTTCCCTATTCTAGGAAGCTTTATAAAAGGCAAGAATAATAAAAATCCCATAAAGCCTCTTGAGCCATGTAAGATGGATCCATCGTAGCACCATGCTCTTCATTGGCATCCAAATGTGTCTTTCTTGGTGGCATTCTCGGTGGCGGGACCTTCCCATAAGAGGCATTTGAGTAAGAAAGTGCATGAGCATTCTAAGGATGATTTCATTCAAAGAAGATTCTAGAGACAGGAAAGGCAAGAAGGTTATGACCATCATTTGGAGCATAATATTTGCAAGAATGGGTAATAATCTCTATTTCATTTTAGTGTTATCCACTTGGTAGTGTTATTAAATACTCACCTAAAACCTTGTAGTATGATCATGCCTCCAGAAGGAAGGACATTGCCATCACCTCATTTCATCCCAACAGAAGACCACATGCCCCAAATTTCACTCAGGGGTAATCCTTTCACCTACATGATGAAGACCCATCTCGGTAAGAGAAGGAAAAACACCAAAAAGTTTGAGCATCATGGAGTTGGCTCTTGGTCACAAAAGTGAATTATGAAGGTCTAGAGAAATGAGAAAGTGATCCTTATGTCCTAACTCTTATTGTAGAAACCATCATGTTTCGCCACATTGCGGGTATAGTAACAACGTTCTTCAACACTAATTCAATGTCTTGGTTTATATCTACATCTCATATGAGAAGTAATTTGGGAATTTTAACTCCACATATGGTCACTTAGGAAACAAACAAAATCAAGAACATCATGAAGCCTATGCGGAGGTTAAAACATCAAAAATTAGGCCATTAAGGTAATATTAATATGAAATATGACATGAGAGGATCATCATGGATGATGTCGTAGTAATCCCAAGTTCACTTTGTAATGCCTTGTAATGGTGTTTCTAAAAACCTATTCAACCCTTTAGAGTGTTCTTATATCTCACAAAGATGAGGAAGCATATGTAATCTCAAATTTTCAGTTCAACTAGTGGTCAAAGGTCGAGACTCTCACTCATGAAGCTTTTACTCAAAGGACGGGACCTTGTTTCAGGAACTCTCCTTCAAAGATCATGAATGGCTAGCTCTTCATAAAAAAAAGATTCATCTCCATCAAATTAGTCAACCCTTCTTTCATTCTCGTTATTCTCTCTCCATATTCTAATTTCTCATTAAGAATGTAATTTTTGCTATTTCATCCTATTCACTTAAGTGACCCTCAATATTAACATTGTAAGATTCCTTTTCAATAATAATAAAAATAATCACTTATGTATCCTAGGAAGATGAAAGGTCACAAGTGATGGGGATAGGTGAAAAGTCATGTGGGGGTAGATGAAGAGACAATTTGTAATGCTATAAATTGGAATGGCTTCTCCATTCCAAGGGTTTGCAATTGTTGATTGAATTTATGTTGTTGATAATTACCACTACTACATCAAGTAATAAAAGTTATAATTCTTCTATTCCTTTTCTTATGTTCCTCTACTCTTTGTATATGTGATAATCTTGTAAAACCAAGAAAGGTGTATGCACCTTTGATAAATGAGTCAATGGAATTCTGTGTCTATGATTTGTTGGTCTTATCATTGTTAGCATTTTTGTGTTCTTCTAATTGAATGTGGACCTACTCTAGTTATTGTATGTGAACTTTGTAATCCTACTCACAATAGTAACCCTCTTTATCCTTATTTCCCCACTCCCCTTTACCTCTTCTCACTAAAAATTCCTCCCTTGTACTATGTACAAGCACTTTGCCATAGGTTTAGTGGAGTATTATTATGTGACCCCCTACCTAACGGCCACCCATAGTTCTTAGTTAGTTTACATTGAATAACGGGAGCCTCCTCATAAAAAAGGAGGGGCTTAGCCCATGACCATTGGTGGAAACCAATAATTTTCAACACGACATTTTTCATCAACAAGAATATGAGTGAGATCAATGTATAGTGGGAATTACTTTGTGGTGCACACAAACAGTTGTGTAAAATTAGAAAACGATGGGTGTAGATAACGACATTATGGATATTGACTACTATGAATTACCAAACATTTGTTAGAGACTAAAGATGTTGAGTGATATGTTAATGAGGATGAGGTGTTCGTGAGAGGGAATCTAGAGACTCTTTTGTCAATTCAATCATTGGATTGTTCAAATAATGCATATGTTTTGAAGCATATTGATTCTTAGGAGCTAATCATTAAAAGTGCTTGGGATAACTATTTCAAATCTCTCATGTTTCTATAAATATCAATTAGGTCTCAGATGAAGGGGAAGCTAGATGCATGTAAGAGACATTAACTAAGTATGCAAGTTAGTGCCTTGATTGAGCACATTGAGTGTTGAATACTATATAGTATTGTGAGTTAGTATTTAGTTGTAGAAAGAATGTGCATGGACTACTAAAGTACTAAAAATAAAGTGCTGCTAGGATCTTGTTATAATATTGGGTCAAATTAAGTGCAATAAAAATATCTATATTGTTAGGGTTTTTACCAAAAAATTTTTTTGAGATAAACTTGTTTATATGTCTTATTCTTTATAAACTAATTTATCTTGCTTTCATATTCACGTTTATCTTTCATTTTTTTGCATTATATCTATTTAAGTTTTTTGGTTGGGTTTTTGTAATGTGTATTCTAATTCCCAACACCCATGGTATTGGAGCTTATGGGGTTTTATAGCTAAAGAAAATTTGGGAGTAGATATAAAAGTTGTTCGACTAAATTATGTGAATCTTGTGCAAAGATAAAAATATCTAGTAGTGTTAGAATAGAGATAGAAAAGTTCAATGGGCATACTTGTCGAGATATAAAAACTTAAAATGGAAGATATCTTGGTTAAAAAGATCGAGTGGTTACTACGTTGTAAGCAAGACCTATGGGGTTGAAGCAAGAGGAATGGGAAAAACTTGATGGAAAATAATACATTCTATCCGATTTTTTAGATTCAATATTGATGAGTGTATTTGATGAGAATATGAAAAAGGATATGGTGTGATACGTTGGGAAAGTCATACTAGGATAAATATTTCATTAACAAACTATTTCTATAGAAGGATGTATTCCTTGAGAATGAAGGACGTTGACTCGATTATATGGAACTTGAATGCATTAACACTTTTAAGTTAGCTATTATCTATTGATATCAAGAACGATGATGAGGATAGATGTATTACACTTATATGTCTATTTTCAAACTCTAGGGATGATCTAGTGATTAATGAATGAGATTTTCTTAGCCTTATTGTGGAAGAATTTAGGCACAAATTCATTAAAAATCACTAAGGTAAAGGTGGATATGAGTAAACTACCTAATACTTCACTCTATAGTGAAAAATAAATTGATGATGGAGGTGGTACATACTTTGCAGACTGAGTGCACATTAATGTAATGAAGTATGGTTAATTGAATTTGATGCATCCTTCCATATGATATGTCACAAAGATAGGTTATATAAGTATGAAACATATAATGTTGGTAATGCATTTATAGGATATGAATACACTCAAGATTTTGGGTTGAGGTAGAGTTAAACTAAGGTTTGGAGATGAGAGGATCAAGACTATCCATGTATTCCAAACACATTTTGAGCCTTGTGAGGAATTTAGTTTCATTTAGCAAGATGTGTGATGTTAGAGTATAGGTGTCATTCACAAAGTATGGTTGTAAAATGGTGCACAAAGTAATGGTAATATCTTGAGGAGTGCACACTAGAACCTTGTTCAAGATGGATGTGAGCACAATTACTCGCTACTTGTAATAAAACTAACATTACTAATGCTAATGAGGTTTATTTAATTATATTTAAATATAATATAAAGACATTTTTGATCAAATAAATATAACAATATTCAAGAAAGATCTAGCTAAAGAAGTACAAGCAAGAGTGAAAGATAGGAGATAAAGATGACTCATCTTATAACCGTAGGTCTAGACTAATTATGGATTGATGAATAGGTTGGAAGGAAAATTTTGGAGTGTGAGCTCTATGTTTGATTCTTATATGTGACAATCTCATGGATAGGAGTGCTCGGGAGAGGACATGTCCACATGGGTGCTAGCATCTATTCTAGGCACTAGTGTTTGTGGAATAGTTGTGATATTGTTTCTTTCTATGTTGCTTCTTGTCACTTCTTGTTCATTGTAGGTTTCATCGGGTTCATTGTACTTATGTTACGTTTCACTTGAACCTACAAAAGAAACCATAACTACCTATACAATACATAGCACACATTATACGAATAAAAATAAGCATATGCTTAAGTCGGACTCACCTCGGTGGTCACCCAATGTGATTGTCTTTGAGCACCGCACTACATTTCGGACTCGATGAAGTTCTAGTGTGTGTGTGTGATTGAAATTATTTCCCTAAGCTAAGATGTCCTAGTGTTATTCACACAAAGAATAGTGTGCTACAACTACTTTGTCCCAATGCAAAATGTGTGGTATGAAATTCATAATAAACCCTCCTTTGCAATCTCGAAATGCAGTCCTTAATGTAGTAGATACAAAATAGCAATAGTATGTGCCTCTTGAATGCTTCCCCCAATGGGGTAAAATGAGACACACAAACACACACACATAAAGTTTCATCATTAACAAGTAAATGATATAATTTAAATTGAGTTAAACCTTAATTTCATAGTAACATATTGTAAAAAATGATATTCGGGTAATAACTACGGTAAGAAACAAGAAATAAGTATTAAATTATGTAAAACCTACGGAAAAGAGATATGAAGGTGACTTACCTGATTCGTGTAACCAGGAGTGATATGGACTAAGTAACTCTGGAACATGGTGGAAATCATAATTGTGTTGGACAAAAGCACCCATGAAAGGACAGAATGCCCCAGAGCACTAGTGACTATTCGAGGTGTTAGTGACTACTTAGGTGATTTGGTTCGGGTTTTTACGGATTGGAAGGTCTTCACTCCAATATTTACTTAGTCATTATGAATTTGTTGCTAAGGTTCCAATCACATATGTAACGTGTAGAACAGATGTCTACCTGTATAGGCCTATAAACCACCTAAAATCTAATAAAATAAATGTAGAATGTGGAATCAGATTGACCCCGGCAATCACGAAGAGTGAACTTACAATTGAGTGATGCACTAAATCTTAGAGTCCATATAACTCTCCATTCTTGTGTGTGAAATGATGCCCTAGGCTTCCCTTGTGTAAGTTGTAGATATAGATTATACCGAGTCTAGAGTATGTGTGTGCTAACATGTGTTTGGTTAGTTTTCATTAATGCAAAAGGCACATTAATGACAAAGAAAGATGTAGAGGAAGCTTGGAGTGAGCGAGACAAGGTAGGACAAGACAAAGGCTTGAGAACACATGATTAAGTAATGACTTCTTGAAGAGCTAGTGGCTTGTACATGAAAGATGATAACATAAGGACATGTCAAGATGATATCCTAGATGTTTGAGCAGGTATATGATGTGGAAACAAGGTTAGAATGATGGATACACAGGTGCATGAGTTGAATTAGTCAAACTAACTCATTTTAAGAAATGGACTTGAAATGGTGGAGTGAAGGATTTAGGCTGATGATGAAGCATGATAGAGGCATGAGAAACATGAATAGAGCATGATAAAGTAGGTACATAAAGAAGAACATGATATATATGATGATCTATGGTAAAAACTAGCTCATTTTGGCCTAGTTCAAGGACCTAGTAAGGTGTATGAAGCAAAATTAGTCCATTTCAAGCCAATGAAAGCATGGTATGTGTATAAGGACATTGTAAATAGTCCTTATATGAATCTACAGGTCATAAATCAACATTTAGAGGCATGTGTATGGTCATTCTCATAAGCTGTCCTTGAGGACAAGTAGGGTTGACATACATAAATGAGTTTGGTCAAGAAGGTACATGGCTATTTATGAGAAAAAATAAAAATTGGAACATGTGCACAAGGGTATTATATTGTTGTGGAAAAAATTTCATGCAAATATGAAGAATAATTTTGAAGTTAAGAGGTTTTAGGTGAAACCAAGTTCTCAAAAAAACATTTCCAGCTTGTGGGTTGACTTTTAAGAGCTCATTAGAACATGAAACTTGTGCATGGTGGTCAAACCTCTTCACTAATGTTAGAACATGGAATCTATAAAATTTTAGAGTTAGAATGCAGAAGATTTAAGACCTAAGCTTTGTGAACAAATCTTTATAGTGTAAGTCACTCTAAACTCTCCCAAAACCCTCATTTCAGAGTGATGGAGAAGATTGACATGGTAAGGCCCTCAAATGGAACTATTTTCTTGTTTATGGATTTGATCATGTAGATAATTCATCAGATCTTCTTTTCATGGTGGTTTGAGTTTATGATAGTTGGTGGGCCCACAAGAAAAACCTTATTTTGTGAAGAATTTAGTATATAGGAAAAAGTTGCAAAGGAACCTATGCTCAAATTTTTAGTGGATGATATTGGGGATGTGTAAAAACTATTCATGACATGTGTAGGGATATTCATTTGGAGAAATTTGATGATTTAAGTGCATTTTCAGTCCTACCGCTAAGAAGGCTTAGTATGCAAGACCAATCATGAAGGTATGAAGAGAAAAATGGTGATTTTATTGTTGCAACAACATTATATGACCATGAGAAGTTGGTCTAGGCCCAATATAGTGTGTATATGCTCCCTGAAGTGGTTTAGTGAAAGATTTTTGGTTTGAGATCTAATGGCTCAAAGCGCCATTTTGGGACAATAAAGTAACTCTCGAAAATGAGCATGCAAATATGTTTTTATCCTCATAACCTATGAAAGTAAGTGTTTGAAGTTGATGTATATGTACCATGTGAATTTTTCAATCTTTTGTTCATATGAAAATGAGTTTTTGTGAGTTAGAAGCCCATTCTACAAGACTAGTTTATGGATATCTGAAACTCAATCTGGTCTATCTCCAAAATGCAAGCTTTCTCATGCTAAGATCTTTGAAATGAAGATTTCAAGTAATATTACAAGTTGTAGAAGGTCAAGATATTTCTATAAAGGTATGGCATGAGCCATGAATAAGTGTTTGAATGAATTTATACCTCTTTTGTGAAGACTAATTTTCGGGTATACAAACCCTTGGGAGACCTTGTTCTAATATTCATAGCATGGATAATTTGAAGGTGTTAGTATTGTTCCAAGTGCATGGTGTTGTTTTAGACCTTATAAATATTCCTTTATCTGATTTTTATTGCATGACATGAATTTTTATAGCTCCTCACACAACCAAGTTTAATATTGCTTCATGAAGCTCTTACACCTATTCAAACAAGCGAGCTCTAATGAATCCCTAAGGTAAAGTGACAAGTTTTCAAACATATCAGGGATTTATAGAGAAAGGAGAAGGATTTTGTAACTTACATGCATGATCACAACACTTTTCCATTTGTGTAAGTTGTTAAAAGACAAGACTTGTACATTGGGAAGAAGATAAAAGGACCTGAAATGATAGTTACAAAAGCAGGTATGGCAAATATCAAATGAAATATTTGAAGTTATATCAAGGATACAAAGAGTTTCAGGGGTGTTTAGGTGACCCAAAGGGATGTTATAACTTCCATGTCAGTTGTTTTAAGATCTACACTTGATATGAATCCTAAATCAGATGTAATGATTACATTTGGACAATTTTTGTATGATGTCATCCCTCTTCCTTGAACGAGTTGTAGAATAAGGAGTTGGAGAGTTTTTTTGGGGATGTGAAGAGTAAGACACATATGAGAATGTCTCTCTTGTAAATAAAAACATCTTTGGGTGCATGAAAGTGTGTTTATGAAGTAATAATTGAAGCAATAGATAGAGGAGCAAAATGAAGGAGTATATGGAGATAGCATTGAAGAATTCATGAGCTAGTGTGAATTAAGGAGAGTAAGTGGATGAAAAATAGTTCTTTTTCATATGTATGTATGCAAAAATTCACTGAAAAAGAGACCTTATAAAAGTGTCTCGTAATAGAGAAATATTATGCGTCAAGAAAAGAATCAAGAGGTGTGAAAGAAAGAGAAAGAATTGATTTAGAGATCACGATATGTTGTGTTAAACAACAAAGTAAGAGTGATAAAACTATCTTGTAAATTCTAAGTGGGTGTTTAACATATAGGGAGTTGAAGCTTCCTAGTAAGTTTCAGATTACAAAATATCAAGTAGAAGCTTGAATTGAATTTTTGGGAGTTTTGGATTCTAAACAAGTAGTGGCTTGTAGAAGGTCAAGTGGTAGCTTGACTAAATTTTGGAGTTGTAGCTTCAAGTTGAGTGGATGCTCAACAATGAAATCATTGTAACTTTTATAGGAGAATTTTTCTAAGATAATGCATTGGTTTCAATGGTTTTTTTCTCCTTCAAGAGTATCCCACATTAAATATTATTTCTCTATGTGTTCTCTTATTGATTGCTTGTGAATGGTGTTGTTATTTTATCATAACAAAGTAAAGCAAATTGAATTGTCTCTCAAATTTTGAGTTAGCACTAATTAACCCCCTATCTCAAAGTGCCTACAATTTCTGAAAACCTGGTTTTATAGTGAGGTTCTCTTAAAATAATTTTAACAACTTGGAGAATATCCTTGGAGCACAAGCATGAGTAAACTAGCTAAAGTAGTTCTGAAAAAGGAAGTTTGAGATTGCTCAGTCCCGTATTGATGGATTGAGGAAGGAAATCAAGCTTATGGAAGATGATCATGGACAAGCCCTCAAAGAGATGGAAACTATAGTTGAGAATGTGTCAAAATCCTTGAAATAAAAGGAAGATGGTTGCCTCAGACATGAAGAAGAATTGGATATCTTGAAGGCTGAATTAGAAATGCAAACAATAGACTGAAGATTTATGGAAAGCTTGAAAAGAGATCTGAAGTTCTTGATGAAATTTTGGATATTTAAAGACTAGAAGGAGACAAGATAGGACTAGGCTTCAAAGGAGATCCCATAAAAAAGTGTGAAGATGACAAGGTTGGTCCAAGCAAACAAACAAACACAAGAAGGCCTAAATCAATCAAGAAATCAAATGCGAACATTTAATGGCTATTGATTTTCTTGTCATAATTTTAGACATAGATAAAAGTAATGTAGAAAGAAAGTCATGGATGAACATCCGTGGAGAGATTGAGGATATGAGTATTCAAGGAACATCACCGCTTCAATCACAAGAAAAAGAACACAATGCAAAATATTTCTTAGATGAACCATCTAGTTAGGATTGAGAGAAAAAAACTTAAGATGCATGGAAAAGATAGTATGCTACAATTGCAACAAGGTTGGACACTTTTCCAAGAAGTGTCATGATTATAAGGGTTCCAATTTTGGGTGGAATCTTAGTCCACATCAATTTAGAAGCAAGAACAATGTTATTTGTTCTAGTTGTCATGAACAAGGACATTTTACAATACATTTTCATCTAAATGAACATTATAAGGACAATAAAGGACTTCATGTATTTAAAAGACAATGTAAGAAAAATATGAAGTACAGATGCAAGGTCAAGTAAGTCAATTCTAGAATGGAGGAAGCAAAGACTGACAAGAAAATAGTATGGGCAGATGATGAAGAGACAAGGAAATCAATGACAGTCATAGGAGAGGAAAGTTCAAGCAAGGCATCAAAAGATGATGATCAAGCCAAGAAGAAAGTAGACAAGCCTAATGAAATCTAAGAAGAACTCTTACCCCTAGCTATGACAGAACAAATATATGAGATGCATCATGTATGGTCTTCAGGAATCCAATAAAAAAGAAGACATATGAGATGAGGTTATCACACCTAGAAGTGCATCCAAGAGATTGATAAGGTATCAAGGGCAAGAAGAGAAAGAATAGATTCATCATGTTTCTTTGATGACTATCTACTATTATAAGGTGATCTAACAAGCATGGTGTGCCTTCTATAGGATTCTAGAATGCATATACTACTTAAAAGAAACATTGGTGTGTTCTTAAAGAAGAGTCACCATCGGTAGGTTTTGATAAAAGACTCTCGTGGTGCAAATGTATCACTTGTCAAAAGGTATGATTGGTCAATCCCTTCTTAAGGTCTATATGCAAGTTTGATCTCTATAATGTACATGAAGGTCATGGTAGTTCATTCAATTGAAAAATAGTGTTTTAGTGCCCTTGTATAACTTTTCAAGCCTATTTCATCAAGCTCCATTCAAAGTGTATCATAGTACATGGTGTGATAGTCATCCTAGGCTTCAAGAAAAGAATCACAAGTTAAATGAACATTGAAACAAAGTATGATGTGATATGAAACAAGTATGTTTGGTCCTAAGTAAGTTTACTTTCCAAGAAGAGTTAAAATCTTCTTAGGAAAGTATTCGTGATCTTCACTCAATCAAGATCTTTCAATTCCTCTAATAAGTAAGGTAAAGTGTTGTCAAAGTAAATTAAAACTATCATCTCAAGAAAAGTGCATCTACAATACTCCATAGGGTATACTAAAGTCATTAGCCTTGAAATTAAGTTATGATGAGCAAACATAAAAACTCATAGTTCCCTTAAAGAGAGCAAAATCATTATATCGGTCAAAGTCTTTTGTATTCTCGGTTGAATATGATGAAAGTTCAGTCATAATGCTCTGTCACATTGACTCGAGTAAGTAAAGAGGTCTAAGAATATCCAAAAATATGAATACCGTCATCTTTTTGTCACTCCACGCTTTATCTAGTCCTTCAGCGCATTTCTACATCACTCTATATGGATTATCAGGTACACATCTCTATCTACTTTATGTTACCGAGCTTTTCGCTCACCAACATAAAGCGGGGGAAAATGTAGACACAAAATCATGCACTTTAGACATTATTTAGTCTCGGTCTTATACTATTATTTGTATGGTTTTTGAGTGAAAAAGTACTAATTAACCCTCATCTTTTGGTCTTTTTTTCGTAATTCCCGACCTTCGCCGCACATATGTCTAGTTTATTTTTGACATGTTCTGTCATTTTAGCCTTGAGTGGGGTGCTCGTTGGTACTCTAGTCCCAGTTGGGGCACCTTGATCCTTTTTACACTTTCCCGCCACTTTTTGGGCACTTTCTAGCCGTTTGAGCTTCTTATCTTTTTGTGGTTGGCCTTTTCGAGGTTAATTACGAAATTAGAAAAAGAGAACTATATAAATATAAAGTTATTTAACCATAATGAGGGACCAAGCACTAGTCACGCTATTATCACCTAAGGTTGCATCCATCAAAGGCATCATTTGCATTCATCTACATTACACAAGCATATGAGGGAAGTTTATTCTATTCCATCCGCCATTCTACTACATTTTCTACACACGTTATTGCTCACTACTTTCACAAATTGCGACTAGCACAAGAGTACTTAGGGCATGATTGCACACACTTGTACATAGAACTACTTGAGTCTAAGATGTAGTACAACAATTAATTAGTAAGTCCACCATTTTGGTAGCTTAGGATGGTCCAACCCCTTCATATGTATCTTTCATTTTTAGGGTTTGATGCTTGGTTTTGGGGTTTACTGAGTCTTATCTTCATCATTGATTACCAACGACATACAACCGAGTAAAACAAAGTTAGTGCAACAGATAATGAGGGCTTCATATCATCGACGACCCTATAAGTTTGGTTTTTAGATCTCCTGCACATATCGGGGTGCCAGAACATGACTAGGGCACCCATAAGTGCCTTGATCCTCTCCTAGGTGCCCCTGTCTAACCGAACACTTGTGTCCGGCCTTTTCAAGACCTTTGCATGTTCATTCTTGTTTTGAATATTGGTCTATTTTAAGACATGGTCCATATCACCTTACGAATTAACTAAGCTCCTTCCAACCCTTCATATTAGGGTTTCCCATTTTCACTAGTCTAGTTGTTTAGGTCATTTTCTATATTTATTTATTGCATTTATTTCTTGTTGTTCCTGGTTAGATTAACTACAATTATTCCATGTTTTAGTTGATAAAAAAGGTTACACTTTTAAAAGAGTTGATTTACAAATTCAAGTGTTGATGTTGTATTCAATGTCCAACTAACCATTTTTTTGATGTTATACTTAATGCAATAACTCACCACACCTTTGCATTTCCTTTTTCCTCTAAATATTTAAAATTTCTTTACATTTGTAGAATCTTTCCTATTTATTTGGAATTTATTTGTGGTAGAAAATTTGAGACACGTAACAAATCTTTCAATATTGTCCCCTAAATTTTGATTTCATTTTATCATCATTGGAATTACCTTATATCTTTACAAGCTTTTAAAGCATTGTCTCGGTTTTTAAATTTTCTTATTGTATTGTTGATAAACTTGACATAAAGTATCAATGTAATAGAAAAGAGTTTGAAGTGTTTTGTTTGTCTTGTCCTTATACTTACTCTTCTCCTCGAATAGAGAATGAATACAAACATTTTCTAGATTGTGTGTATTTTTATTTCTTTTTGGATGTGGTTATATCAAATGCATAAAAATTGCACTTTAATCTCTATGAGCAACAACTCATCTTGTAATTAACACATGAAAATCCATTGTTATTATTTCTATTCTATAATTTGATGCATTATACAATAAAAATAAAATGTGTGTACCTTGTTCTAAAAAATGGTTTTCTTTCTTAATTATTTGATAAGATTTCCTTCGATTTTCCAGATAGGTTATGGTTTTACACCAACATTTGTGAATATATGCATTCTTGTATGTTAGGATTGGTTCATCTCGATTGAAAATGGGATATTAAAATTTATGTCTTTTGTTTTTTCTCCTTGACTACATATCAAGTGGTACTATGCATGGGGTGTGGATGTATGCCACAATTTGTTGATCAACATTGTAAATACATTAAACTTTGAAATCAAATGCCACAATTGGGATCCAAACTTTAGATTCCATTATCCTCTAAACATTTATGCATTTAATACTTGTATATTTCAATACATCATAGTTATGTCACTTACAATTTCTCTTAAATCCCCCTGTTACACTTCATCTTTGATAGAATTTGTTATTCATACATTGATTAATAATTATGATGCAACATATAACATTGAATTCCTAAACACTTTAATACAAGACATATTAACTTATATTTAAAAAAAAAACCCAAATAACACCTCAACCTTGTAAGAAAGTCGAGTAGTAGAACAACTTCCTACACCAATCTTAAGGAGAGATATTATGTAAAACTTTTAAAAATTATTCAAGCAATTATAGAAATTCCAGCAACACATTCATAACAAGAAAATACAAAATTAACACAAACACCAAATATTCACGGGGAAAATCCTTTTACATGAAAAACCCCATACTCCAAAAGCCCACTCAAAGTATTTCAAATCACATAACAAGATTACATACACTTGCAGAGCAAGTTTCTTAAAGGAGTATCACCAGAAACAATTCTAGAAGAATTCAGGCTCTATTCCAACATAACAGTACTTACAAAAATCACCACACAAACTATTCCTCAAACCTTCAATTTATAGACCTTTGGCTATATAAGAAACCATATGTGGTTTACAACACCATGTGCAAAACCTCTCATGAGGTGGATTACATTAAAGGGCGAGATTTCGGTCTAAAATTAGGCTTTCACGTTCTCACAATAGTCTCCCTAATTTTTGACCCGCAAAGATGTCATAAAAACTATCATAATATCTCCAAAAATAGCCCCCTTCTATGATATAATATCATATGTGCATCTTTTGACAACTTATTTTCAAACACCGACAATGTGAAACAACTATAGGAAAATCTTAAATGAATAAATCAAACAACAAGGTTGAGACACCTCATTTCTAACTATCTCCCACTTGTCGAATACCTTGCAATGGCCAAGGAAACACACCATCATAGATCAATTGTTGTAGTGCCCACATTCTACACACCCAAATATAACAATAAAATACCAGAATAATTTTTTTTTTGTCTTACATTGATTCACGACACACAACACAGTAAGGGCTCCAAGTACAGAACTCGACACACACGCGACAATCACATAAGGCATCAAATCACAAAGACACATGCAGACGACATCGACATGATGATACCACACTCTTCCCAACGAACGAAATACTAGCAAGGACCCAACCACAAGAAATGTGACTTTAGGAAGCAGCGAACCACGACAAAACATTACTTTAAATGTATTTTAGTTATGGCTAACTTCCCAAGATCCTTATTAGGTAAGCATGATTTTCTCCCTTTTTTTTCCACCTACATGACCTGAAAATTCGTTTCACAGTTCACTTATTGTTCAACCATTTAATTTTCTCTTTTCCCTTATAACAATCTTCAGAACTTACATAAGTATTTTTCCATATTTCGAAATGCCTACAAGATTCTAATTCTCTCATTCTTATGTTAAGATTTTGCTTCTCAAACGTTTATTTAAAGGCTACAATCTTACCCTTACACTCAAGCGAAAGTGACTTGATGTCCAGAACGATATTAAGGATTTGACGGAGATTTAGACACAGGGCAGCTTTTCACCAAAATATTTCTCGATTCACACTGAATTTATTTCTCTACCATTGTTATTATAATTTAAAACTTATTAAATTCCAACAAGATTTATATATATCTATATATACATATCTTTTGTTTTCTCATAGTTTGGTAGCACCAAGGTGACTCATATACTTTGAAACATTTGATTATGTTTAATTAAGTTTTAAGGGCTTCATGAGTGACCTCCATCCTAATCTTAAATCTCGTTCTCATCTTAGGATATGCTTATACATCGCACTATGGTCTCGTTCATAGCATTGTTGTGAAATCAGGAGTTACATAAGTATTTGACTACCATCAGAAAAGGGGTATATGGTCGGAAGAATTATAGACCATACACGAGCCACAAGAGACACCTCCTAATCAGCGGAGGTTTGGTTTATTCCATTATGCACTCAAATACCTACGCCTCAACTATATCAGAGTTTAAGGCAGGTGGACAAAATTATACTAAACCACATTCAAGGACATACCAAGGTGTTATTCTGATAGAATCCAGGGTTGCACTGCTTAGTCGTTCCTTCGAACAAGGACTCATAAGGTGACTTCTAAGGCGATCTTCACCACTCAACTTGGTGTCAGACCTGAAGAGAGGACATTCTTCTCGCGAATGCCAAATCTAGAAGGAAAATGCAAACTCCAGATAGGTTGGACCATGACCTTCCTAAATATGGGTTTACGACACTGTTGCTAGACAAAAGGCTATGACGGTAAACTCCAACGAGGGGTTTTATTTACCTAACCTATGAGGTCTCAACAGGTGCAAAGGTTAAGGTCGTTCTTCGGTTTTAAATTTCTTATATGGTAGGAAAGGATCACATCTACAGGCAAGTCATGCACGAATATTTTATTAGGGTTGAGTGTTCCCATTAAAACTCATTACTGTGTTTGCAAGGTAAGAAGGTAATCCTATAATGTTAATTTAATCATTTATTAAATACTGAGAAGGTACTACAGTGTATTAACTTTGATTCCAATTTACTAAATATAAACCAAACAACCTTTTCGCCATACACACTAAAAATCAAATTGATTTGGTGATTAGAAGTACATTCCATAAGTATCCTTAAAAACTAGCATATCATGCATGTTAGCAAATCTCATTTATAATTTTTCAGTAACAAGAGACTAATTTACACGCTTATTCATTTTTCAATGACCTATAAGAGTTACAAAAATAATAATTAAATTTCACATCGCCTTCTTCGTTGTCATTCATCCACCCGCAAAACCCACGTGAGCATGATATCGCGATAATTATTTGGCATGGTATCCACCCTAATCAATCATAATTGTCATTTTGAGTTTCCCATTTACATCAGAGAAATTAATTACCATTTGCTAATCGAAATAAAAAAATCTAGAAACATGTATTCATTGCATTTCATTTTTCTACATTTTATAAACCCGTGAGAGAGAAAGAGAAGGAAGAAGAGAGAAAATATCATTTTATCAAAGGTTCAAAACACACAACAAGTTTCATTATAGTGTTTTTAAACAGCTTATTTACGTGAGTAAAAAGTTTCAGGTGATTTGACAACCCTACGAGGGTCCGACTTTCTACTTTTACATTTTCTCACTAGCTGCAAAACGTACAAAACAGGCTCGGAGGCTAAGAAACTGCTTCCAAAGGTTATCTTCCGATGAGCACGCACTTCACGACTAACTTTCTACGTGTCCCCAGATGTACCCAGAATTCATAGCAGTTGACGGAATTGAAAAAAAAATAGCAAACGGTTTGCGTTTGGCGGTTAGTTTTCCGGGGCCACTGGTCATAGTTCACCTAGTTGTAAAAAGACAAAAGTTAGCTCGAGTGGCCCAGAAACCCGTGTCCAAAACGACATTCGACGGATGCACGCGTAACGAGACTCTTCCTACTAGTTTCCCCTATGTAAGGAGAGTTCATCAGAGTCGACGGGGCTGAGAACTGGTAAACCATTTTCAAATGGCGACAAGTTTTCTGGAGCGTCGAGACGAAACTGGACCAGTTTGACCTCGTCGAAACTGTGACCGGAGGCCTACAAAATGGCTTCGCCAAACTATCCCGAAAAGTTCTCTTTCCTATACCGAATGTCCCATGCATTTGTCTAGTATAATCGCTAGAGGTTTGTGAAGACGGGAAGTGATTTCTCTTTCCAGTTTTCAAATGGCGATCCAAAACGAAAGCCAACTTTCTAATTTTAACGACTTTCTACTGTTGTAAACCAGTGTTACAGGGCTCCTATAAGGGCGTCAAAAGGATGTCACATGATCGTTTCGGGTCAAACCAAAAATCAAGGCGACTCCTCGTATACCAAGGTACCCGAACGAAACTTCACATCTCGTTTCCAGAGTTGCGAAGGGTGCTTAGCGAGTCTCTGAAAATAGCAAAATTTAACTATTTTAAGTAGGAAGAAGGTCATCTTAATCAATGGAGAGTCAAATTTGTCTGGTCGATAAAACGTTATTGAAGCGATCAAGAAGGGTAAGAGTTTTCTATATCATCTCGAAGCGAGGGTGATAGTTCTTGTTTTAAAGTAGGTGAGTTATAATGGCTCGAGAGTTGCGATAAGACACTTTATTGTTTCAGATGAGTTGAAGAGACATTTAAGCGTATTTAAAAATCCTAATGAGTTAAAATTCTGTTTAATTGCAAAAGAGAACTAAAATACGGAAATTAGGAGAGGTAAGGGAAGAATGACCATGCCTGGAAACGAACTGGTGAGGCAGAAGTCGAGGAGTTGACATCGCACCGATCGATTTCACTTCACTTGAAATGACCACGGCGAGAAAACCCAAAAATAGCATCCACAATAATGTCAAAATCGGTGGCACCTTCTATTGGAAAATCAGTGGCAAGAAAGGAACAACAAGTGCCTCTTTTGTGCGGGTGAGTAACAAGCCCACGGTAAAGAGGCTTATCAATGTGTTTGGGGATAGCAAACAAGGTCATGTGTACTATGAATCCATTATGTGCATATCCTGCAATCCTAGCATTCCATGAGACAACATTTCTTTGAGACATTCTCCCAAACAGTTCGTGCACCGTCTCAACAAATCCTCCACATATTCAAATGTATTCATCGGGAAAAGTTCGTATGCATCCCATGTATTTGGAAAATCCCAAAACCATTGCATTCCATGAGATGAAATATCTGAGGCCTTTTGCCGAACAATTCACATGCCTTGAATACACTTCCACATTTTCCACGCATATCAACTAAGACACCAGCAAGCACAAACTATTACAAACAAAACCACATTCTATTGTTCATACCATGTTCCAATACTTCCATTTTGGCACAGGCTGGAAGCACGCTGGCAAAGGTTGTGGATTCTGGCTTTACACAGACCAAATGCATTTGCTTGAAAGTTTCCAAGGCCTTTTCAGCAGCCTCGTTTTTTGCACATCCTGCCATCATTACAGTCCGCAATACACCTTTCTTTCATCCATTTTTGAAGAGTTTGCACTTACGCCATGTTTTTTGCATAAGTAGCTGCCAGGGCGCATGCAACTAACAAATCGACAAAAAAAAGGATCTTCCCATGCGAAGGAAGTCATGCGGGTCAGGCGCATGTTGGAAGAGTGCTGGGCGCGTGTTGGAAGAGTGCTGGGGTGCGTGTTGGAAGAGCAGACCCAAAAACACCTTCGTTTTTGCACTATTCTCCATGCGGTGAGAGTGGCATGCACTGGGCGCGGCTTTGGGCGTTTGGAGCCTGGTTTGTCTAAAACATTACATTTGCATGGAGGTTTCCAAGGCCTCATCAACAAATTCCTTTGGAGCAGATCCCTGCGCCCCTAAGCCAGCCGCCCCATGCCCAAAACTTACCCATTCCAAACTCCCAAAATGACAAAACCCATTTGTATTTTCAAAACGTGGGAAGGGTTTTTGCCCTAATCCGCCCCCACAAAAGCGATAAAACCACATTTTAGTTCTTTTATTTTATTTTAATTTATTTTTGCTTGTTTGTTTTAACCAGATAAAACACAAACAAACCTAAAACGATAATAAATGAAAATAAACGCACAGTAACGATCGTCAAAATTATTAATAATGATAACACGAATTTAATAGTAGTAATAATAATAATAATAACACAATTTTATTAATCGTATTACTAAAATTCGCCTACAACGAGGAGTAATACAATTACTAAGCACAGATCGACCAAAAAATTATAATATTATTACCAACATTATTATTACGATTTTACGGCTTAAAATAAATAATAATAATTATTTATCCTATTAATGTCGATGACCCGACAAACTCGAAGAGCCGAGAACCAAATTTCCCTTTACCCGTATACCCGTCCATGACGCTACGGGGTCCACAGCTTGGGGTGTCGACAACGACCCGAAGGCAAGAAGGAGAGGGGGAAGGTGAAAAATCTTCACTGCGACCCGGACAAGATCAACAACGGTCAACGAGAGCACACTTTTGATCTCCGGGATTAGTAATAGGGTCGGCAGTCGGGGACTAGGAACATTGAACGGGGCATTACAATTGCCAGAGTCGAAAGGCCCATAGACTCATAACACCACCTAATTTTCTTTGTGCTCACGGACTTAGTTAGTGCATAAATAACATTCGTAATTGTTTCTACCTTTTCCAAACTTCACCTTGCCATCCTCGACCATATCTCTCATGAAGTGATTCTCGAACATCAATGTGTTTGGTCATGGCATGAAAATTCGAGGTTCCCGCAATGCGGATTGTGCTCTCGACATCACACAAAGAAATTGTAATTGTACCTATTTCAATCTAATATATGAACACAAACACTTCAAACTAAATGGATTCTTTGAGACATGAGTAGTTGCCATGTATTCTACCTCGGTAGTGGACAAAGTGAGAAAAACTGTCGCTTGCTCATCCAACCGATTGCACCACCAATAAAAGTAAACACATAGCCCAATCAATCCATAAAACCATGAATACTCGGGGCATGCTAATCTCCGGTGCCATGAAAACATATAGAGTACTTTGTTTTAACTTGTAAATATCTCGAAGACCCCTTAATTACATCCCAATGCACTCTTCCGGATTAGACATAAAACGATAAATAACTCCTTTCGCTTGGGCAATGTTTGGTCTTGTACATACCATAACATACATTAAGCTTCCAATCGCACTGGTAAGACACTCTACTCATGTCTTCCATCTCTCGATGGGTATGAAGGACATTGTGAAAGAGAGCTTCGTTCCCAATGTAACAAGAACACAAAGTGGTTTACAACCTGCATGTTGAACTTATGCAAAATAGAACAAACATACTTACTCAGCAAAGCCATAACTTCTTGTTCTCACGATCTCTTCGACCTCCATCCTAAGTATGTGTTTTACTACACCAAGATCTTTCCTTTCAAATTTTGTAGAGAGTGAGATTTTAATTATGCAATCAAACCTTTTCCTTTCCCAATAAATAACATGTCATCATCATATAAAGTAGTTACAGGAAATAATCACCATCATATTTAAAATATACACAATGATCGATTTAGTGCACAAATCCAAAACTCAACACATATGTATCAAACTTATGGTACCACATCCTATGACTTTGTTTAAGGCCATGCACGGATTTATTTAACTTACAAACCAACTTGCTTTTACCTTTCACCACGTAGTGCTCTAGTTGTGTCATATAGATTTCTTCCTCCAAATCACCATGAAGGAAAGTAGTTTTCACATCCATTTGTTCAACCTCTAGGTCGTAAGTTGTTGCAATAGATAATAAAAACCGAATGGATGTCATTTTAGCAACAAGAGAACAGATCTCACTGTAATCAATACCCTTAACATGAGAGTAACCCTTCACAACCAACCGTGCCTTATACTTTTCAACATTTCCATCTGAACCAATATTTTTCTTAAACACCCATTTACATCCAACATGTTTCCAACCTTCAGGCAATGGTACAAGGTCCCATGTATCATTCCTTTTAAGAGCTGCCATCTCTTCATCCATGGCTATTTGTTAGGAATCTACATCATTCATACCCAAAGCCTCTTGTATAGATCTCGATTCATCAATTTTAGTACTCAAAGAAAATATACACTTCTAATCATCAGGTGAATACCCATACCTTTTAGGTGGTTGCCTTTTCCTTGTAGACCTTCAAACAACGTTGAGGTGGAGATTCTTCCACTTCTTCCTCCTCTTCTTCCTCTTTTGAAGATTCAGAGCTTGATGAGCTCTCCTCAACTTCTTGTCTATTTTGGGGTCTTGATTCAACTTTCTCAGGTGTAGAAGGAAGTTGAACCACATCCTTTTTCTGTTCAATTTCTTTATGTTGTTCTAGCTGAAAATTAATAGGGGAAGATTTAATCTCTCTAAAAATAACACTTCTAGAATGAATTACCTTTTGAGCAACATGGTCCCAAAGCTTGTATCCTTTCACACCATAGTTGTATTTGATGAAGATACATTTGACAACCTTAGAATCCAACTTTGTTCTCTTCTCCTTAGGTACACGTGCATATGCTTCACAACCAAAAACTCTCAGATGTCTAAGTGAAGGTTTTTTCCCGACCATGCCTACATTGGCATTTTATCAACAAGCGTTGATGTAGGAGATCTATTTATCAAATAACAAGTAGTGGAAATAGCTTCAGCCCAAAAATTTTCTTCTACGCCAACTTCACTCAACATGCTCATAGCTTTCTCCATCAATGTTTTATTCATTCTTTCTGCAACTCCATTATGTTCGGAGAATACAATGTTGTCTTTTGTCTTTTAACCTCGCAATCTACACTGTAATATGTCAAAATATGTAGAATAGTACTCACCGCCATTGTCGGTTGTCAAACCATTAATTTTCTTTCTAGTATGAGTTTCAACCTTAGCCTTAAACTCCTTAAAACGATCAAAACTTTGATTTATTCTTTAAAAAATATACCCATGTTCTCCTACTAAAATAATCAATGAAAGTCACATAATAAATTGATTTAGCAATAGAAGAAACCTTAAGGACCAAATACATCCGAATGGATCAGATCCAAGATACATGAAGACTTATGAGTAGATGAGTAAAATTGAACGCGGTTCTGTTTGCCATAAATACAATGCTCACAGATATCAAACTCCAAATTGTAATCATTTAGACCCTCGACGAGGTTCTTGTTTTTCAGAGCTTTTAAACCCTTCTCTCCAATGTGGCGGGCCTTTGTTGCCATAACATGGCCTTCTCTACAGGAAATTTTAATTCGGTAGACAGAGCACCCTTGGGTACCTAAAAGCCATGACCATCCGCATAAGAGGAAACCCTCTCCTTTTTTAGCGAAGTAGTTTCTGGCTTAGTTTTATCAGAAGTGCTATTGCACTCAACCGTGCATGCATCAAGTTGGTACAATGTACCCAATCTGCTTCCTCTTGCTATCACTATAACACCTCTCACTATTTTCACACCTACTTTAGAAAATTGTACACGCACACCCACATCTATTAACTTGCTAACAAATAATAAATTTCTTGCTAGTCCTGGGATATGCAAGACACCATCAAATCTTCTAACTCTACCATCAGAAAATTTCACATGAATACTACCACGACCAACAATGTCAAGGAAATAATTATCACCCAACTACACCTTACCACCATCATAGTTTTCATACTTACTAAGCCAATTTTTGTTAGGAGTCATGTGGAAATATGTACCTAAATCTATCAACCATGCATTATCACCCGCACGAGTGGCCAAAGCTGTAATAAAGGCATCTCCATCTTCCTTTTTGGACTCAGAATCATAATCTTGCTTCTTCTTCTTCTTTGCATTCCTTTCGAAGTGTCCAGATTTTCCATAGTTCCAACATATCACCTTTAACATACTAGGAGATTTTGATCTACTCTTATTTTTGGAACAACCACGCTTCTTCTCATCTTTATCTCATTCTTTTGGTCTTCCTCGAACACTCAAAGCCTCTTTGGCATTCAAAAAGACCTTCCTTCTCATCTCTTCAGAGAGTAGAGAACCAACAACATCCTCCATCTTTAGAGTGACTGAAGTGCTCCCAATGGCCATGACTAGGTTGTCCCATGAGTCTGGAAACAACACAACAAAGTTTGGCACCTTTTTTCTTCGTCCATCTTAACCCCAACCGAGGTCAACTGGGTCACCAACATATTGAATGTTTCCAGATGCTCATAGATTTTTCCACCTTCTTCCATTCTCAAGGAATACAACTTCCTCAAGAAAATCTTATTTACTAGAGATTTAGCTTGGTATATCTCACCCAACTTCTTCCAAAGCTTCTTCAAAGTGGATTCTTTGTGAACATTTATCAGGATTGAATCTACAAGACACGAGTCTAATGAGACCTTTAGCTTTTCTATCCATTACATCATATTTTGTAGCCAAAGTTGGATCCGTAGGCCTATGGACATTTTCATCCACCGCATCCCATAGATCTCGATCAATCAACAAATCTTCCATCTTTAGCTTCCACATTTCAAAGTTCGTGCCAAAAAACTTCTCTACCTCAATCCTCCCAGATGTGCTCGCCATTTGAAAAATATCTCGGAACAAGCTCCCACTCAAACCTTGATTAGCAAAAAAAACCCAACAACCCACAACTGAAACCAAAGGTGATCGGACTCGATACCACTTGTAAGGAAATTAGAGTAGCGGAACAACTTCCTATGCCAATCTTGAGGAGAGATATTATGCAAAACTTTTAAAAATTAATCAAACAGTTATAGAAATTCCAACAACACATTCATAACAAGAAAATAAACAATTAACACAAACACCAGATATTCATGGGGAAAATCCTTTCGGATGAAAAACCCACACTCCAAAAGCCCACTCAATGTATTTCAAATCTAATAACAAGATTACATACACTTGCAGAGCAAGTTTCTTACATGAGTATCACTAGAAACAATTCTGGAAGAATTCAAGCTGCATTCCAACATAACAATACTTGCAAAACTCACCACACAAACTATTCCTCAAACCTTCAATTTATAGACCTCTGGTTATACAAGAAACCATCGTGGTTTACAAAACCATGTGCAAAACCTCTCATGAGGTGGATTGCATTAAAGGGCAAGATTTCGGTCTAAAATTAGGCTCTCACGTTCACAATATTCTCCCTGATTTTTGACCCTCAAAGATGTCATAAAAATTGTCATAATATCTCTAAAAATAGCCCTTCCATGATATACTATCATATGGGCATCTTTTGACAACTTATTTTCAAAGCACCGACAATGTGAAACAACTGTAGGAAAATCTTAAATGAATAAATCAAACAACAAGGTTGAGACACCTCATTTCCAACAAACCTATATTACTAGTTGTGATGTTATTAAAAATGTAATACTACTATTAAGTCATGCTCTCAATTTTTATTTGCATTGTTTAAACACAAGACGCTTCTAATAACATAAAAAGTATATCACATGTTTTTATTTAACATCGTCAATGAGAGTATGACTATGTTTATTATTTCATCCTACACAACTCTAAATTTGTATTCTCCATACAAATTTATTTTTCCCTGCTAAAAAATCTATTTCATTATTATTTTATTAATTTTTATTTATTTTAGACACTTGGTAATATAAACACCCACCGAATATAATTAAAGATGCCCATTTTACAATAAGTATGCAGCCTATATATTATACCTAGAGAACTTAGGGCAACGTTCCCCACAAAAGATTGTTAAATGTGAAAATTCAAACCCCACAAGATTATGAGAGAATAGTTCAGGAGAGAGACAGGGCTGCCCGCAAGGGTTTAGTGAAATTTTAGGCAGCTTAGCTAAAGCAGGCTCTCTCAAATGGCGCGTCCAAATCCAAATAGCATCAGAGACGTTTTGCGCATTGCACGAGCAGCCCAAAAGAACCTCCTTTCTCAAAGAGTACTCGAAAATTTCCTGGTAGGAAATAATTTATGTCTGTTAGTTGTACTCTCAATTTTAGATGGGCGGGGATTGAACCCGGAACCTAATGATTTCAGTTAAAAACGAATTTCAGTTTTCCGCATCAGAATTTAAGCATCCGAAGTTACTCTCTCTTTTCTTTTAAAGAACAATTTCTCGAAAAAAATCGATGTTTTGAGCTTTTACTCAGCACGAAGAAAGCATTTGAATTGTAAATGGGAGCTCTTTTGACAACTTTTCACAAATACAAAAGATCCCTTTTCCAAATAAAATATAAAAGTTAGAAAAAAATCCTCCATTGTTGCACTTAAAAGTAATTTTTTTCCGTAGTCCAGAAACTTCGGCAGTCCATAGTTTATGTTTTCATTTGAATTGTAAACGAGATGTCCTTAGACAACTCTTCACATGTACCCTATGTTACCAGACACGAAAAACAGAATACATATAACATAGGTTTATGTAAGTTGCACAAGAAATGATTTTAATACATATACATACATATAAATATATAAAAGTAATAGAAAAAAATCCTCCATTTTTGCACTTAAAAGTAATTTTTTTCCGTAGTCGAGAAACTTGGCAGTCCATAGTTTATATTTTCATTTGAATTGTAAACAAGATGTCCTTAGAAAACTCTTCACATGTACCCTATGTTATCAGAAACGAGAAACGTAATGCATATAACATGGGTTTATCTAGGTTGCACAAGAAATGATTTTAATACACATACATATATTTAAATATATGAAAGTAATAGAAAAAAATCCTCGATTATTGCACTTAAAAGTAATTTTTTTTTCCATAGTCGAGAAACTTCAGCAGTCCATAGTTTATGTTTTCATTTGAATTGTAAATGAGATGTCCTTAGAAAACTCTTCACATGTACCCTATGTTACCAGAAACGAGAAACTTAATACATATAACATAGGTTTATCTAGGTTGCACAAGAAATGATTTTAATACATATACATATATTTAAATATATAAAAGTAATAGAAAAAAATCCTCCATTATTGCACTTAAAAGTAATTTTTTTCCGTAGTCGAGAAACTTCGGCAGTTCATAGTTTATGTTTTCATTTGAATTGTAAATGAGATGTCCTTAGACAACTCTTCACATGTACCCTATGTTACGAGAAACGAGAAACATAATACATATAACATAGGTTTATGTAGGTTGCACAAGAAATTATTTTAATACACATACATATATATCACATTTTAATATATATATATATATATATATATATATATATATATATTAACTTATAAATACATCAACAATTTATGCATTTATAAATTCAAAGTGTACCATAAACCTAAGAAACAATGAAATACAAAAGTCAAAATAAATAATGGCTAAAATGCGTGATAAATTAAAAAAGTCAACAATTTTTTCACTCTCTATATTTAGATGACTAACCTAAAAGATTCAATCTCAAGGCCGCAATTTCCCTTGCACTGACAATCTGTTTAGATTCTCTACCATATTGAACAAAACAAATTAAAGCGTTTTATTCCAGAAAATATTGTCTGTAATATATAGACCAGGCATCACCATAAATGGTTAAATCCCAAAGGACATAGAGCTAGTTGCCATATGTATCTCCACTTAGAAAGAGGATAATATAAACTTTTAAAGATCCTCTTCTTCAAAAACATTGAATATAAAGCACATTCCAGTGAAGGAAAACTCTAATATGTACCAAACCTCCTCCGAAATGATTTTCCATTTCCAAAACTTGTTGAAACGTTTCACCAAATTCAAAAAATTCCCCAACTTGTTGGTAACCCCGTTCTGTTGTGGATGGGTTGCAGGCCCTAACAATGCTGCCCCGTCGCGTTTCTTGCAACCGGGCATGTACACAAAATTCCTTTTACTAATAAAATAAAATAAATTTATATTGTTTTAAATCCCTATTATTGCAATAAAAAGTTAATTTTATTTTTCACTCTAGAAACTTTAAGCTTTGGCAGTCCATAGTTTATGTTTTCATTTTAAAGATGAAACTCTGAAGAAAAACCGCAAACAAAATTCATTGATATCTATGTTTTGGGGTACTCTTATCGATCCATCCTTGGCATTGAGTTTAGATTTGAATTGCAAATGGGAGTTTCTTATCTAAATAACTGTTTTCCAAAAGCTTGTTTGGATTTTCTGCATATAGGATTTTTGTCTGAATTTTTGAGTGAGCTACCCCACTGTTTTCCTCAAGGAAACAAAACTTGGTTAAGAGCTGTAGACATTCTTTAGGTAAAGTATATTAACAAAGGTTTAAAAAGTAAACAACTTCTACAAGTACACGAGGTTCTGTTTTATGTTACCTGAAGTAATGTTCTTCTATATATGTTGTAAACTTGTATGTTCTGTATTTTGGGTAAGTTTTGGTTTACTCTTGAGATTGGTCATGAGGTTGAAACCGAGGTTGCAAAAATTTGAAAATATGTTAGGTAAACTGGAGGAAGTGCCCTTGCGGGTTTCCGCATGGCAGGTCTCCGTGATGAATTGGCATCTGGGTTGGCTGTAGCCTAAAAACAACTGGTACCTCTACCTTGACGTGTACACATAGGTATATATACTGTGGCTTTGAAAGTCACACCTAGCCAGCATGCCAATTTGGCATACAAGACCTCTCTAGTGGAAATAACAGAACTTTATCACTTTGCTTTATCTTATATGTTATTAAATTTTTCTACTCTACGTGTTGACCTCATGATCAAGCTCGAGCGTAAACCTGCCCTTGTCAATCCACCTTATAGATAGACGCATCTTAGCACAACAGTATGGTGCTAGCTTAGTATAGAAAGTTTTGGAGTTTTATTATTGCATCCTGTCATTGGTTACTTAGTCTTATACTTATTTTTGGTGCTGGTCTTGTATCAGGATGCAAATTCTTGTGCTCCTGCATATGGAATCTGTACGTTTGCTGGGCGCTTCAAAGGTTCTGTTTTCCACCAGTCCCTACCAGGTTTGCTTATATTTTCCTCAAGATTTGTCATTGAATTTGGTTGTTTAGAACCTGATTTTGAGCTGGTTTGGATGTGACACTCAGTGAAAGGCTTGGAAAATTAAAATTTAGAAAAAGTTGAAAAAATCAAGTTTCACCATTGCGCATGAGGGCTTTTAAAAAAATGCCCAAAGTAAAATTTGCAGTTGTAAACACTTGCCCACAGGTAAAATTTGTCTAGAAAGAAGTCATTGGTGGTGAGAAATTATTTTTATACAGCTGAAATCCATTCTTTTCTCTGTGCTGACATATTGGGAGAGAAATAATGAGAAAAGTTTTGTTTTGGGTGAATTTTGACATGTGTTGATATCGCTTAAATTACTGGCCATTTCTTAGTCCGTTGTTTTCTCCTAAGACCCCAAAACATGGTTTCCTCATCGCAAGATTGGTTTCACCAGGCTGAGCTGAGTCTTGCTACTACGAGTGGTTGTATTGCTTACATAGTTTCTCGGTGTATTTGCTTTTGGATCAGGGTTTATGTTTGAGGAGCAGAATATAATGATTTTTCTATTGGATTCGTTTATGTCATGATCATTGGGTACAGTTGCCGTTAGTATTAGCCCATCAGAGTTTATGTTGTGTAGGAGAGACTATCACCAGGCAGTTATTGAGATAGTGCTCAGAATCACACGCAGTAAGGTATTAAGGCAAATTGACTGGTTAGAATTTTGCGCTAAAAATTATAAATGGGTACATTGAAAACTGAGAAGCAGGGACATGTAGGTCAGAAACAACATGAATTTTGGGATAAACTTTGAAGGAAACAGTGCCAGAAATGTCGAGAAACTCTTGGAAATGGTATTTGAAACTGAAGGAATATTCTGGAAGCTGAGATCCAGCGTAGAGATGTCCAGAAGCGATTGGAAATTAGTTGGAAATGTTTTCACATTGCCAGAAACATTTTTTGAAGTTCCTAGCCTCTTGCAAGGAGTTTCTGAAATTTCTCAGGGTGGGAAATTGTTTTGGAAACCTGGAAATCGGTTTCCAGCTTAATAGATGTGGTTTCTGGGATTTAGAGGATTAACATAACTATTCAGTTGTTTTTAGAAACTGTGTTGCATTTTTGTGTGGGAGCCAACACTCGTAGCATGCCACAAACTTACGAGTCATATTTATTTCAGGTTAACTCATCTGAATGAATAAGTACACTTTTTCTTTACAAGTTGAGATTAAGTAGTGTAAAGAATCACAGGTTATTGATCATCCATGCGATAAGGTTAGCAAGCTTTCCTTTCTTTCTTGACGTGCATTTGAGCATGGCATGGGGAATACAAAGCAATTTATTTGTGTAGGAGTTTCTCTATAACGTAAATGCTAATGACTAGGGTGTTCCATTGAGAAGAGTTCTAAATCATATGGATATTGGGTGCACCTATGATCAGTCACAAATCGTTAACTCCTTCTTTCCCTAGAGAAGGGATACTCCTAGTTTTGTGTGAGCTAGTAATGCATTAATGAACTTGTTTTCTCTTCTTAGATAGAAAACACAAACTAATGTCTTGTGATGAACTCTTAAGTGGTATAATTAGTATTACCTTTTTTATGGATGGTCTGAACCTTACGAAATTCCCTTATTTAGTTCCTGCATCAGACATAACTAAGGAATTATATTTTGATGAAGCTTTTGTGAAGAGTTTATGGAGTTGTTTACATTTTCTAAAATGATTTAAAATTGACAAGTCCAACTGTTGGAGTTGTTGACATTTTCTATAATGTGCAAATTTTAGTCATTCTTATTGAATAGTTCCATGTTGGAATACAAATTTTACAAAACTGTTGTTTTCTGAGCATGATTGACTCTCAATTGGGAGTCATTAATACTGTTTGATAGACATGGGTTGCTTTTTTATACGGTGCAATACTTACACTACTAAACTTTGCTCTAAATTTGGAAATCCTAGAAACCTAATATACATAAAATATAGTGAACTTTGAGTACTTAGGTCAATTCATAGACCTTGTAAGCTTAGAATGATCATTCATTCTACAAATGCATAGATACGCATTTATCATATTTTGCATATACACACACAATGGATACATGTCCGGAGCAAATCTTTTTTGCTTTTGTAGAAACAAATTACATGAGCCTCTTATCCACGGGTTCCTATCGATCTTTATACAAAGCTAATGTTAAATGTCCAGCCAACACGTCCTATGTATCTTCTTATACTAATTGCAATGGTTTCCCCATTTTGCCATGAAAGGGTACGGGTCCAAAACGCGGGAACAACGATTTTCAAAAAAACCTTGGGTATGAAACGTTACGGAAACATCCATACGATATATTATAAAAAATTTAAAGTTATATATATATATATTAATTAATTATATAAGTACTCATATTCAAAATTTTAGTCCATGGACCATAAGAGATAAAGCACTTAAAATATTTTGTATTCATTGAAGTTCAAAATATTCATCATTCTACATGGTTACAATTTCAATGTTTCATCTATAAATGATTATAATCTAGATTCTAGAATATATCATCTAGATTTTCCTCATAATCATCTCCATGAATACCACCGACGGCTCTACTATCCATCCCTTGTGCAGAATTTCCCGAATTGTCATCATTAATATCAAGCAGTGAAAGTTGGCAAAGAGTAGCAACATAAGCATCAAAGTCACTAGCCTTAGGATCAATATCCCAAAGTTTGTTGGGACCTCTAGTATAGCCTTCAATTTTGTGTAATAGTATGCACAAATTAGAATGTACAAACACCAAATCCTTAGTGTTCTTGGATGCTGACTTGTTTTGTTTGGCTGAGTGGATGAATGTATATGTACTTCAATTCCGCTTTGTCAAGAATTACAAGCCACTTGTTAAAAAAAGATTGTTAGAAATTTCCAATTAGTAATAATATAGTATACTCAGAACCTAATTTTTTAATTAATAAACATTAAACTTTTGATTTCTTTTAATATTTTATACTTGTTGAGGATTTTAATGACAACAAGTTGAGGTACTTGACATCATGGCCATGTACATACCACCACATGACTGGGCTCATGTTGTACTTGTCACATAATGCCTTAATTTCACCCATGCTACCATTAGACGTAGAGACAAAGATCCCCATTTCATAGCGGACTGCACTAGCTACAGCTGGATCAGGAAAAAACCTCCAAAATGCTGCCTTAGTTCCATTTGCAACTTCTTGGTCATTATATGGTGGTTGCCTATCAGGTAGCCCAAGTATTTCATTGCTATAATATTTGGGATTCAGGGCATATGCAAGGAGATGCAATGGGGTGGTCATTTTATTCCACCTCCTCGTGATCACGCTCTTAACTTCATTGTAGAACTTTTCTTTAGGATCTTGCTCTTTGTTTTGTATGATGTCTTTAATTTTTTGAAGCATAGAGTCAATGCTATCATAGATTTCCCTTATGCAAGCGTGATCTTTGTCTGCATATCTAATCATGGATAAAATAGGCTCAATAAAACTGAGCAAGTATTCAACCTCGCCCACCAATCATCATCAAGTATCAATGATTTTATCTTGATGGCTCGTTCTGTGTTTCCTTGCCTCCACATGGACCAAACATCATCAATCACCATATTGCTTAAGGCTTGTTTTACCTTCACAAGTCATCTCAAGACGAGTGTGTGAGAGGCAAATCTCGTTTCAACAACCTATTAAAATAAATTAAAACAAGTTAATAAAGTATAAAATTAAATTTAAAAGAAATTCAATTGATAATTTCATAGAAAGAAAATAAAAATTAGAAACTAGTAAATTGTTCCCTTACCTTCAACAACTCCAACCTTGAGAACCTCCTAAAGATAGCCTGGGACATATGATGATTTGTGACAAACATCTAAATCTCATTTGCCTCCATATAAATCTCCTGTATCCATGGGATTTTGCTAATCTTCTGCAACATCAAATTCAAGGAGTGTACTGCACAAGGTGTCCAAAATATGTGCTCATATCTCCCTCTACAATCAACCTTGTTGCTCTATAATTTTTTGCATTGTTTGTGATGACTTGGACAACGTTTTGGGGCCCACCGACTCAATAGCCTCAATCAAAATATTAGCAATAAATTGAGCATCTTTCACTTAGTCCTCACAATCAATGACCTTTAAGAACATTGCCCCTTTAGGGCACACTTGGTGATTCGCAACAATGTTGATTAAGGGTTTATTTCGAGCATTGTTCCATCCATCCAAATAATTGGCTGCAAAGAAGTATTTATATGGTCTATTTCTTTCGCCAACAATGATGTTTTAATCTTCTCATAATCAAGCATTTGTACCCTTGTGATGCCTCATTAATACTTCTCACCATTTGTTGCCAATACAACGACCACAACACATTGAAGGACAACCCACATGCATAAATGCATCGAGCAACCAATTCGTGAGCAATTTCCCTTTTCTCATTTGCAAATGCTTGTTCTAATGGACCTTTTGTTGTCTTTCGTGAGGTGGTTTCTTCCTCTAAGGGAGTTTCAACTTCAAGTGGTTGGGTTGGAGTTTGAATGAAATGATGGTTTGATGGGGTGGGTGGTTTTCTTGAACCCCTCCTTTGCAAAGGAACGGTTTTAGATCTAGCTCTTGTAGCTTGCAAGTTAGCCTCCTCTTGCTCTTTCATGTATGCCAAAATTTGTGTCTTATCAACCTTGAAACATTTTTTAATCCCCGTTCCTACTACCCCAATTAAATGAGCTTTGAGTCGGGTATATGAGGACTTGAAATGCATATTGCAATGATTGCATATCGAAGATCGATTGCCACCGCTAACAAGGTTCTCTAACACTTGTACATGTCTCGAAAGAGGAGAATTAGGATTTTGTTTTATGGGATCCACGCCCTCCCTTTGGCTTGCTTCCCATGCCCTCCCCTAAAGCTGAACTGTACGCCATTGATATTTTATATCTCAAAGTTCAAACTTACAATGAAAAATAAAAACAAAAACGTAGAAAACAATAAATAAAACTATACCCTACATATCTTTTTTTGTTTTTGATCACCAAGTTCACCATGAAGGTGCGAGGTGAGGGCATACATAGAGTTTGGATTTTTTAATTAAAAAATAGAAAAAAAATCTAAAATAATAGCAAAAGAAATCAAACCCTACGCATCAAACCCTAGAAGACATGATCGGTATATAGATAGTGGTTGCTTAGGCCACATGACAGGTGACAAGAACAAGTTCATTTCATTGAAGAAGAATGCATCAGAAACAATGAAATTTGGAGATAATGCATCAGAATAGTGAAATTTGGAGATAACACATCTGCCAATATTGTTGGCAAGGGTACCTTGAGTTTGGATAATGGGAAGACCAAGACAAAGAATGTGTTGTATGTAGAAGGTTTGAAACACAATTTGCTTTGAGTGCGAGTCAAGGACACACACTGATCTTTCATGACAAAGGGTGTGACATAAGGAGAACCAAATCAAGTAGACTAGTTGCCAAGGCTAAGAGAACTGAGAACAACATGTATGTCTTGAGTGAAATCAAGAAGGAGAGATGCTTCATGAGCAAGATGGATGAATGTTGGCTATGGCATAGAGGTTGGGCCACCTAAACTTTTGACAACCTGGTCAAGATCAGCTCCAAGAAGTGTGTGAAGAACATGCCTAAAATCACCAAACCTGAAAACACACTTTGCAAGGCATGTCAACATGGTAAGCAAACTAGAAGGAGATTCAAGTCTAAGGAGTACTCTACCTCAAGACCTTTATAACTAATTCATACTGATTTGTGTGGTCCTACAAGGACACAAAGCATTCAAGGAGACAATTACTTCATGTTACTCATAGATGACTACACAAGAATGACTTGGGTAGCTTTCTTGAAAGAAAAATTAGAAGCTCTTGATAAGTTCAAGGCATTTAAGGCTCTTGTTGAGAATGAAAAGAATGCAAAGATCAAGTGTCTAAGGTCTGACAGAGGAGGAGAGTTTTGGTCAAATGAATTTGATGATTTTTGTGAGGCTCATGGAATAAGGAGACAATTTTTAGTAGCTAGGACACCTTAGTAGAATGGGGTAGTTGAAAGAAAGAACATGACAGTTCAAGAAATGGCAAGGACAATGTTGAATGAGTCAAGGCTATCTGATGGCTACTGGAGATAGGCAGTAAGCACACAAAAGTATACACTTTGAATAAAGCACATATAAGGATTAATGGTGACAAAACCCCCTATGAGCTGTGGAAAACAGACTTGCAAATGTGAAGCATTTTAGAGTGTTTGGGAGAAAATGTTACATCAAAAGAGATGAGGATGACCTAGGTAAGTTTGATTCAAGGTTTGATGAGGGCATATTCTTAGGATATTCAACAGTCTTTTCAGCTTATAGATGCTACAACCTAAGTTGCCGCATTCGAATTCGTGTTCGAATTCGCCGATGATTAAATTCGTGAAAAATTCGCCGGTAAAAAAATCAGCGATTAAATTCGTGATTAAATTCGACTATGAGAAATATACATTTTTATTAAATATATAAAAACAAAAGATAAATTCACATTTCAAAAGAGAGATAATATCACATTTCATTGATTTCATTACTAATCTATCTACAGGCGATCAAAGCTCATGATTATTTCAGAAGATTGCAAGAAGTTGCTTGGTCGAAAAAGGTGCAAAAATGGATTTTATGAAAATAAGAAAAATATTGCCATCAATGCGTAGAGCTCAAGAAAATATGCACTTTTAGAGAAAACGACACCTGAAACGGAGCCACAGAATGAAAGTTATGGCACATGCAAGTTTTTGCTGCTACATCTTCCTGGACCCTTTCCAAAAATGGCAAATTTTTTCTTGTGCTTTGTGTTTTTTTCACCAAAAATCCAAAAAGGAAAAAATTGCCAAAAAAGGAAAAAAACGCGAATTAAATCGCGATTTTCAAGGCGCTGTTAAAATTCGGCGAATTTCAAATTTTTTCCTTGAAGTTCGCCGAATGCGGCAACATAGGCTACAACAAGAGATTGCAAAAGATAGTAGAGAGCACCAACATGAAGGTTGATGAGACTTGCTCAAAGAAGTCACATTATCAAAATTTGGATTCCAAGAATGAAGAAGACGCTATTGAGACATATGAAGAAGAAGAAGAAGTTGAGGAAAGAGAAGATACAAAAGGTCCTGCAAGGCAGATTCAGAAAGACCATCCTGAAACTCAAATCATTGGCAACAAGAATGTAGGTGTGCAGACAAGAAGGAAGTTGGTAAGTAACTCTAACCATGCAAATGTTGCTCTTTTGTCTAAGATTGAACCTAAAAACTTTTTAGAAGCAAGTGAAGACAAGTTTTGGGTAAGTGCCATGAATGAAGAGTTAGACCAAATAGAAAGGAATGAGACTTGGGAACTAGTTCCTAAGCCTAAAGACAAGAATGTAATAGGCACAAAATGGGTGTTTAGAAACAAGTTAAATGAAAATGGAGAAGTCACTAGGAACAAGGCCAAATTGGTTTGCATGGGATATGCTCGAGTAGAAGGAGTTGACTTTGAGGAGATTTTTGCTCCTGTAGCAAGATTGGATGCTATCAGAATGTTTCTAGCCTATGCAAGTTTCAAAGGATTCGAGGTGTACGAACTACAAAAATCAAATTCAAGTAATTGTTTTTATACCCATGGGGAAATCTCCTTCATTCAGCTCCAACTACATTCCCATTGGTAGAAAGTTTGCAGAAAGAAAAACTAATGGCTTTCATCATTATCCATCACACTCTTTTCTTTTATCATTCTCCTCTGTTTTATTCAATAATGAAATGACGCTATTGAGTGCACATAAAGACAATTTTCTGTCAACATAAGTCTTTCCTCTTTTTGATTGCGAGTTTTACTATTTATAATGAAGAGTCAGAAATTCCTCTTTGCGGCAGTTCTCTCTGATTAAATTTACTGCTGTAGAGGAAAAAGGATGAGAATAACCACCTTGCCCAACTTTTCCTCCCTACAATTGGCTGCTATATCTGTACCCATATTTCCCTTGCTCCCACTATGTTGGTATGCGATCTCGAAATTCTTTCTTTCCACCATAATTTTCTCAATGAAATTGTTTGTTCGCCAGACATTGCAATTTCCCGTTTTGACTGGTTCAATAATTAGCATTGAGTTTCCACCATTCTTTTACTTGGACAATCTTATAGCGTCTAAGAAAGCCTCTGCTTGTGTTTTATTGTTTGTATCCAATCTCAAATGGAGTGAAAACATTAATAGAGGTTGTCCATCATCAACTCTAAAGATCCCTTCTACACTATCTTGGATTTTCTTTTGCAGGTTCATCAAAATTGAGCTTAACCCAAATTCTAAGACATTTCTTTCACTTATCTTAGGCTTTTTCTACCTATTGCTACAAAACGATTATCAAATTAAGGATTCAAAACATGATATATTATAATTAAGGAGAAAATATTATTAAAGTAGTATAACCTTATAATATGCCTAATTATTTTGATAGGTAAACAAGGGTTGTAGGGTTCTCTTTCTCGTTAGTGTTCATGATTTCAAAATTACAAAAAGATTCGAAGTTAATTTCAGCAGGTAAGAAACTTGGATAAAAACTTTACTATATTCACCGAACGCAGCCTACGCCTATCAATAATACTAATATAGTTTTGTACAAAACACCAAACTCATTTTGGGTATACCATTGCCGAAGACAGAAACAAGGGTCAGAGGGGTCCCTTTCTCGTTAATATTCATGATTTCAAAATTACAAAAAGTTTTGACGTTGATTTCAGTAGGTAAGAAACTTGGATCAAAACATACGCCTATCGATAATACTAATGTAATTTTTTTTACGAAAAATCCAACCCATTTTGGGTATACTATTACCAAAGATAGGAAATAGATTTCTTGCCATAGATGATTTTCAAGGGGAGGAAGGCCCAACCTCATCAAAAGACGATTATGGGGGTATCATCTTCCTCCCCAAACTGATATAAAAACCTTCCCTACTAGCCTGGCGGAGTAGAATCCCTTAGGGCTTTTGGCATTCTCCATGTGGACTTCCTTAAGCCGTTGACCATAAAGGAGGATCGGTTTTGCAGAGCTACTAGGTCCAGCTTGTGGAAGACTTCGACAACAGTCGAGTATCTACAGTGCTGAAGAAGCTTGCCCACATAATCAATTAGAAATATGAATATGGATTGGAGCTCTCGGTAAGTAGCAACAATCACAAACCCGTGTGAGATGGCGTCGGAGGGAGGGAGAAAAGTGGGACCATCTAATCTCAATTTCTCAAGCACAACATCAAGTCTGACTTGGTGTTCTTCTTGTATGAAAATAACTGCCATAGCCAAGGACGTTCTCTTATCTAGCTCCTCTTTCAGAGGATTGTTCACAAAGTCGAAGCCACCTCAGATGTGACCCTTGGGCAGATATCCAAATTCAAATAATTTGAGCCCAATATGTCTTTATTAGCCTGACAAACCTCAGCCAAAGGGGGAATGATATGATCCTAAGGCGCTATTCGAAATCTGGTTGTTGATAGCCATTTCCCTATTCTGTCCTCGTAGGAAGAATCGAGGACAAAGAAACCCGTTCATGACAACAAAGGAAAGATACAACAAATTTCATGATAGGCGGAAGTAGAATATGGGTGAATCAAGCAGAGAGATAAATAGATTGCCATGAGCCATCGAATGTCGAGCATAGGAAATATCACCAACATGTAAAGAAATAATGACCTCCAAAGCCACATGAGTGGAAAGATGGAATGCTGGCTTGATAAACATGTGAGAGTAATCTGCGACCAAAAATAATGATTGCCTTGACATTGGGGAAATAAAAAAAGAGACCAGGAGTAGGCGGTTAGGTGAGGGGGAAGATATTTGAGCCGTAGGGCGGCGAGACCATGCCAAGGATCTAACGCAATTTCTAAGTAGCTGGTTGGTAGGGTAATCCCTTTCTACTAGTATGATATGTATCCGATACGAATATGTCCGAGAAATGTGCCCAGGAGCCCCTAGGGTATGCCTGAGACCCTCCGGGTATGTTTGCAGATGTACTTGGCTGTACCCCGGCTGCTCAGGGCACTTTTCTAGGTAAAAACATTTTTTTAATTTTTAACTTTTTTCACTCTTTCTAATACATAAAGTAACAAAAAACATAAAATTTTATGATTTGAAACCCTAAAAGTGAACTACAATGAATAAAACAAAACAAAACGCATAAAAACATAAAATCAAAGCAACTTACTTCTCATTCCCTCATTGCATACCTGCCTCTCTAAGATTTTATTTTGCTCACATAGGTTTGATACTTCATCAACAAGCATTGCAATCATTTTCCTAAGCTAGTACGAGTGCCTATTCATTCGTAAAGGCCATTCATGGGCTTCAAAGCGGGAGGATTTGTGGATTATTCATCAAGTCAAGGTTTTAAGTTTTTAACATTCATGTTTGATTTTGATTTTTTGTTTTCATTTTGTTTTTAATCTTTCACACATTTCATGCTTCTTTTTATGTTTTATTATTTTCATTTTAAAATTTTAAACTATTTTGTTAATTTTAAAATTTTAGTAAATGCTATGCCCCAGGCATAGGTTTTTTTTTTATTATTAACATTTGTTTTCTTTTCTTATGCTGTTGATTTTTAAACTTTAGGTAGTAGTGCAATGACAACAAGTTCCACCTCCTTTGGGCAATCCTTGTTCAAAGAATTTGACTCAATTCACCATTATGGAGGCATGTCATAATACTAGAGCAACTTCCAGGTGGTGGGTGTTTTGTTTGGAGATGCCATGATTGTGAAATATTATTCAAAGGCTCATATAGTTAGGTGAAAGGCCACGTGTGCAACACTGGGTCATCGTATAAGAACTTGCAAGGGAAAGAATAATGTAGGGGTGCCAATAGCAAAGGTTCTGGAATATATCAAAGAACAAAATTATGCATAGGGTTTGTTTTTATTTTTAACCTTTGTTTTCTTTGCTTATGTTGGTTTTTAAGCTTTAGGTAGTAGTCAATGGCAATAAGTTCCACCTCCTTTGGGTGATTCTTGTTCAAAGAATTTGACCCGAATTCACCATTATGGAGGCATGTCATAATACTAGAGCCATTTTTAGGTGGTGGGTGTTTTGTTTAGAGATGCCATGATTGTGAAACGATATTCAAAAACTCATATAGTTAAGTGAAAGGTCACTTGTGTGCAATACCAAGTCATGGTATAAGAACTGCAAGCGGAAGAATAACGTAGGGTGCTAATAGCAATTTTTAACCTTTGTTTTCTTTGCTTATGTTGTTGGTTTAAGCTTTAGGTAGTAGTAGTAGTAGTACAATGGCAACAAGCTCCACCTCCTTTGGGCGATCCTTGTTCAAAGAATTGGACCCGAATTCACCATTATGGAGGCATGTCATAATACTGAGTTGCACGGAATGATATTCAATATGCTCAAATATTTTCAACATACAATAGATAGGCTATTATATAGCCAAAGAAGTAGCAAAACAACCTCCTAGTAAATAGGAACGAATACCCTAGAATAGTCATGGGTAACACAATAACAAAATATATTGTTATAACTATATAACAATTATCGTGAGCACTAGATTAATTTCCGAACGTTGCCCCCTTAGTGCGAACATGGGAAAACCTACCTTTGCACTTGCACCTCGCTCATGATCGGTGATTTCTACGGGATGATCACAAACCTCAAGGTGATGGTTTTGCAAATGGTTTACCACAAACCACAAGGTGATGGTTTTGCAAATGGTTTACCAACAACCAAGAATGGTGGTTTTGCAATTGGTTTACCACAAACCACAAATGAAGATTTTCAAGTGGTTTACCTACAACCACATCATGATGTTCATCGATTTCATTCACAGGAATAACATAGGAAACTCGATGAATTCTCATTACTTATACATACAAACTGAAAATTGGAAATAGAACATTGGATCATTCCCCCTCAATGTGAAATTTCAACTTATTTTGCAAACCAAGAAATCGAGAATATGCATACATCGAAATCTGATGCATACCATACGCAACTGAAAGCACACCGAAAAAATGTCACCAAACCTTGATGCGGCCCCATCGTTGGCGACTGACGAGAGGTCGCTGATTGACCTCTAACCTCCGTTTGCCTCTGTCCTCCAAAGTGTGTCGCTCGACTCAGCCGAATTTGATCATGATGTCAATGTACAATTCTCCCTTCAACTCGGACGTCGGGTTACACCGAAAATGCGTCCGGCTAAAAGTGAGGTAATTTTTTTATTTTGACTCTGTCTCATTAATTAGATTTGACAATAACAAAACTCACTTGACGACACTTTTGACGAATTTGGCTCTTTTGAAACAAACAACACTAAACAAATATTATATGGTTTTGACTAACCATAGAGAATAACACCAATCAATGATAATACCATTACATTGACAAAGACGACAAAGAATTTTAGACACGATAATAAAAATTACAAATAATAATAAAGAAATTGACTCTACTAACAACACTATTACAAAATTGACAACTTAGGTTTTAGGTACTTTTGATGACTAAGACACTAATAATTATTCAACAATAGTGGTGACAATTAATAAGATACTCATTCGGCCGACTATACTAGTTTTACAATCACAATAACTTTTGAATTTGATACACAATATTACACTTTTTAACCATTGAGAAATTCAACACGAGAAATTGACTAAAGAACAAACTAAAGCTAAGGATCAAATTATAATCTAAACGCTAATATACAACACATGCTTTTATAATCCCGACTGGCAAAGTGTATGCGGTGGCATAACCGAGGTAAGAGATGCCAATATCGTAGGGCAGCACAGATCACTTTTGCAGGGGCATATAACCACAAAGAAAGCTGTCATCCCAATGCAACCGGTCTCCGTGTTTCTAATAGAAGATGCATGCACATCCTCCTATCAACATGTAGATTGCAGGTGTATGGGCTCCACTTGCAAAACATATGCCGGAAGCAATTTTTGATATTTTATCTCGCTGGTTGGTAATCACTCTTGATGCAGAGAACGGAGGAATTAAATATAATAATAATGTGTTGTCCTCTTCTTTCTTGGGTCTTTGATTTAATGCGCACTTCACAATGGATGAATCATTTCAATAATTTCTGGATGAGGACGAGATTCGCTGAAGGAGGGCATAGACTTGGACTCGCAGAGCTTCTTTAGAAATGCCTCCTCACATCCATCTCCCACCTGTCCCACGTCTTTGCTTCAAAGCTTAACAATTCTACACCTGTGGTCTTTGGATGCACAATGAACTCTACTAGAACATAGACCATACACCTCGTGTAACATGGATGAAGAAGACAACGAGGATTCAAGATGCCATATATAAATTACGCGAAACAAGTATCGATAATGCCCGAATGATCGATGAGAGGTGTATGGAGAGAGAACTGATTATTTTCACTTTGACTACATAAATGACGATTACCTTTAAACATCATTCATCCTCAAGAGAGAAGTACATGCCGATTGCACCTCTACAAATCAAATTGATTCTCCATCAAAGGAACATGATTAGTTATACGCTCCGATACCGGATGAAAGAAATGAAACACAAAGTTGCACGGAATGATATTCAATATGCTCCAATATTTTCAACATACAATAGATAGGCTATTATATAGCCAAAGAAGCAAAGAAAAACAACCATCTAGTAAATAGGAGAACGAATACCCGGAATGGTCACGGGTAACACAATAACAAAATATATTGTTATAACTATATAACAATTACCGTGAGCACTAGATCAATTTCCCAACAGTTTTGTTTAGAGATGCCATGATTGTGAAATGATATTCAAAGGCTCATGTAGTTAGGTGAAAGGTCACTTGTGTGCAATACTAGGTCATGGTATAAGAACTTGCAAGGGGAAGAATAACGCAGGGTGCTAATAGCAATTTTTTTGGAATATATCAAAGAACAAAAAGATGTAGAAGCAACTTTGGCTTTGAAAACAGTCATCCATTGTTGAAAAATAAGATCATCTCGATCAGTGAGGCCGCTTGTTGCCCCATCTAGTATTGGCTTTCTAGTCGCGACATTTATTTGTGATGGCTACCTCCATACAAAATGAGAATTCACCTCTTTCATGAAAGAGGACAAAAAGACCATTGGAAAATGCCTTTCAAAATGAGAGTAGGGATATTGCGGATGATCACATTGTAAGATGTGTGTATGCAAATGGATTGTCATTCAATGTTGTCAGGTCATCATATTGGCAAGAGATGGTGAAAGCAATCAACGAGGCCCCAAAAGGGTAAAAAGGACAGGTTATGAGAAGCTCTGCACCACCTCGTTGGAAAAGGAATAAAAATATGTGGAAAACTCATTGTAGCCAATTATAGACTTGTGGGCCAAAACGGGTGTGTCCATTGTTTCTAATGGATGGAAAGATGCAAGAAATTGCCCTTTGATCAATGTGGTTGTAGAATGCCCCAAAGGGGCAATGTTTTGAAAGCGATTAATTGTGATGGGAAATTAAAGGATGCCCAATTTATGCTAACATCCTTTTCAAATCCATTGAGGCGGTGGGGCCTTAAAATGTTGTCCAAACCATAACGAACAACGCTAAGAGTTGTAAATCTGAGGAATGTTAGTTGAGGCAAGGTATGGGCATATTTTTTCGACACCATGTTTTGTTTATCTATTCAATTTAACTCTAAAAAAGTTGGCCTATAAAATAGAGCGGATTCACCAATTATATGCCGAGGATGAAGAGATCCAAATGTTTGTGACCAACCATCACTAGTTGGAAGGCATCTTTAGATCCTTCTCGCATTTGGAGCTGCTGAAGGAAGGGAAACTACCTTTATTTTATTTATTATTTATAATGGAAGTTTTTTTTAATTTTTAAAATATAGTATTCAAAAGTTTTCAATTATTATTTCAATTTTTATTTCTTAGTTCATATTAGGTCATGTTGAGACTCAATTTGCATCACACACGATCATCTTGAGACAACTGACTTGTGAAGGTGCGAGAGGCACTTAGCCGATGATAACTTCCAACCTATAGGTTGATGGAGGTAATCAAACATTGGGACGGGCCGAAAAAGTGAAGGCAATAATTTTAGATGACACTTGGTGCAATCAAGTAGAATATTTCTGAGTTTTATTGAACCCATTATGACCACGATTTGCTTTATTGATATGGATCAGCTATGTGCGGGAGAGATACATGATGGTATTGACTCAATGATTGAGAAGATAAAGTCCATCATAAACACAAAAAAACAAGATCTCGAGGAAATTCTTTTCAAAGAACAATTAATTCTCATTGAGTTGTGGAACAAAATGACCACCTTGCTACATTTACTTGCCTTTGCATTGACTCCTAGATTCTACAACACAAAGATCCTTTCTTTGATAGGGAGGATGACACCATACATGGATGCAGAAGTTAATGAGGAATATATGTTGGCATTGTCTAGGCTCTTCCTTGATCCTGAGGCTGAGGACATGGTTATGGCAAAGTTTACCAATTTCATAGCGAAGACAGGTTCATAGCCTTCTCGCTCTTGATTTAATGATAAGATAGATGCTCATATGTGGTGGTACCTCCATAGTCATACATCACTATACTGCAACCTCTTGCAATCAAGGTCTTGGCACATGTAAGTTTTTTTTTTTTAATTCTTTCCTTTTTTGGTTGAACTTTTAGTTTTTTAAAATTCAAGTTTGAGTGTTTAATTTGCATTGACTTTGCCTCAATAGGTTGCAAGTTCATCTTCCTCTGAGCGCAACTGGAGTACATATACCTTCATCCACTCACAAAAGTGCAACAAGTTGGGGGCTAAAAAGGCCAAAGATTTGGTATATATACATTCCAACTTGCACCTATCCTACAAGCACCGGAGTATAAGGGTCAACAAAACATTGGGATATTGATCCAAAGAGAGTTGACTTGGATGCTTCTATTTCCCACTTGTCATTAGATGATGAGGGATTGGAGACTTCTTTAGCACCGCGAGACCTACATGCACAAGGGGGTGCTAGTGGTAGTGGCCCTAGTGGGAGTGGTTCAAGTCCATCTGGTTCTAATGAACCGCATAATGATGTTGATGTACCGACAAAGAGGAATATGATAAATATTGAATACTAGTTTGAATTTTGATCATTGGTGTAATAAATTGAATTAAATATATCATGACATTGTGTTTAATTTAAGCCTTTAACAAATAATGAGTTGTCTTTTGTGGTTATTTTGTTTATAACTTATAAGTTATTTGTTTTTCATATGATAATGTGTGGTTAATAACTTAATTCCTATATATACAGCTCTAATTTATATATATTTTGTATGACTCAATCCGATGTTGTATTCTCGGGACTTTTTTTTGCCATATCAGCTTATTGGATACTCAGTGAGCGTGCACTGTATCCAAAATGTATTCAAGCAACTTAGAAGAATTGTCGATGACGATATCTTTAGTTTGATTTGCCCTTGAGTTGTCTGAAAATCTAACACTTTGTTGGCCTCTCGAAAGCCATGCTGAATTTCCCATGAGGTAAACTTTGTGAGATGATACTTGGCTAGATTCAGAATATTGTTAATTTTTGGCTAGTTTTATCAGGGTTTCCATGAGATCTCCATCTGTATTGAGTTTGAACAATCCTGGTTTTGGAGGGATCTAATTGGGATTGGCTTTTCGATTTCCTTCCTTCCCGGAAGAGCAACACTTGACCCATTCATGGGGGGTAGTGAGAGAAGAGGCCAAGTATTTGTTAGCCCTATATCCCAAGTAAACGAAGGCACCAAATGTCTTAACGCATTCATCATGACATTTTCCAATATTGCCACTTCCGGTCTCACTAGCAATAAAGATAGGAAACTTGACTCTTTAGTGAAAATTCTTTTGTTTCTTTCTCACCAAAGGTGTTAGATAAGAAGTGAAGGACTACAAATCCAAATGGATGCTAAGAGATCATTTGAGTGTAAAGCGACGACTACAATTGTAGAGTCCGTACCATGGTGGCGGGAGGAGCCCAAGAGAGACCGAGATTATTATAGAGATAGTCCCAACATGATATGGAGAATGGACAATGGAGAAGGAAACGATCAATGTCTTCCTCATGCGCATGATACAAAAAAATAAAGCGTGGGACCAGGAAGGCTCATGTGTTCTTTGGTGATCTTGGGTAAGGATTTTTCCCATGGGAAGTTAACCAGGTGAATGCGCCTATTTTGGAAGGCATTCTCAAGCCCAACATCCATAACAATATTCATTATTTAAGAATTATGAGTGCATGATAACATTATATCCCGTTTTAACGGGATAAGATCCAAACCTTGTTGGAAGCCAACAAAGAGTATCAAGCTCTGGACTAAATAAAACTTATAAAACTTTCTCCAAGACTTAGGGAGTCCTTAAACTTGTTAGAGTTATACGTGGAAGGGGAGCGCTTCCATTTAATTTTTAGAAAGACACCATTTTCCATGGTCTCCTCGTAGTCAACGACCTTGTTGCCCCATAAATTAGTAAAGTACTCTTGAGCTTTCTGAGGTTTGGATCGTTAGCCAGGGGGAAACCAATTCCAAGGATCATTCCACAAATCACCGGACTCATAGTTCTTCACTTCCTAGGAAATGAATCTGGAGATGACCGGTCTGCACTCAATCATAAAGTTCCAAAGATGGGATCCTTTAGGAGGATTTCAAGTGGACAAAATCCTTGCAGGTTCCATGGATCCCAAATATTTAGCTCGAAGAAGTTTGCTCCATTTAGTATCAAGATGATTATATATTTCCCAAATTAATTTAGCATCCAAGGCTCGGTTTTGGATGTCCAATTTTTTTAATCTCGTTCCATTGTTCTGCTTGGGCAAGCAAACATTTGCACATTTGATTAGAGGGATTTTTCTTGCCTCCTCTCGATCCATGCCTTAGGAAAGATCGAGCGATTCTAATCAACTTGTTTTTGATGCTAGCTAGTAACTTTAGGACAAACATCATGTAAATTGGGAGGGTATTAAAGACAACTTTGATGAGGCTAATTCTACTTGCGAATTACAATCATCTTCCCTTCCAGCGTTGAGGCAATTTTGGAAGGATTGAATGAGGGGTTTCTAAAGGGAGGCTTTGCTTGCTCTAATGAATAGGGATACATAAATATTTATGAGGGAGCAAACCGATTCTAAATCCATGGATGGAGCAAATTTAATTTTTGAAGGTGAACCCGAGTATTGAAGAAGGAAATGCTTGATTTAACGCAATTGAGTTCTTGTCTCAATGCAAGAGTGTAGGAGTTGAAAAGATTCTTCTAAACCTTGACTTTTTTTCTTTTAGCTTGACCAAACAAAATTGTGTCATCAATGAATTGTTGTGGGGAAAATGGATCAATATTTTATGTCGCCTTGATACCTTGAATCACTTAGGAGGTTTGGGCATTAAAGATTGAATGACCCAAGGATTCAGCCATGATAATGAAGGGGAAGGAAGAAAGGGGATCCCCTTGTCTAATTTCGCATGGATGGGAAGAAACCGAATGGGGTTCCATTTTACCAATATTCAAAATCTTAGCCTAAATATGCAACTAAAAACCCATTCACAAAGGTACGTAGAAAATCTAAATCTCTCAAAGACCCTCTTAAGGAAGCATTAAGCCACTCGCTCGTAAGACTTGCCTATGTCTTAGTTTGATTATCATTCCTTTATCGTCGTGCCCCACAATGATAATGTATAACTTCATGTCTAATGGTGATACCCTTAGAGATTAGCCTGCTCTGGAACGAATCCCCCTTGCTTGGGAGAGATGATTACTTGTATTGTTGATTTTAGCTTAGATGCCAAAACTTTAGATATTATTTTATAGGCCACATTGCATTGTGAGATTGGTCTATAATTTGCAAAGAAGTCGGGGTGTTACTTGTGATGTGCCAAAAGTCTTGAAAGAAAGTTGTAGGAAACTTGTGCGAACTAGGAGCTTTCTTTATAGACAGTCCAAAAAGAGCAGAGTGAACCTCCTCAAACATGGTAAAAGTCATCAATTTCTCATTCTCGTTGTTGATGATGATAGTTGGGATATTGTGTTGAAGGTTGTTATAGGCCAAGATATTGGAAGCATTAGGTAGGGTGAGTAAACCTTCAAAATAATTGACCGCTTCATTTCTAGTTGCTTCATCGAGAGATCAAGACCTCTCTCGGTTAAGGAAGTAATAAAAGGTGATGTTATTGTAGTTTCTTCGAGTCTTGATTGAGCTATGGAAGAACTTCATGTTCGATCCCCTTCCTTGAGCCAACCTTCCCTTGATTTTTGTTTTCAATATATTTCTTCTTTGAGGAAGAGCTCCTTGTGTTTAGCCAACAATTCCTTCTTTTTTGATAAGATAATCGATCCATGCCTTGTTGGAAAACTACTTCGTTGAGAGCTTTCAATTCAAGCTCCACTCGCTCTTTTCCTTTAAGATATTCTTGAAGTGTAATTTGTTTCATTCTTTTGGTGGAGTTTTGATCCCCTAATGTGTGATTTATTCCACCAAGATTCGATGAGCATTGGGAGGTGTATATCTTGAAGCCACATCAATTCGAATTTGAACGGGCATTTAGGAGTAAAATCTTGAGTTATTAGAATTGACATTAGAAAGTGATCGGACCGGAAATGGAAGGAAAAAACCTTTGTATAAGCCAATTGACATGAATCCATTTAGGATTAACAAAATATCGATCAAGTCTTTCGAAATATTGGCGCTCCCTAATGTGATTGGACCAAGTAAACCAACCATGTTTTGGTTCAAGGTCCACTAGATTATTGGTAGATGCAAATTGTACAAAGTCCCTATGAGATTGGGAATTAGAAAGAATACCCCTAACTTTTCTCTAAGCTGTTAGAATAACATTGAAATCATCTCCCACAAGGAGCGAGCTGAGCCAAGAGATTGAGTTTCGAGTGAGAGGTTGTTCCATAAAAGTTTCTTTTGAATGATATTAGTTGGGCCATACACATTTAGAACCATGGTTCTTCATTTGCGATTTTAGAGATTGTACTCAAGCATAGCTGCCATTGTTGGTTTTGGCGGATTTGGAAAATTTTTACTTTGTTTGATTCCTAGATGATTTCTAAGCCACAAGAAATTCCATTTCGTCTACAAAAAGCCACTCTAACCAAACCATTCTCTATTCCAAAGTTTCCTAGCTTCCTCAACCAACATCTTGGTTTCTTGAATAAGAAAAACATCAACTTTTTGAGCAAAGATGCAATGTATAATTAGGTGTTGTTTGTTAGGGGCATTCATGCCCCTAACTTTACATGAAATTATCTTCATTGGACATGGGAGGGGACTTCCACCCCTCTTTTTCCAACATTGTAGAATGAGTTGATTACCTCTTGTGTCCCAGCTTGAATCTCAGCTTTGGCTTTGTTAGCCTTGGACTTTAAGCCTCACTCGGTTTTGGAGTCACAATTATCTTGCTTGAGTAGATTCAAAGAGGGTGAATGGAGAGATCCTTTAGGTTTCTAATGTCGTCTTCATCATAAAAAGATTCACATCTGCTTTATTCACCCAGTCTTCAAGTACTTTGAAGTTCTCAATTTTCCCTTCTTCCAATCCTTGACAAAGCACAAAGGCTAGATTGGCGAGGAGGTGTTGGCGATGTTGTTTACTTCCATGAGGATGGTTGTTGGAGACATCTTGCTCGAATTGAAATTTTGGCGACAATTTTTGGGGAGAGGATTATCGAGGGCATCCTTGATAGATGTAGTAATGATAGATGGTCTTAAATCATTTCTTTTTTAGAAAATCCTCCGACGACCCCCTTGGTTTAGGGTGCCAAATTTGTGAGGTCGAGAAGGACAAGAAGTGCGATTTGTCTTTAAGCTCAAACTCTCTCTCTTAAGGTGGCCATATCAGTGATATTGGAAGCATCTGAATGAGATTTTTCAGTGTCCACTGCCTGAAACCAATGTCCATGTGAAGATTGCAGCTGGATCGATTTCAGAAGAGGTTTGGGCAAATCCAGGGATATACATAAGCTAGCATAGTAGGTGTGTGATCCTTCGATCGTTCTTTTATGAATATGGATTGCCTCACCCAAATTGCTCCTGATTTTGATTAGGTTTTCTTCTCCTAATACTTAAAAGGAAGAGTGTAGAGACAGATCCAAATAGGGGCTACTCCCATCTTGACAGCAAGGGTGGCGAAGTTCAAAATCCAAGGTTGTAGGTATAGGCACACATCTTCTAGATGCCAATTGACATTATTGAGAGCTTCAAATATGCATTTATCTTCATTGAAGACGAACATGAAAAATCCTTTAGGGAGGAAATGAATGGGCGATGTTTGGTCCCCAAAGACTGGCGCACCATTTTTTGATTGCATTTATTATCAGCTATTTTTGTGCAAATTTCTTGATTAGGAAGCTTTTGAAGGGCTTCAACATCCGCAGCTGCTTCGGTTGAAATATTCACCAAAATATGATCTAGAAGGGAACCCATCTCCAAATACTTTTCTTGTTTTTATGCGAGAAGACAAAAGAAGATCGTAATTGGGACTGTCATTGATGTTCTTTGGCTTATTTCCAAGTGCGCACTCACTTGCACATATTTCCTTTTGCAACTTACAGATTCATTGACTTTCTTCAGGGATTCACTTTGTCGATTATAAGTGGATGCATTCTTATCAACAAACAAGACAATATAATCTGATATATTTCATATATAGATATTATTAAAAAAGAGTAAAACCTAATAATATGCTTTAATTCAAAATATTATACATATATATTATTATTAAGGGAGCATAAGCTATAAAATTCCATATTTTGAATACTATATATATATTATTAAAGCACTATAACCTTATAATATGCCTTAATTCAAAATACTATATATATATATATATATAAATATTATACACATTTTATTTAAAAAGTATAACCTTATAATAATTCAAAGTATCATATAAGTTATTTCTCGTATGATAAATTATATAGAGAATGTTATAAAAAAATTACCTCTTAGTTGATACACCTTTAGTGTTCTAATGACTCATCTGTAGCACTAAGCACTTGCAAGGCATCTCCAAGGTGATACCTCCTTTGTTTTGGGGTTTTCAAGTACTGATATAGTATTATATGTATATTTTTACCAAAGGAGTGTAACCTTGTAATAGGTAATTTAAGTAAGTAAGTAATATATATATATATTTTGTCTAAGTTGTCGATACATTTTGGATATGGGTATGGATATGCAGAATCTGATAAGCAGATAAGATGATTTTTTGAGTCCTTAATACAGTTTTGGTTACGGCAATGATACATTAAAAATAAACAAAATATAAATTCTAGCCTAAGAAATAGGAATTAACCACATATTATGCATCTAAAAAACAAAATAACCAAAAACACTACTGATAATATGTATAATGCCAACCAAATGCCAAATGAGAAAGTCACAAACGCCTTGATAAATATTAAATTTGATTATTACATCAAAAGTAGTATTCAATATTCATCATATTGTTCTTCATCGAGAGCATCGATATAAACATTGCGATGTGGTTCATCAGAATCACATGGACGCAACGCACTCCCAATACCACTAGCACCCCATGTGGGTCTTCATGACACCAAAGAAGTTTCCATATCATGTAATGAAAACTGGGAAATGGAAGCATCCAAGTCAACATTCTTTGGGTCAACATCCCAATGCTTTGTCGCCCATTACCTTGTACTCCATTTGCTTGTGGGATAAAAGGCGCAAGTTGGAATGTATATACACCAACTCCTTAGCCTCTTTTGACCTCGATTTTTTGCGCTTCTTTGAGTGGTTGAAGCTATGCGTACTCCAGTTGTGTTAAGAGGAAGATGGATTCACAACCTATTAAGGCAAATCAAATGCTCGTGTTTTAAATTTTGATAAAAGAACATTTTTTCATAATTTGTTTTTCCTAGTCATAACTAGGAAGGGCCCTAAACCTGCAGAAAAAAATACTGACAATTACAAGCCTATAAATTCTACTCATTGGATTCAAAAATTATAATGCATATTATCAAAGCATAGTACACTTAATTCAACATATTGGGCCAAGGTAAAGATTGATAACGAGCTGTTATCCCTATCTGCAAACTTTGTACTAAATGGCCATGCTCCTCATACCAGAATCCAAATTCCCTTTGATCTGCTGTTCCCAAATCACTTCCAGCCTGCAGCCTTCTGCCTTCATCCCATCCTTCTTTTACCTTCATCCTTGACCAGTGAGTGCCTGTGTGTGCTTAATGCTTTGTGGAGCAGGGTATTAAGAGTTGCAGTGCGTGCTTCATGTACCCCAAACAACTATTCTATACAGTGACAGAAATGGGAGCGGTATATTCTAATCTGGCCATTCTCTACAACATCATCAGCTACTTTTGTTTATTAAACTGATTATTTAAAACACCCTACATGCATAGCATATGAAGCTCATTTGTGACGACGATTAAATATATTTTACTAAGACGAGTTATCCTTTCTTTTCTTGTATGCGCAATGCTGAAAAGAAAACTTCTCGGATCTCTATATCTTCTAAGACTGCCTTTTCCATTTCTTCCATACGAGTTCATACATATACTAAAGAGTTCATAACTACCAACAAAATGAGCGCATGTGCATATATATATATATATATATATATATCAAACACACACACACACACACACACACACACTAAACACCAATATTTTCAGGATTTTGAAGTCATCATCCCTTGCATATTGATTATTCAGAAAAAAATTGCCAGTTTTTCATCTTGGTTGCTGGCAGGGGGCAAATTATATCGGTCACCCATTGATGCCACATACAAAAATATACAATTTATGGTTGTATTCAGCAACGATAACGAGCTGTTATCACTCTTTGCCAACTCTGTGCCAAAGTGCCAAGCTCCTCATACCAGAGTCCAAATACCCTTGATCGGTTGTTCCTATATTGCTTCCAGCCTTCTGACTTCTGCCTTCATCCAGTCCTTCTTCTTGCCTTCATCCTCAATCAGCATCTGCCTGTGTGTGCTTAATACTTTGTTGGTGTAGGGCATGAAGAGGTGCATTGTGTGTTTCATGTACCCCAAACAGGTATTCTACACAGTGATAGAAATAGGAGCGGTGTATTTTTATGTACCCATTCTCTACAATATTGTTGGCTACTGTTCTTTATCAAACTGATTCTTCAAAGTACCTTGCATGTATAGTTTGTGAAGCTCATTCATGATGATGATCAAATATAGTTTACTAAGATGAGTATTCATTCCTTTCTTGTGCGTGCTTTGCTGAAAAGAAAAACTCCTCAGATATCAAATATCTTCTAAGATTGCCATTTCTATTTCTTCCATACGAGTTCATACATATCCCAAAAAGTGTTCATAACTACAGGCAAAATGAGAGTGTCTGTATATATATAGTCAGGATTTCGATTCTTCCATCCCTTGCATATTGACCATCCAGAAAACACCTACCAGTTTTTCACCTCGTTTGTTGGCAAGGGGAAAATTACACAGGTCACCTATCAATGCCACATACAAAAATATACTGTTAAAGATTCTATTCAGCAAATAATTAATCCACTATTATCTCATTATTTGGGCTAGCATCCATTGCTTCATCCTCCTCATCTGCAAAATGGGGGCAACAAGTAGGAGGGTCTAAAATGACATCTGGAGAGAGCTTAATTTCCAGTTTGGGCAGCTGTGCTTGGTCTCTACTCAAGGTTCTCATTCCTTAGATCATGATATGTTGGTGGTGAATAATTTCTGCTCCAATTGAATGCATTGTGCATTTAATATCCCTATGATCTTTGTGTAAGCTGAAAGATTGAACTGCATCAGAGAGTAGGTTAACATAACTTAAGGATTGAGCCACGTCAAATACATTTCTTCTTCCCATGGATTGCTTAGGGTCAAGCATCATTCTTTTCATCAGCTTCCCAATATCCTCTACCTCAACAATTTTTATCTTTTTGCAGCACTCCACATTCCGTAGGTAGATCTGCATATCGGGGATTCAGAATCTGTTGTTGACATACTCCAAAATTCGATCACTCACGGTCCCCTGAGTTGGACTATATTCCCTCTGCTTCCCTTTACCTGCTCTTGACCTGGAGGCACCAGGTGTCCCTTCAAATTGGTCCCTTTTAACTGTACCCCCACATACCTGCACCAAATTCCATGACTAAAACAATTTCATGGGTTAGGAAACCAGTAAATAAGGTTTAGAAGATGAGAGCAGCTGAGCATACATATATCCACCAGGCCAAGAATGGACTGAAGATTAAAATTGAATTCGTGCAAGCTAAAGGTGTATTCCATTAGCTGTAAAATGAGATGCAATTACCTATTTATTACAAAGAGAAATGACTATGCATTTCATCTCTAGGATGACTGTTTAGTTCACCTTTGGATGTCTCTTGAGATTCTACAAGAAGGCAAATGCCTTCTCCAAGGATTATTAATATATTATGTACAATAATATTACATCCCCCCTTAATCCTTAGGGGCTATGACGAGACCAAGCATGCCTATGACCTTTTCAAATTTCTCTCGTCCAAGCGCCTTTGTTAGGATGCTTGTTGGTTGCTCTACAGTTGGACAATGTAGCAATTCGACACTATTGTCTTTCACATAATGCCGAATCAAATGATATTTTGTGTTTGTATGTAGTTGTGAAATAAGGGTTTTTGGACATTGTGATCGCTAATGTGTTATCAACCATGAATGTTGTAGAAGAACCTTGTTTTCCTATGTATCTGCAAGAATCTTTCCGAGCCATAGTATTTCTCTTGTTACCTCTGCAACTACTATATATTTTGTTTCTGCCAAACAAATTTTTGGCACAAAGTGCTTCTTTGATTTCTAAGAGATGACTGTTTTTCCTAAGTTCATCAAGAAACCTATAGTTGATTTTCCATTTTCAAAATCACCTCATAGTCAGAATCTGAATATTTAACCAGTTTGAAATCCGCTGTCTTTGAGTATTTGAGCACAAAATTCTATGTTCCCTTTAGATACTGAATCACTGTCTTTGCTGCTACACAGTGACTTTTTCGTAGGTTGTTGCGTGAATCTAGAAAGAACACCAACTGCAAAATAAATGTCTGGTCTAGTGGTTATACAGATTAGACTTCCCATGAGTTGTCTGTATTTAGTTGCGTCTTCAACCTATGAAGTATCATCTAATGTTAGCTTCAAATTCTATTCCATATGCATGCCAAGTGGTTATAGTATGTCATTCCAAATTCGCTCATAATTTCACCAATGGATTTCTGCTGTTTGATGAAGATGTTTTTTGATTTTGGATCATTTCAATACCCAAATAGCAATGAAGGTATCTAATTCAACATTTCAAAGCCTTTTATCAATTTTGCTTTGACTCTTGCAATAGATATTTCATTGTTTTGTCAGCTTTTTTAATGAATAGAGTTGCATCTTCAAATTTTAAACATTGAAGTTCATGTTCAGGAGGGGTTGAATGAGCGTTTCATACCATCTTTTGGGGACTTGTTTAAACACATACAACGGTTTCTCCTACTTGCACACTTTGTGATCTTGGCCATCTACTGCAAATCCTTCTGGCTGAGTCATGTACACTATTTCGTTGAGATCACCATTTAGAAAAGCAATTTTTACGTCCATTTGATGAACTTTCTATCCGTTCCGTGTTGCCAAAGCCAACAAAGTCCGAATAGTAGTCCATTTCACTGTAGGTGCAAAGGTCTCATTATAATCTATGCCATCCTTCCGGGCAAATCCCTTTGTGAAAGCCCGTGCTATGTGTTTTTCAAATGAGCCAACTGCTTTATGCTTGTTACAAAATACCCACTTGCAATTGGATTTACAGTTGATTGGAGGATCAACCAACTTACAAGTCCCATTTTTGACCAAGGCATCATTTTCAAGTTTTATTGCTTTTTTGCGTACACCCAAATTTTTCGCTTGTTTGAAGGAGGCTGGTTCGGAGTCAAAAGCAATATTGGATTTTTATTCTAGATGGCTAAAAGCTGGTTTGTACCTGTGTGTGTCCTCGAAGGTCCATTGTTCCATTTTCTCTTGAGTCTCTTCAAGCATTTTATCTATTTTCTGGTTTGTTTTATATGTGCTTCTGGTGCATGTTTTCCCAACTTCACCAGGTCTGACATTTGTCAGTGTTTTAGTAAGCCATTCATGCATCATTTTTTGTCTTTTGTGGAATAATTGGTGCCTCAATTTATTGTTTTGGAGCTCCTTTGTTTTCTGACAACTACTTGGAAATATGCACTCATCGTCTGATGAAGTTTCGATTTTTATTATAACGGGTTTCTTTTTCAATTATAGGAGACAATACAAATTCAGACGATTCCTAGTTACCCCCCCCTGCATTTTTGGGATTACTTAATCAATCTCGTTATTAACATGAAATTTGACAAATTTCTCAAGTTGACTCAATTGTCGATCTATGTTGGTTATGTCCTTTGTGGTTTCAAAAAACATCTCTTGCAATGAGAAATTTCTTATTCTTTTCATCATATAACTTGTATGCCTTTGAGGATTCTGAATATCCTAAAAGGATGCATTTGCAACTCATTTGATCAAATTTATTCCTTTTCTCCTTTGGAATCAATGCGTAGACGTGGATCCTAAAACCTTAAGATGTTGCAGTGAAGGAAGATGAGCACATCAATTTCATATGGAGTCTTCATTTCAAGGGATGTTGATGGTGACCTGTTGCAGAGATATACTGCTGATTGAGCTGCTTCTGCCCGAAAATGTAGATTGACCCCTTTGAAATACAACATTACACGAACCATGTCATCACAATTCTGTTCATCCTCTCAGCTGCTCAATTTTGTTGAGGAGTGTGAGCGATTGTTGGATGATGTTTGATCCCATTTTTCTTGACACCTTTGAAGTGAATTCACCACCATTGTTAGTCCTGAGCATTTTAATGCGAAATTGCGATTCATTTTCAATCGTGGTTCAAAAACTTTGAAAAGTTTTGAAGTCTTCTGATTTTTGTTTCAGAAAGTAGATCCATGTCATCTTGCTGTAATGATCACTAGAGGAAATAATTGGTTGAGAACACAAATTAGAGTGAAATAATTGCAACTTTGTGTTAACTTACCATTTTGATTTATGAAATGGTTCCCTCGAGTGTTCAACCAAAATGTATGCTTCACATTTTTCAATTTGGCAGGTAGATTTGACAATCCTACGACAACCTTATTTTGCATTTTGTGAATGTTATCATAGTTTGTGTGCCCAAATCTGGCATGCCACAAAAGACTTGGTGACATCCCTTCTTTGAGATGAGAAAAGCTCCTTAAGATCGAAGATTCACCCTTGAGTTTCCTCAAATCCCGTCATTACAACTGCTTTATCACATTTTCTTGTGATATTTACTTCTCCCTCATCCAACAGAATGGAGTGGCCTTGTTGGATTAACATCAGGGACAGTTTTTTTCCCAGTTAGGAAGGTATAGGACATTTTTGAGAATGAAATCTGAAAGACCTGGTGACTTGAGAGGTGAGTTGTCCTTTTTCTTATTTGTTGCAAACTTGATCTACCTTCAAAGTATATCTGACTAGAATTTTCTTCATGATACTCAAAGAATTCCTTTTGAAAGTCGTGTTGTGCAGCACCGATGTCTAGGACCCAAGCAACAAACCAAGTTGCATTTGCTGAGGCATCATTGAATTCATCTGAAATGGAAAGCAAATCTTCACTTATGAACTTGGTAGAGTATGGCTCTAAGACTTTCTTCTTTTCTTTGTTTGCATCTTTTTGTTTGTGCTAAGCCTCAATTTGGCCCCATGATGTTTTGCATTCATAAGCCTCATGACTCCCTTTTCGACCACAATGTTTGCAAAGCATGTGTTTTTCTTTTTGTTTCTCCTGTTGTTAACCATTATTCTAGACAACTTTGCCTCCTTGCGCTGTATATCTTCCCTTGCCTCTATCACTAAAAGTGGAAGCCTTATTGGAAGAATTGCCCTTTTGATGAGCATAACACATGCTTTTGCTTGAGATTTCAGTCTTTCTTCCAAAGGCCTTTTCTTTCAGCCATCTTGTCAACCAATTGATCAAAAGAGTGTGTCTTCAACAAATTGTTTGCTTGTAAAGATTCTAAATAGGTTGAGTATGTGGGAAGAAGAGCTTTTATGAAAGCAATCATATATACATTAATTCTAACACCAACATCTTCAACATCATGTTTGATAGCATGGATTTCTGATGGCAGAGTCATTAAATCACTATTTTTGACTCAAGATTGAATAATTTCAATTGCAACTATATAGACTTCAATTTTGAATGAGAATCATACAAATCTTTTAGTTTTTTTGGGCTTCTTAAGGTGTGTTGGACCCTTGTATGTAACGAAAAACTTCAACATCCACTGTGGCCCTCATTAATGTCAATGTCTTAGAATTCTTTTGCTTCCATATTTGTGATTCTGCCTTTGCTATTGGCTCTATTGGTTGTGTCTTTCCATAACGAATGGCGAATCACAAATCATTGAAGATGAGAATTTTCTCAAATTGTCGTGACCAATTCATTAAGGCCCTTAAGGCCAATGCCTTGGAATAATTTTGTTTCCATATTTGTGATTTTGCCTTTTGCCATTGGTTCCACTAGTTGTGTCTTTTCATCACAAATGTCAAACCACAAATCATTAAAGATGAGTGTTCTCAACTTGTCGTAATCAATCCAACCAAGTGTCCTTCTTGGTTAGTATTGTGCTAACAATTGAATTTATTGAATACATTTTGCTATGCAGGGAGATGGATTGGCAACTTATCACTCCAAAAGATTATCTTTTCTATATACCACCAGACTGATATAACAAACATCTCGATATGTTTGCCTTTCCTATATACTTGTTGTGGAAAAAGCATGCATTCTATATACCCGTTGATATGTGAAAGAGATGTTAAAGCATGTGAGTGCATAACGACATGTACTTAGGTAGTACATGAAAATCATTTGCACTATCGATAACACTCGCTTAGCAAGAAAATCTTGTAGGTGGGTGTAACGTCCACATATACTTAGTATTCCCTTTTGAGATTTAAGTCTAGCGATAGACGCCAATGGGTAATGGAAGGAATCAAAAACTGAAAAGTTTCCTTACTTCTCTGCAATTTATAGGGAAGATGCTACAAATGTCGTTGCTGCAACTATATGCAGCGCTAGATGCAATAGTTTGATCGTGATGACATCACTCGTAAACGCAAAACATCATTAATCTTGAATGTTGCTATTGTTTTGGATTTGCACAATTTGTTTTGTTTGTCAAAATTTGCTTGATTTTGAAAAAGAAATTTGCTTATGAATTGATTTGCACAATAAATGACTTATTTTTAATGTTTTAAATTTGTTAAAAAATACTTCCATTTTTAATTAATCTCCGCAATAAATATTATGCCTTGTTTTTGAAATGAAAAGCATAAAATGAAATTTCAAAATAACTTATCTTTTACCTTCACATGGATTATGAAATGAGGCGCCATATTTAATATTGAAGTAGGATCATTTTTTTGTTTGAGTAGGTGGCTTCGCCCACTCATACAAATTTGTAAAGCGTCACTACACCCGGTGAACAATATAGGGGTATAGTGCTGATCTCGCTTCTTTGGGTGTTGTGTTCTTTGCTAACACTTGCGATACATGTACTTTAGGCAGTTGATTGAATTAAGTTGGTGACCTCTTGCACTATTGACACCGTTGACAATTTCCTTGAATTGTTCTATTCTTGTGAATATAGTGTCAATTGTTTTTCAGTGATCAAGTAGTGGATCTAGATTATTAGTGCATGATTGAGTTTAAGTGACTTTACATCTACCCAACATCTTTAGCATTGTGTTTGAGTTTTGAGCCATTTGCTTTTTGGGATGCCTTGCAACACGTGTTAGCTCTTTCGACTTTCAGTGGGTTACTAGTTTTTTGAGTAACCTTGCAGTGACACATTTTATCCACGATGAGTCTTTTTTTCCTTACATTTTGATCAATGTTTCCTTGTAGTGAGCCTTGTACATAACACCAATTCTTACTTAACTTGGTGGTTACAATGACTCGACATCCATGTCTTAGGTAAGATGGATTGTTGACTATAGAGACATTTAATATGACATTGTGCACTTGTACATGGGTACTTGATTAGGCCTAGTTGCCTAGACCCATCTATCTCTTTGCTTTTCTCTCTTCTCTCTCCCTATTAAGGGAGGGTGTTGGTGTGTTCGTGTTCACACTAGGTTGGTAGAGGATTTTTTTGTTTGGGTTCCCTCCTTTCACCCGGAGAGAGCACACACTTAAAGGGTCTCAAATCGACATATATTATTCAAGAGAGATAGTACAATATATAGAAAGTTGATTTCCTAAATTTAGGAAGTCAAGTCTCATCTAGAATCTTTCGACAATTTCCCATTTACTCCCTAAACTATTGTGACTATTATATGAGTAACAATTGCTTACATTATTCTCTCTACCAACTCCTATTATTATGTCACCTGTCACATGAGTAACGATCACTTACATTATTTTCTGCACTTATTATATACACACGCACTAGTGAATACATAATTATGGGGTGTACTTAAGTCCTAAGCACCTATGTGAGGACTATTCCTAACTTTGCCCCCTTAGTAGAGACATGGGTTTAGGAACTCGGAGCTGCGGCTTGCCATTGTTTCCGTTGTTCGGGTTGCTGTTATTGTCGTGATGTTCTCTCGGTGTGTATCAACCCCAAAAAAAAAAAAAAAAAAAAAAAAACATTCTTCGATGTCGGTTTCTGCCGATAATGCATCCAATGATAATTTGGTTGGCCCTCTTTATAATTTTTGAAAACATATCCTTCCCCCCTTTGTTTGAAATTTACATCGTTTTAATCACCCTAAAAAATCTCCCCTTTTGCAAACTTTTCAAAAATATTCCTCATAATTTTCTCTATTTTGGAAAATATGCTCCTTTTACAAAATCTTCTACAAAGGGAAATATTCTCCCATACCCCGCTTTCTCTAATATAATTTCACCCAAAACATAATTTTGAGCAAAAGATTAAGGTGGAGGGTCGAACAATAGACCACTTCCTGTTATAGTTCCTTCACTTGGTTCAAAAATAACCAAACTATCACATATGTCAAGATTTTGTATGTAGAAGCTTCTTTTTATCTTAGAAAACCTTGATGTTTTGAATTAAAAAAAAAAAGAAACCATTCTTGGTTATGGTTAGAGATAGGGAATGAACCAAATGTGGCAATGAATTGCTGCGAAGAGAGATAGGGATGCCGCTTAGGGGTGTGTTTCCACCACTGCGTATCCAATCTTGTTGAGCTAAAGGTTGAGTTCTATGTGAGGAAGTCATGTTAGATCACTGAATTGCCAAGATGGGTACTGGATCGGAGATGAGCGAGCTCGGAAAGAGCTCGTGAATCTTGATGCCGATGTTAAGAGCTTGTTGAATAGGTCCAAATTGACCACTTAAGGGGATCTCGTTGGGTTGGAGATTGTGAGCTTCTTGCTGCAAGTAGTCCGCTCATTATAATGTGCCGAGCTCACGAGTCAATCCAACGTCTGCGCCCTTAAAGAGGTTTGGTATTTCGTGTGGCTTTAAGGGAGTTTTGAAGATGAAGTGGTTGAGTGTTGAAATTATGTGTAAAAAATGCCAAGATCCGATGCAACTCGAGTCAATGCAATGTTGCTTGTAGAATTGCCAAGTTAGGAGTGAAGAGGGCCGAGTCGGAGACTTGATGCCATAGTCCAAGAGCAAGCACATCTGCCGCTTTGAGAATTATGAAAACAGAATTCAAAACTCAGATTGGAGGAGATAAAGTTGTGGTTTTGTGTTGCTGATGTAGTGGAAGTCGTTTTGGAGCTGAGCCAGGGGTGAGGACTTCCCTAAAGGACATCCGCAAGTCTGGGGCGAGTTGAATACCCTGGACATTGAGTTGAATTCCAACCAATAGTGGATCTGAGTTGTTAATGCTCAAAGTTCACCAGGAGTGTCTTTGTGAAACGAGATTGAGGAGTAGCTACAATTATCTCCTAAAATCAGGAAGTCAAATCTCATCTAGAATCTTTCCACAATCTCTCAATTACTCCCTAAACCTATGTTCCTCGGGGATGCGTCCACTGCCTTTTTAGGCTCGTCCCCATACTGGGGACATTTCGGAAACTCGGGGATGGGTAGGAAACGTCTTCTACCCGTCCTCAACTGCTAAAAAATCGGGATGTCCTGAAAATTTCAAATTTGGAGCGAGGGGATGGCGGGGATGTCCAGGGAACATATACAAGTCCCTCGCCGTCACCGGGGACGTGTGGGCATCCCCTACGTCCCAACAAAGTTTAAACTTAAAAAAAAACACAAAGTTAATTAAAAAGGAATGTGGGGGCTCACAAGGATCCCCGCATTCATTCCTAACTAACCTAAACCTAAAATAACCTCTCTTTTAATTAAGGCTGCTGCCTGGAAGTCTCATTCCATGATGTAGACCTGGCATTGAATTCAAGTGACATTGTTTGTTATGTACACCAGTTGTTATGGATTGTTATTGCAGTTCCTTTTGGCCTTTTGAACCTTTTTGTAATTATACAATCTACATTGCCAAGATACGGGTACATGTACGATATGTGGATACGTCAATTTTGAAAAACCCCTGGTTACGATACGTCTTGATACGCTCCGTACATATATATTAAAAAATTTAAATATATATAAATATATTTATGTACATCTACTCATTTTACTCATTTTTTAGTCCATAAATAACTGAAATAGTAATACAAAACTTGAATCAATGTTCAAAACATTCAATATACTTAAGACTTTGCTTTTTTATTGATCACGTGGCTGCCATACGCATACGTACGTATCCTTGGCGTACGTATCCATATCCGTATTGGACAATGATCGGACAGAAATGTGGGGGTCAAGGCGTATCCCGACAATGTAGTATACAATTGGAGGCTTTCTCTCAGTTTTGAAGAGGTGGATTGTATGAATAAGAATTATGTAAGTGGCATTGTTTACTTAATCACAACAGTTTTGTTGTAGATTGCAAAAGACGAGGTTGAATTCAATATTTAAGAATCATGCATTTGGTTGTATTGTGGTTGTTGTGGTCCTATCACGCTGAAGTGAATGTTGGGAGTTGTTGATAAGTCAATTACGAATCTCATTGGTTGAGAATGGATCCATCATAATTATCATGTCCGGATGTGATATGCTTTTATGGACTATGTCTTGAATGTTTAAATTGGTCATCAATGGATGTTGTGATGAGTAATGCGCATATGCTGTTCTTGTCTTGATTGCTCGAGACACGAGATAAGAGTGCTAGTGCAGGTTTATAAAACCTGATGTGTTGTGCATGAAGTAATAATGAAGATGTTTTGTTGATAAAGAACATATACTTTGCTTGAAAGAATGCTATAATAAATTGGGAAAGACATTTGGGTGTGGTACACCTGTTGTATTGTATAAATAGCATGTCTTTGTTGGATGTTGTCCTTTAGAAATTTGTTGACTTTGCAGGTTGTTAAATAAGGAAAATATTGGAATCGTGAATTAACTATGTTGTGTGTTATTTGTAGAGACATTTAGGTTTGAGTCGACCTAGGGGTGATAAAAATTGTAGCATGTTACACAAATGAGATTTGAAATGTAAAATTCTTCATATAATTCAAATTGTGCTCAACTGTAGGTTTCACTGAGTCAAACTTTTGATTGGAAACATGCAATTCTAAGTGTTTATGTTTTTATAGCTTTGTGAAGCTTGATATTTGTTTGTGTCCTGCTTTGAGGGCATTAATACGAAAACATGGCACTTTCTGTGGACTGAGATAAATTGAATCTTATTTGAACTCTCAATCCAGCTCCAATTTTATGTATTAAGGTTCTATAATTTGTGTGATGAATGTTTTATCAATGTTATCATATGAATATTTGAAATTTCCTATATTTTAAAAATTTTCCCTTATTTTTTAATAGCCGTCCCCAAAAAAACCTTCACAAGAAACACGTCCACCCGCCCCCTGCCATCCTGTCCCGAAACTTGCTGGAACATAGCCCTAAACTAATGTGACTGTTACATGAATAACAATTACATTATGCTCTCTACCAACTACAATTATTATGTGACTGTTATGTGGGCAACAATCATGTACATTATTTGCTCCACTTATTGTTTACACACACACTAGCAAATTATGCGGAGCACCTAAGTCCTAAGCACCCATGTGAGGAGTCTCGAGGACTATTCCTAACATTTTCCTAATCAGTGAAATATCCCTTGTGGGATACCACTTAAAAATGCACAAAATACAGATAATTTGCAGCCAAATAAAATTCTGATTTTTGCAGAAATTAAAACTAGGGCAGCGAACATAAATAAATCTATAACTCACAAAATACTTGCCCTGAATCACTTGAAAATTTATAGTGTTCGCTAATGCAATAACAAGTAGTAGAAAATTATTTTTGGAATTTTTCAGATAATAAATTGCTGCCAGAAAATTACAGCGTGCCCTAGGCAGCTGGAAAAACTAAAAAATTAATCTCTCTCCAAATACAAGTGCAAAAATTATGAAACTTTGGGAATAATATTTATAAATATAGGGAATGATATTCCAACCTTCAGATCTGAATTTGCACCACTGGAAACCCTCCAAATAAAAGCTGCAATCTTCAAAACAAGACACCCCCTTGGAAAATGATCAAAACCCTTTGAAAAGTCTCTAGAAATGATGCCAAAACCTGCTCTTATTGTTGCCGTAAATCTAATCTGAAAACCTTTTGATTTTCTCCACAAAATGTCACAAAACCCTCAAAACCCTTCCTCTGAAACCCTTTGAAAATACCTTTGAAAAACAACTCTGATTTTAGTTCCAAAATGACAAGCTAGGGTAGATCTCTTACTACCGAAGATTGCCTGCTAGCTAGGGATGGATCTCGCCACCGAAGCTTGGGTCCCCTGTGGGATTTCACTCCACAAGCTGTAAATTTGCAAGCAACAATTGCATATGAAGAAAAATAATTATGTATGCAAGAATGATCTTCACTTTTTCCTCCCAATTCCTTATATATTTTTCCCTAAGGCAAAAGATCCCCAAATAGCCCAAGTCGCATTTTCCTTAGGAAGGACCAATAAAATAAAAGTAACTTAAGTTACTTTTCCCTTTTAAGTCGCCATGGTCCATAAGTGACCCCCAACGCAAAATTAGAACATTAAGTGTCATGTGGCCCCTTCCTAACGACAAAACATAATATCTGGACCATCCAAAACACTTTACGCTTATGTCAACGAAGAATTATAACAAAATGGACTAGATATTCATACCTAATAGCTCCCAGCGTCCATAGCCCCTTGGGTATGACCAAGGCTTGGACTCAAATTGGCCCTTAGGCCTTAGGCGTAGGAAAGGGGACATTGCAATCAGCTTGGTTTTAGCTTTGTTCACTCTCGCATAGGGATTAGGTTGAAGCAGCTCAAGTTGTTGTTTAGTTGTTGAGATATTTATGGCTTGTTATTTTATTGCACATAAGAGTTTATTCTCTAGTGCATATTCGGCCAACTCCTCCAGCCACTTATAGATTTGTAACAAATTCACCATTGGGCCTTGGGTATTTTCCAAGCTGATTATTGTAAACATATCTAGTGAATGGAAAGAGACATTGGTTCATGATCTTGCTGTGCATATTTAATGGCTTGGCCTTGATTTAATGGCTGTGGTAAAGGATTACTGAAGAGATTGTGGAAGTGAGAAGTTTTCACTCCTCCGATAAAAATCTGATCTTGAATGGAATCAGGACCTTTCCCAAACTCCAATGTGCACTTGGACTCCTTAAATGCAGTCAGAAACTTTGAAAAGGCAGTTTTACTGGCCAGTGCACTAATACCATGCAGAAAGAGAAATAAACAGTTTGAATAGGTAAAAACAGTCAACGCCTTCAGAGGAGGCTTAACACCTTTCTTATGGAGTGCCAATCCCAAAATCACCGGTCTGATGCCTTTTTCAGAGATTGAAGCAGAATAAAAGGGTGCAGGTCTGAAGTTAAAATGCCATGCAGCTCTTTAAAGATGCCACACAATGTCTGGAATGCTTCTTAACAGTGCAACGCAGCAGCCAGTGCAGATTTCAGTAGAAACGCCTAAGAATATATTGAATACTTACAAAAATTGACCAAATGACTGACTTGGCAGTCTTTTTCTCTCAAACGCAGCTATAGCTGCAGAATTCCAGAGCCAAAATTGATAATAAGGCAGCACCGTACAACTAAAAAAGGAGGGCAGAAAAAAGTTCTGTGTATGGTGGGGAAAAGGAATGGATAATTAAGAATAAAAATAGCCTGTGCTCTGATACCAATGTCAGGCCAAGAATGGACTGAAGATTAACAACAAATTTGGTGCAAGCCAAAGTTGTGTTTCACTAGCTGAAAAATGAGATGCAATTACATATATATTACAAAGAGAAATGACTGTTCAGTTCATCTCTGGGTTGACTGTTTGATTCACCTTCCGATGTCTCTTGAGATTCTACAAGAAAAATGCCTTCTCCTAGGATTAGTAATATATGATGTACAATAATGTTACAAAGATGACCCAAAGGCTTAAAAACCGTTGAAAGACCTTGGCACAGAGAGACCACACCTAGATTCTTGAAAAGTCACACACCTCAACAATACCTGAAGAAGACAACCATAAGCACAGGGAATAAATCGTCATACTTGGGTGAGAATATACAGTCATCCACAACCAATCCCCAAGAAAAAAGGGAGGACCGATGCACAATTCCCTAAATGGGTGTAAGCAGGCACGTCTTGATGACACCGTATCCATACCAATAGCTAGCTCGACAGCAAACCGCCAAGTGGAAACTGAGAGTAATTGGGGTAGAATAGGCCATGGGAGACAAGAGGAGACCCAAACTAGAGCTCAACTGACTAATCATATTAGGGCAAATAGTCCAAAATAAATACCAAGAGGTTCAGAGTAAAATCAAAATCTGTCAACCTAAAAACCATGTCAAATTCATAACATGAGTGTGGGGGATAACTAAACTTGGAATCAAATATAGGTGACACCCCACCACCATCCCGAAATTCTGGACATTTGCTGACAATTCTAGCAGACTCCAGACCGGATAGAGGACAACAAAATCATACCTGTCGAAGATAGCACAATCAAGATTTGGGTCATAAAAATATTTCATACCTGTCTGCTCTCTGCTGCCAAACGTCAGGCGAAGTGATCACAGACCACCACCACCAGATGACACCTTTCGAATGTTAGCTCCCATGCACAAAGCCTTGTAATAAATTGAGGATGGATAATTATTGCGGGAAGGGCTCCAATTTCCAAGTGTGCAAGTTGATCTTCCAGCTCAATCATTGGGGGCGATTTGATAAGGTCAAGGGGATGAATTAAGGCACTTGCCTTTTCATCATTTATCATCCCTTTAGATTTAAGATCTTTTTCCTCCTGTTTTGTTGTTATTATATTCTAACTAGAAATGTAGTATTGCTCTTACCTTTGGTCTTTATGAACTATGTCTATGACCAGATTGGCTGAAATGGATCTGGGAAAGATGAATCCCAAGCCTGGTTTGGTAGTTATGCTTCACAGTCTGACTCCTTCATTTACTGCCCAATCTTCTGCTTGCTTCCCAGCCCTCTTAATACGCTTGATCTTCACCTTATTTAATTTGGAGCATAACCTTCTAATTTCCTCAGCTATTCCTCAGATTTGCCACACCTTTGTGTCGTCCTCTTTAATAACATTGATGATTATCTGTGTATTCCCTTCTACGATTATTTCTTTACAACCTTCCAAGATTGCTAACTGCACATCCTTTCAAAGTGTCTTTGCCTCTGCCATATTATTGGTATCCTGTCCTACATCTAGGGAGAAAACTAGTAATGGCTGTCCTAGATGATTCTGGAAAATTCCATCACCCCTTGCTGGTCCAAGATTGCCCTTTGCAGCTCCATCAAAATTAAATTTTATCCATCCTGGCTCTAGAGGGAGCCATTGTACCTTTACCAACTTCTGAGCCATTGTTGGTATTAGGTGTCATATACCTTGCAACTCGTAATGCTGGAGGTTAATTAGTTATTCTGTATTAACTATGAGTACACAAGCTTCCCACTTGATGTAGCTATTCTTTTCTCTCATGCAATATATATTAATAGCATGCATAGAGGGAGAATAAAAGGTGAACCAAGAAAAATAAAGTGCTAGGTCTGGATCATAAGCGCAGGCCAGATCAGCATGCATAAGGACAACTAATTTTGGTGGTTAAGTGCTGCTAACTCACCATGCAATGTAGGCACTGGATAAGAGCTGTCTATTTTGTTAATTCATCATGCAATTAAGGCACTGAAGAAGTCTATTCTTGGACTGTCTATATTTAGTGAAACTGCTGTTAATTTATCATGCATACTGGGTGGCTGAGAAGTCTAATTATAGACTGCCTATTTTTTGAAATAAGTGCTGTTAATTCTCTTATATTCTAAGTGCTGGAAAAGTCTATAAATTAGTTGCTTGGGGTAAGACAAATATACATATAATGAGACATTATTCTTGGTATTTGCAAGAAAAGGATAAGCAGCCTGTGTAATTTCCAGCTGTGCTGATTGGGACTGTAGGAGTGGATACTCTGTCATTGTATTGTAACCACAGATTGCTGATTACTGAATAATACAATTGAGTGCTCCTTGGTTGTTGGGTTTTTCCTGAAAGGGTTTTCCCAGGGTATATGTTGTGTCCTATGTGAGTTATATGTGATTGCATGTTGCTGTAGGTTACTTGCATGTTTATTATTCTTACTGAATTTGAGAGATCTAGGTCTGTTTTGCACTTCTTTCCTCTAAAGATTAAGTAGGAAGTTGTTCCACATTTGTCTAGCTTCCTTTCATTTGGTATCAAAGTCTGGCCAGCTTTTGAGATCCTAGGTTAGGAAACAATTTTTTTGCTTTAATCTTGGTTTGAGTGGGAGTTGTGCACAGCAGAGATCTTATTTCAGCATGGCAAGTACATCATGGTTGGAGATAGATAAATTCAATGGCACAAATTATGAGCTTTGGAAGCTGAAGATGGAGGATCTGCTCATAGACAAAGATCTGTGGGCTGCTGTTTCAGGCAGCAAACCAGTGTCTATGAAGGATGAAGATTGGGCAATGATGGATCAGAAAGCAAGGAGCCTGGTTCGGTTTTGCTTGGCTGATTTGGTGCTTTTGAATGTATCTAGAGAGACCACCACAAAGAGCCTCTGGAAGAAGTTGGGGAATCTTTACCAGGCTAAATCCCTGGTAAATAAGCTTTTTCTATGGAAGAAACTCTACTTCTTGAGGATGGGTGATGATAACTTGGTTCCGGAGCATTTGAATGCGTTCAACATTATTGTGAGCTAGCTACAGTCCATATGCATGCAAATGGATGATGAGGATCAGGGCTCTTGTGTTCTTTGTCAGATTCATGGGACAAGATTGTGATGGCAATCAGTAAAACCGCCTCTAAGCTAAAGCTTGGAGAAGTGATGGTGCTTTACGCTTGGAAGAGTTAAGACAAGACTTCCGAGCCCATTAGGGATGCATTGTTTGTTCAACAGTTCAAGGTAGATTGAAGGAGAAAGGCAAGAACAAGAAAAGGGACAGTTGATCCAAATCTAGAGGGAGATCCAAGTCTTCTGGAAAGTCCAAGGTGAAGTGCTGGAATTGTGGCAAGTAAGGCCACATCAAGGAGGACTGCAAGGTGAATGAAGAGCAAGAAGGAATAGGATTACATTTGAAATTCTGAAGCTTCTCAAGAAGATGCGGGTGATGTGTTTGTTGCAGCCCTTGCCACACATGCATGGAAGGATGCATGCTTGATTTACTTTAGACCTTCCTACCACGACTCCTGATAGGGAGTGGTTTTTTGAGTATGTTGACTTTGATGGCAGGATGTGTATTTGGGAGACAACGCATCTCTCAAAGCGGTTGACGTGGAAGAGTCATGCTCACACTTGGAGATGGATTGACCAAATCCCTCTCCAACACATCGCACATTTCTGGTTTGGTGAGGAACTTGATTGACGTAAGTAAATTGAATGATCTTGTAGTGCAGGTGGTCTTTAGCAAGGAGGGTTGCAAGATGGTGCATGGAGCCATGGTCTTGTCTTGGGGAGCTTGGAATAGAACTTGATTTCTTCTTGAGGTGAGCACCATTGCATGCAATAGCACTGAGTTTCCTCCTACCAAGAGCTTGAAACTTTATGCTGAGAAGACTATATTGTGGCATGAGCGCATAGGCCAAATTGGTAAGAAAGGCCTCAAGCCCTTGAAATGCAAAGATATGGTAGAGGGTTAGATGATTGTTCTTTAGATTTTGACTTTTGTGAACATTGTATATATGGAAAACAAAATTGTGTTCAATGTTACTCGAGCTCTGATGTCATCAGGAACTTTGAATTTGTTTCATAGCGATGGTCTTGCTAAGGTACCTTCACTTGCGAAATCCTTGTATTGTGTTTCCTTTATTGATGATTTCTCTTGGGTGACATGGGTCTACTTCCTCAAATGGAAATTTGAGGTCATTGGTCAGTTCAAATAGTTTAAGGCCCTTGTGGAGAATCAGACCAAAAGAAGATCAAGGTGTTGAGATGGACAATGGTGGAGAATTCTGTTTTGCAGAGTTTGATAAATTTTGTAAGGACAATGGCATTGTGCGACATAAGACAACTCCATACACCCCTCAACAAAATGGAGTTGCAGAAAGGATGAACATGACGTTGATGGAGAGGGCTAGGATTATGCTCCATGGAGCTGGTTTAAATTAGAAATTCTGGGGAGAAGCGGTTGGTAGAACATGCTATTTGATCAATAGATCTGCTATTTGGGAGAAGCGGTTGGACCTACATTACCCCTTGTTGACAAAACTCCACAGGAGGTTTGGATGGGCAAGTGGCCCTCACTACAACATATCAGACTTTTTGGTTGTGAGGCATATGCTCATGTGGCTAAGGAGAAGAGATCCAAGTTGGATTTCAAAGCCCTTCAAGAACCTTGCCATCTGAGAAGAGGGAGGATAAAATTGCCAGATTATCTAACAAAATTCAAGACTGTTGATCCTTTTGGGAGGGAATTTAGTAAAGAGTCGTAGAATTTGCTGTGTCCAGGTATTTATTTTGCATTAACTTACTCCACATTCTACCCCTCCCGTTATAAATCCTCCAACATAGTTTTGTTCCCATGGCTTCATTCATTCTATCTAAACTCCTTAGAACTAGTCCACCCTTATATTTTGGGGTACAAACCATATCCCAAGAGATCAGATTCATTTTTTTTCTCTCTTCAGAACCACTCCGCAAGAAATTCCTTTTGAGTTTCGTAGTGCCTTCCACAATTTTCCTAAGGGCTCTGTATAAGGATGGTAGATATGATATTTGGATCATCTGAGCTCCACTTTACTTTCCACGTAGATAACTTATTCTGAATCCTCTTCATTACAGGTTCCAAGATTCACAAGTGGTTCTGCCAACAAACAGGGGGATTCCCAGATATTGACTAGTAAGGGGACCCTTCTTCAAAGCCTAATATGTCTTTTATCTTCGCCTTAAATTGTGAGGATACGTTAATGAAATATATTCAAGATATGGAGGGGCTAACTTGCTGACATGTTGCTTTTTCATACCTGTCCAAGATTTTCTTAAAGGTTAGAGCTTTTCTGTTGGTTCTCCAAGCAACATTGTGTCATCCACAAATTGTACGAGCGAGAAATGTTATCCAAGCTAGCACTAGTAGCTAGACTGTTTAGATTACGTCTTGCCGAGTCTGCTTTGATTGCTTTTCCTAAAGCTTCAGCCGTTATGATAAATAGGTATGGAGATAGGGGATTTTCCTGCCTTAATCTCCTGTACTATTTGAAAAAGCTAGCAGGTGATTCATCCACAAAGACTGAAAAGAATGGTGTGGTTACACAAATCCACACCCATTGTCTCCATTCGAAACTGAAACTGATTTTTTTGAAAACCAGGTCGAAGATTTTCCAATTGACTCATGTAAGATTTGCCCATATCAAGCTTAATAAGCATATTTGCTCGCCTGCTATGGTTTAGAGTCTGAATAGTTTCATGAGCAATTAGGATTCCATCCAAAATTTGGCTTCTAGCTACAAATCCTCCTTGCTCCTTAGAGATAATTCCTTCTAGGTAGTCTTTTTGATCTGTTTAGCATTAGCTTGGTGTTAAACCTATACAGTGAGCTACATAGCAAAATACGTGTAAAGGCATTAAAAACAACATTCGGATCAGAGCCAGGAAGGTGGTTTTCACTCCGTGAATACATTTCTTCTCTTCCCACATTAATCTACTACTTCCACTATCTATGAGCCCACAATTTCCCAACATTGCTAGAAGAACCTTGTTTGGAACCCATTTGGTCCAGGGGCATTACTTGACCCCACACTGAATACTGATTTTCTGAACTCTTCCTCTGTGATTGGATCTATCAGTTATTGGTTCTTAGATTCAGAAATGCATGGGGGTATAATATTCGCAAACCAGGCCTGGTCTAACTCCCTATTCATATTATATTCCATCAACAGGTCTTTGTAGTATCTTTCTGCCTCCCTTTTAATCTCAGTACAGCCCTATTGTAACCCCTTTGGGTGTTATAAGTCTATTTATTCTGTATCTATTCCGTCTAACCATTGTTGACAGATGAAAAACATTGTATTCCAGTCACCTTCCTGCAAACATTTCACTCTCGATTTTTGTTTTCAAAAGATTTCTTCCTGTCTAAGGATTCTCTGATTCTCCACTGTCAAACTTTTTTACATATATGCTAAGTCCTTACTCCAAACAAGATACTATTTGTTCGTTAAGGGCACATCCATAATTTTTGAAGATCAAGCTGATTAGCAGTTCCCAACCATGCGGCCTGATTTTTGTAGCTCATGCAACTCAGCTTCTATTTGTTCTATTTTATCAAATATGCTACCAAAATTTTCTTTATTCCCTTTTTGGTTGCTTTTAGCTTTTGGGAAAGTATAAAGCATTTAGACCCTTCAGCCTGCTTATTCCACCATAACTTTAGGTTATCCTTGAAAGAGGGACCTTGAAGCCCACATAAATTCAAATTTGAAGAAGATCTCCTTGGTTTGCTGTCCGATTCAATTTTCAATGAAATGGGCTCATGATCTGATCCAACATAATGAAGGACGACTTCTGCAAATTCAAGACCTTTAGCAAATAATTCTGCGTTAAGTAGGAATCTATCTAGTCTTTCTACCATAGTTAAAAAATTCGTACCCAGCAATTAATGAGCATCCTAAAATGTTGACTTGGACTTGTGACTTGGCAATTATTCGACAACTTTCTTAAAAAAACATATAAATCTAGAAACTAAACTTAAATAACATGTAAAATGTTGTTAAATGACATGGGAAATGAATGCAGAGAATGCATATGCATATTTTCTATTTATTTTTGACCAAAAAGGATTACAATGCTCAACTTCAGACCGAAAAGAGTACAAACTAGAATGCTCATTGACTATGATCATCAATGCACCATAACATACTAATACCAATCATCTCCAATGCCTTGTCTATTGTCCCTGGGAGTGGAAGGTAAAAAGATTCCTCTTCTAGAACAACATCATTCAAAAAGACATAATCTAAATCCTCACCAACCCCTCTTGATGGCTCTGCTGCCCCTGCCACTATCACTACCTTTGCTTTCCTCTTCAAAGCTGCGACCTTCTCTTCGGTAAGTATGTGCTTCTTACTCACAGCCTTAGGCTCAACAATTCAGTTTGCATATGGATCGATGTCATCCAAGTCAATTGCCTCATGACTCTCTTGCCCCTCCACTTGTCTCACACGAAGACGAAGATTGTATTACATAAAAACAAAGTCATTGAGGCGGCGTGTTTTCAATTTGGTGCACTTCTTTGTGTCAATAACTTCAAACATGCTTTGAATATGTTCAAACCGGTAAGAGCTACATGGCTGGCACAAAATACAGATGACTAGCCTCTCGAAGATTTGTTGTTTTTCCACCATAATCTTTCCACCCAACATTTGTAAATTGGACATTTATAACTTTGTAAGTTAGCTGGACTTTCATTCATTAAAGAAGTATAGTATCTATGAGTAGCAAGATTAAAAGCAAATGACTCATTTTGTTTTTACCTAGTTGTTTGGTTGTGCTCCTTCATATGCTTAGAGTTCAAGAAAAGGGCCTCCCCTTTGCACACTTGCTAAATTTGCAACTCATCAAGAATTTTGTCTATATTTTCTATGTTAGGGATCATCCTTTTATGCATGTGTTGAGGCTGTCCATAACCTTCTCATTGGCCTTAAATACTACAAAAAGAAGAACACGGGGTTAAAGTAGTAGGTTGCTTTATGTGTATGTTGATGGAGTTGCTTACTCCATCTCCGATCAATTATGTACCAAATAGATTCATATTTTCTTTTATTTAGCCCTAAATAATTTGTGATAGCCTCCTCGGCTCTGTCCATGGCCTCATACAGATAACCCATTGGGTTATTTCCCATCCACCAAGCGTAGAACTCTTACCAAAGGCTCTGACATTTAAAACAAAATAACATGCAATTTTAAAATTAAAATAAAAATTTGAACCAAAAAAGTTATAAAAAATAAATGATAAATAAAATATAGTTAAGTTTAAAGTTATCGTAAGGATTTCATCTATGTTCTTGAAAACATATCATCAAAAATGGTCTTCACGGTCCTTTCCCGTTTGGCCTTTCTAGAATAAGGAGACTCAAATCACAATTTGTTCACAAATACTTGCTTAAGAGATGTTAGTGAGGCGCAATGCTCTGCAATGTGATGAAGGTTGTGGCGAATTGTGTGACTCCCACTTGCACAAGCTTCTTTCGGTTGGTGAACCATTCAATCAAATTTTAACACCAAAGGGTGATTGTAGATGAACTTCGTGATATTTCTTGCTTTTCAACCACATTTTTACCCATGTCATTTTTTTATGCTCTCAAGTAGGAGATCAATGCAATGGGTTGTGCAAGGAGTCCAAAAAAGTGCAAGGTTCCTCTCCTTAAGAAGCCTCCTGTTGTTACATATATGTTGCTGCATTGTCTACCACAATTTAGATGGCTTTCTTCACACCCATTTCTATGACCATCTCATCCAACATATCACACAAAGTGTTTGCATTTTTTTACTTGGTGGGAGGCATCAATTGATGTCAAGAACACAAATTGCCTACATGAAGCCACTAGAATGTTAAGCAAAGTTTGGTTCTTTCCATCCACTAACCATTAGAGAAAATGCTACAACTTTTATATGCGAGATTCTATTTTTACTCATTTACTATAAATTGTGCATTTTTGACGACATCCTCCAACAATGGGCCACACAAATCATGAGGAGTAGGAGCCTTGAACCCCTTCCTGATAGCTATCAATGCAGTACCAAATTCTCTTAATATGAGATTTTTGCCACATTAAATGGGATGCTGCAAATTTGTGGCAATGAGAGGTGGGAAAACCGTGATACGATGATATCACACTTACAGTTTTGGTTGTGTTTGACAATCATGTTACTCGGTTGTAAAGAGTGGTGATTTATCGTGAGTACTTAGCAATTCATTGTGGGGTTTAAAACAAAGCTTTTGCTATCAATTGATCCACACTTCTCTTTTTTATGTGAACTCGATCCTTGCAATTGATAATGTGTCTATGCAAATTTTTGTAAAATTCATTGAAATCACACATAGCTTGTCCTATGCAACCTAAACCCCCTTTTTATATTTATATAGCATTAAATCCTCCCCAAGTTCCATTCAACTACATCTTGCACCCTATTTAAATTATCAAGATCCCTCAATACACTTATCCTCCACTGATTCTGTTGGTCCACTCATAGGTGAGTCTAAAAAATTAAATATTCCTTGAATCTCTCTAACAAAGACATCAATCCAATGCTTTGATTTTGAGACTTAGCTATATTCAAAACTTATGGGGATCCAAAATATTGCTAGCCCCTAGCAATACCATCTTACAATCTGCTCATAGTTTCTCCATATTTGTTTTACTTAGAACTCAAACTACTCCTTTCCAATTTTGGTTTCTTGCAATAACGGGACATTTGGTTTCTCCTCTATTAGCCGCTTTAAAAGCCTTCCTTTGTCAAAGGTATCTACACCTATGCCATTCCAACTTAAGAGTTGCATGGTGACTTAGTGGAGGGAGATTCCTTTTCTCCTAAAATCATATCCGCACGTTTTTGCTGATTTGCCTATTCTAAGTCTGCTTGGGTATCTTCTAGTAATTTATCTTCTCTAGATATCCTTCCTCTTTTTCCAACCCTCTTGTTCCAACAGTCATGTTGATGGTTGTGTTTTTCTTCCACCGATCCTTGTAGCACGAGGGATTGCGAGTTCCTTTTAGTTTGTCCTTCCCCTAGTTTTCTTCTTGTTCTTTATAGCTTCCTTTACTTGTTTCCCAATATTTAATAAATGTCCCATTATTTGTCCGATAGAATGAAATCCAATTTTCCAAAATCCCATTCATATTTTTTTCGGTGTCTTAAGGGTTATTCTCATCTTCCTCTATCACATCCGGGGCCAATGCTTTTGTTTGTATAAGTCGTGCTCTTATCTTCAAAGCTTTATTTTTTCCTTTTAGGGCGAGCTTAATCATATGATCATGATCCGTTAACTTCCTTGTCCTAGTCCTTGTCTTCCTAAGAACTTTGCAATTAATTGATTTCATTAGGTCCTCCAAATATTGGGGGACCCCAATGCCCTTCTCATTAGGTGGGCTCATGTTTTGGTGTTCCTAAATAAATCTTACCGGAGTGAATAATTGATCATGGTTTCATGACACTCAACCTTTCTCTTATTAGAAACTTTGTTGGGTTTCCATTGCCATCCATTCTCCTTTCTCCCACCTAAAGGATCTGTTTGTTCCCTTGATTCCTTCATAGGTACTATAAGGGACATCTTGGTAAACAATGAATGTCTTTCATACTCTTTCCTAACTTTTCCTATTTTCGTAGTGTGCGTCTCTCTTGGCATTTCACTGAAAACATTTGAATGGTAGACACTCATAGTTGATCGATTGCTTCAATTTCAAGCCGCAGAAGAGATTCTCACCACTTTTGGGGTGGGTTTAACCAAGTCTACCAAAATGCAAATTCTAGCATAAGTCTTAATTCCATATTATTTGTAGCGTCAGAGACACCATTGGCTTAGCAATTTTTCTAGCACCTCATTATCCCAATATTTAGTTGGTAGTTTATATAGTGCACCCAAAGCGTTAACTCCATTAGTTCCTCGAGAGGATTGAAGATTGGTGATAACCCTACATTTTTGAAAAACACTAAATTACAATTAATAATTTTTAAGTTTACATTTTCATTTTTTCCAAATGACATTTTCATTTTTTTAGTTTACAAATTTGAGACGCCTATAGGTTCTATTGTGGGTACCATGCATGATTTTCCTTTGGGAATGCTGTCTTGGAGTTAACATCTGATCTCCAAGATTATGATTTTTTCCAATAGTTTTGGTTATATAAATTTTGTTTATTCTTTTTCGCAGTTCATGGAAAGGAGAATGCTTGTAGCAGAGTATTTAGGGCTGTATCATTGAAGAGGAGTTTTCATGCCACAGGTAATTTTTTATTATTATTGTTATAATGAGATGCTAATAGAGTGTGGAGCAAAGGAATGGTTGCATATTCGAAGATATCGATCTTACATGATCAATATTTGTTTTCCCTTCTACAGGGACATTTGGTATGGCTGCCAGAGATTTTTATGATATTCTTGGAATAAGCAAGGATGCAGGTCAAGGAGAAATCAAGAAGGCTTACTATGCGGTACACTACGGCATTCAACAAACTAATAATCAGTAGCCAAATATTATAAGTTTTATTTGTTTATGCTGATATGATACACTTTCAGTCATGGTAGCTTAAACTATACTCTTGAATTGCAGGTTCCTTAACTGTGAATTCAATGACTTACGTATTTGTGAATTAAATATGCTAAATGTATTATTTCCAGAATTTGGTTTAGTACATTATAAGCCCTGCAGGTTGATTTGTTCTCATTATGAGCACTTCCCTTTTAATACGATGGATCAGCTATTAACATTTTCTGGCTTGCATTTTTAGCTTGCTAAGAAGCATCATCCTGATGTGAATAAAGGGGATCCAGATGCAGAGAAAAATTCCAGGAAATTCAATGTGCTTATGAGGTGAAGTGTTTAACTTTCTGCAATAAGACATACATTTTACATTGGGAAGAATTCAGACATTTAGTGTTCAAGTTTGTGTTTAAAGTTTAAGCTTTTTCCTTATGTTGATGATGCTGAAAAGTAGCATGATTTCTATACCAGGTACTCAAAGATGACGAAAGACGATCGTTGTATGATAGGGTAATGGTATCCATGGCACTCCAACAATAGTTTGAATATAATTTGTTATTTCAAAATAATTAGGATGATGATGGTTGATATGAAGCTTTTAGTAGAGTTGGGAGACAATGTATATTATGAAATACTCTATCTGGTCCGTAAATTAAGGTTGTGTTTATAAGTTTGCACTTCTCAATTTTTAGCTCAATGTTGCTTGCTTCTATGGGTTTTTCAAATCTGATCTAGAACTGCCTCTGCATATGCCTGTAGGAACACGTGGCACTGAAAACCCTATGAATTCCTCAATTAAAGCTGAATTTAGAATATGTAAATCTTAATACCGTATTAGTTTTTTGACAATTGCTACACTTTCTAAGGGTAAAATAGTTAGGTATGGTAACTGATTCATGAATCGCCACGTAGGCATGTCCCAGGTTTATCCTGCTGGCGACAATCATTGGGCCTACTAGTAGAAAAGCATTGTAAGTTAACATCTGGTAAACCCTCTAGGAAAAAAAGGAGCAGTTGAAGACCAAATCTAGGGACCGAGGCTGGAAGCCAGCTCTGGCACATGTCTGTATAGCTTCTCATCTGCGATCTATGTATGGTTCATCTTGGAAACACATACAAAAAGTTACTGATAATTTATCTGTAATACATGGCAATCTGTTGTGGCATCTAACTGTGGTCGTTTTTCAGCTGAGAATAAATGCCAGCATTCATGCCCAACAATGATGAATGGGTTCGTGATGTTTGAAGGTCAATTTGGTGTTAAAAAGGGGTTTAGAAGGCATTAAAGTTATATGTTAATGTCAAATTGTTAGCACGCCCACAATTTTGACACACAAATACAACAAAAATACCGGAATAATTTTTTTTTTTGACTTACATTGTTGGATACACGACACCACATGAGATCACTTAGGATAACACACAACACATGAGACGTTTGCACAAACATGAACCCACATAGATAACATGAAAACACATGATGCACATCAAAGCCACTTTTCCCCAAATGACAAAGTACAAACAACGATCCAACTACAATATACATTTACAGTTAGGCACTTTCCACGACACAACATTTCATGGTTACATATTTATTACAATCCTATTTTCATTAATTGACCTTAATTATTTGAAGAACACTTAACATGTAAACCTTCATTCCTCTTAAAACTAGGCTGCATTTTCTTTATTTCATTTAACATTTCACCTATAGTGGTTCCATTAGAATTTTTCTCGTTTCCCCTATCGCAATTAATTTTTATAATTTGATGGTGATTAAGAGCATTTACACACCCATGAGTCTACCAATACTTTTCCTAAGAATTCGTTTCTAAGAATCATATTTACTTGGTTTGGCATTATACTTTCATTACAAGGAGGAAAAATTCACGGGAAGTAAAGGAAGGTTATTAGGTCAAGAGTGGACCTATTCGAGTTCTTTTCATAGCATTGTTTAAACACTAAGGATACACTCTTTTTGTCTTCAAGTTATTACAACCAACTATGTAAGTTAACTAATTAATTTGCATTGTTTGTGATGTGATTCACAATCCATTTGCTCCAATTAGGACTCCTTGTTTTCACAAATCATGTTGACATGGAAAGGTACATTTCACTTGTGTTAACGTTATAGAGGTTTTGCATTGAGTTTAAGTGACAAATCTCACATTTCACTCTACTTCTAATTCATCATCTTAAGGATTCATTCTCGATAGTTATGGGTTAATTACAGGTTTCGGCCATAATTCTACTTCTTGAGTGATCCTAGGTTTAATGTATTCCCATCTATGCCCAAGGGTTCTACTAACTTTTACAAGTCAAACTAGAGTGCAATATCCTTAACTCACAAGACCTTGGTAACAGCCCAAGGTATTCCATTCTCAAGGCTACATGTTCATTATTTCATTAGCATCGTTGTTTAACCACATTTATGCGTACAAAGTATGTGTTCATGCCTCAGAGTTGGTTTTCCGATTTAATAGGTTGTTTTATCACCCGTGAAGCTCTCCTTTATTACATTCATTTTATGATCACATTAGGCATTTTAGTTGGTTTGACATCGCTCAAGGGCATACGATTTTTGTAGCGATCATTCCATAGTTTAATCTTATTTACCCTTGTTCTAACTACATTTACGTGGTTACTTTGGTCCTGTGTTGGCATCGTTTTAGAACAAATGTAATTCATATAACACTTACTTAACACTTAGGGATTTAAGACTACAAGGAGTATGACCTCGCACAAGACAACTCATTTCATTGTTCTTAGACACTCAAGTATTAAATGCATATTACAAGCGAGACATCCCAAACAATTTTATGCATTTAAAATTCCTTCCAAGGAACTATTTCAATCGTTGGGTAAATATGCATCAGAGTTTCTTTCATCAATAACCTTAAGAGAGGTCCCACGATCTACTAACTTCAAAAGCATTCAAGGGGGAAAACTACACCCTACTACAAGAGAGTTTAAAATCATTACCTCTCAACACCTTCGATCAACCCGAGGTAATCCACTACTACTCACCAAGGGAACACTCTCATCTAAGAGGGACAAAAGGGTTCAATGCAAGAGTTTAATGCACAGGTAATTTGACACGTAGCCTCCACTCGCGTAATTTAGATCTCACACGAGATCAATCGTAGGTAAAACCACCAACTATCTTTGCAAGGCTTTGGCCACCCACTAGGGTACCAAGGAAATTATGCACATGAGGATTAAACTTATACATGATATGATCAGACCTACAACACCTAGACATGTTGGCCTTGCTCGCCCAAATATGACAGGGTTCACAAAGTATATTCACCGCCTCATAAAATACTTAAGGGAATGGTCCTTAGTAAGACTTGTCTTAGGTGTAAAACAAGAAGACTCTTAATGAGATTAGAGTATTTTATTAACATGATTAGTGTTTTATACCCTGCAAAAAGGCTCAATTGGGAGGAGAGAGTACGATAGGGATTATGAACTTGTTTTATTTTGATAGTTTGGGTAAGATGAGATTCTACCTAGCATTGTGAGTGTTAAGGAGATAAATCAATAATTAACATAGTAAAAGATTAGTTAATATCTTTACAACATAGGTACAACATTTGAGTACAACTTCACATCCATTTCGACACTTATAAATATAGCCACATTGATATTTTCCTTTTCAAAATATACATAAGAACAATTCTTCAAACAACACTACATATCATTATTCTAAGGTAATACACGTATTGCAAGATGAATATAACTTTTCAATGACAACTCATTAAATACAACATATCACATCTTGAATTCCTCTTGTTCGAGTACCTGCAACCAACGCAAGGTCAGTCCTAGGATTGGTATGGAAATCCCCTACACTCAAGCATAAAATCCACGCATCCATCATTTCAAGAAAACCGAAATAGAAAGTAGAGAGAGATAGAGATAGGAGAGAGAGAGAGGTCATTTCTTCACACATTCACATTCTATTGCATTTTTAAATTCTAGAGAGAAGAGTAAGGAAGAGAGAAAGTCTAGAATTCATTCTCTTTTCTATTCACCATATCATAACCACATACATCTCGTATCCAATTTTCATTTCATTTCAAACCCATATACATTTTCAACCCATTTACATTTTCAAAACCAACCAAAATTTCATACTTATTTCTAGAGAGAGAAAAGGGAAGAGAGAGAAAGTCTAGAATTCATTTTCTTTTCTATTCACCATATCATAACCACATACATCTCATATCCAATTTTCATTTTGTTTCAAGCCCATATACATTTTCAACCCATTTACATGTTCAAAACCAACCAAATTTTCATACTTAAATCTAAAGAGAAAAGGGAAGAGAGAGAAAATCTAGAATTCATTTTTTTCTATTCATCATATCATAACCACATACATCTTGTATCCAATTTTCATTTCGTTTCAAACCCATATACATTTTCAACCCATTTACATTTTCAAAACCAACCAAAATTTCATAGTTATTTCTAGAGAGAGAAAAAGGAAGAGAGAAACATCATAATTTCTGAAAACCATTCATACAAGAAATTGATCAATTCACACTCTATAAAGTATTGAAACGATATCTACAAGGTTCCACAAGTAGTTAGAAGTCAAACAAGACCCTCGGGAGGTTTGTCTAGCTAAAGTTGCAAATTTGCAAAATTTGGCTAAAACGGCTAAAGTGCTTACAAATTGGGTCCCAAAAATACTCGTTTTAAGATCAAACACAAAGTTTGTTGATTCCTACTTACTACCCTGTATACATAGAATTCATTGCATTCGATGGAAGTTGATTACGATGAATAGGGCTCAAGTTATAAAGGCAACTCCGGGGCCGATTATCGTATTTGCGTCAGAAACTCTTGTCGCACAACGACCAACGAACCCTGAAACACACTTGCAAAACTAACCTTAAAAAGTGTTTTAATGGGATTGAGATTTGTTTCCAATTCTCCTATTGGCATACTAGAGGTAGGCGGGAGTGGTTTTCAGTTTCGCTCAAACAAAATGGCAATTGCAAGCCGAAACCGATCGCATTTTATTAAACGGGAATGCCACCACAAGTGACTGACAAGCAAAAAGACTTAAAATCTCGCCTCGTCAAGGTACAAAAATTGAGTTTTTTCAGCTTATTTAAGGACCTCCATCGTATCCTGGGTGAGCAGAGATTATGTTAGAGGTTACGGTTGGTACGGTTGGTAACGCAGTTTTGGTCTGGCGCTCTATGTGTGAGGTGTCCGAAGTCAAACATTTTCATTTTTATTTTTGTAATATTTCCAGACAAGCTAAAGGTCGTACCATTCATTCGTATTTCATTCTCTATTATTGAAATATGTTGAGATCCAAAACAAGAAACAATGAAGAGCATAGTTTAGTACGAGAGGAAGGGAGATCCATACCTGTTTTGCGCCAAATTTGCGATCACCACATTCGATGAGACTGCATCACCTTCAAGCATTCTGGCAATAGTTTGCGGGCTTGCTCATGCTTCCTCGTTTTGCTTACAAGTATTCCAAGGCATTTACAACCACAATATATGACGGCAGACCACGTTTCTTCAAGGTATTTAGTCAAACAGTTTGCATGACTTGTGTTGGCTTCCACCTTTTGCACACCCATCTAACAAAAACAGTCACAACTAGACAAATGGCAAAAAAATTGTTTTCAATTTATTCTTTGGACCTCCATACCCTGTTGCAAGGCTCCTATTTTAGCACACACACCTACCAGCGCATAAACAACTTCCAAATCTGCCAAAACCCTTTGTGCAAATCCAGCAATCAACGCATTCCATGAGACTACATTTGATTGAGGCATTCTGACAAACAGTTGGCATGCCTTGTTTACACTTCCACATTTTTCATACATATCGACTACAACACTTGCAAATACAAAATCTGACAAACAAATCAGTTTCTATTGTTCATACCTTGCCCCAAAACTCTTATTTTCCCACGGATGGGATGTGTGGATGAGGTTGCACAGAGAGAGCCAAGAATATGTGTTGAGTTGTTTATAACGACTCTTCTTTTGAACTGGATCCCCAAAACGCTGCACCCCATGTTCTTCTGTCAAACATCTCTGCTGAAGTACACAGGTTGGGTGGAAAAAAAAAAAGTAATGAAATTGATGACGAGTAGAGGAATTAAAAGATAGATGGGTGTATATCAATTGAAGGCCAAAGTAATGGTGCGTGTTTTTGTGTAGGGGACAGACCCACCTCAGACACAGAAGATCTATGCAAAGTTGGGGAGAAGTGTCTTAGGAGATGAAGGCAGCAGGAGGGCACGAGCAGGGCTGTAGGAGTTGGTTTTACACCTGCCAGCCGCATTTACTTGAAAGCTTGCAAGGCCCTTTCAAGAAACTTGTTTTGTGCATCTCCTGAAACCATTACAGTCCACATGCCTGCTATTATGCCATGACGTCCAGCATATACGCCCAACAGAATTAAAATTGCACATCTGACAAGGTTTCTCCATCCCCTCTCTGTTACGTTTTGGAGGATGTCCATACTCTGTTTCAAAGCTCACATTTTGGCACATGCTGGGAAGAGGGCTGGTAGAGGCAAACTGATCGGTTTGGACACCTGTTGGCTGCATTTGGTGGTGTGAACATAGCAAATGCTTGGATAGGCGCCAATGCCCTGTCCTGTCTGACAGAAACCCTGCCACGCTCCACCATTCCTCCACGCCACCTTCTCCAATCACTCTTGCCACTACGCATTCATCTTGAAAGCTTCCAAAGTCTTTTCAACAAATCAATTTTGTGCAGACCCTGTTAGGAGCTCCACTGTCACACACAACTTCATTTTTATTTTATTTTTAATGTTTTGGGCATTACAGTTACTTTTGCCACATGCATGAAGGCTTAAGTTATTAAGGGGAAAAGTACCATAAGTACACCTTTAGGCATTGGTATGGGCGTTTTTGGGTGATTTGTAATTTTGTATGTACCACTAGTCTATGAAATATTCTGTATCTGATTAGTATGGCAAACACATCGCTCCTGGAATTAGCTTGGGTTGGTTTCCATACCTTCGTATAAGGTTTATTGTAGTTTTCTAGCTTATTTTATTTAGTTGGGACTTGCAGGTATTGAATATATGTTCTCTTCCCACTCAAAATTTATATAAAACAATACCCAGATCCCACTTTCTTTGGGCTCTGTGATGTTTCTATTTTTAGAATAATATTGGTCGAGTTTTCTTTCACTTGCTGTGTATTGAGTTTGTCGCCGTTAGAGTAGTGTGCAAATGAGTTCTTGCGAATCCGTTCTACAACAATACATCTTGTATTTTACTGTAATCAAATTGTCGTACAGGGTTATATTCTGTTTTGTTGCACTACTAATTTACTGAATGGAGATGTGTTCGGCAAGTTTCAAACCATAAATAATTTAAAAGCTGAATCCTGAAGCCTATCAATAGTTGAATGGTACGAGAAGATGGAAAAGGTATCTGTATTAAAGTAGCTCCATGATGTCTGAATTGGTTGAAGATGGTTGACAAGATAGTGTTACCAGAAAGTTCTTGTAAAATAACTGGTGCTGTTTGAATCCCTCATTTCAGCAGAGAAGACCTCAAACACATAATGATGCAACATTTATCTTCACAAAATAAATATTTGGAAAACGGGAGGTGTCAATATAAAATCTGAGCAAAATAACTTTCAGATTCCCAACCAAATTTTGTAAGAAAGATCATTTGAGGCTAAAGAGTTTGTGTGGTTGAAGAAAATGCACAGCTTTGGGTGCTGGATGATTAGAGACTTGTTGGTGGTGTTGGATTTAGAGCAACTTCTTCTTTTCTTCTTTTCCCCAGGTATTGTTTATTGATTCGTTTACACAATTGAAGGCTCAGTGCAGTCAGAATGAAGCTTGTATTCTATCAACTTTATTAGGGCTTGTTCATGGGCATTTTGTGCATCAAATTGTTAAGATAGTTTTATATTTCAAGAATTGGAAGTTGGGTAGACGAGTCTGTTGATTTACTTTGGTCAGGGCCTTCGACATTAGTACTATCGGCAGCTCTTTGAGCTGTTTAGGATGGAACACATCTCAAAGACCTGCTACTTGCATGTGAAATACTTGGGGTTGTGCCCTATTTGTTACATTTCCCTATCTTCATTTTCGTAATTAGTATTACCATGTGTGTTTATTCTAGAAGTCACCGTCATTGTTACTAAGGTTGATGTCATGCACCACTTTGGTCATCTTATTTCATAGGGCTTGGTGACTATCTTTTGTGGGATTCATACTATTTGCTGTGATTTCAGTCTGCTATTAGCCCTAGGTGGCCATTTTTAGCGGGTCATCTTTTGGAAGCCATAAGTTGAGCATAGGAACTCGATTTTTCGTATCATTTGAACCATTGGAAAGATCTCTCTGAGCTCTACGCCTATGGGTCATTACTTAAGGTAATCAAATGTTTTAAGTGAGGCAGATGGATTGTTCGAATTCAAACTCTGGTTTTTATATTGTGAAGGAGTTGAGATTTCACATTTGAGAAAAAGAGACTCCAGACAAAGAATGGGACACACGAGGAGCTCTTCAATTAAACAAATGAAGGAAGAGCTATGGTAATAAATTCTTGCTGCTCGACCCTTTTAAGCTCTGATAGAATAGAAGGCTATTTTGTGTTCATTAAGGCAATCCAACCACAGTTGAAGTATGGTATTGGACATAACATAAAGAGCCTCAGCTGAGATTTTTCTATCAAACTCGAGAGCTCCCTACTTTCAATTTCACTCCAAATTTGTTGCAACAAGCAAAATATTACCTTCGATGAGTTATGCAGTTGCACTACTCTCATTGATGAACAAAACAAGCCCATACAAAATGGTAAGGTAATATCTAAGAAGCAAGGCCACTTCATCAAAAGCGAGGGAAAAAAAGTTCAATAGGTACAAATCCAACCATGTTGATAAGAAGATTGAATAAGATAGAACTTGCTCATATCGTGGCAGAATAAAATGGGATGAAAGGAGTTGCTATTTGATGATATTGAAGACCAATTCAAAAGATTAGAAGCACCATCAAAGGATGCTAGAAAATCCAAGGGACTTATACGTTACTTGCCAAGTTTTACGTACTCATCTTTCCCCTAATGAATAGGTTATGGATTTGGATGCTCGCATTACATCTCTAGAGAGGGAACCTTTTTTCATTCATCTGATTCAAGGCCAAAGATCAAATATTTGTTGCAAACATCTATTTGCTACTTGTTCTTTCTTTTGGTAAAATCGATGTTGAGTATGAAGAAATTAATGATGTGTATTGTGTTCTGGATTTGAGTACCAATTTGTTATTTGTCTATCAAATAGGTCAAATTGGAAAGAAGTTGAATTTTGGCTTGATAGATTTTGTGGTGAAAGACAATTTTTTTAAGGTTGTTGCTTTTGGCTCTCTCAACATCAATACAAAGATGTGCAATTTCATATCTGCACCACGGGGCCCAAGATTGTGGCAAGAACAACCCAACAAACTAGATTTATCTGCACCACGGGGCCCAAGATTGCGGCAAGGACAACCCAAAAACTAGCTAGTAAATCATTGGATTATGGAACATGCAATACTAAACATAATATATAGTAGACCATTACACATTCAAATGTAAAGAGATAGCAGAATAATGAATTACAACAAGGCCGAGAATGAGGATTCCTGTGACCATAAAAGGGGAAACACTTCCTCATTGACTTAACTACTCTGATATGTGTGAACAAATGACCATTCGATGCTTGATCCTCATTGGTGTTTACAATATTTCATTACAAGGAAGTAGTCACAAAAGATGACGGTTATGAAATAATTCAACTTCTGCAACAGATGAGGGTTTGCTGTCCTGTAGATGAGAGGGTTCGACTTCTAGATGCATGGTATGTTGACAGATGCACTGACATGGCATGAGTTCTGGAAGCAATGTCTGGCATGGGGCAAAGTGCCACATAGCCTCCATGTGGCTGATGAGTGCTTGATGCAGATATTGAGCTGTGCAGTGTGTTGTTTTCTGTTGCGTGAGAATGAGGAGTTGTGCAAATGGTGTGAGTTAGTGTGATGTTGCATAAATTGTGTTGATTGTGTGGGGTGCACAGAACTCTCAAGGCAAGAGCATGGACCAATGCAACTATGTTAAGATCATTCTCTTTTTCTTGAGTATCTGTAGCCTCCATTGCATCTTTGGTTACTTTTGCAAACTGAACCTGAATTTACTGAAGGTTGTACCACTTAGCCTGATCAACATATTGTCTTGCCTTGACTACTATGAACAATTGATGCGTGCCTCAGCTGGTGTGTTTAGTTGTGACTTCAACAAGTCTAGTTTTTGGGCAATGAAGATCTGTTCAAGATCGAAAAAGTGAGGGATGCGAGTTGCATTTCTTTTTAAATTAAAAAGATGAATAAGCTGCCAAAAACAATACAAATAAAAATACAAAGCTGAAACCCGAGGAGGAAAGAGTTCAGTGGCGGAACAAATACCAACAGCTGTCAAGACACATTGCAGAATACTACAAGGTAGAAACAAAATCAACAAGCTGACTCAGCTAACTAAAACATAAAATGGCTAAAGAAGTGAGCTTAGTGTGCAGAACAGAACAGCAGAACAGCAGAACAAAGAAGCTTACAAATTTTGAAATCCATATAATTTGATGCTGTTTGCTTGATCGATGTTGAAGCTCACTCATCTGGTTTTCAATCTTTGTCATTTGCTCAGCTAAATCAATGCTGCAGGTAAAATCTTTCTACAGCAAGTTGGACATATTGTGCATTTGTCATATAATGTTAGCGCAAAGCTTTTGAATTGCAACTTCAAACAGAATACAAGATTTATAAAAAGAAGCAATTTATTTGGTCTTCTCTAAATGGATGATAATGAGCTGTCTAAAAGATTCAGCAACCACATTATGAGATATATTTAGGCCCAGGGCAGCTGGTTTACACAATTTTTTGATATAATATAGTCATTATATTCCATTATTAATATAGACCTTTTATTAGACAAGGAAGCCCATAAAACGAGTATTCTAGTCCTTTTACTGAAAAAGTTTAATATCTAAAACTTTAGAGTTTATTGCTTGGCTATTAATTATATATATAGTTATACCATATTTATATGACATTAAATTTAGGATATAAATTGAATAACTGAAACTTGATGAAAAGTATAAGATAAGATAAGATAAGATAAATATATTAATGTCCAACGAATGACCACAAAAGTAGGTCAATGGGACTGCAGCCCAAACAATATACAAAGTGCGAGCGGGGACAACTCAAAACGAGTTCCCAAAAACCGAAAAGAAGAGAAAAGACAGCAGAAAGGAAACCCGAAGCTAAATGCCCCCACATGCGGGGGCAAAGGAGCAAGCGGGGGAGAAAAACGACAGAAGCGAAGAAGAGAATGAAAGGGGGCAAGTGAGGACCAGAGGTCTAATCAGGAATGGTAGCCACACCCCTCCTAACATTAGAGGCCGACGAAAAGAAGCTCCTGATGGACTGGCAACCCGAAGAGGGGGGTGAAAACCTCCTCCCCAGCTGAGATCTGAAACTGATGCGGCGACCAGGGGGACGAAATATAAGTTTTATCTTTAAAACAAGTAAAGTTTGTTACTTGGCTAGTAGAGAGATTGCTTGATATGTCTTCTTGGATGTTTTGTAACCAACCAAGATTTGGTTGCAAGATAGGAGGGTTTCTAGGAATAGACATTCATATGGAATGTTCTGGTTTTGTGGGTTGCATGGAAAAGCAAAATTGTGCCCCATGGTGGGTGCCAAAAATTGTTGGCCAAATATTCTGCAGTAGAGGAAAATGAGGGTTTCACAATAATGAAGGGGACAAATAGTCCCTCCTATTATGTGAGGAGGTTCCCTCTATTGAAAGTAGGAAAATGCATGAAAAAGAATCTATACAATATGCTCATGCAAAATTGTCTTTGGGGTTTTGCATTTAAATTTAAAAGAAATAGTGGAATAGCAATAGATAGATAGAGATTATGAAAGAGAAGGAAATAAAGGAGAATACATGCATGAATAAATAAACTCAAATTTTACTCTTGCATGTAAGAAAAGAACATATATAAGTGTTGACAGTTTTAACGTGACATTTAGTGGCATTGAAGAAAGATCAAGAAAGATATGTATTAAACCTAAGAGTATTTCATACTATACAAAAAGACAGTGAGACACAAAGTTTAACCATGTTTGTTTATATTTATTGTTGAAAGAAAATCAAAATCTTGTTTATTGTTGTTCTGTTTTTCAAAATTTGCTGGAGTGTCAAAAAGTCCTTTTACAATGATCATCACTTTTTATTTATAACTCGTAAGGAGGATGAAACTAACTTACAACTAATTCCAGCTTACTCAAAATATCTCTTCTATTCTTATATCCACTTTTTACTTTTAAAGTGACTTGAATATTAACAAAAAGAACTACAAGCATGTTAGAGAAATGTTACAAAAGTACAACATAAAAATAGAAGAAAATAGATTATAATACAGTTAAGAAGCCTTTCCTTTAGATGTTTTTTTATTTCCTGCGATTCCTTCAATCTGAACATTCTGAATTTAATTACGGCAGAAATTATAACATTATCATTTGGAATCCCAATATTCTTACATCGAAACCAACCATGTCTACAGAAGTTTCAGCATAGTGTCAGTGGTTCCAATGAACTCAGACAGACGTTTATTGAGCTTACTAAGGGTGCTGTGTATTTCACTTTAGCTTGTTCATTGCTGCAATATTGAAGAAAACATCTGCAATAAGTTCTTTAATCATTTCTGAAGTTTTTTTAGTTCAGCAGCTGTATATTGCTTAGAGCCATCATCCTTGGAGAATGCACAATGAATTTGCTAGATATTGCAGCTAATCTCTGAAAGTTTCTCGTTACTTGTCTTTTGCTGCTCACAGAGATCTTCTAGAGCATCATTCAGAACATCAAACTTTAATTTACTATTAACGGAGCATTCATAGGATAAATTCTCATCCGCCTTCTCAAAAATGTTTTCAGAAATGAGAAAGTTCACATCAACACGGGACATCTCATCTACATCACCTTTTACACCATTCCAAATTGTTTGTTCTTTCTTTCGACTCTTTCTTTAATCAACTTTGACCCCTTGAATCATAATCATTTCCTGAGATTTTATCATCTCATGAATTTATTTCAATCCATTCTATAGCAGTTTAACCCAAGCTTCTATAGTCTTGCCAAAACAATTGAATTTACTTCAAGAGGGAAGAGCTTCTTTGTCAATGCTTGAAATATGAATAGAATTTGGAAGAGATGCTATTGGGGTGTCACTTGCATTTAGGAAGGATTGGATATATGTAGTGAGTGCACAAACCTATTCTTCAATCTGCTCTTGAGTTTGCTCATCCTCTTTGGTTCTATTGATTAGTCTAGCGGCATATTCCTTGAAATTATGAATATCACTTCCATGAGTCGGCCCACCCATTGGGATTCTCTGTAGACTATAAATCGCCCATGTCATGTCGTTCTCGACTCCAAGTGGCTCTGCAATCTTGATGAATTCGGAACTAGACGAATCAGAGACCAGTTTGGAAGCAATCTTTTTACCTTTTTGGGAAGTGGTGTTTGTAGAAGATTTATCAATGCTTAAAATCTGGCATTGAAGCCTTTACCACATTCTTCTTATTCAACAATGGATGTATCCTTACAAAAGATATATCACCAATAGAGCTCACAACTCAAGTATCAAAATCTAAAGAGGTTCTATGGGAGGAGTGAGTTTCCTTGAAGAGTAGAAAGAGGTGGAGGTAGCAAATGAAGTGAAGGCATCCTTGGTGATGAGATATGATGGTGAGTAGGGAGATGAAGTGAAGCTTGCCAACCAATAGAGTGTGAAGGAGAAACAAAATGGATTTGGCCATGTCCTTTTCAAAAGTAATAATTTGCTATGTCGTGTTCTCAATCAAGACGGATGAATTAATTATTTGAGTAGGGAGAGTTACATTAGATTGAGGAGGAAATGGAGATTTCCTAGTAGTAAATTTTAGCTTCAAATATGTACCACTTCCGCAAGTCTTTTATAGAAACTTTTATTGATTTGGATCTTCTTTATCACGGCCACCTCCTACAACAATTGTGTGTGTGAGAGAGAGAGAGACACGAGCATTGGCATTGTGTAACATGGTACTGCAGCAATCGATTGTATATGGGATTTTGAGGATCTTGAGCCCTTAAATATACTCGCATCAATGAACTACGATAACCTAGTAAATCATTCCCTTGATCTCTTAAGAATCAACTAAGTGTGTAAATCCAATTTTCTAAGTTCTTAACATGACCAATTTATCACACGTAGTTGCATTGATATTAATTTACTTGTGTACAAACGATCCAACTGTCACTACCATCATCTATCATGCTATCAGAACCGATACCATATCAAATGCTTACATTTCCTCTAGAGTCATCCTTGCATTGTCCCTCCACCGCACTTAAAAATCATTAGCAGAATCAACCCATTAATATTTGTTTTTAGGCTTGTGTGCATGGTTGGGACCTAGCTTGAGATTAGCTTCACCATAATCTTTGCTATTAAATGGAAATCTCTTGGTGTGAAAATACATTGGGATCTAAACCATAGTTGCATCAATACTTTGTATATCCACTAGGGTTCTAAAAACATAGTGACCAAGTTCAATCGTTCCCATCACATGCTTTCCTGCGTTTTTGATGAACATTTGAAAATTGTCTACAAAGTTTTATAAGAACTTTGCCTCTTACGTAAACCATATTCCTTCCAAACCCTACCCTTATAAACCATATAAGGAGAACTTTGCCTCTTACATAAAACTTTTTGTGAATAGTGGTGAAACCCTACCCTTATCCTATACAAAATTCGTCCTTATTCCCATTTCCTTCCAAACTTTTGATATCTTCCCATGACAACGACCTCTTTTCCAAAGAACGTCTTCTTCTCCCCAAATCTTTTTCATCACCATTTTTGTACACATTGGAGCTCAAATTCACTTGGAATCAATTATCTTCCACAAATTTGTGCCCTAGGTTTGTTTTTCAAAAGTTTTCAAGTGTTTGCAATCTACCAAAGACTCTGTGAAGGCCGTTAGTATTCATACTTGTTTTTTCTCTTGTTTTAGCTAATACCAAACCTCTTCACTCATTCAAACTATTTATATTTGATTCCTCTCGAGTTCCCTCAACATTTCCTTGTCATTGGTTATAAGGAGAACTTTGCCTCTTACTTTGACCCTAATGTAATGTGAATTTGAGAAAGCGTATGTAGTAACTTCCATACTAAGATACTAATTTAGCTCCTCGTCAAAAATTGTCACGAGATGTATCTCCTTCCAAGGATTTGATTACAAACATAGTAAATGCGCCATTGACGCGTTTGGAATGTTTCTTACCTCCTTCAAAGGTGAGTTGGGGATATAATTTATATATCCTTCTCTTTGGACAATATTATCGTACTAAAGTGAAACTAGTGAATGGCCTCAAGGCTGCAATTGAGTAGACCAAATATGAGGTCATGTAGAACTTCTTGGTTGCCTCAATTTTTGTCAATTGTTCATGCAAATCAACACTAATGACACTTCCTTAGTCAATAAACTGTATTCCATCACATATGATGTTCATCATCATGAAAATCCGTTTGTAAAATTCCCCAATAATCTGTTACTCTGTTGAGCATTTTTATCATATCCAATAAATCCTCTTAATAATATGACTCTTAAAGAATCTTTGGAAGCTTGGATGGACCTTTTCTCTTCTTCTTCAACTATCCTTGATTGATAGTTGCAAGGCATCGATTTGAGTGTTTTGATTCCAATAAGCTTGTCCAATTACTTTACTCACCTGTTTGAGTGATTTTTGAGGAGGGAATCCAAAGGTGACATTCAAAGAATGGTCGTCGGTTTAGCGATCTACACACCCTCTGCAGTTTGAACTTCTCTCCGATTGGTTCATAACATTTTGCACATTCAAGAACCAAGTCGACACATTGCACTAAACTTGGGAAACCAACGACTTATGGGAGCCCATTGTCGTATGTATGTTGAGTGATGAGCGAACAATTATCTTTTTTCATTACACTCCATAATTCTTCCAAATCAACATGACCTATTTTCAAATCTCCACTTTTTGGGATGTCAATTTTCAAGAGTGGAAATAGGTTCGAATCCCATGTATGTGAGCTTCGTTTTTGCAAGTTTAGTAGAGTGGAAGGCAACTTCTGCAAGCATTTAGAGATTTTGATAGGAGAAGTCAATGGGCAAAAATGTTTAGATAGTTGCAAAGATGAGGCCACAGTAGCCATAAAAATGTAAGCTTCACCTCTTTAAAATTTTCCAAAAGATTATACAGGTGACAAAACTTTTAGGCTTTTGAGGTACTTCAAAATTCCAAATTGCTCTATCGACACATTTGACCTTTCCGTCTGGAGACCATATTTGACATATCGATCTTTCTTCACCGTATTAGGAGGTTTGGTGATTTCTCGATGAGCGTGACAGGTACCGTATCTCGCTTATTGTTCCTCTGTGAGTATTGCCCAAGCCGTGTCGGCCATTGCTTTGGTTTTTTGGGTGTTATGCTTTATTGGATTCGGTTGGTATCCAGATTGATCATCTCCCCCTTTTTAGTATTCCCTGAATGCTCCCAGTCATTTCCTTCCCACCGAGCAAGTCTTTGGATAGGTCCATCCGAGAGGATATCTATAGGTGCTTTATTCAGACTACTTGGGTGAATCCTCATGGGGGTTTGCGCCCTAAGATGTCCTTTTATGCAGAGCATTTTCTTGAGATCAGAGATGGACTCATCATCCGCCCTCAGTACACCTTTCGTCACTGGATGCATGCCCTCCGCATACCTCTGGGTCAGTTTCGGGTTGGCTCCCACAGACTTCGGTGCGAGACTGATCACCACATTGACTGGGATGACAGACTTTGTAGGCTCTGTAGCCTTCAGGAGGTGGAGACCAAGACTCATTTCATCTTCTCGACCCATATACTATGAGATCAGAGGACGATTTCATTGCCTCTTCAGAGGGGTTCAGACCCCTCGGTTTTCTTCAGATATATTGACCAGTGGTGTCTTGCCCTCTACATCTGTGAGTCTCTGTTGCTCCAAGACCAAATTCTTCACCCACCTCTGAGTGTCATTTCCACGAGACGGATTACTGACCTTCTTTCTTGTTCTACCCCTTGATTGGAGGAACTAAATGGAAGTGCCATTCTGATCTAGTTATAGTGCATAGATTAGTTCGTCCCGGTTGGACCTTCACATCTCCCAGCGGCACCAACAGCTTGGCGCACACTTGTACTCGCAGGGCATCCCAGCTCCACTCGTCTCCCTGGCCGTCGTTTTAGTCTTAGATCTCAGCAGAAGAGGGGGCCCTCGCCCCCTCTTCGGATTGCCATTTCATCAGGAGCTTCTTTTCATCGACCTCGAATGTTAGGAGGGATGTGGCTACCATTTTGGAGTAGACTCATTGGTCCTTGTTTGTCCCCTCCTTCATTCCCATCTCTACTTTTTCCTTCTTTCTCCCCCGTTTGTTTCATTGCCCCCGCCTGTGGGGGTTTAGCTTCGGGGTTCTTGTTTGTTTTGGTCCTTTCACTTTCTTCTGTTTTTGGGAACTCGTTTTGAGTTTTCCCCTCTCGCACTTTGTATATTGTTTGGGCTGCAGTCCCATTGACCTACTTTTGTGGTCATTTGTTGGACATTAATATATCTTATCTTATCTTATCTAGAAAGGTGAAAATTTTGTCAAAGCTTTGGATAATGACAAGGAAATGTTGAGGGAACTCGAGAGGAATCAAATATAAATAGTTTGAATGAGTGAAGAGGTTTGGTATTAGTTAAAACAAGAGAAAAAACAAGTATGAATGCTAACGGCCTTCATAGAGTCTTTGGTAGATTGCAAACACTTGAAAACTTTTGAAAAACAAACCTAGGGCACAAATTTGTGGAAGATAATTGATTCCAAGATGAATTTGAGCTCCAATGTGTACAAAAATGGTGATGAAAAAGATTTGGGTAGAAGAAGGCGTTCTTTGGAAAAGAGGTCGTTGTCATGGGAAGATATCAAAAGTTTGGAAGGAAATGGGAATAAGGACTATTTTTGTATAGGATAAGGGTAGGGTTTCGACCACTATTCACACTTTTCGCGCCGCTCAAGCATCGTTGAACTTTCGTGGTGGATGGTAAATTTCATTCCAATCCTCACTATTGCTTCATTACCGTGTGTTTCACACATTTTGTGCCTCATGGAAACTATTAAAAGCAACTTCTATTCATGTTACATGCTAGCACAAATGCAAAGAAACCTAATGTCATTCCTTTGCTAGTTCATGTACTTAGGAATGAGTAGGAATTGCCTTAAGTACATGAAATCTGCGGAATTTCCAAAATGCAGTGTTTTACAAGTTTTTTGAACAAGCATGTGAAAAGCTTAACAACAATCGTCTTTTTCAGAAAAGGAATTTTTAACTTTTCCTTAAAAATTGCATGAAAAGTATCTCTCCTTTCAGGTACTTTGCACCCAGGAGGAAGTTATGACACTGCCCTAGGTACGTAGACCTAGTGAAATTTCTGAAATGATTTTGCATGAAAACTAGGAAGTTTGAGACTTAAGAGTTTATGGGCAAAATTTATCATGGAGATGAGGTCTACACATTGGGTACAACAATACCCAATTGGATATAAGTTTGAGGCACCTTGAGATCCGAGTTTATTTGGGCCTACATTGGTGTAGTGGAATCGTTGTGGCTTACATTGTGTATAATGGAGGATGACATGTTATAACAACTCGAGTGAAGGTAATTTTACATGTATAAGTAGATGAGGGTTGTTCTTTATTTGAGTAATCTTAATGTATTGTACCGTAATAATAATTTGGTACAATTTGTATCATTCATATCTTCTTTTTATTTGTGTTATTTTGTCTCTCATTGTTGCATCTTTACAATATTTCTTCGTTGAATAAATCAATCTTGAGGAATATAAGAACGTGCTTTCATTACATAAAGTTTACTGCCTAGTGCTTAGTCTTTAATTTATATAATCTAGGGTCTTCTTGCCCTAGCATTTCTCTATTGTGATCAAATTTATTTTTGAGTCCCATTGACCTACTTTTTGTCATTTGAGGATGTTAAATGCAACTTCTTTCTTTGTCAAGTTGCCAATATGCACTTTACAATTATAAAATCTTGTGGCCCTGCTATCAGTTAAAGGTTATGCACAACATTCCCATTCTTATTGGAACCTTATAAGGTTCAAGGACCTTGGCCAAAATTTCTTCCAAGGTCCTTGAACCTTATAAGGTTTCTTATAACGCTGTAATATCAAGAAGACATACTCTCCCTATATTGTTGTGGTGCTGTTTCCGTTGCCAATTAGAGGTTTTCCTTCAGCTACTTCATTACCTGCTGTTTTTCTCCCAATAACCTGTAACCATTGGAGTGTTCCAATCTATCAGAAAGGAGGGTCATACCTAGTTATTTCTGGCTCATTATTCTTCTCAGCATTGTTCAAATTTTTTAGGTGCAAAGTGGCAAACTGAGTCTTGTGTTAATCCCACATGAAGTTTAATCCAAAGAAACAGGACAGCTTGATATCTAAGCAAAAAGACTAATAACCTATGTTCCACCAAATTTCTGGGATGGGAATGGCAGGGGATAGGGGGACGTGTTTTCGGGACGGATTTTTTGGAGGCCTTTTTTAGGGACAGCAGGGGATGGCTATTAAAAAATAAGGGAAAATATAAAAAATATAGGAAATTTCAAATATTCATATGATAACATTGATAAAGCATTCATTACACATATTATAGAACCTTAATACATAAAATTGGAGCTGAATTGAGATTTCACATAAGATTCAAGTTTCAATTACAATAATAATTACAATGAAATGCCCAAGGGCTGCAAGTTTCAAGTACTCACTACAATATCTCTGAAACATAGAAAAAGTATATAGTACACAACACCTGCACAAAAACAATTCAAATGCAATCATATGCATCATCAAGCAGAGAAATAGCAATCCATTGTGACACTTTTGAGCAGGCATATTAGAGCGGTCATGATAATAGGGTTTTTCATAAATGAGTAAATAACCCGCTGTTTTTTTCAGCAAAACATATTACTTTATGCTCTATTCATACACCTTTGTTGCACAACACAACATTGAATTGAATAACACACTCTTTTTCACCAAAACATTTTACTCTATGTTTTGTAGTCTCACACACCTTTCACAACATTGAGTCAAAAACAATCTTTTTTGGAAAACATATTAGTATTACTCTATGCTTTGTTCATACACCCTGTGTTGCACAACACAACATTGAACTGATACCACAATGTTTTTCACCAAAACATATTACTCTACATTATGTATTCATACACATAGTTCAAAGAATTGGGTAAATACCTGTGTTTTTCATGAAAACATATTACTCAATGCTTTGTTTATACACCCTCTGCTGCACAACAAACCATTCAACATAATACCACAATTTGTTTATCACCAAAACATATTATTGTATGTTCTCTATTCATAGACACGTTGCTGCATGAGCAATACAAAACTATTAAATAAATTCATTGTAGAATATTGCTCTCTTGCCTTCTTCTCACTGCTGTTCTCTTTTCTTCTCTCTGCTGTTTTCTTTCTTTGTCTTCTCCTTCACAAGATGGGAAATGACAAAAATGAGCTTCTTTTTTTGTTTTAGTTATAAGAGAGGTTATTTTAGGTATAGGTTAGTTAGGAATGAGTGTGGGGGGCCCACATTCCTTTTTAAAAATTAACTGTGTTTTAAAAAAATTAACTTTACCTTCTTTGGGGCGTAGGGAAGCCAGACATCCCTAGTACGATCGGGGGACTTGTAGAAGCCCCCGGCCGCATCGGGACGTCTGGATGTCCTGTTGTTCCCAGTTGGCCCCTACTCAATGTTTGATGTCCCGGGGACGTCCCCAATTTTTTTAGCAGATTGGGGATGGGTAGGGGACGTTTCCTACCTGTCCCCGAGTTTCGAAACATCCCAGACGAGGACGAGCCTAAAAGGCAGGGACGCGTCCTCGGGAACATAGCTAATAACTTCTCTATAATCGCCAAAATTATGAATGTGAATATCGTCATTAGCTTCTCATTTATGTGGTTCCGTCCCTGGTTCCCATGGTTGTTGTGATACTGAATTGCCCCCATAATTTATTTTTGTAAAAGAGTTTCTTAATCATGACATCGGCCTCCTTTTATTCTTGGGGTTCTTTGGTCACCATCTTCGTGCCACTACTCTTGTATCCCTGTCTCCACTCCATTGCCACCTTAATTGTATGTAGGATTTGATACATTTGTCCCATGGAGTATCTCATACCCTTTGTGGAGTACTTATGACTTCTTCCACTAATAATGAAAATTTGGATTTCTTGTTATCTTATTTTTCGGTAGATGAAAAGGAATCCGTTGTCATTGTTTTGGCCATATGGCCAATAAATTAGTTGCTCTAGTACCATGGTTATCGGTCCAATTATAGAACTAAGAGCAGCACGGAAAAAATTTGCACCCAAAAGATCTCTTATTGTTTGTTTTAAAGATTGGAGCTTAAAAAAATCTAATTGCTTAAAAATGGAAAAGAAACAAAACTGTAGTATTTTTGGACTATCAATCATGCGGTACATAGAGGAGAAGCTTTCTGAGGAGGTATGAACATCAAATTATGCATTATATAGAAGAGAAACATTCCTAAAGAGGTATGCGCATCAAATCATGCAAAAACTTTCCAAACACAATATGGTCTAAGCGGTTGGCTAATGCATTGTTGTGGTACACATGCCCTTCTTGAGTCCCTAAAAGTGTATTTATCCCTATAGCAAGAAACACGATGGTGTTGGTTGTCGCACACAGTAAGGCTCAAAACGCCAATGGGGTTTTGTGGCCATTGGAATATATATATATATATATATATATATATATATATATATATTGGTAAGGCATAATTGTTGTACATATGCCCTTCTTGAGTGCCTAAGAGTATATATCCCGTAATAAGAAACACAATGGTTGTTGGCAGTCGCATGTTGTAAAGGCTCAAAATGCCAAGGCGTTTAGGGGCTGTTGCAATTTACACACACACATATTTATATACATATATTATTGTATATAATTTTTAAGTATGAAATTTTAATATTACTATTAAAAACATTTACAATAAAATTTTAAAATCTCTATATCAAGATTCACAATATGGTTGATTTTACGGATTTAGAAATAATAAATCGAATTATGTGTATGTATGGAAAACTCGTTTCTCATGTGCAACCTTGCCTAATTTGTTTTCTTCTTGCATTTCGTTTCTTTCACATTTCTTGCAACATATTTATTTATAGTTAATGCCTCACTTCGGCTTTTTTTGTGTTTTTCATGTGAGAAAATTAGATTTTACAAAAGGATATGTCAACAAACAGAAAATAACAATTGGACCGACATGAATATCGAATCCATCAACCAACAAAAATATAGATGACTATACAAATTCCTAATGATCCACACCAAGTACCAATAATTAATACTGAAGCTGGGTGCTCTTTGGGCACTCGACACAACCATTGTGTTGTGGTAAAATTTCCAGCTACTTTCAAGCTATCCTTCTAAATGCTACCTCAAGGAAATTTACTTGTCTGTTATTTCAATAATAATTATCACACTGATTTCTTTGTTCAATATCCTTTCATTTGAGCTTTGGTCATGGATCCAATCGTGAATGACTGCTAGACTCTAGATGCTCTCAACCTATACAGAGAGAAGCCCCGCCCCGCTCGAGCCCTCTATCCCATCTATATAGGAGGTGGGCGGTCGCTTACGTATCCCTATCTACATATTGGGAAACACTCTCCTCTCCTAGATATATATATATATATATATATATATATATATATATATATATATATATATATATATATATATATATATATATATATATACATGGGCCGGGGAGGGGCTATGCTATCTCGTATATGGCGGTAGTCCCTATATAGACAGATGGGTTTGTTTCCCGAGCCAGATATATGGATGGGGCACCACTGAGGACTAGCGCCTGGTAGACCGGACTAGACTCTAAATAGTAGGCATCTCTACTTGGGATTAGGCGGTGGATCTGGGGACTTGCTAACTAAATCTTTAACACTTGCAATGGCCTTTAATAATTGTCTAATTTAAGTACGTTTATATTTTCAAGAGTTGTTTTGTTGAGTACACACAACTTGCATTTAACTTATCACTAACCAAGAAAAGGGACTTTCAGAATAATAGCTTAGCAGGATATTATCATTGAGGTGAATCTCAGATTTATTGTATTGGTATTTTCAATGATAGGCATGATTTTTTGGAAAGAGGTTAAAAATGGGGTTTTGACCCGCATCCGTTTACAAAAGAGCCCTTAAGGCAGAATATGTCTCGAAGCAAAAGTAGAGAGAAAGCCCATAGGCAACAAAAAACAAAAGGCCACTAAGGCACAAACTGAGTAGAGCATATTACATTTTGTGAATATGTTTGAGGATAGCTGCTGCTTCTGCAATTGCAACAATGGAGCTTCAACTAACCAACAACCATATTAATGACATCCAAGCAGTCTTCATTGATGGCCTTCCAGACCGAGTCCGTGTGGATCTTCCAGTCCTTGATCGCAGTGAAGGCCCCGCTCAATTTTTCGAGAATCGAGAATGATGTCTTCATCTTTAGACTTTGATTTGGGGTGTGCTAGTCTCCAACGACTCTTGATGCTCGAGAGATTGTAGATTTAATGAAGTTAGTATCCGAAGCGGGGACACTAGAGGAGCCCAATTTCTCGGACATGGGGAATCTCGGCTATAACGTGGAAAGGCCAAGTAAAACATTAGGAATATGCGAGTCCAGTAAACAACCATGGATGCGGAAGGAGGTGGCTCAATAGGGGCATCCATATCCAGAGGAGCATGTTAAACTTCAGTCATGATAATGTCTCGGGAGGCATGTGGCAAAGTCAAAGAAGCGGCGACATGGGCGTGAGAAACAAGAGAGGATGGAGCAAAGCGGCGCAAAGACACTAGGAGAGCACGCCGAAGGATCAACAATATTTAAACCAGCTTGCAAGGAAGTGGGAGAACCATGGGCAAAGGCGGGGGGATTCCGCCAGGGAACACAAACTAATCACCATGACATCCGAGTCGAGTCGCAAGGAAAACGAAGACGGTGAGGGCAATGACGGGGTGATAGCAGAGGTGGAGGGAAACCTAGAGATATCCTTTTGGGAGGCTGCCACTTTGAATAACAGATTCAACATGCCTTGGTGAAGAAAAGGCCCCTCCTCCCTAGCCAATCTAAGACACTTTGCCGAGTGATGAAACAAAAAGGCAAATAAGTTTACCTTTTTATCGTGTTTGAGGTGAGCCGAAGGAATAGCCTGGGGTCATAAATCAGCTTCATGACCGTCCCTCAAGCGTAAAATACCTCATCAATTGTTCAACCACTCTATCCCGAGGTGACGAAAGTGAGTCCCTCTCAAAGCCGATTGATACTTTACCAATTTTTCGCCATGGCACATAAAGTCGTCTAGTTAAGCTCGGAGCGAGCGCTTGAAATAGATATCGCTTCTCGCTGGAGATCGGTTATTACAAAGAATGGAGTTGGGCAAATGAAAAATTTCGTCCTGCCCACCTTAACCTTCCCTTTCTTCCTAGAGGCCAACACACTGCTAGTCACTTGGGACGGAATGATCGGTCGTCTCTCCATGAAAGTCGTAACACCACCTGCCTTTAGAATATTCCAGACTTCCAAGTTGGTCTTAACCTCTTCACAAGAAGTGGGCTCAATTTTTTTGATAACGCCTCCCATTTTGAAATACGAAATTTTGACAGAGACAAATGCCAAACGCCTGAGGTAGAAGTTGATTAAATAGTAGTTGGGCACCATCAATCAAATCCTCCACACGTGTTGCCGGACTTTTGCTATGAAAGCTGCCCTTATTAAAAATATACTTGTGCGTATGAAAATTCGTTAATCTAACCGGGCCATCGAACGAACATAATCTATCATTGAAATAAATACCAATAAAAGCCACACATGCCGTGTCCTTGTTATTGCTGCCACCAAAAAAGGTGGTGCATATCTTAGTGATGTTGTAACTAATTGAAGCCACAACAAAAAGGTTGAAGCATGAAATCAACCCCCAAATAGAACTATGATTTTGGATAACGATCATTAAGAACGTAAGAAGATCCTCCAGGAAATCTGCCATCAATTTTTTTTGCGTATCCGAGTAGACACCAATGTTAGCCAATAAATCGAGAGACCTTGTTGCCCTCCCGGTAGATATCTTTGGAACTTAACCGCCCAAAACGAGGTTGGAGGGATCTTATATCATCAATGATGCTTTACATAGATGGTCCATTGAGGGTGCTCATCCGAGGAGAGAATCCTTACCATGTTTAGAGAGTCACTTTCAATGATAATTGACCGGAGCCAATATTGAGCACCATTTCCATGCCTTTAAGGATGGCGAGGGCTTTGGCCCAATGATTAGTTCCAAACCCAAAGCAAACAACTAAGGCAGCTAGGGGGTTACAAGAGTGATCTCTAAGGATGGCACCTGCCAGAGGCACTGGGTTGCCCTTGGTTGCACCATCCATGTTAAGCTTCAGCCAAGCCAAAGGAGGGGGTGACCAGGAAGTATTTGCATGAGCCGTTATTGCATGGGGCGGGACAAGAGGGAAAAGGCGCCGCTAAGGCCAAAGTTCTGAAAGACTTAAGACCACTTTCTATTTATACATACTTGGGGATTTTGTTCTCTGGACCACGTTTTAGCCTCCTTCTGCTCTCCAACCTAGGGTTAATAAGGGGTATGGTTCTTTGGCAATTCTTGAGAGACAGTGCTTCCGCCATCACTTTCAAGACATCCTTTCCAAGATGTCTCTGTCTTCGACTCCCTGGTTAGGCCCACTATTCTATACGGTTCGGAGATTTGGGGCCCCTCCTCTTGGATTCTAATTGGGCTACTATTGAGTGTGTCCAGATCCTTATGCTCAGGCGTATCATCAGGTGCAAAGAGATCGTTCCTCATAACATTATTCTTGCTTGAGTTTGGGGCTCGCCCTTTTAGATTGGAGACTATCTTCAGCCTTGTGTTGATGTTACACCGCATCCGAGGTTTATCTGGTTCTTCCGTTGACAGGAACAGGTACATCTACCTTGCCTATTGCTCCTCTAAAGCTATTGCCTTCTCAGATCATAGCGGTAGATCTTGCTGTTGGTATGCTGCGTTTCACGCCTTCTTGGATCCATTGGCATCTTGATGGACCGCCTCCCACCTTTCAGCTACTCCCTAGATGCCCTTGCCCATCTCCTCCCGAACCAACAAGACCTTCACAGAATTATCAAAGATGATATCTACAGACAGTTCATTCAACACACTTGGTCCAACCCTCCGGGGGGCTACGTCCGAAGATGTCCTTTTACGCTGCACACTTTCTTGAGATCTGTGACGGGCTCATCATCAGACCCATGTACATCTCCCGACACTAGTTACAGGTCCTTCGTATCTCCCTTGGTCAGTTCAGGGTGGGCTCTCATCGTCTTCGTGTGGAGACTGACCATTAGTTAGACCGCTCGGAGCGGACTTGCCTGCTTTGTTCCCTCAGGAGGTTGAAACTGAAGAACACTTCATTTTCCGGTGTCCTGTTTACTACAAGATCAGGGGGAGATTCCATTGCCTGTTTCGTGAGCGTCCTTCCTTCGCAGCTTTCTTTAGATACTATGATCAGAGATGTCTTGCTCTTTATCTGCAGGAGGCCCTCAGGTTTCGAGACAGGCTCCTTCACCCTCCTAGATGGATGGATACTAGACAGATCACCTCATTCTTCTCGGTGCTCTCCCCGGAGAGGGGCACCAAGCGGCATCTTGATACGAGTATGGACCCACAATTCAAATCGGTCAAGACTCGGAACTCCATTTCTTTCACCAGAGGCTCCCTGTCGTTGGCGCGCCCCAGGGCCCCCTCACTTAGACAGAGATCCACCAGGCTTACGCAGAGGCACCGTCTCTCTCCCGGACATCGGCTTTCTAGGCATTCTATAGTTTCAGATATTGGACATTGGTGCATTGTGAGCTACTTCCAGCCGGCCTCGATTGTTAGGTGATGGTGTTGGGGGTGTTGCTCCTTCTCGCTCCCCCTCATTGTCACCCTCTTCTCCTTCTTTTCTGGTTTCTCGGCATTTGCTGCTTCCTTCTCTTCTTCTCCATTCTCTGTGTTTCGGGCGACCTGTTTGGGTCCTCTTGTTGGGTCCTTTGGCTTTGTACTCTACAGTCCCATTGACCTACTTTTGTGGTCATTTGTTGGACATTAATAAAATTATCTTATCTCTGCTCTTATGCTTACTGGCAGTAGCATGGAAAAATTTAGTGTTGCAATCCCCATTTTGTAGCCAAAGAGCCCTATATCTTTGCCTCCAATAGATTTCTTCTTTAGCAAGAGTATTATGGAACTCACACAACAACTTTAGTTCTTGTTGATGAAGGGAAGGGGTTTTGCCAGTTTGTTCAATATGTGAAGAAACCTCAGCTATCTTCAAGGAGAGTTGTTGCTTCCTTTCTCTAATGCTCTTGAAAGTTTTAGATTTCCAAAGTTTGAGTTGTTTCTTAATGAAGCTAAGCTTCTTCGCAAATCCTAATATAGCTGAGCCCTGAATTTCAACCCTCCAACAATCCTCAATGAGGTTGTCCAGGTTGTGGTTCTGTAACCAAGCCAACTCAAATCAAGGGGGATTCTTAGTGTTTAGAAACTTCGTTGCATCCAAGAGCAGGGGCTGTGATCGGAAGCAACTTTGGGGAGGGCCACCAGATGGAAATCGCTGAAATGCGACAACCAATCATGGGATCCGAGGACCTTGTCCAACCGAATTTGGATATGGTTGATCCCTAATCTTCTATTTGACCAGGTAAAAGAAGCTCCATGAAGGTCAAAATCAATAAACTCACCCTGTCTAATGAAATTGGAAAGAGCTTCCATATTGCTGCAACTAGCTGGAGAACCACCTTGTTTTTCCGAAGGAAAGAGAGGGGTGTTAAAATCCCCAACAATGAGCCAGGAAGGTGCTTGCGCAGAAATTTGTATTTGAAGTCCAACAGAGTTTCCCAGATGTTATCTCTTTGTGATTCCAGATTTGGGTCATAAACATTGATTGCAATCTAGCCCAAATTTGATTTGATTTCTTAAAAGAACACACCCAAGAAATGGGGTGTATTAATGATGCATTCACGATAGAGGATAAAAGGATTCGAAAGGTACAAAGCCCTCCAGAATTACCAGCCGAAACATGGGAGGCAAAGGAGGCTTTGGGCCAAATCCTAGGAAGGATATTATCCTCTTTGAGCTTTGTCTCTTGTAACATGATGATATCGGAGAGTGTTTCAACCTGATTTCCTTTAGTACTCTTCTTTTTTGAGGGGCATTGGCCCCCTAATGTTCCAAGAAAGAATCTTCATTTCTTAGGTTTGGACTTCCCCATCCTCAATGGTGAGAGTACCTTGAGTTCCCTGAGCAATATTTTGAGTTTTTTCAAGCTGAAGCTTAACTATTTTGGAGGGTCTTCCATTCTTTTTGTTGATTCTCAGATCCCAATTCTTTTTATAGTTGCTTCTAGTTATTTTGGGCGGGCTACAATCTTCAAGCACAAAAGTGGAAGGAGAGTTCAAGGAAGTATTGTCTTCTAGATGGGAAATGGGAGTAGGGGAAGCATGTTTAGCAAAGACACCATCCTTAGGGGTTGGAGAAAGGCATTCGAAGGAGGGGGATTAGAAACCAAGGGGGTTGGGAGATCCCGTAGGCGAGGGAGAAGAGGGAGGTGGGGAAGGGAGGTCCATCAGGACCACACTTTCAGGCTGATTAGGGGAGTCCCCTGAGGGTAGGATCTCGCCCTCTTCCGGTAGAACACGAAAAGGATTAGAAGTACCCATTTCCAGAATAGCTTTAGGGATAAACTTTCCCTGTGCTGAGGAGAAGGCATAGAGGCTTTTGTTTTGGGGCAGGTTTAGAGGGACAAGCAGGGGGTCTGTGGCCAATGCTTTTACAAATGGAGCAAGCTTGCGGCACATATTCATATTCAATGGGTTGGGTCCAAGTACCAAAATCCGAGAGGAGATCAATAGACTTAGGTAGAGGATTACTAACATCAGCATTAACACAAAAACGAGCATGGATGAGTCTCGATCGTGCTTTAGTAGCTTGATCAACTACAATAAGGGAGCCTAAGGAAAGCGCAATACCTTCTATCACAATTGCGTCCGAAAATTCAAGCGGTAGTCCTAGAAGACGAACCCAAATCAGAGCATGCGTCATTGCTTCAGTGTGGGGATTGAAACCAGGAGACCATTTCCAAAGATAGAAACCACGCCGTCCAAAGAACCAGGGTCCCCCAAGGAGAACTTTGGCGAAGTCCTCTTTGTGGCCAAAGGTAAAAAGGATAAAACCATTCAACATAGCTGCAACCTCAAAAGGTCCACAAGGGGCCCACTTAATATGAGCCCATTTTTTAATATCCTCCAAAGGGGGTCTTGGGCCCATTAGTTTATCGATCATAGATAGATCCCTCGATGCCAAAGCTGCATTGTGATTTGAGAAGGTATCAACAGAGATAACGTCCCATCCTGCAGAGTAGCTTGTAGTTTCACCGATTGTGTCATCATGGGAGACCCAATGACAACATTTTACCACGAGTCAAGAGGAACCCGTGATGAGGCATCTCCAGTACCATCCGGGGGGGAGCAGGGACCAGACTAGGAGGATCTGACATTGCTGCTGAAAATCCCACGTGAAAAGAATTCAAAAAATTTCCGAGAGCAGGATGCGAGTAGAAAGAAATGATAGGCATGATTGCTATATGGATTTCATATGGGTTTTGGTGCACCCTTTTCTACCAATTCCCTTTGTTCTTTTTTCTTTTGGTAAAATGTCATTAGTCAACAACTTTGAAAGTTTATTGTAGGTCTGGGGTGAATTTGATTGCACTATTGCTTCAGCAATATTTCACCACCTTCTATACCTCTTATAGTATGTTTTTGTGCTCCGCCATGATCATATATCAATGTTTGCATAGCATATACCTTTTATTGATGTCTAGTCTAATATTATAGACTAGGTAGCCGATACACGGTGCAGATGCAGTACGAGGATCCGATACGTTGATACGACAATATTTTTGGGGGCTGGTTATGGCACTTGGGTATGACAAAGATTACAATATACATAAAATATTTTTAAAAGTAACTTGAGATAAACAAAATTCCAGCCTTACACATGCATAGAGTAAACAAATTATTAAATAAGTGAAATAGCCACAAAAGTTAAAACGTATTGATAATTCAATGCATTTTGTCATGATATTCATTGTTTGAACTTATAAAAAGATACATTGTTCAAATCAAAATGTTACAATGTAACATTGTAAACACAAAAACAAAGATACATCAACATTCTAATAGTCTAATGGCTCTTCATCTTCTCCATTGTCACGAATGAGAGCATCACCACCATCACGTGGTTCATTAGAACCACAAGCATCATGAATACAACCAAAACCATCAAGCAATGATACTACCCGCTAGTCCCACTTTGCGGCTCACGCAAAGTACTATCTAGGTCCGGGTCTAGCAATGAAAGTTGGGCAATGGAAGAATCCAAGTTTGGAATCTCTGGGTCTATATCCCAACACTTTGTTGGCCTGTGCTTGTACTCACCCTACATATGTGATAGAAGGCACAGGCGAGAATGCATGAAGACCAAATTTTACGCCTTTTTGCTCCCAACTCGCAACCTATTGAGGCAAGCCGCAAAGTCAATGCAAAATTAAAATTTTAAATTTATAAAAGTAAAAAAGAAAGAGTTAAGAAATTAAAAAAATTAAAATCTTACTTGTGATAAAACTTTTATTGCAAGTGGCATGAGGTAGGTGTATGCTTGTCCATGGAGGTACCACCATGAATAAGCATCCATTTTGTATTTGTCACGAAGAGCGCTAATGGAGTGATCCCTGGAGGATATGAAATTCACAAACTCTGCTCTAACCATGTCTTCTACTTCTGGATCCGGGAAGAGTCTAGCAAATGCCGCCTTATACCCCTCACTAACTTCAACATCCCTATATGGTGGGACCCTCCTAGGAAAAGAAAGGATCTCGTGTTATAGTATTTTGGAGTTAAGGCAAAAAGCAAGAAGATGCAATGGAGTGGTCATTTTGTTCCACCTTTCAATGAGATGTGACTACACTTCCTTGAAGGTCTCTATCGGATCTTGCTCTTTTGCATTTATGATGGTCTTAATTGACTCAATCATTGAGACAATTCCATCATAAATCTCACCCATGCATGGATGATCCATATCAACAAATCTCAACATACTCACGATGGCAAGTAATCCACACGATCCCATCATGTGTCAAGTATCAACAATTTCACATTTCTAGCCCTCTCACTGTTTGCTTGCCTCCATACACTCGAAAGGTCATTGATAACCATGCCACTCAATGCCGCTCGCACCTTCACAAGTCCTCTCAAGATGAGCGTGTGCGAGGCAAATCGAGGTTAAGAACCTAATAAGAAATCAAAAGAAATAAAATTAAGACAAGTAAATTTAAAACATTCAAAATTCTACATATTACAAACTTATAAAATTAATCTAATGAATTTATAAAAATAAAATTTAAAAACCAATAAGTATTTTAAAAAAGAGAATGTTATTGGTTACCTTCAATAGTTCGTAATGTCGAGAATCTATGTAAGATAGCTTGGGACATGTGGTGGTTCTTTGATGACGTTTGAATTTCACTTGCACGATAGACTTGTTTTATCCAAGCAATTTTTGTGCCCAATTTTTGTAACTTTAAGATGAGGGAATGAACCACACAAGGTGTCTAGAATATTAAATATTATGACTTTAAACTTTTATGTTTCACGTTATAAATATTTAAACCTAAACTTTTATAATATTAAATGTTATAATATTAAAACCTATCTAAATTATAAAGATTACACTTTAATATTTTAAATGTAACATACGTTTCTTTTCTGCAATGGCAACATGAGCAGCTTCAACAAAGAGTTCGACTATGGCATAGGAGCACCTTCAATAAAGAGTTCGAATCTCCTTCACACTCTTGCAAATCAGACAAAAAATCGAACCTAGAGGATGTGTGAAGCTTAGTGCCGCCACAAAAGTTTTTATAAAATGCAAAAACTAAAAAGCCTAATACGAGTTTTTGCTTGGGGTAGGCCACAGGTATGTACCCACAGCCCTGGGTACGGTTCGGGTACGGTTTTCCGTATTTGAAGCATATCCTGGACTTGTGGGTATGTACCCAAAACGTACCCACATTGTTTCCGTACCCGTACCGGTACCAGAAACGTTTCTAACCTAATATGAAGAGGGGGGGAACGTTTATGTGCTGTCTAGATAGGATGCGCTGCATCTGCTTCCTCCTGCTTTTTAATGTATGCAAGAGTCCTTGCACGTGGCAACCCCTTTCCATCCAACCCTCCACATGTTCTAATTCCGTGGCCAATAGCCCCACACAAATGGGCTTTCACCCGACTGTAGGAGCTCTTAAATTGCAAATTACATTGTGAGCAAACCCAAATAACGCCCCCTCCACCTGGTATTTGTTCTAGTTGTGTGACATGCCTCCAAAGGGGGAAGTATGGATCAAATTTGTAAGGGAGACCTTTAATACCTTGACCCACAGAACTAGAACTTGCAGCCATTTTAACTACACAATGCATTTTAAAAAAAAATGAAAACAATTTAGTGTTGAGAGAATGTTTAAAATTTAATGAAATCAAATGTTGAAAAATGAAGCTTAAAACAATAACAAAAAAAACAATTACAAAATATTAAATACAATTATACAAACTAAAATACTTTAAAAAATCACAAAATACTTACCTCAATACACCCAACACCAACAATGCAAGCTCCTTGAACTCCTTGGCACTTATTGCAAGCTTCTTCAACTATATGGCACTTGAAATCAACTCTAAGCAATTGAAAATAGTGAAAAAATGAAGGTGAGAGTCAAGTATGCAAATGTGAGGTAAATGAGTTGTTATTGTTGTAGTTATAGAGTTTGGGGGCACAATTTAGGGTTTAAAAGTCGGTTTGACTTTTTTGACCAAAAAAAAAAAAAGAATAAGAAAAATGCGTATAAAACCCGCGGTTACGGCCGGGTACGTGTAGGGTACCCCCTGCAGTGCTTGGGTATGCCCGGCACGTCCACAGACGTACCTAAACGCACCTGATCACTGCAGGGGGTACCCTGGATGTACCCCCTGCGAACTGTACCCAGAACGTTTTGTACCAGTACCTGCTGTTCCTAGGGGATGTACTGGCTACGTAGGTTATAGAAAGTTGCAGCCATTTTTTTGTTTCTTTGTTCCATACAGCTTCAGCTAAATGATAGTGGCCTGAAAGTATAAAGTAATTGTCAGCATATACCAAAGGGTCCCATGAACCCAATAGAGCTCCACTTTGTAGACCAAGGGAGAATATATGATCACTTGATGCTTAAAGATGGAGAATAGATGATCACTTGATGCTTAAAGATGAAGGGTAGATGCCAACTTAAAAACTTAAAGGTGAAATACTATATTGTATTGCTAAGAATTCTATGTCTTGAGATATAATAAATTAACAGTTGTATAGGCAGCACCAGTTGGGATTAAGTTACTAGAAGTGTGGAACAAGAGCAGGTGGTGCTTACACATTGAGAGGTTTATTGCAGAATCTATTTCACAATCAGTGAAGAGAGATATTCTATTTTATAATCAATGAAGAGATACACTGTATTCCAAATTCGTCTCATTTTGTTCAATGATCCATGTAGATGAAATCTATTTATTGGGGAGTCAGGAGCAACAATTTGAGTTGCAGAAAAAGGGGGCTCGTAAAATGTGTTTTGTGTGCATTTCAAATTTCTCAAATAGTTGGAATGTTGAAAATGAACACCAAGAAATGGTTGTGGTAGTCTATCTTATTATATTGCATTGTGATTCCTCAAATCTTTACTTTATCTTGGAATCTGTAGGCCATTTGCGATGGTGCATCTTGTAGCATACCATTCTTTATTTGTTAGTAGCTGCTCTGTGTGCTGAAAACGTCCAATTGCTTTGAAAGTAATCTTATTGAAGTTGTTTGGCATTAAGTTTTCTCAATGTAGTATATTGAAATACAATTTTCATGGTAAGCAGATCTGCTATTGCGATGATTCTTCTAAATATTTGATTTGAAAAACAAGATAATTTGTTTTTTTGTTTTGTTTTGATGTTCTAGGTTGGCCACGAAGGTTTTGTACAGGCACAGGCAGGTGGCAGCCCAGATGGAACCAGTGGTGCTGGATTTAGTGGTTTTGGATTTAACGATTTTGGATTTCGTGGTTTTGGATTTCATGATGAAATGAACGAGGTATGTTTTGTTAGTAATGTTTTCTAGTTAACTTTGTTTTATTAAATTTAACATAGTCAACTCTTTGTGTTTGTTCTCACGAAGAAATGTAGGTTGCGAGTTAAATTGATCATTTATTTAGAGAAAGGGATGATTTTTCAAGAGGTTTTGCTTGTGTTTTCTAGTGCCCTTTCTACTGGAGGGTGTAAGGGATTGCTCCTTCTCTTGGCTGGAGATATCTGAGTGCGCCCAGGATAAAAATAGGATGCCCTTAGTTTGGTAAGAGGATGTGTCCCGCACTCTGGAGAAGGCATTCGCAACTAATCTAACCCACCAACTATAATTTATGTAATACTAACTCTAACCAATAAATGTAGGCTGTAAGTTAATTTGATCATTTATTTAGAAAAAGGGATGAGTTTTCAGGAGAGTTTGCTTTTGTTCTCTAGTGCCCTTTCTACCAGAGGGTGTAAGGGATTGCTCCTTTTCTTGGCTGGAGATATCTGAGTGTGCCCAGGATAAAAATAGGATGCCCTTCGTATTGGTAAGAGGATGTGTCCCACACTCTGGAGATGCCAAGACATTTCCAACTAATCTAACCCACCAACTTTAATTTACCTAAAACTAACTCTAACCAATAATTACAAAAAAATAGAGCCGAATCCAAAATGAAAAAACAGAAAAAGAGCCTGAGTAGGTTTTAGAAGGAAATGGAGAGATTCTAAACTAGGATGAGAGCACATACAAGTAAGGAATGCTAGAAAACATTTGGAGGAGTTTGTTGACTTGAAAAGTTTCTTCCATTGTTTTGACTTGCCTCCAATGTTTCAGATTGCCCTCCTCCCCACAATTCACTCCCACACTCCTCACCTCCCTCTCCCAACTTTAAGCATCTATAAAAACATTTGAAGGTAGAAACTCAAGTGACAAGTCACAAGACTTAAACTGGCAGGGAGATTATGCTGGAAGAGCCAATCTTCAGCAGGGAAGCTGTAATCCTTGAAACTCAGTATGAGACTATGAGTATGCATCAAACTTGACATTGTGTATGATTCATAGATATGATGTTTAATTGAAATTCCTTTGTCATTTTCACAACTAAAGGTGACTTGATGATTCATCTATTGTGGTGTGTGCCTAGTTCGTGTGTGTGTTCATTTATATTACCGTTGATTAAATATATATAACTACTAACTTCATTTTTATTTCTTTTTAAATCTTGGAAGCTGGAAAGGCCGAATTTGAGGAAGAAGTCCCCCAACCTTGTGGCTCTCTCCCTTCCCCTGAGTCTTTTGCCCCCATAGTCTACAATTTTATGGGATATATAGTCTAAAACTTGTTCTCTTGCCCCTCTCTATCCAAACCTTGGAGTAACATAGGTCTAGATGTTTGTATTTGGTCCAGACTTACAGAAATACTCGCTTACCAGGAAATGGAAAGGGAAACGGAAGCAGATACCAAACGTGGAAGCACCGATTTTCCAAGAACCCTTGGAAATGAAATGGCCTTACAATAAATTATCAGAAAAAATGTATAAAACAATTAAACACTTGAAAAATATGGTATTCTATTTTATTTTCCAAGGTTTGTTAGAAGGCACGGAAAACACCCTGAAACCCATGGGAAACACCTAGAAACTTGATGTAAATATGTGTGCCATTTCCGGCAAGTGCTCCGGTGTTTCAGGTGAGCCCAGTGTTTTGCTTCAGAAATATTCCTAGCAGGAAACACCATGTGCAGGGGGCATTTCCTTCAACTGAGCAGAAATATATATTGTTTTAAGATCAACACAATTCACGTGAAGATTCTGAAAGTAGCTGTTAGCAGTGAAAAGAATGGTATCTAGATACATTTAAATTGTATCATAAAAGACATGCATAATAAGCCCTTCGGGCATATGGATTAATCCCATTTGTATTATAATCTACATGCATAATAGGCCCGAAGGGCATATTAATAAGACCCCATTCAATATACATGCATAATAAGCCCGTAGGGCATATAAATTGTACAAAAATCTGGTTTATCGAAGTGTTTCATTGCTAAAACGTGAACACTAGATATGAGCTTTTAACACAATGCTAACCTCAAAATACAGGAGTGGTTGAGGTTACATATTATATAGAAATATGCACACTAGAAATAACTGCTTACTGTGCAATTTGGTAGGATTTTATTTGTATAACTCTTGGGAAACAAATGCGAAAAATACAAATTATAGTTTGTTTTCTGATATTGGATATTACCTTCTTTCTCCCCATTTTATATGCGGTGCTCTTGTCATGGTGCCAGGTTTTGAAGAACATATTCAATCAAGGGTCGACTGGGCCTGAGGATGTGAAGGTATTTGCTTTCATGTCAAAAATCTAAATTGCTAAAAATAATTCATGTTTCTGCAGACTTAGTATGGTAATTTTTCTAATATGACTGGCTCTTTTGCAGGTGGTGCGCTAATTATTTTCGTTCATGTCAAAAAGCTAAATTGTTCAATAATAATGCATGTTTCTGCAGGTTTAGTATGGTGGCTTTTCTAATATGGCTGGCTCTTTTGCAGGCGGCACTTGAATTATCTTTTATGGAAGCTGTTCAGGGCTGTACTAAAAATGTGTCATTTGAGACTAATGTTACTTGCTCATCTTGCGGTATGCCTGTTTTTCATTGCTTTCTTTTGATCAGTATTTTACAACCACCAAAAGAAATTGGTTTTTTTGGTCCGTGTTTTCCAATGTTTTTACAGGTTTAAAATTCTTGGTGACTAAACTCTCCAGGCTTAAAGAAATTATAATTAGAAAATGACAAACAGCAGACAAGATGTACATGATTAAAAATTGCCGCTACAATTGCCGATACCCCTCTCTGAAGTATTAGTCTGTCAAAATTGCTATTTTAACATCTATGTTCTAAATTTTTTTGCTCTGCTTTTATTATTTAATCTAATTTTCAACTTTCGAATTGCTTGGAACTCTGATAGATATCATAAACTGATTTGCTATCTATTCTAATTTATTATCTCCACGAAATTCATTGCCATTTCAACTTTGGATTCTGTCAAATATTAGATGAGTCAATATTGTTCACCAGTATTATCTTAAACTACAGTAAAGGTTCTGTTAAGGATAAATTATCTTTGCATGTATAATCTTTGACTTAGATTATCTGCTTACTTCTTTTGACGAACTGAAAGAAGAACTTAAGCATTTATTTTAAACCAAGTTTGGAATGGACATCAGAAGCACCTTCAGGAGATTGAAAGCACATTTTAAAAGAAGACTTGGCCTGCTTTCCAATTTCTATTTCCTTGTTGGCCTACCTTTTTATTTTCCGTGATGGTTAGAAACTTAGAACTTAAGAACATAATATTGAGATGCTGTGAAACTCTGCAAAACTCAAAAGAATACCGAGGTGAGTAAGGGCCTGCAAGTTTTGGAGACTTGGATTGGAGATTTTGTTATGTTTACAGTGCCTGAATTATAGGAGAATGGGAAGTGTGTGCAGCACTTCTGAACTTTCTGGCTGTGGCAGCGTTCGTTTTATCTTATCCGGGCACATTGCCACGTTTTTGTATTCTTTCTTCTTCATCAAATAGAATGACAGCTGAATTTTGTTGCAAGAGAAATTGTTGAAGTGTAGCTGCCATGCTACAACATAGTCCATTTAAGAGTTTTTCAATGCAAATTGTTGTGAGAGGACCAATCAACATGCATGCTGTCAGCCAAGTTTTTCCCAAAATTGTTGCAGGGAAATATGTTGTGCAGTGTGCAGGCTATTACACTATAGTTGGTTTACTTTCAAGTTAGAGAAGGATTTGTGCTAGATGCATGAGGGGATGCTTTTGACTGATTTTTAATCTTCCTTGAGCTCTCTCAGAATTGTTGCAAGAAAAATTGTAGCTTATTGGGGGATTCATTCCTTAGATTTTGGTGACGTCCTGAATGTTTTGGAGGAGTGGGGGAGGTGGGGTCAACTTTTTAAAAATTGTTCTGAGGTTTTTACTTTGACACGGAACCCCCACAAAACAAAAGCTATTGTTTTTACAAAAACATTGAACCCTAATCCTCTAAGTACCTTGAAAAACATTAAATAAAGTTTAAATCCCTAAATTTCGTTCGATAAAGTTGTAATAGCTAAATTTTAATTTATGGATATTATTTTAATAGCCAGCTCCTTGTTTGTTTCCTTGTCGTCTCCAAAATATGGGAAAATGTTTGTTGTCTTGGATATTATCCCTGCCCTTGTCTCTGAAACACTAAGAAATTTTTTTCTGGTATATACATACAATTTTCATTGTTTCAAACTTTCAAACATGCAAAATGATCTTGTGAAATCTTTTCAACGATGCCCAGTGAGGCAAAGTGTGAGCTTATACACGTTTCTATTAATTATGTTGATAATGAGAAATTAAAAAATAATTTAAAATTAAAATATTAGACCAATCAAAATAACTTAATAAGAGGATGTTATATTAAATTATTACGGCAACAAGAGATATTTAAATTTAAAGTTTTAGCAAATGCTTTTAATTGGTCTCCAATGTTCCTAAGACCCACTCAAGATTTACAATAATTTTTTTATGGTACATTGTCGTGACTCGTGCTTACTAAATGCTATAAAGAATGCGTTTGCATATGGTAAATTATTTTCTACATAGTGTTTTTGGTTAGTTGTATAGATTATTGATGATATTCTTTTGTAAGAATCAATTTTATTGATAAATAAATGTTAAAATTTATAATTTTTTAATTTTTACTAGTGATGTTGAGTTTTTCCAAGTCCAAGTCTAAAATTGTTATGGTACAATGTCATGCTTACTAGGTGCTATGAAGTATGAATTCACATATGTTAAATTAATTTCTACAATAGTTTTTAAATTTTAGGAAATTGTATATATTATTGATGCTATTCTTTTGTAAGAATCAATGTTGTTAATAAATAAATGTAAAAAAACATTTAATTTCTATTGATGTTGAGTTTTTTCGAGTCAAATTCTAAAATTGTTACTTGAAGTGACTATTGACATTTCCATTCTTGCCCCTTTTCCCTGTGACACAAACATGTATGACTATAGTGCCAGTCTGAAATTAATAGCTCATTGTCAATCGAGGGACATAAATGCTACTCTTTATGGACAATGTTTTTATGGCAATATTATCAATTGGACTATGTAGAGACCTTATATTTCATCTGCAGTAAGAGTGATTAGACATTTTATGGCTAATCTTGGGGAATCATATTTGAAAATGCTATAACTTGTAAAAGTTACCATTCAATATTCAAACAAATATGACTAATGCGCAGGTTTCATTCTTGCAGGTTGTATGGATTCCAATAAGGCATTTAACAGTAATAATAGGAGGCCTACATCAGGCTACCTTTCATTCTGGGATCAGAAATTTTATTGTGGGGCAATAAAATAACAAGTATTAGCAGCAGTATTATTGTTACCAATGTGTTTCCCTGCAGGCCTAGAAATGGGTACTGCAATCTGATATAGATACAGAGAAAGAGCATTGTGGATATGTCCTAGATGATCTGGATATGACTGGATAGGTCTGCAGACATATTTGGGTGTATCCAGATCCTTCAGGACGTATCCGACACAAAAAACTTTTTTTTTCAACATTAGAACACAAAGTGACCAAATATAAATTGAAAACACAATGATAACCCTAAATAGTAAAAAGACAATGTAAAACAACACGAAACATATGAAAAACACTTACCCCTCATTTCTTTCATTGCATACTTACCTCTCTTTGCTCATTTAGGTTTGCTACTTTATCAAACAACATTATTATTATCTTCCTATGGTAGTATGAGTTCGCCACCAAGGTGATTGAGGATCTTGAAACGAGAAGGATTCTTGGCTTGAAAATTCTTTGGACGAGTTAGGAGCTAATGCAGAGGCACTTTTGATGAGGGTTAGAAACAACCAATATTTTGTCAATGGGATTTCCCCCTTGGTAGGAGCAGACCATGTTCTCAACTTGTTTCAAGAAGGCACTGCCTGAGGGGAAGAAATGTGGTTAAAAGATGAATCCTCATATGATTTCACCCCATAAAAACTAGCCTTTTGGAAGAATGAGGAGGGGGAGTGTAGACAATCTTAGGAGAGTTTTTGTGAGCCATGATGCAAAACAAAGTAACCAACACTCAACAAGGGAGAGAGGAAACAACCAAACATCCGAGAGAGACCAACCCGGAGCAAGAACAATTGTAGAAAAAGTAAAGCCAAGGTAGGGGTAAAAACACCAAGCGGTTTCCAACAATTAGATCCGAGAAAGTCCGGGGAGGGTGGTGACATAAATTAATTTCAGATCAATTGTGCTCCTTCAATTCCACGGCCCCTTCAAATGCACCGGGATTCCTCCAAAGTACCTCTTGTTTGAAGTTCCTCTGTTAGAGCTATAGAGCTGTAATGTCCCCAATGGACATTATTTTACCCCTAAACGGATTTTAGGCAATCCCAACTTTAAATGCAACTTGTAGACAAAATACCAAACAAGTATCACGCAGATCTGAATTTATAAAGGAAATGCGACTTGGGTTAAGTGGAAAACCCACACCAATCAACCTCTAAATTTATATCATTCCACTCAAATCTAGTACCACTAATTTATAAAGCCCAAATATGTATAAAATTGCAGATTTCAGATGTAAACAAGGCTGCAATAAATTATTTAAAAACCCTGTCTGCAACATAACTTCAAAAATTCATATCTTTTGCTAGAGAAGTCCAAATGAGCTGAAACTTTGGATCTTGGGCCACAAAAATATGAAGAATAATATTCCAAAATTAGTTTTCGCACAACAAACACAAAACCCTAATTTTGCCCTAAAAAGTAGGTCGCCCAGCACATTTAGGGCATCAAATCAACTCCAAAAATTAAGAAAACAAGCTACTTTGATTCCCAAACAAATCAGCCCTGAATCAACTCCAATAATGACAAACTAGGGTGGATCTTTCACCACCGAAGAGTGCCCTATTAGCCAGGAATGGATCTCTCACCACCGAAGCTAGAGTCCCTGTGGGATCTTACTCCACAAGCTAAAGAAAATCCAAGCGTGTATGCAAAAGCTACAAGCTTAAGACACAAATTAGAAAATATCAAATGGTTATGGAATATCTTCCCCTCAAGTCGACTTCTCCTTATAAAGGAAGAAGAGACTCAAAACAACCTCTACAATATCCAATTAGTTCGCAAGGATTTTTCCTATGCAAGCATTTACTATTTTCCCATATTAAATGCTTTTCCCAACAACATTTTCTCTCCTAATGCAAGTCGCATTTTTCTAGGAGAAATACATAGTAAAATGGGCATTTATCCTTTCTATGTTCTCATTCCCCTTTCTAAGGCAAGTCACCTTTTCACCTAGGATGGATAACAATTTATATTTGAGCCTTTTCCATCCTAGATTTAATAATTATTAAGTCATATAAATTATTATAAGTGCTCTATATATATTTTTATTAATGACACTTTATAATAATTAAATATAACTTAAGTCACCCTTATATTTTTCCTTTGGCCGTCGGGTTGACAAAATAGGCCAAAGGTCTTCGAATGGGAAGGGGATATTACAAGAGCATAGAATTTTCCCCCGCACCTTGGCAGTTGTAGAAGCCAAATGACCATGTCAAAGCAAGAGAGAATATTGTGAAAGAAAAAAACCCAATTACATTCCTTGAATGCCACCTTGTGGTATACTTGATGGCCTTGAATGTGCAGGGATTTAGTGGATTGAAAACACGTGTAGGTCTTCTCCAAGTGTAGGCAAGGGGTTTATTTCCATGTGGTCCTTGAGTTCATTGCCTCGAGACTATGAGGACACATGCTTGGTAAGAAGATCAAATGCTTGGATTCCATCTCTCGAGAATGTAATAATGTTGGAAACCATATGAGTTCAAAACTTTGTGGATGTCCTTGACTTCTCAACCGCTAGTTACTCATGTCTTTCCATGAATTGTTATTATTCATCAAAATATGAGAATTGGTCTGATCAACGATTTAATGGAAGTGATTAGCCTTAGCTAAAGCTAGAACATGCCGAATGGCTTTCCCTTCAGCTTGGTTGTTTCTTTTCAATAATAGTCCCCAGCTAAACTAAACAATGTTGTCACCCTCATGATTCTGACAAATACCCTCAGGACCTGAGTTACCACTGGATGCTTTGTCGATAATTAGCATAGCCCAAATGGGACTAGGAGGGCTCCATTTGATTTTCCTGGATTTGTTTTTAACCACTTTATCAGGGGAAGCTTAAGTACCAATGCCCAGCCTCTGGAGAATGTTGCATTCTCCTCTTGAAAATAGCTGAAGGGTTAAACCAGGTTGAGACAGATTCCCCTATGCTCCTCACATTTTTACCCCACACTTAACTCCAAACACAAGTCCTGGAAGATTCTTCTGTTTTTTTCAAGCCATAACTATTAACTGCCAACAGACAAAGCCTAGGCTCGTGTCATGCAACTTAAAGGCCCAACAATTTAAATGTGCTGGTCGACCAACATTCCCACATCTGATGCACATACCAAAAGCTAGGAACTAGAAGCTTGAAAAAAAATACGTGCTTTCACACGATTCTTTCAAAGGAACAATTAGAGTTAATGCAATCCACATTCTCTTCTTCACTGCAGCAAAGTGAACACCTCTACAGGCGAGCAAATTCTCATCTCTGGAGATTGTTGTAGGTAAGGATTTCATTCAAGATAGAGCAATACAAAGATATTAACCGTAGGTCATCTGTTTGGGTGCCAAATTTTGCTTCATATTTAAACACCAGCTCCTCATTGCTCATTTTGAAGATGCTTGTAACCCTTAATTGAGTATGTTCCCTTTCCTTCCCAGTAGGGCCGAATTTGTCATAATCATCCAACCTATGGCATGGTTTGGAGTGGAGCAGCTGCTGAAATTGAGCTTTCAGATCCTTCAGTCCCTTAAATTGGCTACGTTGATGGATCCATCCAGCCATAGACATTCAGATTACCTTTTGTCCTAGGGATCAGGTAGTTGGCAGAAGTCACCTAGCCATGAACAATGGAAGCTTTGCCAAGAGGAATAACTTCAGGGAGCTCTTGAAGAATGTGGGGAACTGATTCCAATAGTCTTCACACTGCTTTAGAAGTACACATACCTTATCATAACCTTTGGGACATTTTCTAGATAAAAATATTCTTTTTGTGTTGGATTGCATATTACGACCCCAATAAAAGTTGGCATTGCTAGTATTATGAGACTAGCTTGTGCCTCTAGTCTATCTGCATCTCTATTGATAGGTTATCCCCTTTCGGGTACTCTTTGGATGCCCATCCTCGGCTTCTTCCTTAAAAGGGGTCATCATTAGAGCTGTTAGAGAGGATATTTACTCATAGTACATCTGAGTCACTTGGATCTCTCCTTCTTAGCGACTCAGCCTCAAGCTTGCCTTTTAAGCTCAACACTTCTTGCATGTAGTGGATGGTGTCATTTGTCGCCCTAACTATCTCCAATGCCATTGGTCTCATGGCTTGAGGTTTCCCCTTACCCGATTGAGGGTATACTCAGACCAAATGTGGGTTGAGACTAATCATCATATTCCATGTGGTGACTGTATTTGTTGTCTTTTCCCCCTCAAGGAGGTTGAGACCGAGGAGGACTTCATTTTCAGATGCCTTGTTTATCGCGAAATCCGGGGATATACCATTGTCTTTACAGAGACTCAGTCAACTCTCTGTCTACCTTCTTTAGTACCCGGATCAATGGTGCCTAGCCCTATTTCTTCAAGAGGTTGTCACCCTTCAACGCAGACCACTGTAGCGAGCCCTTAATACTTCCAGAATCCACAGGCTGATTACTTCTTTCTTTCATTCGCTCATAGAGGTTGTTGCCATTAAAAATTAATCACCCTTTGGATACTGATGCTTCACACATTGAGGTGGGTAGATCAGTGAGGCAATGCTCATCTTTGCATGGTTCTAACCTCTACCCCTTTGTGACCACCTCCTTGGCCACGGAGGCAACCACACATTACGAGTTTCTTTGTTGCTACGAGAGAGGTTTCTTCTTTGACCCTGGATGTTGGGAGAGATTCTAAGGGAAGGGCTTTGCTCCCTCCTAGGATTATCCAACTTTGTCCCCCTCAGAGCTAGAGATTCCCCTAGGAGCATTTTTTCAGATTTTTCAGATATTGCATTGGCCTTTCACAGTGATATGAATCTGTCTATTTATACTATTATCCTAATGACATAGGTTTGGAGGTTTTTGTATTGGGTTAAACACATGTTTACTTTTAGTGCTTTTAGTTTGCTTTTATTTTGTTGGTCTTTGTGCCTAGAATCCTTTCACCCTAGCATTTTTTTATTGTAATTGGATGTATTCTCAAGTCCCATTGACCTAATTTTTGGTCATCCATGGACATTAAAATAATTTATCTCTTTATTTCTTGTGCATCTTTACCTGAGTCAAAGTATTCTTCATGTGTTACTTGTTAACTAAACAAAAATTGTTTGGAATGATCCTTAGTTTATCTTAAGCCCTTAAAAGAAACAGCATAGACAAATTTTAGATGGTAAATGGAAGCTAACCCAAAAATCTGCAATATTTTCTCAAACTACTAACGGAATAAGTGAGTATGTAGAGAGGTTGATTATATGATTTAATTCCACAAGTCGAATCCTTCATTATCAATGATATAATCACTCACCCATGATCCCACTGGCTTATCACATAGTCAGCTATGTCTCTAAAATTGTTTTCCTCTGGCTTATCCAATAGTCAGCTATTTCTCTATAATTGTCTTCCTCAACCAGGGTTGATTCCTTTGTCCACGAGTCGCACCAAAATTCGAGTTGAATTTCCCCTCAAGTGGACCACCTTAGTTTTGGAGATATTAGAGGTTTGCAGCTTTTGACAAAATTCCAAATTGTTGATCCTTGTGGCACAAAAGGAACTAAACTTTAAAATACTATTCCAAAAGACATGTGAGAAGAGAGATGAGCCTGAAGAGATTCCTTCTTGTAACTAAACTTTAAAATACTATGCCAAAAGACATGTGAGAAGAGAGATGAGCCTGAAGAGATTCCTTCTTGTAAATGTATTTGTAATTATCTTTGAGCTTGCCTTTAGCTTTTATTTTGTTGGTTTTGGTTTCCTTTTCCCTCTCTTTTCAATAACATATAAATTTTAATATGGGAATGACTGGGATAATGAAGGAAACCCTAAATCAAAAATTGACTCTTATCTAACGAAATTATTGAGGTCCTTAACATACTTTATAGCAGAACTTCAAAGAATATTCTAAGGAATATGATGTATATAATGAAGTTTTTCATCCTTGGGATTCATTTTTATGTTACTCATATCCTTGTCACGTGAAACTCAAAAGGATGAAAAAGACATTGAATATTTGTGTAATATTCTAAGGTTAATAAACTTAAACCTTTTTAGTGCTTCCCCTTAGTTCGTGGATGGACATTGAATATTCGTGTAATATTCTAAGGTTAATAAACTTAAACCTTTTAGTGCTTCCCCTTAGTTCGTGGACAGGAATCACAGCCATGCCGTGGAGAGGTCTATGACAAAGAACTGAAATGATCTTAAACAGAGCTATGAATTGACAGGAGATATTGTGATTGGAGAACAGAAAAACCAGTCTAGAGGAGACATGGTCATTTTCCTATCCATTGGGGGAGCCCAAACAGTTGAAATTGAAACTATTCAAGCAGGGAAGATTGCCTTTAGAATAGTTATAACTCTTCATGCTCCTGTTTAGAACCTGATTTTCTTGCAAAACCAAATGTGGATTGGGTCTGCAAGCAACAAATTGAAAATGGAAATTAAATCTGGTCAAGGAAATGCAGAAGTAACAGAAGACGGCTAGATCAGAAGCAGGTTTATCCAAATGCTGGCTGTAACAGAAATTTGCTGGGAATTTTCGAGCCAAAGACGGATTAAAAAATTAAACCTGTGTGTGGAAATGATTGTCAGGATGCGTTATCAATTGGTATATCACTTACAGACTTGGTAGAAAACTTAGAAATAACACACAGAGAAGAGAATATCCAGAAAAATTCTCAGGTGTGGTGACCCAGAATCTCGATTCAATTCAACGGATTGCACGAGGTCTACATGACCAGTGAAAACATAATTGATTCAACAATGAATTTCAACTCAAATTTATGCAGCAGATCATGAGTACGGTCTTACATGTCATGTGACGAAAGCAGGTCACCAATGCCACTCCATCCCGTTTGTATTTTTCTACCTGCTTTGATGTTGGAAACCAATCTAGCCATTCCTCTTTTTGAATGCACAATTGGAAAAATTGAAAAAATGGATTCAAAGCCTGGAGGCGTGTTGCAAATCCCAAACAACCTTTACTGAGGCACTACACATTATGGTTGAGAAGGTTTATATGAGGTGCTCCGTGTTGTTGGCCTGTGTTGACTTTTGCATTTATATTTAAACTGTAGTTTTTTTGCATTTATTACATGTATTTTCCTTTGTAGATTTGGTGTTTCAATTTCAATAAAGCTTTGTTACATTGTCTAAGAATGTCTTAGAAATTTCTGTAATAGGAATGATGCTACATCCAGGAATTGTTATTACAGTATAACCAAGGGTGTGATATCATCAAGTTTTGCCAGCCAAAACTTGAATTGGCATTTCAAAATTGCAAGGTTATTTTGGTCTGTCGTTTTTATTGATCTTTGTCTAAGATAACAGTAAATAATGTTGTTTTTTAATGATATATTTTGGCTAATTATTGCATTTTCATTTGTCAGATGGGAGCGGTGTGCCAGCTGGGACTAAACCTCAGACATGCAGAGATTGTAAAGGATCTGGCATGGTTGGTGGTTATTACTTTGCTGTACTGGTTTTCCATTGGGATTCACGTGTCTAGAAATAATTCACTGGATTTGGATGACTTCGTCCTAATGGCATTCAATGTTTGTCTTTGAAGGTAGTTCTAATACATGATTTTTTTATGCTTTCAGATTAGAAGGCAACAGGGTGCCTTTCGGTTTGAAGCTCCATGCTTAGTGTGTGGGGGAGAGGCTCAATTGTGAAGGTAAGAAGCCTGCATGTTGTTAAAATTCACAGGAAGGGGGTTTTTGTGGGGCTGACACAATTGCAAAGTGTATAAGACCTGAATTAGCGTTTTCATTTTGACTTTATTGGTGACTATGAGACTGAAGTTCTAATATTTCCATTCAAGAAATAGCATCACTGAGGCTCTGTCTTAAAACTGAGTGGAATATAATATTCATGGTCTGTTGTACGGCCGTACCCACCCCCTCCAAAATTTCCGTACGGATCCCTGTACTCGTACTGTACCCCATACCAGCTACCTAGCAGTTAAACTGTGTGCTTCCTGGAAATTTTACATGTTTCAGGAATGAACAAATGTGTAGCAAATATTTGGTAAAGAGTGGGATTAAGTGTCAGCATGTTTGCTTTATGCAGAAATTCTCAGTATTCACACAACGAAAAAAATTGAGGGTTCAAGATATTAGGAGTTCAAATGTAGTTTCTAAAAAGGATCCATTTTTGACACCCTTCACAAATACCACAGTAGAAGACTTGTAGGAAGTGATTTATATTCCTTCCCTAGACTGCACTGATACGTCCAGTACCGGCCCATACCAGGCCTGAAACGTACCGGGTACGGAAACTGGTACTAGTACTCTCTGGGTACTCTGTGGGTACGTACCCACAGGCCCTGGGTACGTTCCAGGTACAGAAAACCGTACCCAGGACGTACCCAGGGCCTGTGGGTACGTACCCACAGCGTACCCACACGGTTTTTTTTTTTTTAAGTGCAAAAATAAAACTTGAGGGCTTTGACTGGAATTAAACCTTAAAAAGTTCGTGTGAGATTCAATATTGCCAATAGGTTCCCAAGGGTCAAAAGAGATGAAAAAGACTTCATTTGGTTGACTTACTCTTTGGGGACTTTCTTGTTGCTCCTTATGGATCCTTTATTCTTCAGTCAATTTGGAAGGCATGGGAACAAGTGAAGCACTTGGTGGTTGGGCAGCGTATCTTCTCTTCCTTTGACACTAGGTGCCAAGCCTACAAATCAATTTGGTGGAATTTGAAATATAATGACAAGATCCTTGCCTTCATAAGATGCTGCTCTGCCCTCCTTTGGTTTGAGAAAGGAATTAAAATATTTCATGACTTGTACAGATTTGGGAAGTCAATGGAATGGACAGACTTTAAAGCTTTCTATAAGCTTCCTCAATCTCAGTTCAGAATGTATACAATGCTCAGAACTGCTTTCACAGTTCCCTCTACTGGACTAATTATGGAGGATGAGAATAACTTTTGAGATACTATGAGGTGGCTGAAAGGCCCCCTCTCCAAGAGGCTATCTCCAAACAACTCTATGGAAAGATTGCCTTATACCAAAACCTTTCCCTGGGCCTTAACAATAAGTGGAATGTTTTTGAGCCCATTAGTAGATGGACTCATAGATTTAATGTTTTGTGGTTTTGTTGTATTCAGTCAAAGAAATCTTGCTTTAGATGACTTGTAATTCATAATAAACTTGTTGTTGGCTTCTAATATTTTATAGGTTGTTGAGACTATAAGCTTGTTGTTTTCTCTAAATTTTTATATATATTTATATTTTTTAATTTTTAAAAATATATTCTACAAACATACCTGCAGTGTATCTTACCCGGGGTTTTTAAATTTTTTTGTTTCAGTGTACCGAACCCGTGCACTGGGGGTTTTAAAAATTTTTCCGTTTCAGTGTACTGAACCCGTACCTGTATCCTGGCAGTCTAGTTCCTTCCTAGATGGGATTTAGGTTATTATCAGATTAGCAAGGAAAAATAAAATAATAAAAAAGATCTGGGCTAGGTCAATTCTTGTTAGGCTGTTTGTCGACGTAAGGAGATAAGAGGGGCCCGATTGAGAAAGCAGATTGAGGGCTTCCTTCACCTCACTTAAGGGTTCGACCAATGGGAAAACACTTGGCTTACGAAAAGGTCTTTAGGGAATGCATGCCCAATCAATGGGTTAGAGCCTAGCTTAATGATTTTCCACATCCCTTGTTTTCTTCCCCATTTGACTAGACACCTGCTATTGGCATGGGGGAAGTACTTGATCTCCTTTCTTCAATCGAGTTGCTGCCCCCGACCTCCTTGGCGATTTAATTATTACAATTTATCAAGACTTTTGCAGAGGTCTCTTATCCATTGCAATATTTTCTATGTATAGTGCCTTTTGAATGGGGAACTAAGCAATAACAAAGCTTCTGAAAAGCTGAAAATCATGCTGATGAGCGCTCTAATGTTGGTATATCCTCATTGGGATAAATGAAGTCAGATTGATGTGGATGCCTCCAATTATGTAATTTGATGTACTTTGGCACATGAAGGTTTTCACCATTTGGGCCACCCCTTCTATTTTGCTAGTACACTCCTGCCTAAGGCTCGGAAGAATTATACAATAGAGAGAGAAGTCTTGGGTATGGTGTATTTTGTGTGGAAATTTAGACATTATTTGCTCTGCAAACCATTTATTTTCTGTGGATGACCAGGTTTTGCTGTACTTGATTAAAAAAACTTGCGTTCTAAGGTGATTGTTAAGACACGAGATAAGCTTTTCAATAGTGGCAAGGAAGGGAAAAAGCCGTGTGACTGTTGATCATTTATCTCAAATTAAGAATTTTGAAGCCACAGATAAAGTCAGTGGTGGCTATCCAAATTCATGGTGATTTTGAGTTGGAATATTACCTAAATGGCATAATGATGTTGAAGTATTTATCCATAGGAAGCTTCTCAATGAAGTACCTCTTGCGAAAAGGCGAAGGATGAGTTTCAATAATTATATCCTTCTAACTGGTTGATGGCTTGCTGTACTATATGAGGAAAGATTGGCAGCAAGCCCAAGCGAGATCATCATATGCCGGTACTTGAATTACAAAAGAACTCGTGTGAAGAAGAAGAAGCTTCTAGAGAGGAAGGTGTGATTTCCATTGAGCAAAATTATTGCATTATTGAATCTTTACTTGTTAGAGAAATTATTCCCGCCGAGGAGAAGAAATTTGTATATGCAAGCAAGGAGGATGTAATGGAAACTCTAAAGAAGTGTGAGGAATGGAATAAAAGAGCTAAGGCTGCTAGATTGATAGCCGCTCAAGCGAAACAACACTTACAAGAGTTTAAGGCAAAGAACTCTTCATTATTGGCAAGGAAAAAGGAAATCATGGCACATGAGTTTCAAGGTAAAAGTTCATTGGTACTTATTGATATTCCTTTGGTTTCTAATGATTGTATGTGGCAAAGTGAAGGAAATTCAGATTTGCATAAAGACAAATCAGATTCACACCATAGTGAAGAAGTCAAAGGAGACTTTATGGAGCAACTTGCACATGAGGAAGAGCCTCCCATGGACACTTATGTGAAATTGCAGCCTGTTGTAATTTCCAAACCAACAACTTTTGATCAGCTTTCAGATACTTTCAACGGGCACTTAGGCAACAATGTTGGGGGTAGCTCAACATATGTCTATCTTGAGCACACGGAGGACATTGATGGCATTGAAAGGTATGAAGAGCATAATAATGTGTCTTATTTATTGCTGCATATTCCAGTTTATTTCCATCATGAGATGCATGATAAGATAGAATGTGGAGTCTTCAATATGGAGTTTGTTGAACCATTGTTCCAAGTATATGTATATGAGCATCTTGTGGATGATATATGGTGGCAAGTTTTAGCCCACTTGACAGGTATAGGGGCCAGGCTTGTGGAACATTTCAGCATGTTTTGTCTCTTGTGCATGGCACTTGGACAAAACAAGTTTGGAATTGCTTGAGGGCAAACAATTTTGGGAAGGGAGGATTGTAATATCCCCTTCCCAATCGAAGACCCTTAGCCTATTTTGTCTACTCGACGGCTAAGGGAAGAAAATAAGGGTGACTTAAGTTTTATTATTTTATTATAAAGTGCAAAATAAAAATAAATAAAACATTATAAAAACACTTATAATAAAGTAATAGACTTAAAATTAAAATAAAAAAATAGAAAAGTGAATCAAAGGAAAAAACACTTAGTAAAGTTGTTTATTTCTAGAAAAGTGCAACTTGCACTAAGGAGGCAAAAGAGCATAGAAAAAGGCAAAAGGTTAATGGGCCAAAAGTTATTCCTTCTAAGAAAATGCGACTTGCATTAGGAAGGCAATTTGGAGGGAAAAAGGCATTTAATATGAGAAAATATTAAATGAAAGCAAGAGAAAATATTAAATAAAGTAAGTGGAAAACATTAAATGAAGCAAGTGGGTGAAAACATTTAATGGAGGAGAAAGGTGATTGGTTTCATGTGTGGCCACTTTGGGTCACTTCCTTCCTTAAAAGGACAAGTCGACTTGTATTGGAGACATTCTATGATCATTTGATAATTTCTTAATTTGTGTCTAAAGCTTGGAGCTTTTGCATAAATATTCTAAGGACGAAAACCCTTAGGATTTGACTCTAGAGGACGAAAACCCTCTTAGAGCTTTGGAGGAATTTCTACACAAGATTTTCCATTGAGTCTTCACAGATTTTTACTATTTCCAGCAGTGTTGTTTTGAAGAAATATTGCAGCAGTGTTAGTCTATTTATCTCTAGTGGAGCGACCCACTTTTAGTCAGATCTGGTATGTTCAAGGTTGTTTTTGGATCTGATTTTGGAAGCTATTAATAAAGTTGGATTTTAGTGGTTGAATCAGCCTGTTCTCTGAATTTTTGGATGCTTAAAAGTGTCATTTTCAGCTATAATATATTGCAGATTTCTGAGCAGTGTTTCAGCGTATTTGATCTCTTAAAATCTGAGTTTCTCTTTTTGCATTGGCTGTTAAAAATTAGAAAATCAGATTTCAGTGAATAGATATATTTTTTATTGCTGATTGGTGTGGGTTTTTCACCTAACCCTAGTCGCACTTCCCCTATTTAATTCAGATCTGCATGATAATTTATTGGAATTTTGTCTACAAGTTGCATTTAGTGTTTAGGATTGCCTAAAATCCGTTTAGGGGTAAAAATATGTCCATTGGGGACATTACAAAATCTTTGATCTATATTACTTGAATCTTCCTACTGAGCTTTTCTAGACATACAAAACCCTAGTCGAGCTCCCATTCCACCCTATCTTGTTATGTTAAAATTTTATTGGAAAATTGGATGAATATGGGGTGAGGTTTGATAGGTTTTGGATAGTGGCTACCTAAGTCACCGCATTTGAATTCGTGTTCAAATTCGTGGAGTATAAAATTCGTTGCTTAAAAAAATAGAGATAAATTTCGTGATCAAATTGCCAATATGAAATACATAGTTTCACAATTCATATAAAAAAATAATATAAGACTAAATTATTCTATAAATTTATAAATGTTTTTAAAAAATGAATATTTACATTTTAGAGTAAATTAATATAAAACTATAAATTATTAATTTATTATTATATCTTAAAAAACAAATTAAATTAGTCTATAAATTTATAAATGATTTTTAAAAAATTAATCATTTACGTTTTAAAGTAGATGATTAGTCTATAAATTTATAAATATATTAAAAAATTATAAATACAACAAAACTATGATTTTTAAAAACTAAACCTAATCATTTATGAATTACCACTAAATGATTATCAACCTAAAAGTTAGAAGTAAAGATGTGTTTTATTAACCTAAAAATAAAACTATATATTTTTAATAGAGTCGTTGGAGGCTCTGCTTTGAAGGCTCTGTGAAGTCTTCCCTTTCACGTAGGTTTGGACGGTTGGGGCTGCAGCTCGGGCTGGGAAGAGAGGGAAAATTCTTGTCAATTGCCTTGGCCCTCTACAAACTAGTTCACCATTCGTGAATGTCTCAGAGAATTCTATGACTCTCAAGGTCGCTAAATAGTAAAATATGCACGTCCATAATAGTCTAGACTCCAAGCTATAACTGCAACCTTGGTCCAAACTCGAGATCTCACACCTTTGTTGTGCATTCGACTGTATACTCACACGACGGCAAGTGCAAACTCTAGATTTTTGTGGCGCTTGGAAATCATGTTTTCGTCCCATCACGATTAAATTCGCGAATGACAGCGAATATTTGGGAGCAGCTTTTAATTTGGCGATTTTCGATTTTTTCAGAAGAAATGTCTTTGAATGTGGTGACTTAGGTGGCAACATTCAACTAGATAATTTGGAATGTTCTTTAACAAAATTTTATTAATGCTTCCAAATTGAAAAAATAACATTGAAGGGGAGAAGTTTTAGTCAGTTTCATTGAGATCGAAGAAACCAAGCTTAAACTACAAAATAGTGTCGAGAGTCTATGGACAACCGATGGCCAAAATGTCCATTTTTCGACCGGTGTTTACGGGATATTCGCAAATGACGAACAACAGTTCAAATATGTCATTGCGGTTGAAACACTTTTGTTTCCACCCAATGGTGAAGCGCTTGGTTTGTGGATTGATACCAAAAAGTTAGAATTGCTTGATGGTCATAAAGAACGACCATGGAAGTTGGGGGAACAAAATTTGTCATTTCCGATCAATGGACTTTTGAAACTATTATCGACCATCTAGAAATATTGATGATTAGTGACCAACATTGGTTAGTCTAGAACGGTCAATATTGGTTGTTTACATTCTTGTTGATTGACAATCATTGTAAGTTACTTATCGATTTGTGATCATTATCGTTTATTTTGAACTTGATCACTTGTTGCACGACAATCAATGATTGTAATTATTATTGGCGAGAAATATTGAAGAGAAATACCGATGAGAACTGACAATCTAGTAGGACCTCTCGTTGCGGAAACGCCCAAGGGTTTACGTTTCAGCTGAAACGTTTGAAACGGGAAGCGTCATTTAAACGTGCCGAAACGCTATTGTGGAAACGTCTTTGAAAAATAGATGGAAATACCTCTTGCCCTTGCGACTAGGGTTCCTTCGTATTTGTGTCTCGTATTTCCGTCGAAAGCTGTGACTAGGGTTTCCTTTATTTCATGTCTCGTATTTGCCAAGCTGCATGCATTGTTTGAAAGCGTTTGCGATTGTGGTGGGGTTGAGCACCGTGGTGGCTCGGTGGGTCGTGGAACCGTGGCCCCGATCCGCCTTCAAAGGAGTCTCTGCAAATCCCGACGTCAAAACCGCGAACCCCAAATCATTCCATTTCATTCTTTGGATGGGGAACTAATTGCAAAAATTAAAATCTGCGACAGTTGTAGGGTTTTTTATATTTTAATAATGTTTGGTTTGTGTAATTTTTAATATTTGTATTTTATTTTGTTTTTGTTTACTTTATTATTTTCATTTTATTGTTTTTAGTGCTTTATCAATTAATTTCAAAATATTTTCATTGAATTCAAAATATTATTTTAATTCATTTTAATAATAATTTCATTTACTTTATTATTTTCATTGAATTCAAAATATTTTGAGTGCTTTATCAATTATCTCTTATGGTCTACAATTATAAAATGAGTACTATGCATATATATATATATATATTTAATAATATATTGTACGGACGTTTCCGTCGACGTTTCGTATCCAAGGTTTTTTGAAAATTGCCGTTTCCGCGTTTCGTACCCGTTTCCGTTTCCGTTTCCGTTTCCTGGCAACATAGAGTAGGACTGAATAGTCACCGGGTGTCAACCTATGTGACTTAATATGTGTTTGTTGAGGTGAAGGAAGTGACACGTGGGGTATAGAGACACATTTGTGGCAGCCGTGAATTAATGATACTTATTGACTTTAAAAAAATCTTATTGTTGATTGACGGAAGTGTCACCTACCTGTATTGAAGAGGATGCAACAAATGTGACAATGACTAATCAAAATGGGAAACATTGTTTGCGTGGGAGGATGTTTAAGTAATAAAGAGGGACTATAATGCAATCATATTGATTTTCAAGTTTGCAAAGACAATTTAACCTGCCAACTTTGCAAATCTGAATCCATTAATTTCTAAGTGTGAATGAAGAGGCTTAAGGCAAGTTAGAAATGTTGCGTGAAATCAGAAAACCCCACAACCCTCCTCTGGGGACCATGATACCGAGCAGATTAGGCAATGTGTTGATAGAATGGTGCAGTCTGTTTTATAACTGCAGAAATTGAGGCAAATTTTAAATTTGGCTGTTGGACAGCTGTTTCAGCTGTTAACAGATTTGATCTTCTCTGCTATGTTCTATTCAGATTTTTTTTTCCAAGTTCGAGAAAGTCTTAGGCAGAATGATCATTGATCTTCTGTGCTATGTTCTATTCAGAATTCTTTTTCCAAGTTCGAGAAAGTCTTAGGCAGAATGATCATTGATGTTTGGTTTGTTGGAAGGAACATCTATTTGCATTTGCCTACAAATTATAACGTTGCAGTCAGCAAAAGCATGACAACAAGTCAAAATTTTGTTGGGGAAGCAGAAAGATACTGTTGGTTTATTGAGTTATTATTGCATTAGGGAAATCAAAGTTATGAGTGTTAGAAACTGAAGGTGGAGCAGAATAAATTGCAATAAGAACATTCCAGAAACTGGAGAAGACACAGCACATGCAGAAGACGATCGAGGCTAAAGACAGAAATATCAAATATGCTGCAGGGGAAAGAAGCTTTTCTAGAAACTAATGCAGTATTGCCAGTTAGCCATAAAAAATTTAAGTATTCATCGGAGGCCGAGGAGAAAATTCATAGATTGCAGGCAGAAGTCACACGATTTCATGGCCTCCAAAATTTTGGAGAGATTTGTCAAATGCTTACCTGAGTTTCAGGTATGGCGAGCCTTCCAAATATCCAGGATGTCTAACAGGGCTTCAATGTGGCAGGTTCCTCTTCTTTCTCAGTTCTGATTGGCTCTTATGATAGGCCATCTATCAAGGAACAAATGGAAAATATGCAGACCCATTGAGAGCACTAGCCACATCCTATTCTTCATCTCAGCATCCATTATCTGATTCATCTGGTAAACCTGTTGACAAGTTACAGGAAGAACTGGATCTGTCCTTACAGTTAGACTTGGCTTCTTTATCTTCAGAATGGCAGCACATCCTATCTTCTTCTCCAGGTAATACATAGAGCTAGTATAGAGCATGGCATTTTCTTTTCTGTTTTGGGGTACTGGCGTGAGTAATGCAGGCAACAAAATACAGCCTTAGTGCATTTTGCATGCTTAATATATCTCATTATGAATCCTTACAATATGTTTTGTTATGAATTAAGTAACTCGTGACAGTTTTGAAGAGTTGTAGGAAGATTTTCTTGGTGTCTCGTGTATTGTATAAAACCGAAACCGTTGTTATGAATATAATCATTGATTGCACAGATTGTTTTATGCTTATAGTTTCTCTCTTTTACTGGGTACGATCCTGGAGGAGCTGGGTACAGGAATGGTTAGTACCTGGTACGTAATATGGGTCTGGTACATTTGGGGTATGGCCAGAATACCTGGGTGCTTCTGGCTGTACTTTGGCCATACCTGCAGCATACCGGATCCTAAAAGGTCGCTATTTGAATATTTTTGGTCAACAAAGGTCATTTAAACATGAAAATAGGATAGTTACCTAAGTCTCGGGGATGGGGGTATGGAAGGACGGTTTCAGGACGGCAACAAATTCCCAAATTTTGGGGACGGCAGGGGGACGGCTTTTAAAATAATACATAAAAATTAATATTTCAATATTTTAACTTTTTTCAATGACATTTAGGGATTTAAACTGTATTTAATGTATTTTAGGTACTTTCAAGATTATAATTTGATGTTCTTGGTAAAAATAACATCTTTTTAAAAGTAAAAACATCAGAAAACTTTTGAAAGATTTTAAAAAAATTGGGGACGTCCCCTCCAACTCCCCAAGTCCCGAAACATTCATGACATCCGGGACGTCACCAAAATCTAGGGGGTGCGTCCCTGTGTAACACTGGAAAATAATCTTCCAAACCCTAACAGGCATTCTCAAACTCATTGTAAACAACAACTTGATGGTGATGATGCTGTTGTTGAAGATATTGGAGGAGAGCCATTTGATTATGAGTATAATAAGTATGCTGATTTATCTTTATTTTTGTGTATACACTGTAACATTTGAACAATGTACTTGTTCCAAGTTTGATCAATGAATATCATGAGATAATGCATTGAGTTATCACTATATTGTGGCTATTTCGCTTATTTTGTTTACTGTATGCATGTATATGGTTAAGTTTGGTTATATTTTTAATATTCTTAACATTTATATATATTTTGTATGGCTGTATCCAGCCCGCCCCAAAAATTGCTGAAATAGCATACCAGATCCCTGTACCCGTACCTGAACTGTACCGGCTACAAGTAATTTCTGTACATTTGCTGCTATATCATGCCATAGTTTGTGTGTATGCTAAATATATTTCATTGCATTTAAAGAACACTCTCAGACTTGATATCAATGGATGCTGTGGAAAGTGTACTCACAAATGCAGATGGTATGCGAACAGAGTTGGTCATATGGACCGATTTCAGATCAGAAAGGAAGTTTTCATGTATTTCACAATGCTCTGATTATAAAAGGCAAGTGTACCCAGTTGGAAAATTGCAGATGAGGAACAGAAGCACACTCTGGTTAAAAATGTCCAAAAAGCGGAAAAAGCAATTGTTGATCATTATCAATGGCATCTTGGTGAAATTCACGCTATGTAATCATGAATTGCATATGAAATTGAACAGGTAGTGGACTCCACTAGAAAGGGGTGAGCACAATTAACAGTGGTACCAACAGATACAGCCTAGCAGATGTCTTCTGAGTATAGTGCAATTAAGCAAAGTGTTGAATAACTGATATGTCAGAGGACAAGTTAGAGGACATTCAACCATTAACTGAAATAGGTCAGAAGAAGGAACTAATTAGTTGAGTGGGTCTATCGGGGCTGTTGTAACTTTTGTCTGATGTGACTATCTTAAAATAATGCCAACTACCTCCAATTGGTAAAAAAAAAGAATATACATGAGGACATCTAGAGTCTTTGAAAAGGCAGTAATATCTTCCCCAAACTTCCTCGGAAGCGGTGACTTGAAAAAGAAAGGCTTCTTTAGCTCTTCATTGCTACCTTCATTGATCTGTGTGCAGCCACGTACACCCCCTCTGCGCACCTGCGGAACTGCAGACATCTCTACATGTACTTGGAGCTCATTTGTGCCATGGCACCTCATGGTGTGTAAACAAATCTTGCAGTATCTCTGTGCACCATCACCAGATATCATATAACACTCTCCCTTTGCGCCATGTCTGTTGAGCCTCGTAGAACCTTGCGGCATCGTGTGTCCCATGCAGAACTTGCCTTGCTCAACAACTGCATGTCACCTTCGTGACTGACTCTCATGTAGGAACTGCATCGCACGCAACGGCCTTCACACAATAACATATAGTTGTGTGGCATGCCAAGTGGCACTTTCTCACTCTGCGTCATGTTAGGGAAACTCATAGAATAACCGAACGGCAAGAAGTCCTGCTGCCACCTTTAGAAGAAGTTCAACCATCACTCGACTCAGAAGATGAAACGACTTGTGACTGTTCTTCTTTGTAACCATTGTCAGTTGTTGCTGCTTTCTTGTATTTGTTATATAATTACGTAACATACTCAATTGATGAGGGGTCGATGACATACAGAGCCTAACACCAAAGAGTAGTGATTATTAGCATGCCTTGAGTATCAAATATTTCCCATATGCATCTGTATTCACACATTCAATCCAGGCAAATAAGAGAAAGTGTTTCCCCCTCTGATTACATGAATTCATATTCCTAACTTCGCTTTAGGATTGTACACATGTACTTTTCCCCTATTGTTTCATACTGAATGCATTGAATGTGTGTTTTGGCTTACTTTGCAAGTTAATTAGTGTGCATACACCATCACCTTTGAAGCTTATTCCTACTGCAAGGTTTTTCCTTGCACAAAGCTCTTCCCCTTACGGAATTCTAATAGTCCTCACTGCCAAGAAAGATGGGACTTCTCACCTCTGCATAGACTATCGTGCAGCGGACAAAATCATGGTGAAGAATCGGTATCCACAGCCACGCATTGATGACCTACTCAACCAGCTCTGAGGTGCACAATTCTTCAGCAAGATTGATGTGAAGCCAAGATATAATCAGGTTCCATTACACTCCTTTGTGCACCTCTCGACACAAACTTGGAGCTCATCTGTGCCGTGACACCTTGCAATGCGCACCAAATTATTGCAGTATCTTTGCACACCATCACAACAATACCGCACAACACTTTCCTTTTGCCTAGTGCCTCTTGAGCCTCATAGAACCTTGCGGCATGTTGTGCTTTCTACCGAGCTTTCCTTGCTGAAAAGTCGTGCCTTTGTGGCATACTTATGTGCAGGAACCATATTGTGCGTAGTGGCCTTTGCACATCCACCAAGTGTCAGCTCCTTACTGCCACATGGCTTTCCAAGTGGTACTTTCCTGCTCTACAACACGTCAGGGAAACTCTTAGAATTACTGCACGCTAAGAAGTTCAGCTGCCACTTCTAGAAGAAGTTCAACAGGCCCTTTGCCCAAAAGATGAATCGACTCAGTAACCGTTCATCATTGTAACTGTCATCAGTTGTAATTGCTTTCTTGTAACTGATAAATATGTAACGTACTCAACCCGCCAGTGGTAGATGACATAGACAGCCGAACACCAGATGGTAGTGATTATTAACATGGTTTTAGTAATTAATATTTCCAATACACGTGTACCCACACGTTCAGTTTATAAGCAAATCGAAGGAAGTGTTTCCCCTTTTGATCACGAGACCTTGTATTCCTAGCCTTGTTGTGGCATTGTACACATGTACTTTTCCCCTATTCTTTCATACTGGATAGAAGTTGCATTTCTTGCAAATGCTACTTCCACTTATTGAATGTGTGTTTTTATTTACTTCTGCAAGTTAACTAGCGTGAACTCTCCCAAACCTTCAGACCTTATCCCTAAGCACAGGGTCATTGCTTGCACAAAGGTTATTTGCATTGATTGCACAGACTGTTTTATGCTTACAATTTCTTTAAATTGGCTGTTGTATTTCTGCCGAACTGTGTGGGTATGCTGAATATATTTCATTGCAGTTAAAACGCACATTCAGACTTGATGTCAATATATGCTGTGGAAAGTGCAGTTACAAAACTAGATGGGACATGGTTGGTCATATGGCCCATATTTTAGGTCAGCAAGAGAGTTTCCATGATTTTCACATTGCACCAATTAGTAAAGGCAAAGTGCCTAGTTGGAAAATTGCAGATGAGGAACAGAAGCAAAAGCTGGTTAAAAATGTGCAAAGAGTGAAATATCCCTTGTGGGATACCACTCAAAAATGCACAAAATATTGAAAATTTGCAGCCAAATAAAATACTGATTTTTGCAAAAATTAACAGCTAGGGCAGCGAACTGATTTAAATCAATAACTCACAAAATACTTGTTCAAATCACTTGAAAATTTACGAAGAGCTTGCTAATATGATAACTAACGCAAGAAAATTATTTTTGGAATTTTTGGAATAATATATTGCTGCCAAAAAATTACAGAATGCCCTAGGCAGCTAGTAAACTTCAAAAATTTATATCTTCTCACGTAGGCATGATAAAATTATGAAATTTTGGAAATAACATCTACTAATAGTGAGAATGAAAACCCAACCTCCAAATTTGAAAATGGACACCTAGAAGCCTTAAAAACACTGCTGCAAATCTGGAACTGAGTAGATAAAACTCTAGAAAATAGATAAAAATATGAATTTCTGGAAATAATATCTACCAATGATATAGAAGAGATCCCAACCTCCAGATCTGGAAACGACAGAGTAAAACCCTTCCAAAAATAGCTGCAAAATACCAAAGTGGGTCGCTCCCCTTGGGAAGAGGCCAAAAACCCTCAAAAGTGTCTCCAAATATGGCGCCAAAATCTGCTCTAATTGCTGCCACAAATCAGATTTGAAAACCCTTGATTTTTCTCCACAAAAAGCCCCAAAATCTTCCAAAACCCTTCTCTGAAAATTCTGAAATTAATCTCTGAAAATCAGCCCTAAATCAACTCCAAAATGACAAGCTAGGGTGGATCTTTCACCACTGAAGCTAAGGATCTTGTCGGATCTTACTCCACAAGCTAGATGATAGCAATCAACAGTTGCTCAATGAAAATCATAAGTGTGCATGTAAGAATGCGCTCTAACACTCCCCAAATCTTCTTATATAACTTTTCATTACCCTTTTCCAAGTTGGGAGCTCCATGTGGGACTAAAAGTGACTTAAGTGACCGAAGAAATAGAATAATAAAGTGCGATAAGTCACCCCAACAAAGAAATAGAATAATTAAGTACTATGAGCCCCCAACAACAAAATCTAACAAAAAAATAATGTGGTAATAAGTCATCTATACCGAATAGCCTCTAATGTCATTAGCCCCTCGGGTATGTCCAAGGCTAAGACAAATGAAAAAAACTCCTAGGCCATCTGCTCGGAATTAGGGACATCACAAAGAGTGGAAAAAGCAAAATTTTGATCTTTATCAACATCTTGGAGAAATTCTATGCTATGAGGTGTTGGATTCCACTAGAAAGGTACAAACAAATGTCCTTACAGATGTCTCTTCAATATAGTGCAATTAAGCGAAGTTTTGAATAACTCGATTTACTACTATATGCACTAATATCCTTGGTAGTTAGAGCACATGTGTCGTGCCCTTGATTCTATGACCCAAATTCCATTTAGATACCCCGAACATTTTAGTGATTTTTTAAAAGTGATATTTAATTTACTACTTAATAATTGTTTAATTGTTATCCCTAAGTCAATAATACAAATTAAGGATGTATTTAAATATCCCGTGAAATCATTTATTTTAGTCTCAAGTCCTTAATTTAGTCAAGGGGTAAGAAATAATCCCAAACATTATTCAGCAATTAACATTAATTAAGTTTATCAAGGGTTAACAAATTTTCCCCACCAAGGGGTTTAGCTTAGCAAGGTAAGAAATAAAAATTGTCTATGGATTAGATTAGTTAAATTGGGCATGGGTCCCATTCGGCCCCATCCAAATGGCCCATGCCCCTTTGCACCTAAAAAAACCATTTTAAGTTAATTTAAATCCCATTATTATTCATCCAATTTCAAAAATGGAGCCACTTGCCTACCAAAGGTCAATCCCTAGGTCTAGTTGGTCAAGTACACAACCTAGGTTGATTTAGAGCCCTTAGATCAAAGAGATCTCCACCTTTGATCTCTAAGGTTTCTAAAAAGTCCTAGTATCTCTTTAAGCTCTCTATTACATTTTCTTTTACTCTTTCTTCCTCCTCATTTCTTCTTGGTTTTGTTTGTAGGTTTGGGGAGCTTCCATGGATGCACAAATTAACTTATTTGCTTAACTTTTCTTCCTCTTATTTATTTTTGTTTGAAAATACCCTTATTAGGGTTTATATAGAGGATAAAGTATATGTACATATTATACATTTGAATGTATACATATATACACCTATACATGTACACACACATTAAAAACGATGTGTTTTGATATATGCGGCTGTGGTATATATATATATGCATGCTTGCGTTAAAAGGGATGTGGCCAAGTAGAGAGAGGCCACAAGCCTATGGATAGTGGAGGAGGCCACACAAGTGGCAAGGAGGGGAAGAGGGGTCTGTATACTTGTATGGGTCGCGCCCAATACAAGGTGGGGGCTGTGTTAACTTAGAAGCAAGGGTTTAGGGGTTGTGGTCAGGCCTCGGCCCCATTAACTTTTTTTTTATTTTATAAAAGAAACTATATATATATATATATATATATATATATATATATATATATATATATATATGCATGCACTTATCCAATTTCTTTTGAGAAGAACAAATTGAAATAATTTAAAATCTTCTTATTTTAAAGGAAAAACAATTATAAGATATATAAATACACACACACAAATATGACCATATTTGAATATAAAATTACACAACTCCCTTCATGGGAATCACAAGTTCTATATATATATATTTCATTTACATTTAAACGAGTAATAGATTTAAGGGAATAACTAAAGCTCCATATCTTTGTTTTGAATGCATAAGATGATAAGTTAAACTACAAAGGGGTGGTAAGCACAAATACTATTTCGTTATAAATCATTATAATACAACGACTAAAAATTCATTTTCCCTATTCTAACAAGTCTTATCATTCCATAATCAAATAGAGTTATGTGCAAGATCTACAAGTTTAACAAAGACATTTTGAACACCAAATTTTAATTGCAATCCATAGTTTAATAGGTATTCTAATAAGCTCATCCAAAAACAATGTCCTCCTTTGCTCCACAAAATCAATATTTTCTTTTAATCAACAAGATGAAAATTTCTCTTACAAACAATGGTAAATAGAGGAATTCCTATTTGCACAATTTAACTATTTTCTCATTTCCAAATGCAAGATTTACAACTTGTTGCTATAGAGTTTCTTGAACAATAATAACATTAAACAACTCTTTCCTTCACTTAACAACATTTCTAACAACTCTAAACATGCAAGTTTACAAGCCTCGCACAAGGTAGGAACAACATGCCGCTTTTTTTTCTTGATTTGAGAATTTACAAACAAGAGAACAAGCTCCCAAAAACTCTTATTTTCTCCAAGCTCCAACTCCATTATGTATACATCCAAAGCCACAAAATAAGACTTGGTTTACCACCCAACCAAATGGCATCATTACATACCACAATCCAACAAATGGAGAGCATGTTAGCCTCCCTCCAAGCCCATGGGAGAGGAGAATGCAAGTTCCCATGTGAGCACAAAGAAGGAAAGGAAAAGGGCAAAACAAACAACCAATGCATGCAACACGATTGGTTTAACAACACTACAAACAACTCCAAGAAGTTCCAAACTTCTTTTAAGTGGGGAAGAGAGAAAGAGAAACCAACTCAAAACATGTCCAAGTAAATAATTAAATAGGTTTCCACATGTTTCCAAACATTCCGCATTTCCTCCATAATTCCATATCCATCCCAAAACACCGAAATCCTTATACCTCCTTGCCAAGACTTTTCAAACCTTGGAGGTTTTCTTGGCAATGAAGGGAGACGATTCCCAACCATATGGGAAGAATCTCCCACTTCAAACCATATGAAGGGGGAAAAAAGAAAACTCAACAAGGCCTCGCCCATCAAGCCTTGTGAGGATAAGAGAGGATTTTTCCCTCTTCCCATACAAATAAAAAATCCACTCCCAAAGGGGTGGATGGAGAAATTAAAAAGACAACTCATTTGCAACCCAAATACAATATTCAAACAGGCATATTCTTAACAAGAAGCATATAAGGTTTCTTTCAAAGCAATGCTATAAGAGCAAGAGTGTGAGGCCTACCTCACAGTGCAATGCAATTCCAATCTTCCAAATCCAAGAACAAGCTTTCCAAAATGCCCAAATTGAAGCCCTCCAACTCAAAAACATGCTCTCCTTCAACCAAGCTCCTCTCCAAAAATTAGCCAAAACAAAACAAATGAACCCCCAAAAACCTCCAAGTTAGAGGATAATGAAGGAAAGGCATTTCCAAATCTCAAACCAATAGGAAGGTGACATGTGTCACTCCTCCACCTAAGGCTCCAAGTCACCCAAGTACCTCCAACATTCTCTTCCAAAAAAATAAATGAAAATTCATTCAAAACAAGTAATCCAAGTCTCCACATGGAGCAACTTGCACACAAAACCGAAAGCTACACAAGGCCCAAAAATAATAAATTTGGGTGGTTGGAAAATGGGCAAAATGGGGGCAATTAGGCATTATGATCCTTGAAAAGATCTCACCCACCCATAGGTATGGTACTTGGGGCTCTTTTCAAGGAAAATATAGCCTCTAACTTGCCTTACACTCCAAAAAGTCACTTCTTGCCCAAATTCGAGTTTTGGGAAAAAAGGTGGCCTTTAAGAGGGGTGGTGGATCCACCTAATCCATGATTAGGTGATCCTAAACCCAATCAAATAACCAAGCTAAATCAACCCATGCAAGTGGGAAGTGATTAGCTAAATAAAACAACCATTTAACTAGTAAATAATAAGGGGTTAAACCAAACAAATACAAGTAAGATAAAATAAGATAAAAACGACTATTTATAATAATAACCATGCCAAGGGGTTATTTCCCTTTACCAACATTAATCAACAAAATAATATATTACAAAGGTAAACAAAATACAAGCAAAGGGTTAATTCGGCCTATAAGGCCCTCTTTTGTGTCACATGAAGGTGCATCTCTTGAAACCTATGTTCTCCTATAGTGTAAACTTGTTGCCTGCACACTTAATTTTAAACATTATACCTGCACAATACAAAATGCTATAAAACAATAATCCACATATTAGACAATTAAGTCAAAATACGCTAACCAATTAAGAGATTATAAAATCATCCATCCACCATATAAGAGATTATAAACCACGATAATCGTCTTCGACGTATTTCACAATCCAATATAAGATACATGCTAATCTATAATTCAATGAGATCCATAACATCACATCAAAGTCAGATAATAATGATAATAATTGTGAATTGGCCTCATGTGCCAAATACAACATCCTGCCAAGACAAGTTAACATATAAAAGATAATGTGTTGACAAAATAATATACATCCTAATAAGATAATCATGATAATAATGTGTCCAATGTCTCAACATGAATAAGTACAATGAGTCAGCATAATCAAAATAGAGAGAGAAACTGGTGGGCACTACAACATGTGACCGTCAAATGAAATGGTTTAGAAGAAGGATCTAATTAGTTGAGTGGGTCTATGGGGAACTCGTAATTTTGTCTGATACGAATAACTTAGAATAAAGCCAACTACCTACAATTGGTTTAAAAAAGAAGAAGAAGAATACAAATAAGGACATCTAGAGTTGTTGAAATGGCAGTATTATCTCCCCAAAGTTCCTCGAAGAACGTGACTAGAAAAGAAAGGCTTCTTAAGTTCTTAGTTTCCACATGCATAAAAGAGCATATCTGCATATTCTATCCTATTGAGGAGCTTGGTGATATTTATAACTCCCAACTGCTTCGAGAGTAAGTTGGACTAGAGGTACTCTGAGATTTCACATAAATAGTGTTGTTGCAAATAGCTGTAAGGACGATAAGACTATTGTTTGCTTGGAAAGTCAACATGGGTCTGAAAGCTAGAGGCTTAGAGGGAGAGAGTTGTATCTTCTAAATGAACTGGTAAAAATACCGTCTCTTATCAACTTCTTAGTTCCAACCTTTAGAGAGAAGAATGTGAGGAGCGGGCATTTATCAACAAAAATAACCACAGATTGCAAAAGCCAGGAGGAGTCAACATTCTAAGAGTGGATTTATCAAAAGTGAAGATTCGAGTAAGGAAACATTTCTTGTCTTGAAGTAAGATTGCATGGAGACCAATGTCTATGAAGATAAGAGACGAGTCTATAGATACACTTGAGCTGTAGTGCTTGGGTCCCAAACTAAGCTTGGACAATTGTTGAAGCATTCATTATTAGAATGACAATGCCTGGAACATTAGAAACCGAAGCAGTGGGGTTGTAATATTAACAGAAGAGGAATTAGAAGGTGTCCTTAAACAAGATTTTGAGTTTGTTCTGTGGGTAGGGTATAGAGGATTCCTTTTGCAAACTTTTCTTGATTTTCATGGCAAAAGGAAAAGTTCGGTTTTCACAATAGATCCATAACTTGTTTAATGTGGCCCTCCAATGGATCTCAGACAAAGGATATCATTTCAATCCTGCGTATTCAGCTTGACTGACATGGTGTTGAATTGTCTAATGAATTGTTAAGTCTTTGGGATGCAGACATGTGGAAGTGGAACCATTGCTTAGTAATTTTATAGTTATAGATAAGAGGATAAAGGTTCCATATGATCTTACTGAGGCTGCTGGAACTTTGTTGGCTGGGCAATGTGTAATATACAAGACCATGTTAATACAAGGTTATCCATATGAACTTGTGAAAGCATGATTCTTTTGCAGTTGTCGATTCTGTGTCTGAAAAGATGCTTCAAAGCTGTGAAGCCAAGCATTGAGTTCAATGGCATTTACGGAGCTGTAAAATGAGAAATGATGATGTTGATATTGTGTAAAACTCGGTGCTGTGTAATTTATGAATCGTTTTCATCATCTGGTCTGAGCTAACTTCTATAACAATAATCTATGTCACAAGGTATGCCGATTTTTGACCTAAAAAATTCAAAAATCGTCGGTTTTGCAAGGTCCAAAATAAGGTTGGATAAATTGGTGTAAGTTCGGCCACAACATGCTGCTAAAAATGCAGCTAAAAAATGTGGCCAAAGAATTCCGCTAAACGGCGTTAAAATGTTAAATGTGATGAGAGTTCCCTAGCCTCTAATGGATCTGTAGATGCACTCCAAATACTCGAGGATGCTGATTGGAGCGTGAATACCGTGGAAGACACTGAGATTCTTGTTCTTGTCTGCATAAGTAGGAGGGATGTATTGGTCGTTGCTGCTGAAAGATGTGGGGAAGGACAGCAAGAGTCCACAGCTGCTGCTTTTCCTCCAATGGAGTGGTCTAGTCTAGGTGCTGCTTCTACCTCTCCTCCTTCACCCGCTCCTGGCACACAATAACAGTGCTTGAGTGCATACCTAAGCACAACTTTATATGCCTATTGATCTGCACGCTGGCTACTCGATCAACAGAGGAAGAATTTGATTTATCTTTGTTGTGTTTTTTAAAATTTATGTTTTAGTTTTATCTATATCATTTTTATATATAATTTTTTTACTTTTTTGTTTTATTTTGATCTTTTTAATTTATATTTATAATTATTTAAAAAATATTTAATATGCATTTTATGTCAGTTGTTTTTTTAAAACGTGTAAAAACTTTTATTTCATAAATTGTATAAAATTATATTTATTTATACGTTTCCTGTTTAGTTTATATTTATTATTATTATTATTATTTTTGTTTTATCTTTATCTTCAAAAAGATTATATGCATTATATTTTCATTCATTTAGAAACATGTTTTTAAACTTTTGTCGTCCAATTATGTTTTAAATTTATATTTTTTTGTACTTTATGTTTTTAATTTTATATTATTATTATTTCAAACTTAATGGCATTTTTATGAACTTAACCCACTGGCGAAGTTGAATTGAATTTTATCCTTGTTGAACTTGAACCTTGTTTCACAGACTATAATTATAAATACTGATTATATATACCACATATGACTAACATGGAATGCCTTAGTGACTAACATGAAATGTGCCCAATGTGACCAGAAACGGTCACAACCTTAAGTATAACATGTGACCACCAAACTACTAGAGGCCATAAATGTGAACTTTCAATGTATTAGTTGTTCTCATGACGAGCTTAGGTATTTTCTGAATTACCTGAGGTGTTAAAGGAATTTTGATGGTTTCTATGGCTAAGTATTTGTTGGCATCTATATTACATTAAGTGATTAATATTTATAAGGGATTTTTTTCTGAAGAAAATTTGCAAAATGCATGGTGGGGGATAGGGTTGTAAATGTACAGAAGATTACTTTAAATGTAAAGTCAAACATGTTATATGACACATAAGCATTAACAAAAACAACCAAAATATTTGATAACTAAAGAAATAACTTTAATCATATGTAATACTAATTATTGGACAGCTAGATGACCATACAAGCTGAAATTCAGTACATTAACAAACTCTCATTAGAAACATCCACAGTATATGGATTTTCTAAAGAGAGTTTTGGCTGGCTTATATGTTCAATATGATAAGTTTTGTTACACTATACTGCACTGAAAATTTTGAGAAATATCTTTTCATGTAGGAACTTTGCAAGACGTGTCGTGGAAACAGGGTAGTAAGAGGACAGAAGAAGATTACTTTGGACGTAATGGCAGGTACACAACGGTAAAATTTTAAAAGGGTTGAAGTGTATCATTTTGTTTACTTAATTTGAAAGATGCAATGGATTCCATCTTCGATTTTTTAAAGTGACTACTATTTACATCAATATGATTTTATCTAATATTCTGATGTTTTATGAATCCAACATTAGCTGTTAAATGTATCAATGCGGAGAAAGGTTGTTTTCAATTTAATAATCCTCTTTGGTCCTAGCTGTGCTTATGCAACTTCTCTTATGTAATAGCAACTTACACATCGAGTTGGCTGGATTTTGTAAATATATAAGAAATCAAAATTAGTTACACATGGTTGAGCTCATCTAGAACACAAGAAACTTGTAGGTTGAGTATGTTTCCAGTAAGATGGGAACTCTTACTGTCTTGTTAACAGATTTTATCATTCACCAGTTTGACTACAGGTTGCCATGTTTTTATAGTATCATGAAATAATTGAACACGTATCATTCATTATATCTTATTGCGATTCAATGGACTCAATGTAATATGTTTTGATCGTCCTTGCAGTGTGTTATGTTTGTTTCCAAGACATGTCACATATCACATGCAATTTTATGATTCCAAACTTTGACCTCATTTTTGATATTTTGTGTAGTAGCTTTGCAGTCTGGACTTTGGCTTATATAATCTATATTTTAACTCGGAGTTACCAGGTTTGGAAGGGCAAACAAATCTGGAGGACCTGAAAATTTTGGAAAAATCCAGCTCGGTTTACACACACACATATATTACTATATATAATATATAAATATATATAGGCACATACATGCATATATAATAAAATAAATAAATAATATATAATAATAAAATTGTTATGCAATAATAATATATTTATATGCAATATATTAAAAATTCTAAAAATTAACAAATTAATGTTCTAAACTAGACTGTTTGATGCACGGGTACGGATACGGGTATGGGTTCGATACGCTGAAACGGAATTTTTAAAAATTGTCAGGTGCGGTACACTTTTGGGTACGTTATACACACACACACATATATATAAATATATAAATATGTATATAAAATTATAAATTTAAAGAAGCATTTGCATACTAAATGAAATTTAATACTCATACATTGCATACTAATTGAAATTTAATACTCATACAACTTAAAATCATTCATAGAACATGAATTTTTTTCCAATGCTTTGAGAATTGAAACTTGAGTTTGTATTGATTCATAATGTTCAAAACATAATGGTTAATAACATAGACTGTATTATAGATTTGATAATTCATTATCAATGCCTTAAGCTTGAGTTAGACGTCTCATTGGACATCAAAAAAACATTTAAAGTTTGTCGCTTGTAATATGTAACTAGCCTGACAACCATAAGAAATTGTCCTCAATTCTTCTAAAATTGTGTTGTTATGTGTTCTCTATTCATTTTATACATGAAGTCCTTTTCATCTCTCTCGACCCTTCGGAGCCTATTGGCAATATTGAATCTCACACGAACTTTCCAAGGTTCAATTCCAGTCAAAGCCCTCAAGTTTTATTTTTTTGCACTTAAAAATTAAAAAATCCATGTGGGTACGCTGTGGGTATGTACCCACAGGCCCTGGGTACGGATTTCCATACCGAGAAGTACCCATGGCTCGTGGGTATGTACCCACAGGCCATGTGTATGGATTTCCATACGAGAAGTACCCATGGCCTGTGGGTATGTACCCACAACGTACTAGTACTAGTACCAGTACCTGATATGTTTCAGGCTTGGTATGAGGGGGTCTAGGGTGTTTCCGTGCAGTCTAGGTTCTAAATAAAAAATAAAAACTTTCTTTTTACATAAATTAATTAAAAGTTAACTAGTTAAATAAAAATTAATGTTTTTGTTTTACATAAGTTAATAACTAAATAATAGTATCTTATCTTATTTTATGATAAATAAATAATTAAATTAAAATATACCCTGTTTTTGTTTTACATAAGTTAATAACTAAATAATATCATCTTATCTTATGATAAATAAATAATTAAATTAAAATATACCCTAATTCATATGTTTACATGCACGCGCACGCGCACGCACACACGCACACGCATATGCATGCCACACGCACACGCACACTCACCCACACATGCACACGCACACACACGCACACGCACACGCACGCACGCACGCGCGCATGCACTCGCACATGCGCACATGCACGCACACACACGCACGCACGGGTTGTTTAACTACAGTCCACTCGGCTCCCTCCCCGAAGAGAGTAAAGTGAATTGGGAGTGTATATCTATAGATTGTGGCTATCCATGATCTCGGCCTCCCCAGACCAACCCCTATCCCCTATCCATTAGAGGGGGGGGGCATATAGAACTATAGGGTGCCTACTCTACTATATAGTACTTCCTCAACCTTGGCTCGATTCTATCTCCCAGATATAGATATATAGGCTTACAAATCAATAGAAACGCCAATATCTATATATGGGAGATGGCGTTGCTCCCATTTGGAGGTGGAGGTGGCCATATATACCTATATTCTTATCTACAATGATATTTAGGTTCTCATCTAGGAATACCCTAGAGATCTAAATGGCCCCATATGGTGCCCTCTCTATAGAGATTTGAGACCAGAGTACGCATATATATAGATAAGTTCACAACTTACCTCTCCCTCTCCTTCCGAGGTCCTCTCTGCCTTAAGTTTGCTATTTGTCGCTTAGTTACATACTGACTCCATTCATGCAAAGTTTCACTCTTGCCTTCTAGCTCAGGTTACACTTGTTTTTTGCTTTGCATTTGTTGAGTTGGTCCATCATCTCTTTTTAACTAGTCTTGCTGTGCGTCGCTGCAAACTCATTCACATTTGGCTGCAGGCTTCATTGCTTGGTTGGCACTTTGTCAGGATTCTCTCCGCAGTCCTCAATGGACTGTTGCCTCTGCAACTCGGCCATACCCTCGGTATTAGAGTTCGATCTCATTGCGTCCTCACATAAGTCTGCAATATTGATTACTCTCACTCCAGATAGTGGTATTCTTCTCACGGGTTGGGATCTCATACATGGGGTCGGGAGCTACTCGAGACTTTTATGGTTTTTCTTTTTAGTTTTGATTTTAAATTACAAAGAAGGGCAAACCAAACCAGATATATCTGGATGCAACAAAAAAATTGGGTTCGACCTTATTTGGTCTAGATGCGGCCTAACATGGTAATTAAGGTGTAACTATGTCCACAATCATTAGTTTCTACTAATTGGCATAATCAGAGACGTGCTATACTTTAATGATTTAAACGAAGGTGGAATAAAGGAACACCACCTATTTTCAGACTGAGGATACAACCCATCGATTACTGATTACGGCAGCCAAAACTCTACTGCCGCTTTTACAACAATTTGTCCATAATACTTCCATGGAATCGTACTAGACTCACCCCTTTACGGGAATGCATAAGGCTGCAAGGCATTGGGTCTTGTTTCTTCTTGTTTGTATATTGTAGCTTTCACACATGGAGATGCCCTTGCCTGTCATAATAAGGACATAATAGCTCAGTGCAACTGAATAGTCAAAATATTATTGCAAGCTCCTAATAAGATTAATGGTCATCATCTTCAGGGTATAACATTAAAGTAAATGTGATCTACAATATGTTGCAAGTTGATAAAATGCCAATGATATTTTAGCTATCCCTCACACATCGGGTATCATTTCAACACGTTTAGATTATGTAGGAACATCATCGGGCCTAGACTGATTTCATGGGATGAACAGGCCCTGGTCTTGGACATGTTACTATATGTGGATGCATGCTGATTTGTGGGTCTCTTTGTGATGTGGAGATACGAACTTGGGTCACTCTTCACAAATGTGCCGCTTTTCCATTACATGACAGCCCCTTGGACTGTATCATTTCAACATTACAGCAACTTTTAAGGCAAATATACTTTGAAGTTCGTTTTTTTTAATATATTTTCATTAGATGGTTCATATATATACAAGAATTATTTACATCTGTACCCACCTTCGGTTTTAACCCGGTCTCTACATTAATGCAAGCCCAGTCACCTCGCTGCTTGCTGACAGGCCACACGCCCTGGGCTTGACGGTCTTATTTTGCACAACTTACTTTCATAAAAATCGGCCTTACTAGAAAATAAATTAAATTACCTTTTTTGGCATTAGCTATTTCATATGTTACCTTATAAAACTTTTAATACATTGATCTGGATGCTTATAGATATAACACTGATACTCATTCATTAGGACATTAGGTAGTGTCACAAGAATTTTTGTATAAAATTTAATATGTTACTTGACATTCACATGTAAATTGAATTTGAACACAACTTGTGACATGCTAGGGCAATATGATTGTTTATGCTTGTAATCCCAGTCAGGATCAGTGATCTACAATCTATTTATATTGAAGCTTGGCAATTCTTATATACTTTATAAAGTAAAGTTAGGTCTCCTCGCTAGACTGGCTTGAATGCCAGAAACAAATGTAGTTTTGATTGGTTCGTAAGAGGATTGCTTTTGGGGGAGTCAATGATTTGACAAAGAATTGGCAAACTTCTGCAAATCTTCTAATATGTATGATGCCAAAACCTAATATCTCTACCTTCCTCTATCTTTATCTCACTGTAATATCGGAAAGGTATAGCCGTCTTCTCAGAATTATGGAACTCGCAAGAAATATATCAAAACTACATGTCGTATTTTGGCTTAGACAAATCAAAGAAGTTTTACTAAAATGAGGGTTCGAACACCATATAGGAGTTTTCGGCACTTGATGTTTCCTATTAATCGATTATTGATCTCTAACTTGGCCTATTCAATATCTTACCTACCTTTGTTGTGCCTTCTCTTAGGGAGGCTTGTGCCATGAACTGTTGGACAATGCTCTAGGAAGGGCATAATAGACTAGCATTGACTCTCTAACTTCTTATTCCGTTGAGTTGTGTGGTAGTAATTGTGGTGCTGTTATTAGTTCTAGCTGTAAATTAATGTGCCTTCCCATGAATTGATGGATTTATATAGCTCATTACCACCCATCCTTTATTTTCTTTGCTCGAGTGTATGAAATTTGACAACATTTCATTTAATGAGCCTGAGATGCTAAACAAAGTGTGCTGTCTCTTAAGGTTTCTCCTTCACTCGATTTCCCTCACTATGTTTTCAGATAACTCAAATTGCTCGGGGTTGGATAATATGTCAAATTCGGGTTTCAATGTGTATACTAATGGTTGTTTAAGGACGGGGAATCATTGTGTCATGTTTCTCTACACCCTCAATTCGTCAACCAATCAAGATAAAGGAACATGTTCCTCATCACCAATATAGTAGTACATCTCATTTATCTCTTGAGCAAGCTTGTACTTAAATGTGGGAATATGCCGATGACATGCTTTTCTTTGGGAATAGTATGGTATATTATAATATCATATTATATAATATATGATATAGTCCATACTATATACATAACATGCTTGGCCCTCTCCCTCTTATTACATATAAAGAACCCACCTCTCTCCACTAGATCATAGAGAGAACCAACCTCCATTGACTACAATGTATAGATAACCAATCTCTACCATCTAGTGCACATAGAGAACCTACCTCGTACTCTTATTATGTATATGATACACACTCTTTCCCCAACTATGTCGGTGGACAACAAACCTCTCCCTTTTATCTCATATGTGATACATGCTTTTGCCCGGAGTAGATTGTATAGAGAAGCAACCACACTCAAGTAGATTTTATTTCATATGAAGCTCTCTTATCATGTATAGGGAACCAACTACCCAATCTCATATAGGTGGTGCGATAGGAGAATATAAAATGTTTTAATTGAGTAGTGAACATAGTGTCCTCAAGATGGATGCAATATCAACACTTTGTTAGTAGACAAAATAAATGGGGGCTACTATTTATTTCAATAGGATGGGAAATCTCTTTATTGAGTGAATAGAATACCTCGGGGTGCATGTTAGGGAACCTTTATTCTAGTAGCTTGACAATGGGAAACCATGTACCGCCAACATAGTGACTCCTTTGTTTGAAAGGTTGTCTCTTCCCCTTTTGTTTCCTAAGAAGAGTCGATCAAGATGAAAGTGACTTCTTTGAAGGATTTAAAGGTTTTCGCTAATGAGGAATCATTTTGCTGTGGATTTGAGGTCTGAAATTGCTGATGGAGGGGGTGGGTTTGTAAGGAATTTTTGTTCTCAACTAAATTGGGTGTTCGAGGAATTTGATTGAATTCAAAGCCTTCATGAATTTGGTTGGGTCAGGTCATTCAATCGTTTGGGAGGAGATCAAGTGATTGAGTCAAAGTTAGTGAGTCCAGTGAAGGAGAACCTTAGACTATGTAGCCCCACAAATTTACTCATACACAATAAATACACAACATAAAACAACATGATTTCAATGTACTAACTTTGAAAGAAAGTATAATTTGTGTGCACGTACATTCCCAAAGATCGGTCATAGACTTTCACTAATGTAACATTACGCCGAGTCTCAAAATGAATGTGATATGCCATTCACACCTCTTAGACTTGCGTGCCATAATGTTGTCTCTGCGTGAAACCTCGTGGTTTTTGGATTGGGTTCCTCTCCTCAACTAATTCACCATCTTTGTTAACTCTCTGTTTCTTTATGAAAACCCTTAACAATGACATTCAATCAATATACAAAGGCTCTTGAAAAACCATTATTGAATCAAAACAATTCATCTTCCAACTAGTGGACAAGCGCCATCTTCATCACGATCCTTCAACTCCTTTCGGTTATGTTGGCCAATTGTTAGGGTAGTTACCCATCTATTGTGTGTTGACACTTGGTGGTGTAAGGTGCAATACCACTTAGAATTGACGCGTATCAAGAATGGTCGAGCCGCCACACAAGATTTATCACCTTCTAAGTTGTGGGACTTCGAATGGTCAAATCGCGAGGCCCCACAAGCCAAGCACATGGTTGTGTAGAAGGCGTAGGACACCTTGCGATACACAAGGTTTTGCAGAATACTTCTTGTGCACTGATCCTTAGGTCACATCCTGCTCCACATTTCGTATGCCTGTGCCAACTTCTTGTGCATAACTTCAAACATTTGGTATAGAACTCCATCAAACTCGACCAACATACTTATGCAAGGCTCTCGAGTGCGTGAAGGTGCATACCATTGTTTTTGTTAGATCACTATAAGCTACATGTAGGGAAAGGGATGTGCAAAATTGCTTATGGCTACTCTACATGATTTATTTTGGTTGATACATGATTGCCCATGAACTTGGATGCTCTTGCATCATACACCTCGGGTAAGAAATTGTGTGAGCATAGTGCTTTGACACTTGGGCTAGGTTGTAGAACCATAGTTCAAAAAATCGTTATCGACGATTAATCAGCAAGCCAAATTTTGACTCGGAAATCGGGAATCGGCAATTTATCGGCAACTTTATCGCTACTTTTAAAAACATTTAAATTCATAAAATATACTTAAATTAAATGTAAAAACAATGTTAAATGATGCGAGAAGTGACTCTATAGAATGCCATAGGCCCATATGCATATTTTTGATTAAGTTTTGACCAAAAAAGAGAGTACAAACTACAAAGTATGCAAACAAAAATGCTCATAGAGTCATGTCACATGTGACTTTTGAAGTATCACTATCAAATATCAATAATATTCTATTTCATCAAGCACGCCTAAAATAAGTCTGTTGCACTTGCGGCTGCCTCGTGGAAGTGGAAGGTAAATATTCCTCCTCTGTAACACCAACATTGTCTTCTACAAACATATCATCTGGATCATCACCAACTTCTAATGTCCCTGATGGTATTGCTTCTTCAGTCTCCCTCTCCAAAGCAGCTATCTCCTCTGTAGTAAACATAGGCTCCGCATCATCAGGGTCAACAATCCAGTCATCATATGGATCAATGTCAGCCAAGTCAATTGCATCATAACTCTGTGCCCCCTCCACTTGTCTCACACGAAGACGAAGATTGTATCGCACGAAGACAAGGTCATTGAGGCGTTGTGTTGTCAACTTGTTGCGCTTCTTTGTGTGAACAGCTTCAAACATGCTCCAATTATGTTCGCATCCAGAAGCACTGCATGGTTGACACAAAATGCGGATGGCTAGCTTTTGAAGATTTGGTGTTTTTGCACCATAATCTTCCCACCACAAATCTGCAAATAAAACATTTATAAAATTGTAAGTTAACTAGGCTTGAATAAATAAAAGAATTCTAAACTTCTAGTATCTAGTTCTATGTGTAAAGAGACTAAATACAGATGACTCAATTTGTTTTTACCTGGCTGAGAAGTGTTTCTTCTTTTCACACATAGAGCCGAAGAAAAGAGCCTCCCCTCTGCAGTCTTGTAAATCTGCAGCTCGTCAACAATTGCATCTCTAATATCTTCACAGTACCATCCTCTCTATGCATGTATTAATGCCATCCATAACCTCCTCATCAGCCTTAAATGATGGGGAAAAGAAAAACTTTGGGTTTAGGTAGTACGCCGTTGCATGTATATGTCGATGGAGTGTCTTGTTCCATCTCCGATCGATTATGCACCAAATGGGTTCATATTTTCGCTGATTGTGCCCATAATATTTAGCTATGGCCTCCTTGGCCACATCCATAGCCTCATACAAATAACCCATTGGGTTTTTCTCCCCATCCACCATCCGTAGAACTCGAACCAAAGGCTTTGACACCTAAAACAAAATAAAAAATTAATTAAAAAAATATATAATAAACAAATATTCAAGTTTAGTTTACCTTCCGATTTCTCCCATTTGCTTTGCAAACATATCATCAAAAATGGTCTTCACAACCCTTTCCCTTCGGTCTTCTTGGCATAGGGAGACTCCATCCATCGCGTGCTCACAAACATCTGCTTAAGGGATGTTAATGAGGCTGCAATGCTTTGCAATGTAATGAAGTTTGTGGCAAATCATGTGACCCCTGATCGCACAAGCTCCTTTCCATTGGTGTGCTCTCTCATCAAGTTTAGCACCCAAGTGTGATTGTAGATGAACTTTGTAATATTTCTTGCGTCTTCAACCACATTTTTCACCCATGAGAGTTTTTCTATGTCCTCCAATAAGAGATCCAAACAATGGGCTGCACAAGGGGTCCAAAACAAAGTGTAGGGTGCCTCTCCTCAAGAAGTCTCCCTGTTGCTACATATGCCGCCGCATTGTCTGTCACAACTTGGACGACATTCTCCACGCCCACCTCCTTCACCACCTCATCTAACATATCACACAAAGTGCTTATAGTTTTCACTTGGTGGGAGGCATCAATTGATTTCAAGAAGACCAACTGCCCACTTGATGCCACTAGGAAGTTAATCAATGTGCGGTTTTTCCCATCTGTCCACCCATCAGACAAAATGGTGCATCCTCTTTTTGCCATACCTTTTTTTGTTTTTCTACAAGAGCTTTGGTATGTGCGACGGAATCCTCCAACAATAGGCCACTCAAATCATGGGTAGTATGAGTTTTGAACTCCTCGGCAACAGTCAATGTAGTCACCAAATTCTCTCAATATGGACTTTTTGCCACATTGAAAGGAATGTTGTTGTAGTACCAAAAGTTTGTCGCAACTATTCTTGCTTCGTTGTGCATTTCTTTATTCCAAGCGGTACCTTCGAGTGAAGGTTGTGAACTAGGACTACTTCGAGGAACAAAAAACATCGTTGAACTACTATCAGTGGATGAGCCTCGTCCCAATGTCTGACCTCGTGGAGTTTGGGCAATAGAAGATGCCCCAATGTCAAAATCTTCCCTCGCTGCCCTCCTATTTGCAAGGGCTGCAAGTGCATCAACTTTCCTCTTCTTTTCTTCTTTTTTCTCTGCATAAGCCGCAAGGAAAGCAGACAATTCTCGTTGAGCCTCAAGTGGTGCTTGATTGCACACTGTCACTTCATTCCTTGGTATCCGTGCAATGTGGAACTTAAGGCGATAAACACCTCCACTCATCTTCATGCCACAATAATTGCATATAATAGAACCGCGCCTTGGCTCGTTCAATGCTTCCAACGTGGGTCATTTGAGTTAGGCTTACTACAATGGTGAAACCAAGGATCCGATGCCATTCTACAAAAAAAAAAAAAACAATTGTCTTAGATTTACAAGCCTTAGAGAAATAAAATTGTATGACAAAATTAAGAATAATATTGTTATTGCGTGAACAAAAAATTACAACAAAGCTATATTGAAAACGTATGATTATACAAAACGAATTAAATTATAACAGTAATATACAATAATATAATAGTATACATTCGTAAAACAAATTAAAAATACAAAGTTTAACATAATTAATATATAACTAAATATATTAATATTACCAAGTAAACGTTTAATATATAACTAAATATATTAATATTACTGTTATAATTCATTTTACTATTATAATTAAATATATTAATTCGTTTTACTGTTATATTACTATTATAATTATAATAGTAATTTAATTATAACATTATTATAATTATAAGGTAACCGTAATATATACTATATAGTAATTAATTATAAAGTAATTAATTCGTTTACGGTTTTACTATTATAAGTTATAACTAAATATATTAAATTATTAATATTATGAATTTACTTTATTTTATATTTGTTTTGTATACATTTAATATATTCCTAGTATAATAGTAATATATTAAATGTATACAAAACAAAATTGAATTAATTTGTAAATACATTTAAAACTTTAATATATTAAATTCATTTAAAACTAGAATGAGCTAGAAATGTTTTAAATGTAAACTATATATATTAAATTCATTTAAATGTAAACTATATTATTCAAAACGAATTAATATGTAAATTCGTTTTATTAAATCTATACTATTAATATTTAAAATCTTAAAAAAAAAAGAAAAAGAAATAGACTCTTACTTGGAGTAGGGTTAGGGCACCAAAACCACCACGAACTGCACCAAAACCGCCACGAAATTCACCAAAACAGCCACGAAATGCGTTGAAACTGCCACGAAATGCTAGGAAACCACCTGTGAATGGCACGAAATGGCACGAAATGAGTCGTAGAAGGAGAAACGAGCCACGCAAGAGAAAGGAGGAAAAACGAGCCACGCAAGTGAAAAAACGAGTCAGATTTGGGGTTTTTTTGCATTTATACCTAAGTTCGTGATTTTCCACGATTTTGTAGTTTATTCATTGCGGAAATAGCGATTTATCGGCATTAAATAAATCACGATTTATGGAAAGATAAATCGTTTTGGATGTGAAAAACGATTTATTGCGATTATCGTCAAGTAAGTGCGATTTTTTGAACTATGGGTAGAACCACCACCTGTTGACTGACGATAGTATGTCCTTGTGCCTTTATGCTATGCAAGGTACTTCCTCGCCTTACATTCACTAGATGGGCTAGAAATTGACCTCCGCCAAATCCTCTTAATCGCATCCTTATTCCCGCCCCCATGGTACTTGGGATCATAGTTCACATACTCGTACTCGGCAAATACTCGATAGATCGAAAAACATTTGACGACAAAAACTCGGCAATACTCAACAACTTAAAAAATATGCAAATTTCTTTAAAAAAACATAAATTTTAAGTAACACATAGCTACTTGGCCAATACACGGGAATACTCGGCGAGTTAACTGTGGTGAGTATTCGGTTGGGAAAACAAATGGCGAGTTCTCGCCGAGTTTTCTTACTATGCTTAGGATGACCACCTCTTTTCGGGAGGAGCATCTCATTCTTCCTCTTAGTTGTGACATTGCACATTGCAAATGCTCTAGGACATTCACAGTCCACTCTTATACCTTCCTTTGTGCTATGTTCCTCTTCATTGTCACACACTTCGCTTGTCTCGCCATCAAGGCATGCTTGTTTCTACGCATGACTAGATGACTTCTATACATAAAGTCATCCTCTTTCTCTTAGCAAACACAATATATCCTTGTCCATCCTTTTTCACACACATTATATTAGCTCTTATCATACAACATCTTTTGATCAAAATGCCATGACCTTCCCAACAAAACATGGCATGTGTCCATAGGCAAAACATCACACAAAACCTTGCCCATGTTTATGTTAATTTTCTTGTCTATTTCGCATTGCTCCCTCATAGCCTTGGCCCTTCACTAATCAATACACCCTATATAGATTTGGGTGCATCTCGCACACAATTCAACTTAACCACCATTTATGTGGACACTAACTTGTCCGTACTTCTCGCTTTCAACCACAACTTTACAACAATTACATCTTGTCTTGCACTTAGTCTAGAAAATGTTTTGTTTTGCGACATACTTCCTCCTTGTGATCTTCAAGACTCTCCTCACTACGAGAAAATTCTCCCCTTGCTTACCTACTTCCACATGCTCTGGTGATTCCAAGGACTCTACATTCACTTGAGGACTTGCGTACTTCCCTCACTTCTCTTCTCATTATCACCATGCACACAAACACTCATAGGCATAATGACCAACTTCCCCCCATATGAAGCATACCAGGTAAACGATCGTCCTCTTCCTCAATTGTAGCTACTACTTTCTCCTTCTAAAATAGATCCTCCTTGGGCTTACTGTGCTTGCAAAAAACTAGTGCCTTCCTCGTTCCACTATTCATTGGCCTTGTGGGACAATTGCTCTCTACCATTGGGAGCCTTCAAATTCCCGTTGAGGTAATCTGTTGTTTGCTAAACAACTTCTCTTTACCTTTCAAAGCACATTGATATGTTTCCTCAACCATATGCAACCTCACCATGTTGATCTCATCCTTGATGTTCTATCATAGGCCATTGATGTATTGTGCCACCTTCCCCGATCCGTCTCACTATAACTAGTCCGGATTGCAATTTTGTTGAATTCGTCTATGTAGTCTTTAACAATTAGCTCCTTCCATCTCAAATTCTAAAGTTGAGACAACTCCAATCGGGGGTAGGAATTTACCTTTCAACTCAGTGAAGCATTCTTTTCCAATGGGTAATATTGTCATTACCTCTTCTATTCTCTTGGTTTGTACTTGCTTTTACCACAAGGTTGTATGACCTTTCAACTTGGTTTTCCTAGCTTCACCTTTCATAGATTAGCTACTTCATCAAATTAAAACTTTTCGCCATCACATTAAGCCAATAAGTCAAATCCTTAGGGTTCAAAGTTTTCAAGAAACTTGGAACTTCCATCTTGGTTCCCCTTGCAATCTTTGAGATAGCTCTAACAATCCTATCTTCTATGTCATCCAACCTGTTCTTGTGCTTGCCCCACACTTCGAACTCCCAACTCTTCATTCTCTATATCACTCATCATCCTTTGGGATGATTCCCCCTCTCCTATCCTCTTCAACAACATTCCACTTGTCGCATAAACCTCATCATTTCCACAATCTCATTTACTCTACTTTCCGCTCTACTTGCCATTCTTCTTGGAGGATTTTCAACCCAATCGAAGTGTTGCAATCTACCATTTGCGATTCTATGGTAGTATTACTCTCCTCTAACACACAACATGACTCTTTTTCTCCATAGTGGCTTGCACTCTTTTCTACCACACTTATTGCCCAACATTCTCTTGGTTAGAAGATGCGCTCACCGCTTTCTACCCACCCTTGTCAATGTGGAAAACAATATCTCTTCCCTTACTCCCGCGATACAACCCGTTCGACATCGATTGATGCGGTCACGATTAGGGAGTCCAATAAAGGACAATCCTTAAACCATGCAGCCCATAAAGGACAATCCACAAATTTAGTCACACATAAAAATGCACAACATAAAGCAATAGGATTTCAATGTATTAACTTCAAAAGAAATTACAATTCATGCATGTATTCACTCCCAAAGTTCGGTCATAGACTTCTAGTGTAGTATCACAACGATACAAAAATGGATGTGATTTACCTCTCACGCCTCCTCGTAGACTAGCGCGCCATGACGCTGTTTCTACATGCACCCTCTTGGTTCTGTTTCTACATGCATCCACTTGGTTCCTAGCTTGGCTTTTTGTCCCTCCTTGGTAACTCACAATCTTTGTTAGCTCTATGTTTCTCCAAGATAAACCCGAATGATGACATTCAATCCAGATATAAAGGTGCCTAAAAACAATTATAGAAATCAATCAATTCATCTTCCAACCGGAAAATAACCGCCATCATCATCATGCTCCTTAGTTTTATTTCCCAATAGTCAAGGTCATTACCCATTTGCCTTGCATTGACAAGTGGTGTTGTAGGGTGCAATGCCTCTTATAACGGATGCGTGTCAAGAATCATTGACTTGCCATGTAGGAGTGATTCTTTGATTGCCCTATCTATATGTATGGGGTGGGAGTTCCCTATCCCCCTTCAAGATGAGTGAATTTGAATGGTTGAATCGTAGGGCAACACAAGAGTTTGAAGCACATGGTAGCACACAAGTCATAGGACACCACACGGTGTGAAAGGTTTTGCAAAACAGGATATCAGTTCTGGGCGGGCATTTCTTGCATTCTAATCGTTTAGGTCACACAAGGTTCATGTCTTCATACTCTGTGTCAAATTCTTGCACAAAACGTCAAACATATAGTGTAGAACTAAGCGAACCCGTCCAAAATACTTCCCCAAGGCTCTTAGGCTACATGAAGGCACACGTCTTTGTTCTTCATACCACTTAGGTCTATGCATAGGAAAAGTGTTGTCCAAAATTACTTATTGCTACTCCACATAATTGTTTTTGTTAATGTGCAATTTCTTGTGATTCTAGATGCTCCTGCATCATTGAGGGAGAAAGTCTTTGGAGAACTATACTCTAGTCCCTTTATTCCCTTGAGCATAAGGGCAAGTGTTCGAGCAACAATGTTTAGCAGACACAAATTTGCTTGTGAAAATGGAGGTTTTGGACTCCAAAGATCTTGGCTGATAAGGAGAGTGGAGAGCATTGGATTGATAGATTGAAAGCCTATCTTGATGAAGGTTTCAAAATACATTTATCTTAAGAAAGACGCCTTTAGGCACCCGACCAATTATTTTTTTTTAAAGATTGTTTCTTCCCCCTTTGTTTCCTAGGGAAAGTAGATAGATGACATGAGGGAATCATTGAAGGAGGAAACAATTTTTGTTTGAGAGGAATCATTTTGGTATGGGTCTAGGGTCTAAAGGACACTTGAGTGCTTGAACATTAGGTAGAGGGATTGACTGACAAAAGAGCACTTGATCACACCACCTAATGATTGAGTTTGTCTAGGTTTTCAAGGACCCTCTCTCGGTGGAGGAGTGGGGGCAGGGTTTTAGGGCATTTATGTTCTTACCCAAATTAGTAGTTTGAGAAATTTGATAGGTTTTAGGGCCTTTAGGCACTTTTCGGCATTAGGTCATTTACGTTCTCAATTGTTTGTGAGAAGTGAAGGAGATCAAGGGAGGGTGCCTTTAGGGTACTATACTCTAGTCCTTAGAGAATGCCTCGCTCAACAACTTTAGGCACATGCAGTTTTTCTTGTGTAAATGGAGGGTCCATACTACAAATAACTTTAAGGAAAGCATAAAGTTTTGGATTGATAGATCGGAAACCTCTCCCTTTAGATTCACCAATTGTCTCTCCCTTGGTCTTGTGGCTCTGACCCTTCTCATTGGCATGGCTTTACTCCTTCTCGTCGACATGGATCTACTACATAGTGCCAACCCGCTAGACCATAGGAAGAGACTCATATTACGTTGTTTCTTTTCTACTATGGGAGCTGTATCGACCTCAGATGTTACGGGAAATTTTAGAGGATGTGCTTTGTTTCCTTCTAGGATCTCCCAACCTCGGCACCTCCGACTTTGGATACTCTTGGGCAACATTGTCGATATTCCACAACAATCAATGATGGCCCGCATTTACACACCTCCAATTTATGAAAAGGCATAGACAATTGATGAGGTTTCCTTTCAGTCTTCATCTGCTCATGCTTTAGGGGTTCTTGTTTGCCCTTCATTGCTATTTACTATGTCACAAGGTTCGGCGAATTTTATCGAAAAAGTTCGAATTTCGCCGAACTTTATTCTCGTCGAACATGAACTCGAACTTTATCCATTACTTTTACATGGGAAGTTTTTGATGCGATTTTGCATTATTTTATATATATACCGACTGAAAGTAGTGGATATAAAGCTCTCTCCACTCTGTCCTGACATATTTATGCATTTTTTTCAAAAAATAAAAATGATAGAAAAAAATGTTCGAACTTAAAGACGTTTTTTTCCTCGAACTTTATCCCTTGGCGAACTTGAACCGAACTTTATCCTTGTCGAACATGAACGCGAACTCGAACTCGAACTTTGTGACTTAGGCTATTTGTATTTATTTCATTACCACTTGTGTTTGTGCACTGCTTTATTTGTCTTTTGTACTTCTGTTATTTTGCTTCTAGGATTCTTTCTTCCTAGAACTTTCTATTGTTAACTGTTGTACCCTCAAGTCCCATTGACCTACTTTTAGTCATCTGTGGACATTAATATAATTTCTTTCTTTCTCCCAATGAATGTTCCAAAGCATCTTGACCTTAAGAAAGAGGCCTTTAGGTACTTGACTGAGTTTTGGGCATTCATGCCCCTATTTTGATGAAGGATTTGAGAGATGTGAAAGCATTTTGATATTTGCGCGGTTTGGCTTGAAGTATTTGATTCATTTTCAGAGGCATGACTAGATTTAACCTCTATGTTGCTTAATGTTTTTGTTTCATTTATAGCTTATAGTCCACAATGCCTTGGGAAAACTTGTTAATCTTTGCAGATATGAACTAAATACACTTTGTTAACCATATACCTCATCTCCATGTGATTTGGGTGTTCGTGTTGATCTATTGCTAGTTCTGTATGAGATATAAGTGGGAAGATAACTACAAATTCTACTGCAAGATTATGCCCCTTAATGTCAACTATTTGCACTGCAAGGACTCCAATTGGCTCCACTGCAAATTAATCAGCCAAAGGCAACCTGTATCTTAGAGGTGGCTTTTCATTTCCTGACAAATGCATGCAGACACTATTTTCACCATTCATACACTGCATAGAGTTGCATCTGTTTAGACACAGTATGCAGATTTAATACAGATTTTGACAAGTCCTCAACTTTTGTGGGGACTTGAATATCTAATAGACAGTAAATTTGGTGTACGTTCAACACTTTATTGAGATTCTGGTGCACAAGAGGTCTTCGTCATTTTCAAATTGGGTTTATCAAGTATGGTTATCTCAAGTTCTTCACATGTTTCTCTCATCTGCCTCTTCTTTCTTGCAGGATCAAAATATGTAGGTTCCTTCCTTTTCCTCTTATGATGCCAATCTGGGGTTCTTCATTATTAATTTGATGACATTAACATCAGCTGACACATGGAGGATGGAGTATTGCTCTGATTTAGGAAATCACTTGCAAAAAAATTCCATTCATTACGCTACAAATAATTCAACTTAAAACCCCTTTATGATTTTCTCTTTTATTTCCTCAGATTCTGATATACACTAATGACAGGCTTTGGTCTCATTTTGTGTCAGGATCACTTGTTGGTCACTTGTTTTTAGATTTAATTTTTAGAAACATGAAATGTGACAAGAATGGGGGATTGGAAATGATTCTTCAAAAGAAATGGTTTAGGTTTTTATTATAAAAATAGCAAATTTCTCAATATTTATGACCAATTAGAGACGGATTAAATATGGAAATCAATTGAGGCAACTAAAATTTACAAATTAGAAATACAACATATGTCCAAAATGGTTCCCACTTCCCAGCATAAAAATGTGTTGTGTAATCAATGATACATCATACTACATAGTACAAACTTTGGAAAATCATCTCATGTCATAATGTCCTCATTAAATGATAAAAAGGACATACAAAGCCAGATTGGAAACGTTAAAACTATATTCTTTGACAAAAAGGTAGCTGCTAACTGTCTCATCTTTCCCAATATTTGATTTCATTAATATCCTTCAGAAGATGCCTTTTTGTTTTATGAGAGAAAAACAGGAATTAGATAATGAGAAATGTGAAAGAAACAACATAGATGGGCCTGGTCGGGATTCTGGAAACACAGAGATTCCTGTACAGAGATCAAGATCCGATATGGGTCTTGGTTGTCAGATTGCTGTCAATCACAAGTCACATCATCAGTTACAAGTGTCAAACCCCCATCTACTCCTGTGAGCCAATACTAGAAGATTGGCAGGCTAATGTTGCAACTAAGTGAACTAAAGAATCCTATGAATCCACTAGGCAGATGACTTGGAAGAACAATGGCATGGTTCTAGGAAGTTATGAGGAGAAATTGCAGGTCATTTCTCTTGTTGTGAAGGAGCTCCACCCACAGGAACACTGTGAAGACAAGGATAAACTTTGGCCAAAAAAAGACGAGTTCTGATAATAAGTTCCAAGATATGGGAATATCAAGATGAGTTTATTAATTGTTAGTAACATTTCATACCACTTACAAAGAAGGAAGAATAGCCATGAAATTTGGGTATCAACTAGGCTTTGGTTATTATGTATGCTCTGTTGTCAAAGGGAGATCCTTGTTACCCATACAAAACAAACTTTACTTCAGCCATTCCTGAATGACAAGCATTGAATATTTGTACCTCTATGAGAGTGACATAACAAACAAGAATTTAAAGATCGTAGGCTAATGGTGCCATCTTGCAAGGAAAGGAGTGTTTCTTGGGGAGTCTCTCAGATGATGTTTGTAGTGTTTTTGAGCCTGGACATACCTGCAGGAATTGTAGATCATGCATATATAATGTTCGATACAATATCCTAACAAGTTATTTTGATTTTGAGTGATTATAAAAGGAGTTGTATTTATTAGAATGTAAGGCTTATTAAATAAGGACTTCATTAGTTATTTAACTAATGAGATGGTTGTAACCGGTTGTAACTATATCAACTGTTTTGTAACTACATCATTCATAATAAATAGACAGACACACAATCTCAAATGTGTGCAGTCCGCCTTCTCTTTATTTCTTCCTTGTGCATGTCTTTCAACATTGGTATCAAAGCACGGGGCAAGCAAGGAGAAAGAGAAAGGAAGAATCTCAGATCAGTCCCATTAGGGCACAGTCATCAGAAACGTTGCATTTTTCAAATATCAAGGGCATGTTTTCACACTGTTGAAGGGCATTTTCGAGTGCATATACAGGCATGTGAAAATATAGTCAAAACAGGCATCGAAACAGGCATTTCCGCCATTGACACGAGGGCATAGCAGAGCCAAGTGCAGGCCACGAATTTACAGTCGTGGAAGGGCATGTTTTCAAGCCATTACAGTCAAACAAACAGCGCTGCAACCAGACGCGAATACAGTCACGATTTTCGAGCATGAAATAACCACAAAACCAGAACAAATATACAGTCGCGATTTGCAAATTTCAGGAGAATAACACAGTATTACATGAAAAATGAAAATTGTGAGTGTTTGAAAAGGCACACTTGGAAGTCACATTCGCGAATCAAATCGAGGGCACAACAAAGTTTCAGATTGTTTGTGCTAGGGCACGAAACTGTGCACATCATAGTTGCAACAAAGAACCAATATTTTATTCTCTGTTTACTCATTTTGATAAAATATGCAGTCGTATTTATTTTATTTTATTAAATCATAAGCATTTTGATAAAATATGCTGTCGTATTTATTTTATTTTATAATAATTTATTGTGACTTAAGTCACCCTTATATTTTTCCTTTGACCGTTGGGTTGACAAAATGGGCGAAAGGTCTTCAAATGGGAAAAGGGGACATAAGACCTTTGGCCCATTTTGTCAACCCATGCCAAAGGAAAATATAAGGGCGACTTAAGTCACAATACATTATTATAAAGTGCTATATAAAAATAAAATAAAATAATTAAAGCACTTATATTAATTTATTGTTACTCAAGTCACCCTTATATTTTTCCTTTGGCCACCGGGTTGACAAAATGGGCCAAAGGTCTTCAAATGGGAAAAGGGGACATTACATTTAAATTCCTGCCTTTAGGGTTATGATTCTTGCTCATTTGGTTATGGAGCATTCGTGTGGTATCAATGAAGGTGCCAAGTCTCATTTTCAGAAGGCGCTAAACTTTGTATGTTTTTTTCCAAGGACATGGATCATTGTCTTGTGCTGATTAAGGACTGCTGTGATTTCATTCTTTGGTGATAAATAGTAAATACATGTGTCTTTAGTGTTGAAGGTCTTATGGTGTCATTTTACGGGTATAGTTTGTGTTTATTGGATAAAAGGTATCGTGCCAAGTAGAAATGGATTAATTTTGTCAAGTTCGCTTTCATGAAGAACGTGAAGCATATTGAACAATATGTGCATTAAGAGTTTTGTAAAACTTGAGCCATAGTTGAACAAGAAGTACTGCATCATTATCTAGTGTTTGTCTTGTGTTGGACACATCACTGACTAGAATCATGAAACAAGGAGAAACACCTTATGTGTGTCAAATTCTTAACTGGACATAAGTCATATCTACTATAGTCTGGTTTCAGGGAGAATAACATGACCTGCAGGGTGCATAATCTGAATATCAGCAGAAGTTGAGAAAGTGTAGAGTCAAATCTGTATGATTTATTTAACAACAGGTCTGGCCAATCTTGCTGTTAGAAAACTCAGGCTGAAGCATGAAGAAATCCAGGTCATCAAAAGTAATGCGAGCCTGTGCTTTACAAAGTCAAGGGACTGAGGCTGAAGAGAAATTACATATTTAGTATTTACCATGTGCTGGGATGTAAAGTGCACTGGGACCGTGTTCCATTTTGTAGATTGTTCGGAATTTGACAAGGAATTTTTCAGTGCACATGTACGTATTGATCATGGAGAAACAAGCAATTTCAGAAGGTGGTATTAATTAGAGGGATGCACCTTCCAATTTGATCATTATGGGAGGGTTTCGGGATTAACGTTCAAAGGTCTAAGTCTCAAATAAAGAAAAGTTAGCAAAGCAACGAAACATTCTTCAAATAGGCATGAAATGGAAAGATAGGTAAGGCAAATGTATAGGGCTGATAAGCAAAGAACCATTTATTTTATTTTTTATGGCTTCACCATGTAATATAAATGTTGTTGCTATTATTGATGCACTCGCTCTCTGTCTTTCTCTGTGACAATATGAAGCATTTTTCTCACATTGTTCAATTGCATGTAACTATACTGTTAACTTAGTGTATTCTCTCCAGTGTTATGTTAGACCTCAGTTTTTTCGTGCAGCTTCACATTAGGGTGTCGTATTAATCTGCTAATGTTTATCTTCGATCAACTATATTTCATGGAAATAATTTTAGCATATTAAAGGAAAATTTCAGTGACTTTTATAATTATTTCTGCTGGCATTGTGTTACTGGATATTCCTTACTCTGCCAGGAAATTGTTTCTGAATAAGGCATGGATAAAGATTTGATATTGCCCAAACCCATTTAGAAGGTGTGTCATGTACGGTCAGTATGGAGTCTGAGCTGTAACCCGTGGAAATTTTTAAAAAGAAAAAATCTAAACAATACATGGAAAAACCCTCCTGATATAACGAAGGTAAAATCCCATTCTTCTCACCCATACCACTCAGTTTTTAGTTCATTTGAAGGACTGGTGGCGAGGGACTTCTGTTTTGAAATTTCTATGTTTTATGGTATATTTTTTGTGTCTGCACATGGGCACATGTGTATATGTGTGTTCAGTGGGGCATGTGCACGTACAATCCAAATTGTGTCTATGAATCTGTCGTATCAATATTGAATTTTGAATATATGCAACCATATTTGCATGTATGCAACTTTGCACTGAGTCTTTCTGATAACCAAGCTTAAGTCTTCTGAGATTGTTTTCTTCAGGATCTGCATATGCGATTTTACTTGTGTCATCATAATAAAACATCATTATTTTCAGGTATTGAAAATGGAGAGACATTAAGAGTTTTTGGACGCGGTGGAGCAGATCCCGAAGGTGGTCAGCCGGGGATCTTTTTGTAACCATAAAGGTTAGATTCCTTTTAGATGTCTAATCCCTTTCTTGATTTGCTTCTCTCAACTACTTTCACAGATTGTTTTTTCCACCGTGATGACTTCTCTTTACATTAGGAACATAGTATCGTATTTGAATTATGCAACTTGTTAATGTAGCTGAATTAAACTGAGACAAATAAATTAGTGACCCATTTTTTAATGCAGGTTCGTGAAGACCCTGTATTTCGCAGAGAAGGTGCAGAGGACATTCATGTGGATGAAAGCATAAGCTTCACCCAGGTATGTAGTAACAATCATTTGGTGCTGTTATTTTTTTAGATTGATACATTTTTGCAAGTTTAATGCAGTTATATGGAGAGAAGGCATGCTTATTAGTTACTAACAATTTAGTTTGGCAAAACACTATTGTACATATCTTTGATTAAGCTTCTGGATTCAATTGCATATGATTTTTCCTTCCTACGTTTCAAGTCTCATACTAGATTCATCATCAGGGACTCTAGAATATTATCATTCTTAAATATGACATGTTTTTTACAAGAGGATGGAAAAAAGAAAGGAAAGGAATTGGGCAGCTCACAGGTCTCATATTCAGTCATATAACTAATTATTAGCTGTAGCACTATGGTTGATTATTGAGATCCTTGGCCATCTTAAGCACCCATTGTGTAGATAACTATCATGTAGGAATTATTTTACATTAGAGACTGCTATGTTGAGTCTCCGGAGGAGAGGAAATCTGGGAGGGAAAGATAGGCTAGGATTGGCTTGTTTGTGAAGTAATCACTTCCAAGTTTTGTATAATTTCCGACTGTCATCCCTATTTTAGTTATTTGGGGTTTTCAATTTCATCTGCCTTTCTAATTCATCTTTCTGTGAACCAAATTTTGGTGTTGCCCATGCAAATGGAATATTTTGTCTTGTCATGTTCAGCCAATTCTGATATGTTGACCTTCCTTTGTTGTATGTCCGTGCAATGTTCCTCAAGTCTCAGTTATAGTGATATATATATATCTTGCCTTAATCTATTTGTATGGGGAGTAATTCCAATGAAGTAGAAGGTATTAGCTGTCCAGTTATAGTATTAATAATACCATGTTAGATAGATTCTTTGTCTGGTTGTAAAATCACTCTTGCTCTTTTTCGGGTACAAAAGTTTCATACAAAGGAAATCTGCCACAGTAATGTGACCTTGAACTCTGCATGTGGATTTTCTGAAGACTTTTGCTAATCAAATCTGAAAGACGTCTTGGCAAACTTCTTAAAGAATATGACACTGTCACATGGTTCAAAGTTCAAACTCTTGTTTGAGTGGACATATTTTGTGTGATCTATTGTTCAAGGGATATTGACCATGTAAGTTGTTTTTGATCCTTTAGTAAGTTGGTAGTGTTGATTTACTTCTATGTTTGCAAATTGCATTCTTTTCAGGCAATTCTTGGTGGAAGTATTCAGGTGCCAACTCTTACAGGAGAGGTAGCCCTGAAGGTGAGCTAAATGCTGCATTAATGAGATCTCATCCTAAATGGCAAACGTCAATGAACTGTGTCTACAAGACATTTTTCTGTGTGTGCGCTTATTTGTTGCAGTATGCAGTATTTCAGTTTGACTTTTTATTCTAATATCATGTTTTTGCTTGTAGGTTCGGCCAGGGACACAGTATGGTCAAAAGGTTGTTTTGAAAGGAAAAGGTACACTATGAACATTTATGAATAGATGATACTTTATGTTTCTTTAATGTTTCAGATAAAATGGACGGTTAGAAATAAACAAGCGAGCTTGAGAATTTCATATTATTTTGTCCACGTATATCTATTTTGGGGTATCTTGTATGCTCATCCTAGCATTTCATAAGTGGATTGGTTATGGCATCTTTGAACATGTTCATTTTATTTCAATCCTTATTGCAGGCATTAAATCAAGACGCTCAAGCCAGTTTGGAAATCAATATGTACATTTTAGAGTCATCATTCCAATGTAAGTTTGTCAGTTAAAATTTTCTATTGAATAAAAAAGAGTTCAGAATTTTATGGACACAAATCAAGTGTGATTAAAAATAAATTTCAAAATGTCTCTACTGCTCTAGTTTACCAATCAAGCTGTGTGTGCGCACATGAGCGTGAGTGTGTGCGGATTCCATATTTGTACATGCTTTGTTGTTAGCCATATAACCGATAGCTGGCTATACCTTAAGGAATCACGCTATCTTGAAAATTACAGAAGCCAAATTCTCAAAATTCTTCTATTCTTGTGATGGATGATCAATCAAAGCTTTGATGATAAATTTAATGACTTTTGGAAATATATTGCTGATAAGGAAACCTGGAACTTTGAGATTAAAGATAATTTGGACGGAAATAAGAAAGCAAGCCTTATCATGCTTAACCTTCCAATATTTGAATCTTTTTTTTTTATATTGCTGAGGATGTGACAAATGCAAGGGAACTTTGGTTGTTACCAGTATTCCATGGAGTCTTGGAACGGAGGGACGAGGGGATGATGGGATGGGTCTCGGAGATGGGGGACCAAGGGCCTAGGTTTGAGGACAGCGGGGGACAATGGTGGGGCGGCGGGATGGTGGCACAAATATATATAGTACTTGAAAAATTAGTTATAAAAAAATGTATAAGGAACAACAAATGAAACTTTGAAATACTAAACACATTGCATTGAACAGTGAAAATGCCAAATATCAATATATTAATATTTATATTCAAAATGACAATTACATTCAAAATTCAAATACAGTTGGCTAGTGGCTCAATGCAATTAAGACTTGGCACTTGCTCTAACTCTTGTTGTTACTTGTTGCTAATGTTGTCCCTCTTCCTTGTTAATGCTCTCACTCTTGCTTGCTAATGTTATTGCTTATACTCTTGCTTGCTCTTACTTTTGCTTGCTAATGCCCTCTCACTCTTTCTTGCTGACGCTTTCACTCTTGCTTTGAATTTTGATTGTGATTTGGAGTGAGGCTGTAACTCTTATTTATAGGTTTTTGGAGTGCTTAGGGGTGGGTGGGGCCCATTGAGTATTAGGATTTGTTAGAAAAATAACTAGTGTAGAGAGAAGCAATCACATTGAAAGCAATAAGAAATAAATAGATCTAAAGCACACACAAATATTACGTGGAAAACTCGGTAATGTACCACGAAAAACCACGGGCGAGAGGTTTCTCAAGATTTAATTACCGAGGACTAAATCCATTGTTACATTAATGTAGACCTCTATTGCACGGAAACGCCTAAGGGGTTTACGTTTCAGCCTGGAAACGTTTCGGAAATGGGAAACGCGTACGAAACGTGCACGAAACGCTGTGGAAACGTCTTTGAAAAATAGGTGGAAATACCTCTGCCCTCGCGACTAGGGTTTCTTCGTATTTGTGTCTGTATTTCCGTCGAAACTGCGACTAGGGTTTCCTTTATTTCGTGTTTGTATTTCTATCAAAACTGCGACTGTTTGAAACGTTTGCGACTGTGGTGGGGTTGAGCACTGTGGTGGCCCGGTGGGTCGTGGAACTTCGTGGCCCTGATCCGCCTTCAAAGGAGTCTGCAAATCCCTCAACGTCAAAACCGCGAACCCCAAATCATTCCATTTCATCGTTGGACGGGGAACTAATTGCAAAAATTAAAATCCGCGACATTTGTAGTGTTTTTTATATTTTAATAATGTTTGTATTTTATTTTGTTTTTGTTTACTTTATTATTTACATTTTATTGTTTTTAGTGCTTTATCAATTAATTTCAATTGAATTCAAAATATTTTCATTGAATTCAAAATATTATTTTAATTCATTTTAATAATAATTTCATTTACTTTATTATTTTCATTGAATTCAAAATATTTTGAGTGCTTTATCAATTATCTCTTATGGTCTACAATTATAAAATGAGCACTATGCATATATATATATATTTAATAATATATTGCATGAGCGTTTCCGTCGACGTTTCGTATCAAGGTTTTTTGAAAATTGCCGTTTCTACGTTTCGCACCCATTTCCGTTTCCCGGCAACATAGTGGTAGACTAGTAACCACACACTAGGTCTAATGATTACAATCCTATACAATCGTACAACTTTACTATTTATGGGTTCCTTTTATAGAAAGAATTCGTAGTACAATACAGTGTGTAGTACAAACAACATGTCAACCTCGCCAACCTCGCTAGCTTGGTCACTACTTGCTCACTCAATGTTGACTTCACATACCAACGGTGGTTAGGGTTGTTGGGCCAAAATTATAGTGACCAATTGATTTAAAAACTCGATGACCTTATGTTGCCACGGACAACTAGGAGTCTCTGCGACGGGTCAAGAGATTTCTACAAGTCTTCGGGATGTCCCTAAATTTGGGGATGTCTTAGAAACACCATATCTTTGAGGGAAATGTTTGGGGATGTCCTCATATGGCTGGTGGTGGCGGTGGCGGGGTGGTGGAGGGACATTTCCCAGTTTGTGCCCAAGTCTCGAAGATGTCTTGAGTCTCCAAGATGTCAATTTAAGGAGGGAACATGTCCCGTGGAACACCTGATTGTTACTAAAATAGCATTATGGGCGCCCCATATGGGATGACACACACGATTCTGATTATGATTTTGACTTTGTGGACTTGTCTTCATGTCATGATCATGTAGATTGTCAAGACTTGATTGAGGTACTTGATATTGATTCTTTTGTTGAGTGAAGGATACATTTGAAGATGATTGTTCTTCTAATTCAATATTTCCTTCAATTGCGATCTTAGAGGGCTTAGTGACCTTCATGAGGTTTGTGATGAAGCTATTTTAAATTCTGAATATTCAATTGAGGGTACACATTGTTCTCATATTTTTTAGCATTTTGTGGACTATGAGGACTTTTTATCACATAGATCTACCTTTGCTTCTTCCGTGCATTTGGAGGACTCTTATGGAGATCTTAATACCTCTTGTGATCCTATTTTTCCTTCTATGTGCGATATGGAGGAGGATTGTGATGCTATAGTCGAGGATATTCAGGACAAAACCTACATTTTTGTTGTATTTGTGCGGAGGACATCGAAGATTACTTGCCTTCTATGGATGAATATGACATTGTGTTCGAATATTCCTTACGTGACATCACTTCTATGGCTGTTTCCATTTATCTTGAGTGGAAATTTGGAGTGGATGAGCTTATTTGATTAAGGGAGAACACTTGAATGTCTCTTTTTATGTGGAGGATGCTGCATCTATGGACGCTTTCTTAGGTAAGGGAGATGGATAGGGGGCTTCTTATTTGCTTTTAGCAGTACTTCTTGATAAAGTTTGGCCACTTGGTGGTAAGCATGATGCAGGTCTTTTTGTCAAAGTGAAAATCATATTATTGACCATAGGGAGCATCAAACATTTTTGAGTGTCTTTTGTGAGTTATTTGAGACCTTAGGTGATTTGGTACAGGCTTTTTTAGGAGTCCCATATTGATCTTGATATATGTATGACTCATGGTAATGGTACTAGTTTTGCTCTTGCATCACTTCACACTTCTTGAGATCCGTGAGATGGTGCTAGAAGTTGCGATACATGGCATGATGCGAGGTTGGTTTTTCCCTTGTTTGGAAATCACATTGAAGACCAAAGAGCAAAATGATAAAATAAGAATAATCAATAATGCTATGAGGAGATTTGAATGTGTTACATGGACTTGTATGAGTCCAAAACCCTGTACACAATTTCTTCCCAAACATATCTGTCTGCAAAATAACATGCATTTATTTTTAGGGAAAATCAAGGTCCTGGTTCAGACCTTAATGCAAGCCAAAATAGCCATTGATTTTTTGAAAGAAGAAGCTTTTCGGAAAAACTGTGTAGACGTTTTGATAAAAAAATCTACATATTTTTGTTTCCGAAAAGCTTGTTTTTTCAAATTTATGGACTGAGGAAGTCTAAAGTCTTTAATAAAGCACACCATATTTTAGCTTATGCTTGAGGCTCCCCATGACCTTGATGCCCACGCACAAACATTGCTGATAGGGAGGCATTTTACAATTACGTGGACATCTGAATATTTTTATATATAGTCGTGTTAAGAAAAGTACAGTTTTAAACTTAAAATATTCTGTTGTGTACATCACTTTTGACAGAAACATCCTGGAATTAAATACAAACATTGGCCTAAGCTAAATTTGCTATTTTGCAACTTTATGATGCAAATATTCTCCAAGGGATTGTGCATCCTATTTGCAATCAATGTTCTAAGTAAAAGGCACAGCATATCTTCTACTTTGCTCAACATCAAAGTATTTAATGTTGGCAAAGCAGAACACTCTCATACACAAGAGTGACAAAACAATTCAAGAAATTGACTCCATTAATTATAGAAAGGACATATTATTCCAATTGACATCTAACTTTTGACTCATATACCACAATACAAAACCTTTTTCTATATCCCGAGTAAAATGCCTGAATGGATAGTGTGGTGATCACTGCTGGTGATAATTGCACAAATAGATCAGTATGATACTCTGATCTCAATATTTGGCTTTGTGCATCCTGAAGCCTCAATCCATTTAAACAAGATAATACAAATAATCTAGTTAGAAATGGTGATAAGTAATATTAAGATCAGCACAACCAGTGTCCATAGAACAAACAGAGATAAATCGGAGGTGTGATTTACAGAGGGTATAAAGCATCCAAAATTATGAAACACAATTCACTATCTCGAGATAGGAAATACATGATGTATGCATGTGTGGTGAGGCACTACATATATATTTTCACCGAAACGTACCCCCCCTCCTTCATACCAGCCCTGAAACATTTCGGGTACAGGTACGGGTACGGAAACACTGTGGGTACGTACCCACAGGTCCCGGGTACGGATTTCCATACCCGGGGCCTGTGGGCATGTACCCGCAGAGTACCCACAGATAAATACGTGTTTTTTTGCATGTAACTCAAAAAAATAAAAAAATTTAACAGTTCAACTTAAAAATAAATGGAAGAGTCCCGCAGAGAGGAGAAGGAAGAGTCCCCCCAATGACACTATCTGCTTTATAGTCCAAGCCTTGATGAGAAGAAGCATTAACAACTAGAAGAAAGAGAAGCCAACAAAGAGTACAAGTACGTGGCTGTGAGCACGTTATATGTCCACCAATTTTATTTGAAAAGAGAAAAAGTAAAGATTGAGGAACATTGCATTAAGGTAGAGTTCGCGTGTTAGTAGCTTGGAATTACATGTGAAAAACATACAGTCTAATTAAACTCGAAAAGAGGTAAACTACAAATTTAGGCTTACCTAGTCTGTTAAGAATAGATATGGACAAAGATTATTGATTACCTAAGGTACTTAGTGTCGCATTTTTTTTGCAAAACAAGGGATGGCAAAGGGTCCAGCCTTCCAGGGAGATTGCAAATAGTTACGTAGCAAGGGTCCCCCACCCCCACTCACTCCCCATATGGGACATTTGTACAGTGAATTAGCGACAACAAAAACAAATGCAAATACAGAGAAGGGAATATCTGTCTGTCTGCACTCTGACCCAATCAATGACCCTATGATTGATCAACCCACACAAGCAATATATATTAATAAAAATTATAGTGGGTTTGTTTTCGGTAGCAGGTGACAGTGACTGTGATGATGGAGAAGGGAGTAACGACAGTGACTGTAGAACCCATTTCAGACTAGAAAAGAATTGGGTTGAAAAGGATGAGGTCTGAAGGCTCTGTTCCGATGACAGATTTTGTCAAATACTCTGTGGGACAAGTACAGCTTCAAGCCGAGCAGAGCATGGTGATGGAGCTTTGGATGAGCCTAACTTACACAGACTTAGAGAGGTTGCTGTTGACGATGGTATGAGTATTAAATTTCTATAAGTATGCAAATGCTTCTATATATATATATATATATATATATATATAAAACATACCCAAAAGCGTACCGCACCCGAAGTTTTTAAAAATTTGCGTATCAGTGTACCATACCCATACCGAAACAGTCTAGTATATATACATAAGATAGGAAGCCTAATTGATTATGAGGCTGGCTTTGGGTTACACCTAATATAGGAACAAAAAAGGAGGATAAAATGAGACCCTTTCAGACACATGTTAGCCTCTAAAGATGTCCATATGTCAACAAGTCAAGTTTGTCATCCATTGAGACCACATCTACCATTAAAGATGTCAATGTGTTGACATACCAAGCTTACCATCCTTAACACTAACAGCCTCCTTTAAGATTGACTTGGGGACACAGAAAATAGGTGGAATTACATAGTGACATGTCCTTAATGGCACCTTCACTGAACCCAAGTAAAGAACTGATAAAAACCTTGGTTCGTTGTGGGAATATACTACACTTGATTGCCCAGCTCTTTGGAACAACTGTTGTTTGCAGAGTCGATGGAAATTGATGTGTTTGGTCCTAGTACAGAACACTGGATCTAGCTTTGGTTATTGCACTAGGGCAAGGTTGGTGTTCTTTGTTTAAGTACAGGCTCGTCTGACAAGGTCTGAATCTGTACTGCCCCCTGTGATGTTGGGGCAACACATAAGAATTCTGCCTCAGAGACCGGGAAACTAGACTTCTTTCTTGACCGTGAAAACAAAGTTTATATATAATTCCTAACAAAGATCTATTTTTCCGGTAACTAGCCCATTCAGAATGTGTTTACCCAATGAATGTAGCTTCCCCCACAAGAGTATTGTATACCAAGCTGATAGCTATCCTCAATACATCAATGGATACCATAGTTACCAGGTTCGGCCGGATTTGTATGAAATCCGGTTCGAACCGTATTTTTTGAAGCAACCGAATAAATTCGGTTCGGTTCGGGCTTGTTTTTGCAGGGAATTTTTTTTTCCTTTTTTGGCATTTTTTTTTTTTGGTGAAAAATCGCAAGTATGGAAAAAAATTTGCCATTTTTGGAAAGGGTCCGGGAAGATGTAGCAGCAAAAACTTGCATGTGCCATAACTTTCATTTTGTGGCTCCGTTTTAGGTGTCGTCTTCTCTAAAAGTATATATTTTCTCGAGCTCTACGCATTGATGGCAATATTTTTCTTATTTTCATAAAATCCATTTTTGTACCTTTTTGGACCAAGCAACTTCTTGCAATCTTTTGAAAGAATCATTATGATGATGATGATTATGGTAGATGGATGCTTTTTTGTATGATTTGTCTATATATAATGATATAAGTATACAATAATATAAATTTATAATAATATATGTATATATATTCGAACCGGATTTTTCCGTATTTTTCGGATTTTTCGAGAACTCCGTATTTTCGGATTTTTTTGCCCTTCCGAATTTAATCGGATTTCCGAACCTGGTAACTATGATGGATACACTTATTCACCTTCCAGTGACTCTCACAGATACTGTATATGTTTGGAAGTGGGTCAGACAGCATAACCTATATTTGTTTTGCTGTGATTTAATAGGGACAGCAACCAGTCAACTTTACTCAAATAGGATTGGTGCAGATTTATAGATTTCCATGTGGAACTTCTTCACGTAGTCTAGAGAAAACTTAGGGCGTGACAAAAAAATACAATCCTTTAGTTGTGAAACTCGAATATGAAGGAATTATTGTAAAATGGCTCTCACATCAAATGTCCTCTTTAAGTTTGTTCTTCACACTAAGTAACATATCAATATGATTCACATGTCAATGGGTAATCCATTCTTAACAAAGTACTCATAAATTTTCTAAACAGAGTAATGATAAGTGAGAAGAAGTGTCAGTCTGTACAAATCTCAAAATCTGTAAATTGTTGCACCTAAATCTCCTCATGCGAATGAAAATGGCGAATTGCATACTTAACATTGAGTAGGTGAACCTTGCAATGAAAATCTAGCAGCAAGGAGTGCACAATTCAATTGATATCTATCTTAGCTACAGATGCAAAGCTTGCCATAATCAATAACTTCCTTTTGAGTGAAGTCCTTGGTGACCGAACTTTGCGCTTTCAACAAGGCCATTCAAAGCGAGTTTGGCTTTGTAGACCCATTTGCAATCAACAAGATTCTTCTCAAGAGGAAGAGGAACCAACTCTCAAGTGTTATATCTTCTACTATAGCATTTTCTCACTGTTGTTTGCCTTGTGCCTTAGTGATGGACCATATCAGCATCAATAGAATCAAGCTTCACCCAACATAATAATAGAAGGGATGTGCATGATTTATGGAGGGCACATAAAACCTTAGATTGATAAACACAATATCGCTATCTCGAGATAGAAGAACACATGATGTTTATAAGAAAGTGTGGTGAGATGACCATATACATGACAACATGAAAATCATAATTTTTGCATCCCATCTTACCTGTTTCGATCTATGACTTACTGCTTTTATCATTTACACAAGCTTTCTCTTCATATAAAATTATACAGATCAGCTTTGTTAAGTGATTCAAGCTTCCATAGTGAATTTTAACTAGATTTATACAAACAGGTTTTTTTTCAAATAGAAATGAGTGGTTTCCAAAACAATCTTACCCTACAAGAGAACATTAGGTCTTTCCCAAACTTTTTTCATTTTCAAGTTTATTCAAGTCCAATGCAATGGTGTAGCTAGATCGAGGCCATTTATTAGTAGACACAGAAACTTGCAGAGAAGGTGATTGATTTGGTAATCAATGTGGAATCCTTCAATGGGTGAAACTATCTGACGAATTCAAGATAAACACCCTGAAATAGATACATATTGGTGTTTTTCAAATGGCTATATTGAAAAAATAGTATTTAAATATTTTAAATTAAAAACTTAAAAAAAAAAATTAATTTTTTTTTCTCGGGAGGGGGTGGGTGTGTTGAAAACTGGTAAATGTGGCGAGGGGGTTGGACACTTCCTCCTGTCCTGCCGTCCCGGATACCTGGTTTTTGGAGGGATGCATCCCTGTGTAACACTGCCTATAACTGAAAATACAGAGCAAGTACTTATTGATTTTTTCTTATGATTTTAAGTGTTGGTTGTGGGAACACTTAATATTTCCTCGTTGGATGAGGAAACATCCTGATATGATCTGTTGTCCCATTTCAGGGGTTGCTTAGGGATTGGTGTGGGGTCCTCGTGGCTCGCTCAGCCACAAAAATGATTGGACATGTCCTATGTGCACCCCTTTTCCCGCTTTTTGTGGGACTGTGGAAACATGTCCTAATAACCTTGTAGATACCTCCCTGGAAAACATTGTTGATTTGGAATTTTTAGATTGGTTGCATTTTAATGTCTAGGTTTTTCTATCTATTTGTAATTAGACTAAGGGTAACTCCATTTTAAAATAGAGATGTATTGATTTGCTGGATTTTTTGGTTGCTCTTATTCTCCCCAGTTATTATTTAATGTTGATATGTTTCTCCATATATTAATACCTCTCATCATTGGGGCTAAGCCTTGAGCTTAAGAAAAGTTAAAATGAGAAACCTTTGTTTCAGTTCCTCCATTTGTAAAAGGTCACTTAAACAAGCATGCACTTTTATGGTCAATTAATGATGTATCTTTCTTCAAGAAGTTTTTAAATTCGTACATAGTTAAATACATAACAACATCCCTGAATGACTGAGGATATTCTAGGATTAATTTTCCACCATGGTTTTCTTATCTATAAATATTCGTTTGGGTTTTTCCTGAATGCATTTGATGCCTATGCAAATAAAGTAAAATGAGGCAAACTTTTGTCATTCCAAGAAACTATAGTCCTACCACCCGACTACTGTAAATTACTAGAGCTTTGGAGCCATTGCCTGTTGAAATTATGGGTGTACGTTTGCACGCCTATGGGTGTCAAATTATATAGCATGCCTAGTCATACAAGGAACGTCTGAAGTTGTCTTATATTAAATATACACTGCTTAATTGCCTGACGCTCGGCCAAGATCAATCTTTTAAGTCATGACTCTTAAAGTTTTCCTCTTATTTTGATAAAATCTCAATGTTAGATTTTTGTACCTTATAATTTGGCTTTTGACTGCATGCTTTTTGATAAAATATGTCTGGAGACTGTAATGATACATGTCATTGAAGGACTACTTCTAGCTGTGAATATTTGGGGAAATTGTTGGGCTGATAACTTTATTGGACTGTGGTTGGAAATTTAGATTATTTCTCACTGATGAGGGTTTCAAAAGGTCATGAGGTGTTTTTGTAATTTTAGGATCTGTTTCCAAAGCTTTAGCTGTTTTAACTTATTTATACTGTAAGCGGTACTTTCCTAATTTGAATATCCGTATGCAAGGAAGAATTATATATCATAATATATCATTTTTGGGAGTAATCCCAGAGTCTTTTTGTGATCTTGTATATCATCCAAGAGTTTAAAGACTTGGTGTGGATCTACCTCCTAATGTTCTGATATTTTTCATAGGGATTGAGTCTTGCATTGATCTAATTCTTTTGTAATTCAACATACAGGAGTGTAACAAAGAGGCAAAGACAACTGATTGAAGAATTTGCAAAAGAAGAAAGTAGCGACGATGAGAAGAGGGCTATCGAAGCAACTGGTTAACCTGTTTATTTATTAGGCCAACCTAAGTCCTCGTTTCCTCTTCAATAAGCTCAACCAAGACTGTGCAAGGTATAGCCAGGTGGGCCGTTAAAATAATTATGTTATCTGAAATGCATCTTATATCCTAAATCTGATATATGGAATCAAGGTGAGCATTCTACGCCATATATTAGAACTCAATGGGAGTGGCTTTTTGCATGGTTCAATTTCACTCATCTCTCCGGACAGTACTGTTTATATTACCGTCGTTGGTCACATTGAGTCTAACATTACCAGCAGAAGACATCTGTTAAATTTCTGACTTGATAATAACATTGAGATTTATGACAAGGGATGTTTGTCATTTCAAATGTTTTGATGTGTACAGTTATGTTGTACTGAAGAACTATTCATGAGCAGTTGTGATGATCTATTTTTGCTTCCTGGAGCTATATAAGAATTACCACATATTGTTTGTTTTGAAAGTCTTGAAACAAAGGTCACCTCACAAAAATTATGAACTCTAGTTAAGTTATATTCTTTAAATTTTGATCTAATTAAGAAATGATTGATGGCATGAGTAATGGCAAGCAGATTATTTTTAATTTCGTGGGAAAGTCCCATCGTTCTAAGAACATTTAAGATAGACCTACTCATGTATGCGTCTTTGGTGTCATATTGCCAGTGGCCAACTGTTCTACAATACTTGCACATATAAATGTATGCAGATGATTACATGGAATGAACACTATTGGGTGTACAAGGGTTTCTTTTATAGTAATACGGTATGTCCTGCAAAGATTGTCTAGTAATATGTTGGGTAAAGGTGTATTGGCAACATAAGTTTCAATTAAAGTATCATTTATGTTGGGGCTAAAACTGTGGATGCATTTTAAGATCCCTTAACCATAGTCCTTTATCAAATTTTGTAATAGAAAAAGCATTCAAAGTAATTCCATGTACCAAAGAAGTCAATTTAGTGGTGCTGGAAAATGCAAGGGTAAGCATGTAAAATTTGTGGTTTAACATGGTATTATTTCTTAACTTTCTTTGCGAGTATTGCTTGATTTCTTGGCAAATCATATTTATGGGGATACACCTATTGTGTCACCTTAAATATTAATAAGCCTCATTATAAAACACTATGGTGCATGAGTTTGTTGACCCCCTCCATACCCCCTGACATACCCGGTACGGATATGTGTTGGGTACGGTATTGATACATTCCTGATGCATTTTGATATACCCTAGATGCACTGGACATACCGGCAGACTTCGGCGGTGGGGGCCTCTAATTTTTTTAAAAAAATTAATTTTAACTTGATCAATGACCAAAAAATAAATCCAAACTCATAAATTCATAAAATAATAAACCCGAAACTCCTCAAAAAGCTATAACAATATTTTTATAGACAAGACTTTTGACATTTGATCCTTTCCGAGAAGATATTATAAGAAAGATTTTAAAAACTAATTACACTAGCATTATGCAAAAGTTTACAACTGTAAAGCAGAAAATTTTGATTGAGAATGTCAATAAGTGAATGAGTTCTTAGAGAATCATGGAATCTTGGAATATAGAAAAGGATAATCACCAAATTAGGAAAGAACTTATTCTAGCAAATATTTAATGGCCACAATATGAATGCCCCTTTTGAGTTTGATGCTAAGGCTTACATCATGGTGGAGTCAGCTAAAAACTTTCAAAATCTGTGTTTGCATGCTTCTAAATATTCCCCCCTCAATTTTGGAATTTACTGTTGCATCTGCCATCCTCTCTTCACAAAACCCACTTTTACAATATACACTTTTACTTGGCAAAATGTTGTAGAACTGCTAAATAAGACATACCTTGTATGCACTTAAATGTTGTTTACTTTGTCTTAGGGTGATTTGTCCTACATTTTGGCCCTTCTCACCTATGTAGGAGAGGAAATCGTAGCCTTTTTATAGCTTTTTGAGGAGTTTTGGGCTATAAAAAGGCTACTGAGAGTGGAGCTAGCACAAGTGGCATGCAAGAATTTGATTTTGAGGAAAATCTGGATGATATATTCTAGATTTGTTTGCATTCATGTTGACATGATATTCATATATCATATCTATGGTAGCCACATTATCAATGAAATGTAAAATCTTAAGTATATTGAATGTTTGAACATTGATCCTACTATATTTTTTGAGTTGTTTGTATTCATGTTGACATGATATTCGTATGGCATTGATCCTAAAAATGGTGATTTTGGATTCCCCCCTTAGGCGGGAAACCGTGATCGCGGAGACCACAAAGGGGCAGCAAGGAACTCGAGATTCTATACGGTGAGGGCAAGAAGGACTCGGGATCACGTGGGTGGATGTGGTTAAGAGTGGAAGTCCAACTATTAGGGGCCCCAACCTAGGTTGGATTTTGGGTCCACAAGCTTCAAGATTGACATCTCCTTCCACAGGATAAAAATGGTGTGTTTCATTTTTCAATTCATGATTCGGTTTTTAATAAATCAATCCTTCGATACCCTAATGCTCGATAGAATAATTCCTTGGCCCACAACCCAACATTGATGTAATCGTAAGATGGGCCATTAAGAAGTGGGCCCCCAAAGATTGTATGGAAATCTCTCTTATGTTCAAGGGCATTTTTCTCGATTCATTTCAATATTCAAGAGGATTGGACTAAAGCGCTTTTGGGTGGCCTTTAGTTCTTGTGAAATATGGGATTTTATCTAAAATAATGGACCTCGGGCTTTAATCTTGATATTGAAAGCATGAAAGAAATGCCCATTGGATCCGTTTACCTAGTCTCCCACCGGAATTTTGGGAGGATGATGTTATTTCGAGAGTGGCAAAATCCTTGGGTACTCTTATTGGCTTTGATGGAGCAATGAAGGCCAATCCAGATCGGCTTTCGGCCGGCTCGCTTTTTGTGTTAGTGCGAATGTTGAGCAAACCCTTTAATTCATAAATCTCCATTCCACTTTGGGTGTCTTAAAATAGCCCCTAGATTATGAAGACTACCGGATGAGACGCAAAAATTGTTCTAAGCTTGGCCATCCTACTTCAAGATGTCCTTGAAGACAATCTTAAATGGAAGCAAACCTCTTCAAGAAAGGAAATCTCGTCTTTCCGGCAACCTAAAATCTCCTTCAAGAACATAGTTATTGCAGATATGAGTTTGGGGAAGGATGTTAGTCCCACTATGTTTCGAGGGGGTGCTCAATCTCACGATGCTTTCATGTAACCCCTTCTCAGAGCAAGGTGAAGTTGACTCGAGGTAAGATTATGGGTAAGGTTGATAGTCCCACTAAAATCCAGGGAAGAAGATCGGTCTCAAGATGTGCTCATTCAACCCCTTCTCAAAGAAGGAGAAAGTCATTTTGCACCTAATTTTTCCCTCGTAATTGGCTATTGATAGGGAAGATCTTTCGTAGATCGATCCCAACGTGATTTATCTTGAAGGAGAACTAGTCCAAATACCTTTGGATCCCCACGCATGGACTCTAAGGGTCTTCTAAGAAAATTTGCAACGCCTTTGAAGTAACAAGGGGAAGAGGACGTGAAGTTTGGACTAATTTCTATCTCTATGCCTAAGGGAAAGGGTAAACTTATTTGAGGCCTTGAATACTTCTTGATCTAGGCCTCCAACTAGAATCCAAAAGACAAGCATATGTTGGGTGTCTTTAGGAAAAGCAACAAACCACAAATTATGGCTTTTCACGAAACCAATATGAGCAAAGATATGGTAATGGGCATTAAGAGATATATTTGGAACAAGACCGAAGTATACATTTCGACTTTGAGAACATCCGGAGGTATGGCTACCTTCCGAGACAAGGATATGGTGAAAGGCTCTATTATCTTTGAATCTAAATGTCACCTTCCCATCCTTTTCACTTCTCTCAAAGATTACAATATGTAGATCCACTCTAATATTTATGCCCCGACTCCCATGAGGGGAGAAGGAATCTCTAGCTAGATCTTAAAGAATATCGGGACTCTTGTAATAATATCGGTTGGCTTATCATAGGGACTTTAATACTCCCCTGTCCCTAATGGAAAAAAAGTAGGCAAAATCAACTACATGAACAATATTGAGGATCCTGTTTGTTTGATTACCTCCAATAATCTAGACATTGAACTTAAAGGTTTCCCTTAAACTTAGAACAATAAAAGAATGAGGGACACTCTCATCCAAGTCGCTTGGATAGAGCTTTGGCTTAGCCGATTGGAAAAAAACTTAAGATTTCATTCTTTCGGCGGTACCTAGAATTGGTTTAGATCATAACCCTATTATGCTTAATGTGGTTGAGTGGAGAGGAAAACCCCTTCCCCATTTAGATTTGAAAAGATGTGGATGTCTCATATGGATCTGTTTGATAGAATTAAAGATTGGTGGAACTTCTAGGTGCGGGGCTTTGATATGTTCACCATGGTTCGTAAATTAAAAATGTTAAAAAAATGTTTGCAAGTGGAATAAAGAGGTCTTTGGTAATATTTTTCATTAAAAACAAAAATAAAAGAACTTTCTTTGTTGGAGAACAAGGTGGCTATCAATGGTATGGATGTTAATGACGTCTACACCGGAGAAGGATCTCGTATATGATCTACATTTGATTGATGCTCGTGAAGAGGTTCATTGGATACGAAAATCCTCGCCCTTTGGTTGAGAGGAGATCGAAGCACACAATTCTTTCCTATGACTACTTTCAAGCATAGATGCCATATCATGATCACAGAGGTGTCTACTAGAGATGGTGAGGTTACCAATGAGATGGACACCATAAAAAAGAAGCTATTTCTTCTACAAATCTCTCCTCAATGGGGAGCGTTCTTATGATGAGAACTCTACCAACTCCCTCTTAAATGCTATCCCATCTAATTTGGTTTCTTAAGCTGATTTTCGAGGGTTAACGAATCAGGTTAAGATGGACGAGATTCAAAATGTTGTTTTCTTGTTGGAAGGAGATAAATAGTCGGGACTTGATGGCTTTCTTGCAAGTTTTTTGCAAAAGTATTGGGAGATTTGGAAGGAGGATCTTCTTAGAGCCATTAATGCATTTCTTATAAGTGGAAATTACTTAAAGAAACCAATAATACTTTAATTGTCCTTGTCCTCAAAAAGAATGGTGCTAAAGACTTTACGGATTTTAGGCCTATAAGTCTTTCCAAAAACTCTTGCCTCTTAGATTCAACCTCTTCTCTCCATTCTTATCTCCCATCAACAAGGATGTTTTGTAAAGGGAAGACTTATTAAAGATGGGATTGTTATGGTTCATGAGACCATACACTCTATGGAAAAAAGTAAAATTGCGAGTATGATTGTAAAGTTGGACATGAACAAAGCTTTTGATAGAGTTTCGTGGAGCTTTCTGGACAAGGTCTTGACCAAATTTTATTTTGATGCTCGCTTTAGAAGCATCATATAGGCTTACTTCTCTTCTAGCATGTTCTCTACTCTTCTCAATGGGTCTCCTACAAGGTTTTTTTAGTAGCAATAGAGGCAATAAGGCAATGAGACCCTCTCTTACCTCTTCTCTTTATTTTGATGGCTAAAAGTCTTATTAGAAGCATTGCTAAAGATGTTGGTACATGTATCCTTAAAGGCATTAATCCCTCTTCCAAAGCTATCAAAGTGTCGAACCAACATTTTGCTAATGATACTATTCTTCTTTTGTTCGCTCTATTGTGGAAGCTAGAAGACTAAAATCTTTTCTCCGGTCCTATGAAGAGGCCTCTGGTTAACTCATCAATTTTGACAAGAGTTTCATCACATTTCTCAACACTCTACTTGCTTTGGACAAGTGAAAATCTCTAAGATCCTTGGTCGCAATATCTGCAGCCTCCCCTCCACCAACCTTGGCATGCCTCTTATCCATGGGAGAGTCCTTCAAGATGTCCTGGAACTCTCCCCTTGATCGCTTTTGAAGGAAATTGACTTGTTAGAAAGGTGTTGTTTTATACCAAGTTGCTTAATGTTTATTCATTAAGATCACCCCTTAAAATATTCCCGTTTATTTAATGTCTCTTTTCAGAATTCCTTCCATTATCATTGGTAAAATTGAAAAAATTCAAAAGCATTTTCTCTGGTTAGGCGTGGAAGTGGAAAGGAGAATCCCTCTTGTGGCTTGGGATATGGTGTGCTTTCCTAAAACTTTTGTGGGCTTAGGTATCAAAAACATTAAGCTTATGAACAAAGCCTTGATTGCTAAAATGGGCTAGAGGCTTAGTAAGGAGTCTCATTCTTGGATAGAGTTTTTAAAAGCAAAATATCTAGCAAGTTCTAAAAATACTAATTGGCTGAATCGTGAGAATCTTCCTTTCGGCCCCAATTTATGGAATTCTCTTATAAAGTGTAAGTCTCTCATCTCGAATGGAAGCAAATGGAAGTTGGGGAACGACATTCTCATCTCTTTTTGGAATGATAAATGGATCTCTCCTCACTTGCTCAAGAATGTGGAAAACTCGACAACCATTGGGTATCACCTTTGAGCCAATCACCGGGATAAAGCTAGGGACTACATTACCGTGCATGTTAATGGCTATTGATTTTGGATAAATATTGTTTGGAAGGGGCCACTAACGAGAATTCTATCAATATTCAAATGCTTCAACATTTGCTTAAGAACTACGAGATGGGCTCCACGGATAAATACTATGAACTCATTTGTGAGGACTCCTTTAATGGAGATTACATTGTTAAATCTGGGTATATGATTCTTCCTCCCACTATAAAGACTCGAAATCACTTGGAATAAAGTTTGGATTAAAAACTCATGCCTAAAATTAACTATTTTCATTGGTTGGCTATTAAGAATAAGATTATGAATATGAATAACTTAGTTAGGAGAGGTCACGTCTTCCCTAACAAATGTATTTTATGGAAAATCAAAGAGGAATCGGTTAATCACATCTTCATTCACCGCCCTTTTACCACTTCTCTTGGAGCCTTTTCTTTGAGTTTATAGATGTCGGTGGGTTTTCTCGAATACTTTCTACTTGGCCTAGACCTAATGGATCTCTTTGTACAGGCATAGTGTCATAAAAAAGCTTTGGTCCCTTTCTTTTTCTCACATCATCTGACAGATATAGAAAGCAAGAAATAAGAGGCTTTTTGCAGATAATGTTTTGAAACCTTCTAGTCTCTTTAAAATTATGATTAACGGAATTAAGGAAAATATTCATAATTTGCACCCCTAAAAATAAAAGGTTCATCACGCTAAAGTAAAGGTCTTGAATAAATGGAAAATCTATCGGTTCTCTTACCTTTACCGTAATGTTTTGATTGGAAGGACTCAAATTAAGTGGCATCCCCCTCCATCGGGCTAATACAAATTGAACTTCGATGGTGCGTCCAAGGGTAACCCTGAGAGAGTTGGTGGTGGTGGTTGTATATGGGAAAACAAAGGTAGAGTGATTGAAGATTATGTTGGCCCTATGGGAGTACAAACTAACTACTATGTGGAAGCCCCAATTTCCCTTTAGGGTATTAGACTTACTAAGATGAGTAAGGTTTCTAATATTATTATTGAAAGGGGCTCGATGAACATTGTGAAGAGCCTCCGAGACAATACCCTTGCTAGTTGGACCATGAAAGAAATCATAGATGAGGCTACCCTTCTTCTTTTGGGTTTTTCTAAAACTATTATTCAACATACTTACCGAGAGGGCAATGAGGTGGCATATCTCTTGCCAACTATTGAGTTAATGCTGAGTATAATGTGAATTGGTTTAGTTGGGAAGAGATCCCCATCTATCTCCGTGCTAATATCCATAATGAGGTGGATAATCATAAGTGATATCTTTTGTATTTACTCCCATGTAGAAAAGATTGTTAATTTTTCAAGCATGTTTTTAAATCAAAGCAGGGAAGGTGACACGAGTGTTTGGGCATACATTTGGTTGTACAACTTGCATATATTTGATTTTCCCACTCAAAACATTGACAATAATATTTCATATTTCCCTTGGTTTTAGCGCACTTCTTTTCCCTAGTAGGGAAAGGTGCGAGAAGATTATAATGGGGGAGATATCTGTAGGGTCGAGCTTGTCTGCAACGAAGCATGAAGATTGGAATGGGAGCTATGGAATACAATAAAGGAAAAAGATTTATGTAATTTCGTGGAGAGAATAAAGGGGTCATGACACCCATGTTTCTTTAGATTTCGCTAAAAATGGAATAATAGAGTGGCCACCTTCAAGGGCAAGACATATGAGATTAATGAGGAGTTAATTTCCTTAGTCATTGGGCTTCATTAAGGGTCGAAATTTTACAAAAACAAGTTTGATCGCTGGACGAAGAGAGAAAATTTCTGGAAGGGAACGAAGCCCTTGTGCATGTTAAAGACGATTTTATGAGAAACTCTTTGTCTCATCTGTTTGGTGTTGCCGGCTTGCTCCTGATGAAGTTCATAACTCTCGAAGGGCGATATCAAGCTATGCATTATTATCCCTGGTGTTGCTTAACCATTTATGCAACTATGTTCAGGTGAATTTCCCCTTTTTCATCCTTCATTCTCTTGAGCACTTAATTAAGCAGGTCCATTGGGTTAAGAAGGTATTCCCTTTACACCAAGAAGTCATCATCTTGCTTTTTCAACATTTTGAGCAGACCAAACCCACTCTCTCTCCTCCCATTGTGCCTTTGATTGGGAACCCCTTACCACCTCCCTGTGGTTGGGGCTTCCAGAAAAGACCAGGATGATCCCCATAGAATTCTGTGCAATCAAGCAACTAAAGATAATATTTATGGAGGTTCCTCCCCTATTAAGGATGGGAAGGGTGAATTGGCAGCTCTTAGTCTTCTCTCATTTGGTAATTCTATTGCTAGTCCTTCCAAAGGAACTGGTTTTGAGACTCAGACTAAGCTTGATCTTCACATGGATATGATCAATTGGCTTTGAAAGGATTTTGAGCTCTTAAAGACAAGTCAGGGGGTGTAAGATTGTTGTGGATGAAAACAACATGGACACTACCTTTGGGGAAAATCTTTCTAAGAGGATCTCCCTTATGGAGAAAGAGATGGAGGTCATTAGAAACAAACAATGTGACCTTGTTTCCCTTTGCAAAGCTGTTCTGGATTTTCTCACTTTTCAAGTTTCTCAGGTTGGAAATGCTCAGGAAGCCCATCCCCCAAGGGGATAAAAACGACAAAGGAAAAACACATGATAAGCACGAGACAGTGAACCTAATGGGAATTCTTACATGAATCTTCTTAAGGGCTTCAAGAGGTGAATAATTTTTGTTCAAAAATCCTCAAGTAGTTCTTCGTTGTTTGGTGTCTTCCCCTCCCCCCTTTTGGGTAATTTTTGCATTCTAGTCACTGTGTTTTTCCTACAACTTGGATGTTTTGTATTTTATACTAGTTGGTTTTATTGCTTTATCTCGGGGTTCGGACCCTTTTTGCACTACCAGGTGGTAGAATTTGGATGGAGTGTATAATTAACAAATTATAGATTCATAGATAAATGTCGAAGATTATAGATCATGTGTGGTTTGTCATAACGTTCCACTCTTTTAGTTGTGAAGACCGACTAAGTTATTAAAAATAATCTTTAAGACAAGGGGTTGTTTAAGTGGTGGTCCACCAAATGGTATCCCCACTTGACATTAACACCCTAAGATTCTCCCTTAATGTTAAGTGGGGAAAACAAAACCAGACATGCCAACTTTACCTTTTTCTACAAAAGGATTTACAAATCCTTGAATCAACAATGATTTAGGCTAGCATGCAAACAAGGGAAATCAATGATCTTCCCATACAGAAATTCTTAAGACAAGTGCTTTACATATGAAGACTTACATCAGATTATGGAGCCTTTTATAAACTAAGGCATACCCACAACTAAAGGTTCGCTAGGATTTACGAATGAATTCACATAGAGTGACACAATTACTTATTGCAAAATGGATGAAGTATTGGAAGTTTATAACAAATGTTAAGAGGTGACATTGTCATGCACACTCCCCCTCAATGACAACTCTGATAGGCCCAACAAGGCATGAAACTTGCAAAACTTCACAACACAAAATGACTTGGTGAAGATATCTGCAACTTGATCTTTAGTAGAACATAACTTGAGATCATTATCTCCATTCAAGATTTTCTCTCGAATAAAGTGCATATGAACTTCAATATGCTTGGTCCTGAACTGGATTCTTTGCAAGAGCAATGAAACTCGTCACACATAAGAGAAACACTCCCTTTGATGCCTATGTGTAGTTCATCCAACAATATTTTCAACCACATAGCTTCTTTTGCATACTGCATACCACTTCTATACTCCGCTTCAAAGAGAAGAGATAGACACTGTTGGTTGCTTCTTGTTACTCCAAGTGATGGCACCTACACCCAACTTGAAAAGATATCCAGTAGACTTTTATCTGCAACATCACCAACATGATCAGAATCACAATAACCAAATAATTGTGCATCATTACAAGAAGAATAAAAAGACCATAATTGATTGTTCCTTTAATATATTTCAAAATTCTTTTTCCATTTTCCAATGATCCTCATAAGGTTCTTACATAAATCTTGAAACTACTCCCACTGCATAAGAAATATCAGGTCTAGTAATAGTCAAATAAATTAGACTACCAACTAGTTGCCTATACAGAGTAGGATCAAATTTAGCACAAGCTGGTTTAGGGTCTAACTTAACACCAACTTCAATAGGAATGGCAATAGGCTTACAATCAATCATGTTAAATCTTCTAAGAAAATTCACAACATACTGAGATTGAGATGCAATAATAGACTTATGATCTTGAAATAATTCATAGTTACAACCATCTAATTGAGCTTTAATGTTATGAATTTTAGCTAAAAAATTGACAATTTTCTCACCCCTTTATAGGAGTTGTTAACACTTCTAAAACCAACTTAATTATCTTAGACAAGCGATTTCCTTCATGCATGGTCTCTAATTGCTTCCATGCATTTGCAGGCAAGTCCATATGGCCTATATACATAGAGAATTTATCTCTAATGCTTTGCAATAGGATGGACAGAGCTTCCCGAGATCTACGAGAAAATGAGCTAAGGTTTTCGGTGGGTAGTTTGTCTCCCGTGGGGACGTTTTTCAACACCGGTTACAAGATCCTGAGCTTTCTTGCCATTAAACAAACTTTTAACCTTACTCTCCGCATATTATAGTTCGTCCCATTCAATAGTTGAGACTTATCTAAAGAAAAATTGGCACAACTGGCCATTTTAATGCTCAGACGGAAAATGGAGACAAATTCAGCTAAAAACGAGTCAAGGAAGCTAAATAGAAGAAGAAAAACTAGTTACATATCTTTTTAATAGTTATATGCTTGCAAATAGAAGATAAAAATAGGCCGCAGAGCAAAATATCTAAGCTATTCAAATTTTGGAATCCGTGAGACAAAGAACTTTAGAAAACCCGTAGAACACAAATTTTGAAAACCCGCGGAATGAAGAAAAATAGAGAACCCACAATACAAAGGAGATTTGTAAAATCTAGGTACAAAGAAAATATAAACCCACGGTATAAAGAAAAGAATAAACCCGTAAAAAATCTATAACAAGTCTAACAACTGTGAAAAATAGAATACACGTCACTTTTCAATTTTCTCGCACTTCGTAGTGTAGCTAATAAGACATAAGATTATTAATTAAAAAAATAGACAACAGAATTGTATACACATGTCTTTAATTAATTAGTTTAGTTTTTCGCACTCTGACACAATGCAAACAATATGCGAAAGCAAAGTCTTAGTCAAACAAAGCCATTTGTTAAAAATAAAATGGCTAAAGAATAGACACTTGGTGGTCTTCTGCCGAACTTTAAATAGATAGCTTTGAGTGGAATTTAAGTCCTCGAAATAAACAAAACTTAAAATAAAGTTCGGGTTTGAAATCAAAACAACAAATGTCACAATCTAAGTGGCTAAGTCAAAGAAAATACCGACACCCTGACACTTGCAAAGACGTCGATACAATAAGAAGATTGTTATACATGTCCAAATGCAATTGGTTCACACTTTGCAAGCATGACAAAATGACTAAAGCAATTTGAACACACGTGGAGCCTTTTAAATGGCTCACTTTTCACAAGACTGACAAACACTGACAAATGTGAAAAGGTGGCTAATTCTTATTGGATAGCTATTGCCACAAATGAAAAAAATGATGAATGTGAAATATGGAGTAATTCTATGGCTCGGATTTCACAAAAATAGAAATGTCTATTTAGAAGACTAACAATGCGAATCTAGTTGAAGCAAAATGATTGGCTAAAGCTTCGCAGTCAAAAGAACTTCACAGAAACAAAAAAAGTCAAATAAGACTGATAGAGCAAATCTAGATGACACTAGGAGATTGGATCGTGCTTCGCAAAAATGGAAAATATCAACAAAACTATTTGGAGCAATTTTATTGGTCCAAGCTTCGCAAAACCCTATAGGATCTAAATAAAAATGACAAAATGAAGCTAGGTGGCGTAAAATGATTGAATCGGGCTTTGCATAATCAGATCTAGCGAAAAATAAAGATTGGGTGGATTTAAACTTACGAACTAACTATATCTAAGGAAATCCTTTCGGATCCACAAACAAAAATAACCCTAATGGCTATAAACGGCGTGAAAACTTAAAATAAGCTCATAGGCATTTACTTGATTTAAATTGTAAATGATTGAGACAAGATGCAAAAACAAAGATATAAGAATACAAAAGCTCAAACATGATCAAAACAACCATTTAGCTAATATTTCACCTATATTTCAAAAATATTTCAGGGGGAATAGGAAATTTAAACTTGGTTAGCTTGAAGACAACTGCGAAACTTTTAGGGTTTCGCAGATCCATAAATAAACTTAAAGTTTCTTCACCTCTTCAAATTAAAAGCTACAGATCGATCCTGCACACGCATAACCACCAACTCTGATACCATGTTAGAATTTGGATGGAATGTATAATTAACAAATTATAGATTCACAGATAAATGCCGAAGATTATAGATTATGTTGTGCAATTATATAAGACACATAATTAGCTTATTAATGATAACAAATTACAGATGAGCAAAAGCTGAAAGTAAATAACAGGAAAGTAAAGACACAGATAACACATATTTAAGTGGAGAATCCCGTAGGAAAAAGCTCCACCGATAAAACACTATCTGTATTAAGAATTTAATAGTTTTAACCCAACATTTCCACTTCACTCCTTGGTCTCATAGTAAACAATTACAGACTTCTGTCTCGTAGTATAACAAGTCGCATAAGTGGCTTAAGCTGAGATCAAATGGTCTATTAGCTCATTAGCCAATTAATAGTTCACCAAGATTACCAATCCCGTGAGGGATCATCCTATTTATATAGGATGGGTGTTCGGTCATACCATTCCATCCTTTTAGCTGTGAAGATTGACTAAGATTATTAAAAATAATCTTTAAGACAAGAGGTTGTTTAAGTGGTGGTCCACTAAATGGTATCCCCACTTGACATTAACACCCTAACACTGGGTAGAGTCCCAGTCAAAAAACTCCTTTCTACCCTTGTCTAAAAATATATATTCGTATATCATATGTATGGCAACCACATGATCAATGAAAATGTAAAATTTTAAGTATATTGAATATTTTGAACATTGATCCTACTATATTTTTCAAGATTTGTATTTCTTATGTACTAAAAATGAGTAAAATGTGTGCGCGCACATGTACACACACGTTTGTGTGCGTGCCTCTAATTTTTAAATATATGTACGGATGTATCAAGACATAATGTGCCCAAGGGTTTTTAAAAATCAATGTATCCACATATCGAACTCCGTATCTGTACCCATGCCCTAACAAGATAAATAAAACATAGCTTTAGATATAAAAAACAAAATAACCCTTATATTTGAAAAATAAGTGTTAAATATCTATGAAGAGGTGAAACTATTTATAATTATTATCCAACCAACCAACCTCGAATATAAAAGAGTTGGATCCCAAGGTCGGGTACACAAACAATATGAAAAATTATTAATAAAAAAATAATCACATATATTTATGTATGTTTTGATGTGAAGACTATAAAATTATATTGAAGAAATGAGGAGGTACATTATGGGTATTGTAGAAATATGGTACATATGAATTAGATTGTTGTTTCTCATTTTGTTAATTTTGTTAATAATATTAGATGATGCCATTTGATTGTGGAGTTTTTTATGTGTACGGGTTTTCCTCATATTAAATCTTTTTTTTGTGTTCTAATTTTTTTCTATCATGTTTTATGTTACAATTATGCATCTCTATTCTAATTCACATGATTTTTCTATACATTTTAAATTCCCTATCAAAATGATCGATCATCGATTATGTTATTGATCCTACTAATCCTTGACATAGTATTAAAGGTTGTTTTTCCATCTAATTAATTTGGTAGGATGAAACATTGTGTAAAAAATGCTTACAAGAAATTACATGGAGACTTACTCAAGCATTCTAGTCATTGACTAACTTATTATCACTATCCAAGTATCTAAGCAAAGAGAGGTTAAAATAAATTTATATCACTAAATATTGACTTTGTAAATGCATTGAAACAAATTTTGGAGGCACTTATTTTCAAAAGAGAACCTTCACATACAATGAAGAGCTATAAATTAGAAGACATTCATTGTGAGATGTTATGTGAATAGTCTTACATTAAGAAACATGTCACAATTGTGGAGTTTGATGCACCTCACAAGGAGTAAATTGTTTTTGTGGGATATAAAAACAAATGATTACTTCTCACTCCATATCATATGTGGTTCTCTCTCATAATTTATACTAGTGAGGTATTGAAGATTGTTAACCAACATTCACTGAGACATTCTAGATCGGAAAATGATAGGTAACAATAGTGAAGAGAAGATTTCTCCTTCACGTATTCCTTTAACAATAGGAACCTTTCGACCATTGCTTGTGGATACAAATGACGCATGACTCCAAAGGAACAAAGCATAATGAAGAAATTTCTTCATGATTTAATTGCAATCAAGTATTATATTTTCCTTCATAGATCCTTTTAAAATGTCTCCATTTGAAGATAATTCTCATAAAAATTACTTTGTTTGGGACATGAATCCTTTTTAATAACACAAGTTAAAATTGCACATTTAAATTTAGTAATATTAGTTGAACAAAACCCCTTCGTGAATTGTATTTTTACCATTGTGTTGGTATGTTCCTCTCGAGCGTGACCAAGATTGAGGTACACAGACTTTACATCATTTTTAACTCGGCTTGGCTTGGTAATGAGTTGACAAGAGCTTGGCCTTAACCTTGTGTCTAGGCTCCATGACTACTATCCAAAATGACTCTCCGCACTCCTTAGTTTGACATTTTGTCTCTTCGAATTGATAGGATAACACCACATCTCCTAGCACTATAATCTTGACCTTGGCTTTGATACTTAACCCGGTCTCCATAGCATGAACCCCGTATGCCACTAGCTTTCCCGAACAAGCTCCTGTTGTAACCCTAAGCCTTTAACCTACATCACGCTTGTCCAACCTTCATGGAGCTCCTCGTATCCCAATCCCGACTTGAGTCCACTCTACTCTTGCTTGATCACTTGAGATCACTTTGCTTGCACCCTTTGAGCCCCCTCCACGCAAACACAACAAGCTCTATAAGACAACTCAAGTTGCTCGTCAAACCAACTCGACACAACATCTACAAACTCGCCAACATAGATTTGGTGTTGGTCGACCCTTTAAATTACATACATGATTTGTGTTCTCCAAATAACATCATCAACTAGCTCAACTCCTATAAGCAATAAGGTCGACTTCCTTCACAACACGAGCTCAATCCACATTCGATTCGACAACCTTGCACCAAGCGTCAAGCACATGTAGACCTAACAAAAGTCGAGGCGATGACGACAAAGCTCAAATCAATGCAGAGGAAAATAAATTTGGCTTGACCCTATTTGGAGTTTGAATGGTTGATCACCTAATGCATAAACATGTTTACTCTCATCTTAGCTCAAACGTGTTATTTGGTCTCCTTTTGGCATCCATGTCAATCACTATGTCAAAGACAAACCAACTCACGAACTACTTGTCGTTGAGAACAACACAACCCTAAATTATTAGAGCTTTATACATGTTTTATCCATCTCATTTTCTTATTCGACTTGATAACTTGGCGAGTTGAGGTCTCTTGGTTCTCTAATGCCCATGATAATCAATAAAACAATGTTTTTACACACACACACACACACACACACACACACACACACACACACACACACACACACACACACACACACACACACACACACACACACACACACACACATGGATGCATGCGCACACGCACGCACACACACGCACACATACATACACACATGCACACATCCACACACAAAAGCACACCCACATGCATACACACACACGTGCGCGCTCGCACACACACACCTACATGCACACAAAAACACACGCAGGAACACAAACACACACCCACACCCACACCCACCCACATGCACAAACACACGAACACACGCACGCGCGCACACACACTCACACACACACACTCACATGTGCTCTCTCTCTCTCTCTCACACACACACACACACCCACACACCCACACACCCACACACCCACACATGCACCCAAACATATACACGCACGCGCACACGCACACACATAAAAACCACATAACTTGGTTGCTTAATATTTTACTAGACCATTCAATGGAGAGGTTAGGGATTCAAACCTCTCTAAGCCACTCTTCGCACTAGAGATTACTTTTAAGAGCCTATTTATTTATTTATTATTACTATTATTATTAATTTAGGAGATCATATATATTTTTGAGGGTAAAAATTATTTTTAAATCTTGAACATATCCTTATCCCTTACCATTTCATGAGATCCCTCTTAGGCGATAACTTGTTAGAACCATCATTATGCACCAATGCATCTCATAAGCTTCTTTTACGTGATATATTTGCTTAGGATTAAGATGATATACTAATGTGCCTTTTGACACTTGAGATATCAATCAATCCATAACTATTAGAGTGAATGTTTACGGGCATATAATATAATGAAAAGTGTAGTCACATATATGGTAATTGTGAGTGTAGTTTATCATTACTATAATATTTGATTAGAGTGAATATTGCAAATTAAATTGTTAATTTGTGACACATCCTAAGTACCCTGTTTTTGGTGCGGACTTACACTTACAAGCTTTTGATCTTAAGATCAAGAAATACTATATATCAAAAAATAAGGTTATATATAATTTTTATAATTCTTTTCTTTGGGAATATTTACATGTAAAATATTTTACACACCTAATTTGGTGTTCCTCCTATTAACAAATGATTAGGGTGATTATGTGTAATATGGGTCTTTTAGTTGTGTAATTGTTACTTAATAAATTACATGTGCAATACCATGACTATTCATGATGGTCATTTTAAAACTTTATTACATCTTTGACAAAAATTTCCATAGAAATTGATTGGCTCTCTTCGTGCCTCCTAGATTTTTTCTGGCTCTAAATATTTGTATAATTTTATTGTAATTAGAATATTATAATGAGTGTTATATTAAACACTCTACTTATACTAAAGTATGCTCCTTTATCAAATTGGGTCTAATATACTTAATAAAATGAAATATTTTGCTAAAATTTATATTAAAGTTGATTAAAGCGTGGCTCTTCTATATGTTTATTACAATAATTTATTATTATTATATAATATTATCTTTTTTGTTTTGTTTTTTTAATCACAAAGTAAATGACTCTAACCTAGAAATGACATTGGAAGTCCAATTTCCAAAAGGAAAACTAGTATGGGAAAACAAAAGAGACCATAACTAATGTACCACTATTAGTTATATCCATTATTTTGGAATATAGGTGAAGTCAAGAATGAAACCTTCATAACTACTCTATGCTATTATAATTCTTAAATTGACTTTAGTCTTCTTTATATGTTTTTACAATAGTGTTTATAATATATAAAGAATGTTAAAAACATTTAAGGGATTTAATAATATTTTTATTTTATCATATAATTTAACACCTACTCTTATGTGAGATTTTAATTGGTTTATAATTTTTTTGGTGGAATATTTTTATTTCATCAAGTTAATTTCATTGCCATTATAAATCTTAGTGATGATTATTCTTCCACCATATCGATTATCTATTGATTTAGATATTTTATTTTTGAAAATTATTATTTTAATTTCGAATCTTCTTTATTTTGAAATTTAAATAAATTTAAAAAATACTAGTTAATAATATCAATATTAGTATATTTAAGTGTTTATTGATTCTTGGTCCAAGGTACAACTATAATCAAACTAGTTGCGAGATGGGAATATGTATATTAGAGCATGTACTATGTATTAATAAAATTATATATATATATATATATATATATATATATATATATGTATATATATGTATATATATATGTATGTATTTGATATGGGTTATATAAATATAAATATTATCTCAAATTTATAAAAATGTAGAATTTTTTTAAACAGACGATTTATTTTTTTGTTAAGTTATATTGTATTTATTAAAATATTCATATATATTTCTATTAATAATTGATGTATAACACTTGGTGTTTTTCTAGATAAATCTTATATAAGTTAATATTGGTCTTTATTATTCTTATACAAATGACGCTAAATTATTTGGTTTTTATGATGTTGATCATGTTGGTTATACTACTGAGAGGAAATCTACTATTGAATACATTTTAAAGTTTGACACATGTTATTCCCGTAGCAATGACAAAAATCAACTTACAAGTGTCTATCTTATCTATAGAAGTGTTATGGAAGATGCAAAAACAACAATATGGCTAAGAAGATTGTTGGAAAAACTACATATGAGTGTCAATAAAAGTACAACACTTTGATGCCCAATTAAAATTCTTAACCAACTCATTTTTTTCCCAATGAAACCTAAAAAATCTAAATACACATGTAGGAAAAACCATAAGATAGAATTAAAAAACAAGACTAGCAGCCACCTTAAGCATAACTAAGATGGTCGGAAGATTTGAATCCTAGCAACAAGGTATGATAAAGTACCCCAATACATAGAAAAACCCCTAAATGAGTAATCAGGAGGACATTATGAGGATAGGAGTTTCCTAAATCCCCGGGATCGTCGCAGTGTGGAAGCCAACTTTGTGAGATTTCCAGCAACTATGTGAACGCGGAAAAAGGAGCATGTACATACAAATTGTGGCTAGTCAAAGTTGAAGTCAACCCTAAACGGGACCAGTCAACTAAAGCAAGTCACGATAAGTCTCGGTTTATTTTCATATCGGCATGCAAGAATAAAATCAAGAAATCCACAGTCCTCTCATATGATTATGGACTGTGATGACTGTCCTTCTCTATAGAATCATCTAGGATAATTCATAACTCGAATTTTCATTCATTAATCTTAAGACACTATGGATCTTCTATCTCTTTATACCTACAAGAACTTGTATCCTTCACTTTCATACATGTCAAACCCATCTACTTGCTTGAGACCTTGAGTATGCCCATCTATTAAGAGAATGATTTCTTGCATGCGGATAGAGGTGTATTATCATTTTACATACCTGATATATTATTGATTGAAAATAATTTAAAATCCTTAGTACCATTCTTCCATCATAAAGTGCAATATCTTTTTCTTTCTTGAAGTACCATGTCTAGACTAGCTTGTAGCCCTATTAGAGGACATAATCAAGTATATATTTTAGTACACTTACCTTCCGTGGAATGAAAAAGGAGATTCAGATACCCATTTCCAAGATTTATATGCCTCTAAAATTTCATTGCTCAAGTATTTATAGGTTATTCCCATCTCTATAATTTCTTCCTCACATTAGGTTTTAGACCGTAGAAAATGGATTCTCCTCCAAACCGTGACATGCAAATTATCACCTAGACCATGCCATAACTTCAGACCTTGTTTATATCAAATATTGATGAACATATATTATTAGTTCCAAATATCAGCCTTTAAAACCCTTGGTTGCTCTAGATATATGTAAATTTCCTTAGCCTTTTCTACAAGACCACACACAGTCCATATAGAAAATACTTAACAACTTCAAAAATTATTAGATTTAATGTAAAATATTAAAAAACCATATGGAAAATTACCTTTTTCACCTTCATACAAAATTTTAGACCATTTTTAGGTGGGAATAAAAAGTTATCACGGTATCCGAATTCTTGTTTTAAGGTTTTCTAATTTGAATGAGAAATTGTTACATGAGGCACATCCACTTATGATTTGGCCATTAAACTTGGCATACATAAACTAGACCAAAAACATACCAATAATCTAAAATTTCATCAAATTTTGCTAGATAAAACTAATTTTACACTTATGCCCTATTTTAAACCCAAAAACACATAATTGGCTATAAAAACCTCAATTTTGATCAAGGCTTAAAATAAATTTTATTCACCTTAGATTTATCTCATCATTTCCCATTTTTAGCATCCAAGTGAAATAAATCATGTTAGTGTGACTATCACTTTTGGTGTGCTTCCCCATCTAGGATGAAGCTAGAAACACGATCAAAACTCATAAAAATGCGAGAATAACACTTTGTGATTTTTTTCCACAACCCACACACATGCATTATTCATGTTGGAAAATAATATTACAATGATTCCATTCTAATAAATCCTTTAAATGATAGGTTCACCTATTCTAGTTGTCCTTATCCTACTCTTAATGATAAGACTTATCCTATTCTAGTTGAGATAATCCCTCATTTTACATGCATAATTATATAGTTCTATTTTTCCAACTTGAATATGGTTATGATAGCTCATACATGATCCTCCCAATATCCCATAGCATATGTTCCTTCCTCTTACGTAGCATATGTACCTAAGACATCTATTTTCTACTTTTAATCTCATAACAAAGAGTAATTACATAACAAGATTCAAATTCAAACATAACATAGTTTGGAGGGAAAACTAAGAATCACTTAGACTCCTAATACATGGTGCCAATGCCTTGAATAGGATTTATTTTCCTTTTTATTCTTCTTCAAGCATCATGAGTGATCTTTGCTGCATCGGACTCCTTGGGTAAGAAAAAGATTTGAGTTCCCACTCAAATGTCTTGTGCTTCCTTCTTCAAATTCATTCTTCTTTGTATCCATGGATTCCATGGTCTCTCTTGGAGTGACAATGCTTGAGCCTCCTTGATGTGTTATTTGACTCTCATCTTCTTGTTTCTTTCTCTCTTCTTGTATATATTTCTTCTTATCGCTTTCTCAGCTACAAAACTCCATGTTTCTTCTTCATCATCATTCATGTCTTCTATGTATTCTTGTTCTTCTTGGTTTAAGAGTTTGCTCATTGAATTAATGAATTCATTCATCTCAATAACTTATTTACCTACATTAAAAACATCAAAAGAAATATTAGATATAAAAACTTGAGGCCATGTAACCCCTTGATTGTCTCCATCTTTGCCATTCTTTTCTCGAATCGCCATCATCATCATGTTTTTCTCTAGTCTTGTCTCATCCTCAATCTGATCAATAAGTTCCTCATTATGATCTGAACTTGTATGCAACCCTCTTGAAGGACTCAATAGCTCCTCTATCTTCTTTATCTCTTCACTCAATGTAACATCATCATTTTCTTCATCAAATTTAGGCTCTAATTGTGCCTTTTCACCTTTGTTTTCCTCATCTAAGATATGGTTTTCATCACCATATTTTTTCTCACTTCTTCTTGCTTTAAGAAGTATTCATTGTCTTCATTAAAGAGATATGAATCCCTTAGATCATATGAATTATCACTCTCTCCCATCTCCTGATCATAACAATGATCTTTGCAAGCCAATTTAGATCCTTCTCCTGTTGCATATTAATTAGCAAAAACATGTTCTTCCATACTTCATCTTCACATAAACTGATTTGAGACGATAAATCAGAAGTAGAATCACAAGAATCATCATTCAAATCATCATAAACAATTTTTTTCCTTTCATTTCCTTTGTATACCTCACATACTTCTCATACTCATGGAATGGCTCTTGCATGCTTGGTTTTGCTTCAATTTTCTTCCATTGGATTCTTGGTATTATCATCACCTTCTTAAGTTCATCATCACATACACCTTCTTGATATGTATCTCTATCATTCCTTGTGATATTATCCACCCATACTTGAGACATTGACTTCACATATGGTTTCTTGAGCCATTTAGGAAACTTATAACCATGTTCTTGTGCCAAATTTTGAGATATCAACCTTCTCTTTCCTTTCACCACGTTTTACACCTGCATTTGCATTAGAAATAGGAACAAAATCAAATTTAGAAACATAATTTACATTCTTGAGAACCTGTTGGTTTGGTGCATGCTCTTGCATGGCTCAACTTCTTGCAAATTTATCCTTGTATGCATGAATGAAATTAGCTTTAGAACTATTCTCCATTCCTTCCATAGGATGTTGTTTGATGATGTTTCTTCTCAAGATCTCCTTGTTCACCAACATCTTCTCTTGATGAAGTTTCTTTACTTCTTCTAGATCATCTTCTAAGGCATCATAGAAATCTGATTCATCATCTTCTTCCATTGCTTTTAGCTTTGTTTTATCAACATCTTCTTCTCTTTTAGGTGCTTTAGAATGCATCTCTTCTTCATGAACTATCACAAGTTCTTTCATTTATCCATCTCTCTTTATAGGAAATTTGTTTGAACCACTTCTTACTAGAGTCAAGATCATGTCCTTGATCTTCTCAAGACCATCTTTCATACATGTATGTACAAACTGAAACACAAAGTTAGATATTATAACAAGATACCAAAACATCTTCATAAGTGTCTTCTTCATGGGCACTCTCTCGTTCTTCTCACTTTCTTTCTTAAGCGCTTGTTTTGACACTTCTTTCATGTTCTCTAAAATGTGAACTCTCTTCACTTATTCATATGGTAACTCATTCTTCCTTATCCTTCCATGAGTACCTTTCTCTCTTCCCAAGGAAATCAGCTTTTTCCTTTTCTTCTTCTCCATCAGTAGCTTGACTGACCACTTTACCTTCTTTCTCATCTTCCATCCAACTTCTTGGATTTATTCTTGCATTTTCTCAACCATGAGCTCTACCTCTGCTATATTTTTCTTAATCTCCTCTACTTCTCTTTGGTACTCTTCCTCTTCCTCTTTCTTTTTTTCCTCCTCTCTCTTTTATTTGGCTCTTTCTTTTACTAGGAAGTTCTCTCATCATTCCTATCACTTTCTCAACTTACATCTTACCTCACTTGAGTATTTTTCACCTCAATATATTGGTAGATCATCCAAGCTTTCTTGGACCTTTTAGAGAAATTCACTATGCTCTTCTTGAACTTCACAAGCTCTCTTCAATCCTTTCTAGGATTTGACTACCTCACAATCACATGTAACTACATTACATCATTCAACATTAGTAAAATATGAATTTAAAATATGTTCTTCTCTGCTTTGATACCACGAATGATGCCTAATCTTAGCTCAACTTATTTTCATATCATCATGCATGATTAAAATAAAGAATTTCATTGTCCTCTCATATGGTTATAGACGTGATGACTGGTCCTTATCTATAGAATCCTCTAGGAGAATTCATAACTCTAACCCTACATTCATTAATCTTAAGACACTATGGATCTTCTATCTCTATATACCTACAAGAACTTGTATTATTCACTTTTATACATGTCAAATCCATCTACTTGCTTGAGACCTTGAGTATTCCCATCTATTAAGATATTGATTTCATACATACGAGATAAGGGTGTATTATCATTTTCCATACCTCATATATTATTTATTCAACATCATTTATAAGCATCAATACCATTATTCCATCATCAAGTGTACGATCTTCTTCTTTCTTCAAGTACCATGTCTTGACTAGCTTGTAGCCCTATCGGAGGACATGATCAAGTATATATTTAAGTAAACTCACATTATATGGAATGAAAATGGAGATTCAGATACCCATTTCCAATATGTAGATGCCTTTAAATTTTCATAGCTCAAGTCTTTATAGGTTATTCCCAACTCTATAAGTTCTTCCTCAAGTTAGGTCTTAGACTGTAGAAACTGGATTTTTCTCCAAACTATCACGTGCAACTTCTCACCTAGATAATTCCATGACTTCATCCATTTTTTCTATTAATAGGGATCAACACAGATTATTAGTTCCAAATATCAACCTTTAAAACCCTTGGGTGCCCTAGATATATGCAAATTTTCTTAACCTCCTTTACAATACCACACATAGTCAAGATATAAAATACTTCACAACTTCCAAAATACTCATATATAATGTAAAATATTAAAAAACCATATGGATAATGACCTCGTTCACATTTAGAACAAATTGTAAACCATTTGGAGGTGAGAATAAAAAGATGATTGTCCCGAATTCTCGTTTTAAGGTTTCTAGTTGAATGAGAAATTGTTGCATGAGGAACTTCCGCTTATGAAATGACCATGAAATTTTGCATACATAAACTAGACCAAAAAACCATCAAGAATCCAAAATTTCATTAAATTTTGCTAGATATAACTAATTTTACACCTATGCCTTAGTTTGAGCCCAAAAACACATAATTGACTATAAAAACCTCAATTTTGATCATCAAGGCTTCAAATAAATTTTATTCACTTTATATTTACCTCCTCCATCTCTTTTTAAAATCAAATTGAAATAACTCATGTTAGTGTATTTGTCACTTTTCAAGTGTGTTGCCCTATCTAGGATGAAGCTAGAAACATGATCAAAACTCGAAAAAATGCACCACAACCCACAAAAATGCATTATTGATGTTGAAAAATCATATTACAATTCCATTCCATTTAAATCACTCCTCTAAATGATAGATTCACCTATTCTAGTTGTCCTAATCCTACTCTTAAGGATAAGACTTATCCTATTCTAGTTGAGATATTCCCTCAACTTACATGCAAAATTAGATAGGTATATTTTTCCAACTTGCATATGGTTATGACATCTCATACATGATCCTCCCAATATCCCATAACATATATTGCTTCCTCCTATGTAGCATATCCACCTAAGACATATTTTCTAATTTTACTCTCATAACAAAGAGTAATTACATAGTAATTTTAAAATTCAAACAGAACATAGTTTGGAGGGAAAACTATTTAGACTCATTTATACTCCTAATACATGGTGAAAATTCCTTGAATAGGATTTATTTTCATTTTTTATTCTTGTTCAAGTATCATGAGTGATGCTCCTACATCACACTTCTAGGTGATAGTAAAGTTGTATAGCTCTAACATGAAATCTAGTTTAACGTAAAAGAACAATGCAAATATAATTTTATATGATTTTTGTTAGATAAAAACATTAATGGTGAAAAATATCCTCAATTTCATCCAACATATGATCAAGTGAAAAATATCTTCACAAAACCTCCATACATTGCAAATTTTTTTAATTTAAAAAAAAATGCTAGGCCTTTCCGTGTTGCCATTGAGGGGGAGTGTACATGAAAATGCCACTTTCTAAAAAAATTATTGTACCTTTCTTCACTACACTTCTTCTATTGTAAAAAAACATTATAAAATAATCACCCTATGTAATTTAGTATGAGCATCAATCATTACAAAGAACACATAAAAACAATGTAATGAAGATTTATATAAGAATTCATGTATGAATTTATCTATTAGGAACTTAGGGATGTTATCTTTAATCTCATTGGAATTATAATATGTTGTCAAGAAATTGAAAATTTTCATTTTTTTTCAAAATTTAAAATCTCGGTCTTTTGTGTCATAATGTTTCTCTTTGCTAAATATCCACCCTTGAAACTTAGTCATTTTTCTCAAGCATCTAGTTTGGGAATTCATTGATCAATTCAGTTGTATACAAAACCTTTGGAACAATACTTGTGTTCCCCATATTCCCCAATCAATAAATTATTAAGAAGAAAAATAGATGGTGACCCAATTTGACATTGTTTTCATCCAATTTAAGAGATTCTCCTATATCGAGTTGCAATGTTTGAGGGAGTTCCTTATAAGATTCCAATATATTGTAATGATAAACTCATCATAATCAAGCTATGCAACCAATTGGATATATTACAAAAACTTGTAGGGACAAGAAGGTTTCAAGAATCCAAATCCCTTAACTCGTGTAAATTATATTTGTAAGTCAGGTATTGATGCTCAAAATATTGAAAGGAAAATTTCTCCATTTAATATGCATCCTTTTTTTAAGAGGTCATTTTGATAGTAAGAATTTCATCAACTAGAATCTTTTTTTCTAACATCATAATCACATGTTCTTGCCATTGAAGATTATTGGGAATATTGTGATGATGAAATTGAGGTAAGGAAAATATCATTTGGAAGGATGAATCTCCAAAAAATTATAGTTTCCAGATACATTAGGTACCAAAGGGTATGATTAATGATGAATCTGACATGTATGAACCAAAATATGATAACTCCATTCAACACACTCCCATCCCCATCATTGATTGGTCCCTAAAGGATAAAGATAATATTTATGATATCCCTACACCTATTCTCCCAAGAACTAAGAAATGGTTCATGAAGAAATTAGTAGAATTCAAGGCTTCCAATAAATCTATTGTTTCTCAAGAAGATATGCCTTCTTCCTCAACTCACCAATAGAAAATTATTAAGTCTATGTCTGGACTCCAAGAGCTGATTCAAAAGAGGAAGAGGAAGAAGAGTAATGTGAAGAAGAGGAAGGTGAGGGAGAGGAAGGAAAGGAAGCAAAAGTAGAAGCATAAATTAATAAAATTATTAATGAGGGAATAGTTAGAGGAAGTAGTTCAAGGAAAACATAGTATATACAAAGAGATCCTGTTTCTCCACTAGATTTAGTTGAAAAAATCTCCTTATGTGGAAATCATTCTGCATATGTTCCTTCTTCTCCTCCACTCACCATCAATGTGCCTATTGTAAGTTTAAGTTTTGAAGATATCACCGACACTCCCTTATCCTAGGTTCACCCATTAATTGAGAAGAAAATAGAAACATAATGCAAGATTTTGTTCTTGATTATCATGTTGTAGTTATTATCCTTAGTACTCCAGATCCCAAGAAAGCCAAATTAAATTCCCACATTGTATCTAATACTTTAGGTCATCGGTTTTTTGAAATTTTAAAGCCCACAATTGATAAAAATGAAAATGAGATCTATGTGGCAAGATATGAATTAACAAGAATTTCACTTGGATATGCCACTTTGAAGGAGATGTGCAAAATTTAAGAGAAATAGTTTTAGAGTTATTGAGAAAGTGGAAAAGGAAAACAAACAATTGAAAATTTAGAGGAACAAGTTCAAACTCTCTCTTCTTACATCAAAGCCTTCCTATCACTGTATTTCACTCCTCTTGCATCCCTTCCATCTTCCACCTTTGTGAGTGATATTGATATCAAGGCTATTTCTAAATCCACAAGCACACTCAAAGAGGTAAAGTTATAAAAGCTTGGGTAGAGAAATTGATAGTAAATGGTTTGATATTTATTGATGAGGGATATGAAATGTATGAGAGCTTGGTGGAAGATCAGAAGCAATTGGATTCTATAATTAAAAATATTGAAAACGAAGCAAAGTTGTGGGATGATTTGATCTACATTTTGAGGATCATGGCATTGAATGATGAGAAGATTCATCTATTTGAAAATATTTTTGATAGCTTAAAAGATAACCTTTCTCAAACTTGGTTGTGTAGTGTTGAGTGGAGACTCAAAGTTAGAAGGAAAGCAAAACAAATTTGGAACTTCATACAAAAGGGAAAATATCTAAAGGATGAGATATTTTCCGATTTCAAATCTCTATGCTTTGTGATATTTTTGAAAAATTCCTCCCAAAGGAATATAGTAAATGAGATCAAGGAAAAATTCAACAAGCTGGTCAAATAAGAACTATTCAAAGTTGATGATTTTAATCAAGATAAGATGGATGATATTTCGAACTAAATAATGTAGTAACAAAAGCCTAGAATAGCTTGGCTCAATTTGGTGGAACTAATTATGAAATGATAAATGATTTGGGAAGCTGTTTGAAGAACTCAAAAAAACATTGTAATTCTAAAAGAATAAGATATTGTTGGTATAGTGACCAAATTCGGGGTGTAGATGTTGAAAATCACAATTCTAGCCTCCATGCTTCCTTCCTAAATTCCAAAAAGACCAAATTGTTATGTTTTTACATTGTTCTTTTTGGATTCTCTTTTCTTAATTTATATAATGTAAAAATCACTTAAGAGACTTAACTAGGTAAAAGTACAATGCAAAGTAACAATTAGTTATTTTGAGGTAGTTACATCCATTTCTAGCTATAAAAATGATCTTCTCCATTTTTAAAGGGTTGTTGGTGGATTGGTGTGGATATTTTCGAGAATTGAATATAGAAGAGAAATGTTCTCTTTCTCTTTCTCTCTCTTTATGTTCATGTATTCCGTAATTGCACATTCATATAATACGTTATGAAATTTTTGTTTATCATTGTCTCCTGTTGATTAGTGAATTTTTGTTCAAGATTTATATTAAATTAAATATGTTCATCGGTGGAGATATTTAATTTTTAGGAATTTTTTTGTTATTGAATTTTGCAATTCCTTCTAATCGTTGGCATGCATACATAGATAAAGATATAGTTTTTATTTTCTGAAACTGTTGTCTCGATACATTATCTATTCTAGTCTATATCCATCATATTACTATTCAGGTGTCTTGATAACTCCACATCGTAATGATAACATTTGTGTATGGTCATTACTTCACTCACTTGGTGTCTCTCTTGAGAGTTTTGTGATTGATTTTGATCTATATTTTTGACGCATTACAATACTAATCACCGTTAGATCTATCACCACACAAAATTCATTCTTGGTTGCTAAATATATTGCTACTAGGGTATTGCATTTAGGTTTCCCTTGGATACATGATCTTAGGGATGTACCATCCATTGTACATCAGTGCATTAATTTTCTTATTCGTAGTAGGTTATCACTATCCATGATGTTCCTTTTAGGATTTTCTCTCTTCATGTGCCCCACTCTTCTACAATTTATATCCTACCATCCCAAGGAATATATATATATATATATATATATATATATATATATATATATATTGCTTCTCACTCTACCTTGCATAACATTAGTCCTCATAGGTCTCATCATAGGCCCTTGGTTTCACACACATACTCACATCGCTATAGGTCTCTTGATAGGCCTTTAGTTGCAAATGTTACATCATAAGTTTTAGGCTCTCTAGATCTTCATTTATGCCTTTTTCTACACAAATTATCTCTTATAACTTATAGTCTTATCCTATCTTACACAACTTTTCTAGCTTTACAAATCAAACTGCTACTTCTCATTGGTCTTGTAGGAGTTTCCATTCTTATAGTATACCATGCATATTTGACATGTTACATTCTCTCGGTGTTTTTCTATTTCTAGCTCTCCTTAAAGGCCTTTTGTAATACATATCACCACCATGGTTCCACTTGCACTTGCGTCACATTATATGACACATTTGAGGATTGACCCTCCATCATCTTATATAGTTGTTTTACCTTGTCATAAGGTTCTAATGGGTTAGTTCTTATACTATCCCCACTTGTTTCCTAATGTCGCACTCAATTTATAAGTTCAATTGGGAGTGGTTTTTACACCGAACCTCACTTTACACACACACAAATTGAGGGTAATCTTTCTTCTCATTCTTTATTCGTAACTTTTTTTATCTATTCCCCTTCATGGGGGCATTCTTGGATCACCCTTCCTTCTCTTTGGAGAATAGGTTTTCATCTATGCCCTCATGGAGGGCTCAAAACACAAAAATATTCAAATATTGGCAAAAATACAAAATTAGGACCTATTTTTATAGCATACATTATTTTCACTTTATATTATACATGTTGTTTACTCCTTTGGTTTGATTGATAACATTTCTTATTTACACACATGTGTTCACATGGTATTTTGAGCATGATGCAGGACATACACAGAGTGGTACACAATGATAGGTGATGGCATGCCCTTTACCAGATCGCTAACCTACATTTTTGCATACTACATCTAGGTGTTATATTTCCATAGTTCCTTTATTTCATCATTACACTTGATTACATATATATCTTATGTATTTTATATCTCTTAGACTAACAAGACTAACACATGTGTCTTGTGCAATGATTACAATTATTGCTAGCTCTTTCATATATCATATATCACATTTGGCTATGATCGTTTTCATACATGATTGTTAATTGTGTGTATATACTTACTTCATACTCTAATTGTGGCCTAAGGTCCTTGATTGTATTACGACACCGTGGGTGTGCCATGTTTGTGGCATAATGCCTAGTGTGTAGTTGTGTATGTCTTGTTTGTAGGGTCATGGGTGTTGATTGTCTTGTGACATCGCGGGTGTTCTATGTTTGTAGAATTTTTTTCCTTTTTGTGTGAAATATATTAACATGTTTGGCACTTATTTTCTACATTGAATGCACTTTTTTTCTACTAACACATCGTCTTCGATTACTGTTACTACTATTTCGTTGCATTAACATTGTTTTGTTATCTTTTTCTTATTATTGTTGTTATTGTTTTGTGCCATGGTTTCTACCATGCACATCCCATTTTACAAGCGCAGTTTCTTCTTGGTGGCCACCACATCATCTCTTCAAAGGTTATTTACAGGTTACCAATATCTCAACTATGGGTATACATTTTTCCTTTTGAGCTGCACACTCACATTATTCATTGCACATGCCTTAAAGGTGGGGACAATCATCTAGGGATTTATTCTACATTTTTGGAAGACACATGCATATTTCTAGGCATAAACATATGAAAACACAGTAAAAATGCTTTAAAATCAATTTCAAATTAAGAAAATCTACAAAAGTTACACAAGGTCATGCCTTCTTTTGGGGGTTCTTTGACAAATTTACCTAGATTAGGATCAGACCACAACACTATTTGTATTAACTCTTGCAAAGAAAATGGGATCGAAGGTATTCATTTTAAGTTATTAAAAATGTGGTTGCAACATCCCAGTATTAAGGATTTGATTCAATCTTGTTAGCAAATCAATGTGAAAGGCAATGTCATGTTCCATTTGGTGGCAAAACTCAAAAATGGCAAGGCTAGAATTAAAATATGGAATAAAGAAACCTTTGGCAATATTTTTGTTCAAAATCTAAGATTGGTGAAGATTTAAGAAAAATTAAGGAGCAGATTAAAGTTTTGGGCATGAAAAGAGTTAAGAGACAAGGAGAAAGTTTTTCTTTTAGAATATTATACTATTGAAGCTAAAGAAGAAGATTATTGGAAAATAAATTCTAGGGTGACTTGGTTGAAGGAGGGAGACAAGAATAAAAATTATTTCACTTAACTTCTTCCATTCATAAAAACAAAAATAAAATTTGGAAATTGTGGATAGGAATGGTATTAAAACAAACAAGAAAAAGGAGATTGCAGCTGAATTTATTATCTTATTTTTAGAGTTGTTATCAAAGGGTAAGGAGTCTGATCTAGTTAAGGAGAGTGCTTTGGCCAATATTTTCCATCCCATCATCTCCAATTAGGATAATGTTGATCTTACAAAAATTCCATCTCCTGAAGAAATTAAAGTTGCGGTCTTTGATTTGGAGGGGGATAAATCTCCTGGACCGGATGGTTTTCTGGCCTTTTTCTTTCAGGTATTTTGGGAAATTGTTCATGTTGATGTTGAAAATGCTATTAGAGATTTATTTTTTCATGGAAAGCTCTTGAAGGAAGTTAATAATACTTTTATATCTCTCATTCCTAAGATTCCTGGGGCAGAAAAGGTTGTTGATTTTATACCTATTAGCTTGTGTAATACTATTTATAAGATTATTACTAAAATTATCTCCTTCAGTAATTAAGATTTTACTGGAAAGTTTTATCTCTCCAAATCAGGGGGCTTTTGTTGAAGGAAGGAAAATTTTAGATGTTATAACTATTCATGAAACCATTCATTCTATGGATAACTCAAAAAGAGAGGCTATGCTCTTAAAAATTGATATGAATAAATCATATGATAGAGTGTCTTGGATTTTTCTGCGTATTATTCTTGTCAGGTTGGGATTTGTAGATAAATTTATTAATCTAATTATGGAATGTATATCATCTCCAAATATTCAATTCTATTGAATGGTAAAATGAAGGTTTCTTTTTTGTTGGAAGAGGTCCGAGGCGGGGACCCTCTATCACCATTTATTTATATCATCATATCAAAAACCTTAAGAAAACTTTGTGCTTTGGCAAAAGAAAAAAAAGTATTTTAAAAGGTTTAGTCATTTCTAATGGGTTGGATCCAATTTATTTATAACAGGTTTGTTGATGATAGCTTTCTCTTGGGAAAAAATGTTTCAAGAATTTTTCTTAAAGAAATACTTCAAGATTATGAGAATGTGATCAATTACCTAATAAATATCAACAAGAGTTCTATCTTTTTATGAATGTGGATGAAGAAGTAAAAAGAAGAATTGTTGTCATCTTGGAATGTACTATAAAACAATTTCCAAGTGTTTACTTGGGAATGCCTTTGTTTAAAGGGAGGATGGTCATTGAAATTTGGAACTTTCTTATTGATTATGCTAAAAGGGAAATCCTAGTCTAATCTAATGTTATGAAAAGTAGTAAATAAAAACTAAATAAAATAAAGAAAGTGACCCAAAAACTAAGTAAATATAAATGTAAAACCCTAATGTGCAAGAGGGGTTAGGAATTCCTTATTTGATTCGACAAAGGTGTGATGTTTGTGTTGCTTTGTGAACCGGGTAAATAAGAGAAGGAAACAACCACACGTGAAGCCTCGAAAGCATAGATCCAAGCTCCCTAACTGGACTAGGGCACCTAGAGAGGGACATGGTGCATGTGGGTGCCCTGCCTGTCTAAAACCCTCCTCTGAGGTGTCACTGGATTTTTACCTGTAGTTGCTTTCTATTGCACTAACTTCGTTGAACTACATTGGATGTCACTGTAAACCGAAGATGAAGGAGAGACCCGTAAAATCCCAAGACAAGTATCAAATCTGTAAAAAAAGAAAGATGAAAATGAAGGGTTTGGACTATCCTCAATGGACACAATGGTGGAATTACTAATTGAGCATTGCACTACATCTCAAACTTGATGTAGTTCTATGTGTGTGTGTGTAAATCGTGCCCTAGGTTACCCTTGTGCTAGTCATGGTTTGTGAAATAACGAGAAATAACTAGATGTAAAATGTAATAAATGTGTGCATGGAAACAATAAACTCCCCTCCTATGAAGTGTGATGCAGATGAACTAACCTTGTGTGCCCTGTGATGGAGCTATATGGATGCAATTTTAGCTTTAGGTACCTTTGATGGATGCAATTCTAGATGGTGATAGTAAGTGCTTAGTGTTTGGTCGTAGTGTGAGGTTGTGTCGTAGTGTGAACCTAGAAAATAGGAGGAAACGACCACATAGAGGCTCGAGAAATCATAGATCCGAGATCCTTGACTGGATTGGGGTACCTGGAGAGGGAGAGGGGAACCTGTGGGTGACCTGGTCTGATATCTAGGTTCCCTAGTCTATGGAAATAGTTTTAAACCCCGCTCGAAGTATTGCCGAATGTTCACCTGTAGTTTCTTCCTATCGTAGTAACTTCACTGAGTTGTGCTAGATGTTGCTATAAACCAAAGATGAAGGAGATACTGTAAAAACCTAAGACAAGTATCAAACCCCTAAAAAAAAGAAAGATGTAATTTATGAAGGGTTCAGACTATCCTTAGCGGCGACAATGGTGGACTTACTAATCGAGCACTACACTACATCTCGAACCGACATAGTTACGTATGTGTGTGTGTAAATCGTGCCCTAGGTTGCTCTTGTGCAGTACCACACTTTATGAAATAATGAGAAATAAATAGATATATAATGTAATAAATGTGTGCATGGAAACAATAGACTCCTGTTATGAAGTGTGATGCGAGATGAACCAACCTTATGTGCCTTGTAGTGGAGCTAGATGGATGCAACTATAGCTTTAGGTGCCTTTGATGGATGTAACTTTAGATGGTGATAGTAAGTGCTTAGTGCTTGGTCCCTCATTATGGTCACATAAATTTATATTTATATGGTTCTCTTGTTATAATTTCATAATTAACCCTGAAAAGGCCAACCACCAAAAAGATAGAAAGATCAAATAGATAGAAAGTTCCTAAAAGGTGAGAGTAAAGTGCAAAGAGGACCATGGTGCTTGGGGTGACCTAGTCATGGTGGGAGCCTCGAGTTAGAAATAGGAAAGATGTAAAATGACAATACATATTGGGAAAGTACAAGTGTAAGATTGGAAATACGAAAAAAAGTAATGTAAAAATGGCCAAAGACATGGGGTAATTATTACTCTTTTCACTCAAGAACCATATGAATAAGTAAGATGAGACCTGGGACTAAATAGTGACTCCAAGTGCACAATTTAGTGACTACATTCCCCCACTTTATTTTGGTGAGTGGAAAGCTTGGTAACATAAAGTAGATAGAGATGCGTACCTGATAATCCATGTAGAGTGATGTATAAAACATGCCGAAGGACTAGAAAAAGCATGGAGTGACAAAAAGATGGAGTGTGGAGACTAAATATGTAAAAGTGTAAAAAGTGATGAGAGTGAACCTAGGGGAATGCGTGTGTAGATGCCAATGTGTGTAGTGTACCTACATGGTTAGTATTGTGTGTGTAATGTACTCGCCATGTGTGTGTGTTGTTGTTGATTTCTTGCTTCCCATACAAATGGACCTGCAAAAGAGAAGAAAATTGTAGTCAAATACACATGTTTATGTGTAAAAATGCATGTATATAGTAAACATACATCGTAAATGAAAGTATGAAAATTACAATGAAAAAGGAAAAAGTGCACCTGATCTGTGATGAGAAAAAGGGTGTAGAAAGGATATCCTATAACTGTCGGTGTAGTGTAAGTTTTTTGGGAGATCTCACACCACTGTGGCTAAAGTAGTGTAACGAGAAAGTTGTGTTATTCTCCAACCTGTAACTGCTTCCCTGAAGTTTGGTGAAGAGATATTTGTAATGTTTTGTTTTTTTGGCGATCCGACGCCACTAGTCTGAAGTAGTGTAGGGAAGAAAGTGCTGTTGTATCCTCCAGCCTCGTAACTACTCCCCAGAATGCTAAGGACAATCTTCCCTGTAAAAGCCATTTTGTATTGGGTTCGTAGAATGGTTTGAACCCACTCACTTGTAAACTGAATTGTGCTATGGACGATGAATGTAGAATGAACTATAGACTAAACTATAGACAACCTTTAATGATGCCCCCTCTTTGGGTGCACATGTGATGTCATAGATAGGAGAATGCATCCCCAAAATAGGACATAATGCATAACTGAAACTTTTCCTAGTAGGGGGAAGGAAATTTTCTTGGTAAAGACCAAGGCACACACAAACAAGTGGCTAGAAAACAAGTGTTAGTACGAACAAGCATCCATGTAGAGAACACGTACAAAAAAAACCATGAACAACCAATGTAAACACTCAAGGAGAAAATCATAAACCACACAAAGTGGGTTGCAAACATGGGACACCACTCACGATGTCGCAAGACACTCAAGGCCGTTATAGCCGTAAAACAAGCAAGTGTGTACACAGTAACAAAAGGGAAAATCTCACAAACAATAACAAGCAAAAACAAATAAGTATGGAAGCAAATATCCCTGTATAAAAATATTGTACATGATACACTGTTAGCATGTTAGAAAAATAGAAAGTATGTCAAAGCATGTATAACATGATAATATAAAGTGTTAAGTATAAAATGAAACAATAGCACCTATAGTGTACAAATGTGGATGCGCCCCAGTAGGTAGTATGTAAAACATCAAGACTACATGTAGAAGATTTGTATCTCGCGATCACAACTAGAAAAGGATGTGAACGTGCATGTTGTTAATGGTACAAATAATGACATACAAGAAATTTATCTAACATGTGTAGTAAAGGTGAACATGTAAAGAAAAGTGTAAAAAGAGTAAATGCAACCATAAAATGCAATATGTTGTGGATGGATGGAATGGAATACAAAATGGATGATAGGAGCTACATGCCCCCCAAGTGAATGGAGTTGTATGCAATGAGGTTCATTTAGTATGCCCCCTTAGCAGTCAAGAATGAACCAAAAATGAGAGTGTGTCATCAAGAAATGGTTGAACTATGTGATGTATGTAGCACATTGTGATGAGTGTGTAGTGATGAGATGCAACATAACAATGATGTGTGCATGACTCTATATCCTAAGTGTATATCATGACTAGATGAATAGAAAGGAGGTGGTGATTTAGCCTAAAGCGTATACCACTAAACAATGTAAGTGAAGGTGATGAGGTATCCTATCACGAGATGATGCTAGAAGAAGTGACCCTATAGCCTAAGGTGTATATCACTAATCCTAGGAATGTCGCATGAGAAGATAAAATGATGAACATGTGAGTGTGATGTGGTCCATTTTTGTTGTATACCCTCAACAGTCCAGTATGGACTGTGAGACTAGAGTGCGTCATCGGGTAGTGAATGCAACGTGTATAAGAAGATGTAGTATGTGTGATGAGAAGAGACGACCATGTGATGAGATAAATGTGTAAATAGGTGATGTATAGAATGCAATGCAAGATGTGTAGATAGCCTAATAGTGTGAAATGTGTGCTATGTAGTATGTATGATGAATAGTATGTAATGCTAGAATCATAGACAATAGGAGTGTGACACATGTGTGATGAACACTAGTATGATGTGTATATGTACAAATGTCAAAATACAAGTAATGTAGCATGAAAAATGTGTGATTTACTCTAATATGTGTGAAGAGATGCAATGTGTAGTACCTATTTTGTAGTGTGTGAGGTTCATGTGTAGTATGCCCTCAACAGTCAAGTGTGAACTAAAGCACAAGATTGTGTCATAGGGTAACGACGATGCATAGAGTGTATATGCCAATGCCTATGAGAGGAGGTTGATAAATGCAAATTATGTGGAAAGTATGTCGATGCTAATATGGAGGGGGTAACATGTGAATGATATGCTCCCCAAGTGTGTGTGAGTGAATGAAATAACTAATGAAAGTGAAGGATGGAGGCACCTCATCTGATGTTAGTGGTGGTGAAAGCGTATGATCATGCTCTAGTAGTGGTGGAATAGTAGATAGTCATTGTGTAGGTGATGGAAGTCTATGTGCATGTGATGGATGAGTATATGTGTTGGCACAAAATTTTTTTGGAGACAATTTGGTGGTTATCTTGCCCGGTGCTTTGGGAATCTAAGTCCCTCTACTTAACCGGTGTAGCTGTTGTATATGCATGTGCGTGAAAAGGTGGATTTCTATGGTGGTCTTTCGATCGGGATCCAAAAGGGACACTCTAGTGACCATGCGACAAAGCTTGCGGAGACACTGCAAGAGAATATTTGCTAGGATAGCGAGAAAGGGAGTGAGAATATTAGACAAGAGAAACTAATGTTGCAAGTAGGAAATTAGAGACTTGCATTACACTAGTTGGAAATTACATCACATGCATTGAAATTAAGAGGAAACAATACTACAAAAACAACAAGATGAGGTAAGATTGAGAACTCAAAGTTTCTAAAATCTTCTCATCAAAAAGGATAGAAACTCCTTCTTCTTGTATTGGTGCTCAAGTAGAAATTGTACATAGTGTAGGAAATAGAGGAAATTTGAGAATGAGGGGAATGGAAGAATTTGGCTATCTCCTTTGTTCTCTCAAGGTAGAATGCACTCTTGAGCTTACAAAATTAATGACCAACCCTTTGAGATGGGAATGACTTTATAATTTATAGAGTAGACTTGACTCCTCATCTTCTTCATGACCCTCCATATGCCTTATTTCTAACTTTAGACTATTCATATTCCTACAAAATATTTAAGTCCCTTTTATAAAATCAAGGTGAATTAATTTACATTATGTTTCTAAAGTCACTTTTAGGTGACTTAAAGGCATATCAAAAAGTGTAAACCCCAATGAAGAATTAGAACATTTGAAGGGAGAGAAATTTGGGGGAGAGGGAAGAGAGAGAAGAGGAGAAGATGTTGCCCCAATGAAGTCTGATGATCCTTCTTGATGGAAAGCTCTAATACGATGAAGTTCTGAATGTCCTATTGTGCCAAAAATTCTATTTGAGGGTGACTTAATATTTTTAGTAAATGCTCAGATGGGAGACTTACTATTTTTAGTAAGAGGTGATTCTTGCTTCTTCTTGATCATCTTGATGTGATGAAGATATTCATTCAATCCTATGCGCACTACCTTTTCTTTGATCACTTCTTGGTGTGACTTAGTATTTTTAGTAAGCACCCATATAAGGGACTTAATATTTTTAGTAAGTGGTCATTTTCACTATTTTCTGCTTCGGATAATCATTCGGCTTCTTGGAGATCTTCAATGCACACTTTGCCTTTTCCATAGCCACTTTTGATGAAGACTTACCAAAAATAGCAAACATGTGTAGGAAAGATTACTATTTTTGGAAAGTGGATTTCCGGTGCTTGGTTTGCAATGGAGTATATTTTTCTAGATTTGGCTCATCATCGTGGTCACGTCCTTTGAATTTCACTTGATTTCACCCGCTAGAATGATTGGAAATAATTTTTGAAATTTTAACTTGGTAGTGGCTTCAGTGCCTGAGCAGCCATGGTGGTCATTAATGGAGCTCAAAATTTGTAGGTTTGGTTTTGTCTCTGTTTGTGATGAAAAAAACTCCATTACAATAGGTTTTTCATTTGGAGCTCATGTGCAAGTTTTTAGCTCATTTCCATTTTCGGAATGATGGGAAATCTGACGAATGTGAGCCAGTGCATGAAGTGGGGATTTTATTGGAACAAATGATTCTGGGCACCATTTGACCTCCCATTTGTTGCATCTTGATTGCCTTGAAAAATTTGGCATTCTAGCAAAGATGAAATCTCGATCCGACTTGTATTTTTCAAGATATGAGGATTTTTTTGATCGGGTGACTTCATAGTCATTTGGCAAAAATCTTCATTTTCTCTTCATTCTTCATCATTTCAATCCATTTTTCTCTCGAGGCCTGCATATTTTTAGGGATTAGAGGATTTTTGAGTCATGGTGATGCTGGTTTGGAGCAGAAATGGTGGACCGGGTGTCTGGACAAGCAAGAACATGGCCATGGCATGGTGAGGAGCTGTGAAGGAGAAATGAGGGGGAAAATGGCTAAGTGCCAAATTTAAAATATTCAAAAAATGCACGAGAAGGGGCTGGGTGCATTTTTTATGTCCCTGATGTCCCTCACCTCAAAGGGACATGAGGGACATCAAATTCCACGGTGATCCTAGAGCTGACACGTGGCGAGAGATCCGACGATAACGAATTTGAGCTCCAAATTACACAGAGGGGTTAGAAGTAGGTCACATTGGTGACCAAAAGTTTCTCCTAGGGGCTAGGAACATTTTTCAAGGTTTTATTTCCCTGACATGTGAGGGATGTGAGGGACATCAAATTCCATGACATCCTGGAGCTGACACGTGGCGAAGATCTAATGGTAGATGATTTGAGTTCCAAATTACACTGGGGTGAACCGGCAATCTTGATAGTCATATGGGGTTCCAGAGGTCACATGAGGGCTGGGTGATTTTTTCCAAGGTTGATGTACCGACCTCGGGGATGTCGGGACAAAAATCCTACTAGGCTCCTGGAGATGACACGTGTCCTCTAAAAAATTGGCCAAGTTCGAA